>CM052543.1:65993229-66101902 GCA_028533065.1 Trachops cirrhosus
TTCTCAGGACTGCCTTCCCTGTGTCCCATAAGTTTTGGGTTGTTGTGAGTTCATTTTCATTTGTTTCCAGAAACTTTTTGATTTTTTCCTTAATTTCATTCTTGACCCATTCATTGTTTAATACCATGGTATTTAATCTCCATGGTCTTGAGTGTTTTTGTTTTTTTCATTGGGGTTGGTTTCTAGTTTCAGACCCTTGTGATCCGAGAATATGCTCGGTATGATTTCAATTTTCTTGAATTTTTTGAGGCTTGTTTTGTGTCCTATCAAGTGGCTTATCTTTGAAAATGTTCCATGTGCATTTGAGAAAAATGTTTATTTAGATTCTTTGGGATGGAGGGCTCTCTCTATATATATATCAGTTAAGTCCATTTCATCTAGGGAATTGTTCAATGTCACAATATCTTTGTTGATATTTTGTTTGGAAGACCTGTCCATTTTTGACAATGGGGTGCTAAAATCCACCATTATAATTGTGTTGCTGTCAATATCTTTCTTGAAGTCCTCTAAGATTTTCTTTATGTATTTGGGTGCTCCTATGTTGGGTGTACATATATTTACAATGTTTATGTCTTCTTGGTGGATTCTTCCCTTGAGTATTATGAAGTGACCTTCTGGATCTCTCTTTATGGTCCTTTTCTGGAAGTCTATTTTATCTGATACGAGTATTGCCACCCAGGCTTTTTCTTTCCTGTCCGTTTGCTTGTAAAATTTGTTTCCAGCCCTTCACTTTCAGTCTGTATAGGTCTTTTGTCCTGAGGTGGGTGTCTTGTAGGCAGCATATGTGTGGGTCCTGCTTTCTTATCCATTCAGCTATTCTATGTCTTTTGATTGGAGCATTTAATCCATTTAGGTTTAAGGTTATTGTTGATAGGTAGTTATTTTTTCCCATTTTCATACCTGTGTTCCTCTCTCTCTCTTTCTGTCTCTCTTTCTCTTTTTCTTCTTTTCCTTAAAGCAGCCCCTTTAGCATCTCTTGCAGAGTTGGTTTGGTGGAGGTATATTCTTTTAGACTTTTTTTTTGTCTGGGAAGTTCCTTGTTTGGCCTTCTATCTTGATTGAGAGCCTTCCTGGGTAAAGTAGCCATGGTTGTACGCTTCTGGTTCTCATTACTTGGAATATTTTTTGCCATTCTCTTCTGGCTTGGAGCGTTTTCATTGAGAAGTCAGCTGCTAACGTTATTGGGCCTCCCTTGTACGTTACTTCCTGTTTCTCCCTTGCTGCCTTTAAGATTCTCTCTTTGTCTTGAAATTTTGCCATTTTAATTATGATCTGTCTTGAAGTGGTCCTCTTTGGGTTCCTCTTGATTGGGACTCTCTGTGTTTCTTGGATTTATGTGACTTTTTCTCTCATCAAATTAAGGAAGTTTTCCATCATTACTTTTTCAAATAGGTTTCCTATCCCTTGCTCTTCTTCTTCTCCTTCTGGTATCCCTATTCTACGGATATTATTATGTTTCATATTGTCTTGCATTTCTCTTAATTCCTCTTCTTTCTTTCTGAGTCTTTTCTTTTTCTTGCTCTTTCTGGGTGTTTTTTTTTCTGCTTTGTCCTCCAACCCGCTGATCTGATCTTTTGCTTCATTGATCCTGCTTTTGATTCTTTCTACTGTGTTCTTCAGTTCAGAAATTGTATTCTTCATTTCCTCTCGGCCCTTGTTGATAATATGTATTTCCTTTTTCATGTTGATATAGTTTTCAGTGAGTTCACTGTAGCTTCCCTGTAGTTTCTGGTAACCCCATTGTGAGCTCGTTGAGCTTCCTGATAACCACTGCTTTGAACTCAGAATGTGATTGTTGAGTTGCCTCTATTTCATTTAATATTCTTTCCGAGGCTTCCTCCTTTCCTTTCATTTGGGGATTGTTTCCTTGTCTTCTCTTTGTGAGACTCGTCTTGTTCTTGTGAGAACAAGACTCTTCTTGTGAGACTCTTGAAGCCTCAGCTTCTTAAATTGATTGTTCTGGCTCCCTGGGTTTTTGGTGTGAACTTCTGTGGTAGAAGACCTGTGAGATTCAGTGGTGCAGTCTCCTTCTGGTATCCTGGTGTTCACAGTTTCTACCTACTCTTTTTTGTGGTCACTTCGAGGAGTAAGGTAAAATGATTTAAGACAGCAAGAGAGTATTCTATGATATTTACAGTAGCAACCAGTAGAGAAGAGATAGGACATCCTTTGGCTATGTATAGTGTTAACTGTGATCTTCTGCCCAACTAGCCATTTTTTAGAAAGGATGGAAAGAAGATAAGACTCTTGCTGGGAAGGAAGGATCGTGAGTTGGGTATAGAAAGCAGTGAGGTTGTGGGAGGTCAGATTCTGAAGGAAGGTGAGAGTAAATGATAGTAAATAGATGTAGTGTGTGAGAGAATAGAGGTAACCACTACGGTAATAGAGTTAAGGATACCTTGAGGTGGGCTAAGATCTGGGAAGGATGTTGTGTAGTATTTACAATTGTATGAAACAGCTTTTATTTATGATAATATTAGAGTAATAACCATATGACAGGATCTATGAAATCTCAATAACAAGAATAGGGAGTATAGGACCTTAAGTAGTGCGCTAATGGAACGCAAGTGAAGTGAAGGACAGTAAATTAGCAATAAGCTATGAATGAAAGAACAGGGGAAACCTGTCAAACAATACAATATAAGCAGCCAGGCAAAGAATGCTAAACAGAAAGAAGAGGAATACAAAAATACTATTCAAATAAAAGATGCAAGAATAATGAAAAAATTATAATACAAATATGCAATAACTTGCAGGTTCTCTGTAATAGCCAAGTGAAATTTATCGCATTGTCAGCTGTTGGAATGCCCCCTCTTTGGGTTCAACTCTGGTCTTTTCACAGTTCCAGGTTTTTTTGGCTCACTTGTGGGTATTTAAAAAGAAAGAAAAAAAAGCAGAAGAAGGAAGAGAGATAAAATTAGAAAGAAAGGAGAAGGAATAAAATAAGAAAGAAGGAAAGAGAAGAAAAAGGAATTGAGAAATAAAAAATTACTTAAAGAAAAAATCAAACAAACAAAGAACAACAACAACAAAAACCTCTTGCTGGTTTCAAACTGGCCAAACCAGTTTTTCTGGTCTTGCTGGCTGCAGCAGGCTAAGGGGTGACTGGTATCTCCCTTCCTGATCAGCACTCATTCAGCCCAGGGCTAGCCTGGTCCCCTTCCACAGGGCCCTGGGTGCAGGATCCAGGCCTTCCTACGAGGGTGCTGTCCCTGGGTTTACAGGTGTGGGCTCCAGGTCATCCACAAAGCACACTCTCCCTGTGTTGCAAGCACATGTGCCTCCAGGCTGCCTCCAGTCACACGGGTTTGGGCGCGCACTCTTCCCATGGCTATGTGTGGGTGCTCACAGCCCCTGTGTGTTTGCCACTTAGTCCTTACTTCCCTCACTGTGACTTCAAGTAACCAGGCCTCTCCCTGTGCTGCCCAAACCCTTTTTGGTGGGGGAGGGAGAAACCAACCCAGCTCTCTCCCAAGAGCCCTGTGGCAGACTCAGCAGGCTCCGGTCCTGGGGCCACAGCCACCCTGGTACCTGCGCTGATCCCTAGGCCCTTATTGTCCTGAAGCACTCACTTTATCGTCTGGTTTTTCAATGTTCACTATAATTTTTGATCTCCCATTTTTCATATATGCTGTGGTACTGTTGGCTGTTTGCTCTGTTCCTCCATAGATTGGCTAGGTTTTTCTCCCGTGTGTAGGGGGAAGTAGAATCTGCTCCCTCCTACCTCACTGTCATCTTCCTCCCCCTGTATTTCTTAAATTACTTTATAAAAAGGTAGTAACAGTAATAAATTATAATTTTTGTTACTATTTTTATAATGAAAAATGTACTGTACCATAACAACACGATGTTTTAAAAGCACAAAGTCAGGGGAAAATGTCTACTTTGGAAACTTTTCTTTTACAGATGGAAAGGGAATGCCACTTCAAAATAAAATGTTAAACACAATGGATTTAATAGTCTCATCATCATATTTTATTCTAAAAGAGAATTTTCTTGAAAGTTGAGTTCCTGATTGATTTACACAATCTAAGTAATGTTATACCAGTCAATATTAAACAAGACCTATTAAATTTACACTAGGAAATTATCAAAAATGTAAATAAGTGTAGGGGTTTGAAAGGTGTGCTTGCTATACAAGAGGAATAGAGGAAAGTAAGAAAATGAAATTAGCAATAGTTATCAGTGCTCAAAAAAAAATTTGCATATAGCCCTGGCTGGTGTAGCTTAGTGGATTGGCCTGTGAACCAAGAGATCACGGTTCGATTCCCAGTCAGGGCAAATGCCTGGGTTGCAGGCCAGTTCCCAGCAGGGAATGCACAGGAAGCAACCATACATTGATATTTCTCTCCCTCTCTCCTTCCCTTCCCCTCTGAAGATAAATAAATAAAATCTTTAAAAAAAAAAGATTCTTAATAGAAATTCCTTTAAAAAAATTTGCATATAATCAGAAGGCCATATCAAACGTGATTACTAGATCTTGGCAATTGTGGTTATTGATACCAGTATGTGACCAAAAAGCACTTGATCAAAATAAGAAGACAAGTCATCTAATAGTAGATGGTGGATTTGCATTTGAAAATAATAAGTGAACATGGTAAAAATACTTGTACAGACACAGAAGTACACCTGTGTTAGAGATCTTTAATCAGAAAATTTTTGTCTGTTTGTTAATGAATCTTATATTATTTCACTAATTTCACTAATATTTGTTTTATAGCATTAGTTGGAGAAAAGCAATGCAAAATAAACAGAGAAGTTGCTCAGAATGGATATGTGAATATTGATCACATATTTTACTGCTACATTAGCAGGAAATATCTCCTAAGCCATTTCATTAGCCAGAAAATGGTCCCATTCATGTAAATCAAGAGTCGTGAGAAGAATTAAATAAGGAGCTATGGTCAGGTATGCAGTGCTGGCTTTCTCTGCTTTTGTTTCCAGCTGCTACTTTGCCCCCTTCAGCTCCTCCCTTCAGTAGTCCATTATTTTAATCATGTTTAGAGACTGTAATCTACACCAACCTGAAGGGAACTTCACAGATCCAAAATCATGACAGCAGAATATGTAAAAGTGGCAATGATTATAATGATTGTAGATATATTGAAAATAATATACAAAAGTGAGTATTTCTCTGTTAGGATAGTAATATTAGAGTGGCATTTTTCTGTTTCCAGACCATAATATTATTACATCACAATTTCAACACACATAAACAAAATAACTATGTGAATTCACAATTGCTTTGATTATTCATTGGGTTCACTCCATTAGATAATTCCATTTAGACATCTCTGACATCAAAGAATTAATAAAAGTAGTGAACACTTAGCAGTAGTATGGTGAATTTAATTTATGTATGCAGGAATTAACAGATTACATTTAAGAAAAAAAGGTATCCAAATTTGAAGAAAATGAAGAGATTTTTACTGCTTGGCATTATAAAAAACTTGTCATTTACATCATTGATGCTTGTGTTCTTTATTCGATGCCTTAGGTTTATCTGTTTCTTTTTTTCCCACATTTTTTATTACTGCTCAAGTATCTCTTTCTTAATTGTTCTCTGCTCCACAGGGTCTCCAGTGAATCCCTGAGTAACTGAAAATGTTTATCTCCCCCGTGCATGAGCTCTGGTCACTGTGGAACTAAAGCAGCTCAATACACTGGTGGTTGTGCTCAGGCAAAGGTGTCAGATTTTAAGATGGATGGCACAGCATCAATGCTGTGACCTCCTTTGACTTGAGATAATTACTTTAAATCATTTTTATACCACAGTTTTTGTCTCTAGTATACTTATGATAAGTTAGGCATATAAAGTCTAACATAGATCTGATGTGGTGTCATAGTAATAATTCTATCTCCCCAAATACAGAAATCCTCAATTTAACCCTTAAATAATATTATGCAACTAAAAATAGATGGATTATTTTTAAAATATACCATTGCCAAAGGGATGATCATAAAGCACAATTTTAAAGAAAGGAAGTGAAATGAAATATTATTCATCAGAATCAGAAGTCTAGCAATGATATTTGTATGATAGAATTAAACACTACAACAAGCTGAAGCTAGAACAAGACAGAAAAAGAACCGATTATATGTTCATGTACACTTCCATTTTCAAAGATAGTATCTTTCAGACACTATGCAGCCCTCTCCCTAAAAATAAGAAAACTTTAAAATATTTGTTATCTTATTTCCTCTCTGAAATAAAAAAGAGTTATAAAATTGAAATATACTTTAAAGTACACAGTTGACTTTCTAAAGTTTTCACTGAAGCTAGGTGGAATCATATTAGTTGTTTTCAACTTTGGAGAACGAAAATGATTAACCTGACTAATTTTTCTTTCTGAATTCTTTAACATATGCAATTAAAGCTCAAGTTAATAAGAAGCTTAAATTATGGAAATAACTACCACTTTAAAAATATTAGAAACTAATTGTTTAAGTCAGAAAATCTATATTAGAATGCTAAAATGTCATTGAATAGACAGAGGAACCCAAACAGAAGGAAAATAGAAAGATTTAATTTTTAAATTTTTCAATCATTAAACAGTTGTTACTATTAATCAGTTATCAGTAAAACTCTGGCCATGTAATCTGAAAGTTAAAAATATTATTTAAACTAATTAGAAAAATCAAGGTATAATTCAAAATTTAATGGAATTAAATTGATTGAAAATGGATTAAATTTTGCAAAAATATTATACAACATAAAATATAAGAAAAAAGTCTTAAAATCACTTAAAACTTTACTACTCCTGAGATAATAGTCAACACTTTAGTGAACATCCTTTCATAAGTTTATTCATGAATTATATATAACTGCATAAATTTAAGTATATATCATATGTTCTGTTCTTATAATGGACAACTATATTTTGCTGTTTTCCCTCTTCCTCTCTCTTCCCCACATCCCATACTCTACAATTCCAACTACACTCCAGGTTACAACAGTAAATAACCTTGTATGAATCCTCCTATCTTCTATCTAAATATGTATTTTATCACAAACATGCATGCATATATATGTTATATATAAACTGTATATATGTATATGCATTTGCAGTATATTATATATATACAATATGCATATTAGTCTACATGTCTGTATATGTGTGTGTATACACACATACAGACCTTTTTCTGAGTTTGTATTACAGAAATTAAATAATCATATATTAATGTCTATGAATGTTGATTTTCTGGGTTTAGGAAAAAAAGGCTAGAAACACCTCTGGACCGTCATTCCATTGTATGGAAGTACCACAATTCATGCAACCATTCATTTCCTTTACAGCCATCCTTTCTTTTCCTCCATTCTTTCCTTTATTATCCCCTTCCTGTTTGTTAACACTAAAAATGCTACAGTCAATATTTTCCTGTATATAATTTATGCACTCTTTCCTGCAGGGTGCTACCATAGGACTTGGATTGCTGCACCAAATTATATAGGAGCTTTTATTGTAATAGATGCAGCCAGATTGCTGTTGAATATGGTTGCAGCAATACTTAATTTCATAATAGATGTATAAGTGTCATTTTTTTGTCAGTACAGTGTTAGTACTCTATAATTTATGTAGCACAAAGTGTTATTATTTTTTAATTTTTGTGTTGGCTTTCAAATCCAACACAAACTTCAGGAGCTTCCCAGATGAAATAGAAACTGGTTCCCCCCATACATGTAGGCAAGGAGAGACCTCTAAAGGCAGGACACTCCACATTGGTAGGTGGCAGGTTTAAAGAGTGAGGGAAATTGGGAGGCTTTTCTTGGCAGATGCAAGATACATCTCTGAACCTTCTCAACAGAATCTTAAAAGTTTATGTAGAGGTTTTAACTGGGTTCAGCCTCATAGTCAGTCCAGATGTTCCCAATAGTTTGTTGCTCACTCAAGGCTTCACCCTTCAGGCTGCACCCTTGAATATGGATCCCCACAAGGAAACAGGGGGAAGAACATACATTCTAGGGACAATTGAGGAGTGAGGTGCTAGCTTGCAAGTCATCTGGCAATGTCTTTTTGGTTATTTTCTTCAACATTTTGTCAAACTACCAAATGTAAATGTTACCCTATAAGGTCACATTTATTTGTCACTTTAGTTTGTATTTTCTCCAGAAGTGGAGCACCTCACTATATATTTGCACCATTTTGTTTTCTGAATTGTTTATTCTTAGCATTTTCATGTTGCTCTGTTAGAATAATAGATTATAAGAACTTCTTAAAAATTATATATACGTATCCTTTAAGTGACATGTAAGCATTGTAATTTAGTTTCACTTTGTTTATAGAATTTTGATATAAACATTTGATATATACACATATAAACATCTATCTTTTGTATATTAGTTTTACTCAGTTGAAAGTTCTTTCTAAACCATAGATAGAAAAATAGATTATCATACATTATTTTAATTGACCTAAATACCCCAGTTATAGATGGAGTTGTCAGAGTGGATTTAAAGACAAAAAAAAGATGAAACCACATGTTGTGCAGCCTGTAAGAACCTAGATTAAAAGTAATGGGATGGAGAGATACACTATGTCACCACTAGTCAAAACAAAGCAACAGTTGATATTTGATATTCATATTTAGATAAGCTGTACATGGAAAAAAGTATAATATTGGATTAAAAATTTTTAATGGACAAACATTAAGTAAATTTTTTATTTATTTTAGAAATAGAGAGGAAGGATTGGTTGATTCTTGTGTATGCCCTGACAGGGGATCAAACACACAACCTGTGTATCTAGATGACATTCTACCCAACTGAGCTACTCTGCTAGGGCTGAAATTATTTTTAAAATGTTTTTTAAATTTTTCAGTTACAGTTGGCTTACAATATTATATCAGTTTTATATGTACAATCACAAAATTAAAGTTATATAATGTACAAAGTGATCACCTTGATAAATCTAGTACCCATCTGACATCATACATAGTTATTACAATATTACTGACTATATTCCTTGTGCTGTACTTCACATCCCATGACAATTCTATAACTACCATTTCATACTTCTAAATCATTTCCTCTTTTTCACCCACCCTCCCCAAGCTCTCCTCCCTTCTGGCAAACTTCAAAACGTTTTCCGTATCTATGAGACTTTTCTGTTTTTCTTGTTTGTTTATTTTGTCTTTTAGATTCCACATATAAGTGAAATCTTACAGTGTTTGTCTTTCCCTATCTGGCTTATTTCACTCAGCACAATACCCTCTAGGTTCATCTGTGCTGTTGCACATGGCAAGCTTTCATTCTTTATTTTTTTTAGAGCTGAATCATATCCCATTGTATCTATGCACCACTGCTTCTCTGTTGATGGACACCTATTGGCTTCCATCTTAACTACTGAAAATACTGCTGCAATGAAAATATGGATGCACGCCTTTTCCATCTAGTGTTTTGGGTTTCTTCAGATAAATACCCAGCAGTGTAATTGCCAGGTCCTGTTTTGACTCTTGGTACAGCCGTCGTTTTAAAGTCTATTTTGTCTGGTATAAGAATAGCTACCCTAGCTTTTTTGTTTGTTTCCATTTTCATGAAATATAATTACCATCCCTTTATTTTCAGTCTGTGTGTCTTTTGATCTGAAGTGAGCGTGTTGTAGGACAGCATATGTAAATGTCTTGTGTTGTTATCCATTTAGCCACCGTATGTTTCTTAATTAGAGCATTTAAACCATTTGCGTTTAAATTAGATGTTAATAGATATGCATTTATTCCCAATTTTATCATTCATACTTTTTAACCTCTTGTTTTTCTTAAAGAAGACCCTTGAACATTTCTTGTAATACTGGTTTGGTGGTGGTGAATCTCTTTAGCTTTTTCTTGTCTGGGAAGTTCTTTATCTGACCATCAATTTTAGATGACAGCTTTGCTGGATAGAGTGATCTTGGTTGTAGGTCCTTGCTTATTATCACTTTGAATATTTTATGACAGTCCCTTCTGGCCTGCAAAGTTTCTGTTGAGAAATCAACTGACAGTCTTATGAGAACTCCCTTATAGATAACTAACTACTTTTCTCTTGCTGCTTTTAAAACTTTCTTTGTCTTTGAATGTTGGTATTTTGATTATGTTACTTGGTGTGAGACTCTTCGGGTACATTTTGTTTAGGACTTTATGTGCTTCCTAAACTTGAATGTATACTTCTTTCAACAGTTTCCCATCATTATATTTTCAAATAAGTTTTCAATTCCTTGCTCTCTCTTGTCTTCTTTGGGCACTCCCATGACGTGAATGTTGCTATGTTCAAAGTTGTCTCAAAGGCTCCTTAAAATATGCTTCTCTGATTGAGCCTGTTCTGTTTCCTTGTCTTCTAAATCACTGGCTTGATTTTCTGCTTCATCTTCTCTACTGTTGATTTTCTACAATGTATTCTCTAATTGAGTTATTATATTTTTATTTCTGATTGGTTCTTTTTGTGTGTTTTCTAGTTCTGTTTTGATTTTTATGTTTCCTATCTCTTTGTTGAAGTTCTCAATAGTTTCCTCTACTCTCCCCCTCTGTTCATGGAGCATCATTATAATCAGTCTTTTGAAATCTGCATCTGGAAGATTGTTTTTCTTCCATTTTGTTTCCATTCTTTTTCTTTTTTGTTCCACTCTTTTTCTGGAGTTTTGTTCTGTTCTTTCATTTAGGACATGTTTCATCCTTACCTTATTTGACTTCCTATTTGTTTCTATGTATTAGGAAGAACTGTTATGTCTCCCAGTCTTGGCAGAGTACTTTTAATAATAGGTGTGCTATAGAGCTCAGTGGCACAGACTCCCCAGTCATCCAAGCAGGTCACTCCAAGTGCTCCCCACATGTGGACTGTATGCACACCCCTGTTGTAGTGGAAAATCCCCTGGAATGGCTTTTCTCCCAGGTTGATTGACTGCAAGGATTGGCTGGGACAACTGTGGAGGATCTGCTATCCAGGGCTGACCCCACAATGCAGGATTTGCTTCATTGGGGTTCTGGTGACCTCTAGGACCACACATTAAGTATGTTGCTTGTGGAGTCTAAATTTCTCCACCAGGTGTACTTGCTCTCAGGCTTCTTTGGAGGTACAGGTCAAGGTCAGCTGCTACCCGTGCCTTGCCCAGGGACACATAGAATGAGGTACAAAGTGGTCTGCAGATGGCTTCTACTTGTGCTGGGCTCCAGGTGCCCATGAGTGGCTAAGCTGCAAACCAAAGCAGGCTGCTGCTAATGCCAGGCCTGGGTCACTCAACAAGAAGTACAGCACGCACTGAGGCCAGATGCTGCTTGTTTGGGAGATTTTAGGAAAGTCTGAAACCAAGACAGGCTGTTTGTATGGAAAAGCCACTGGAAGTGGCTTGAGTGGGCTCATAAGTTTGGTGGAGTTGCTCCTCAAGGAATCACCAAGGCAGGGTGAACAGTATTAGCCAGGTTGATGGAGACTCAGATACAGTGTCCATCTACCAAGTCTGTGGGGAGAGGACTTATCAGAGAAACAATGACCTCTGCCAGTTGTTCTCTCTGGGAGAAAGCTGTCCTTCCAGCTCTTGCCCTGATGCCAGATAATTCATTTCTTCCTCTTATATCACTGACACTTTTAGAGCAGCTGCTCTAGTGCTGGAGTTCAGAGAGAGTGATTCTGAGTAAGTCTCTGTATTGGCCCCTAAGCAGGTCACTTGGAACTCCAGCAACCTTTTATCTCACTCAGCCACAATCTCCCTGGTTTACACAGCTAAAAGTCCCGGGAACCTCTCTTCCTGGCTTTGGAACCCTGGGCTGCAGAGCCTGGTACAAGGTTGGGACCCCTCACTCCCTGGAGTGCAACCTCTGCAGCTGAGATATTCTCTCAATTTTTTTTGAAGATCTTATTTACTTTTATATTTTTAGAGAGAGGGGAAGGGAGGGAGAAAGAGAGGGAGAGAAACATCATGTGCTCTCACCAGGAATCGAACTGGCAAACTTTTGATTTGCAGGACAGCACTCAATCCACTGAGCCACACCAGCTAGGGTACCTTCCCTCTTTTTAAACAACACAGGTAGTGTAGAGCAGCCCATTTGGAGTCTCTGCTCTTCCTATCATCTCCATGTGGCTTCTGCTTTATTTCCTTAGTTATAGAACCTCTTTTCAGCTAGATTTTAGGTGGTTCTCAATGATGGTTATTCTGTAGATCAGATGTAACTTTGTGTGGTTGTAGAAAGATGCAAATACTGCATTTACCTAAATTGCCATCTTGATCACAGGCTAAACATTTTTAATTTGTTAAACATATAGGAAGAAATGTAATTAAATTACAAGATATAAAATATATTTTATATCAGCAAATATATCTAACTAGCAAAGCAGACAGTTTGACTACATCAAATGTCAATTTTTGTTATTATGAAATATATTTCAACACTTAATATATTATTTAGCTATAAATAAAATGAATAATCTGAGAAAATAATATATTTATTATAGTTCTTAATTTTCTCTTAATTCTTTTCTTTTAAAAAATGTTATTGTTCGATTACAGTTTTCCCATATTCTCCCATTACTTTCCCCTGCCATACCCACCCCCACCTCCCACATTCAATTCCCCTGCACTGTTGTCTTTGTCCATGGGTCCTTTATGTATGTTCCTTGACTTGACCCTTCCCCTTCTTTTTCCTGTTATCCTTCTCTGCCCTCCTCTGTAGTCACTGTCAATTTGTTCTTTATTTCCATGTCTCTGGTTTTATCTTGATGCTTTCATTAACATTTTTTAAAAAAAATATTTTATCTAATTAGTTATTTTTAGAGAAGGAAGAAGAGGAGAAAGGGAAAGAAGCATCAGTGTGTGGTTGCCTCTCATATACCCCCAAATGGGGACCTAGCCCATAACCCAGGCATGTACTCTGACTGGGAATCGAACCAGAGACCTTTGGTTCACAGGCCTACACTCAATCTACTGAGCCACACCAGCCAGGGCTCTTAATAGAATTTTAAAGATTAATATCAACATTCACTACAGGTAACAGGTGGTTTCATGAATATCAAATGCTACTGTGAAGGATTATGAAGGATTTAATGTTAACTATTAAAATGAATTCAACAACAAAAAATCATTTCATAAAATGTCACCTAACAGATCAAATTTTTATTGTGCAAGTCAATAGGAAATCAGTCAATAAACTGTTTTATAAAACGGTAATATAAATATTTTATGACAAATTCAATGTTTTGCTGACAAATGATGTCATTGTAACATGTGCCTAGATCTACATTCAAGGAAATGTGTGGCTTAATATTTACCTGATTTCAATATAGAGCTTTGAGTAAATTTCATAGTCCTTCATGCAGACAGCATAAGTTAGTATTACCTTTCTGTAAAAATAATTTAACATTTAGTAATGCAGGCAATATCTTATCTTCTAATATGTTATGACTCATCTTAGAATACTTTGAGTGTGTGAATTATTGAACAATCTCAATTTTGTTGTACTTTTACACTCCAGTCAGAACAAGAACTAAGAATTATTTCATAAATGAGACATATACTTATTGTTATTCCCAGAGTCTTACTAAATTAGTGATATGATCAAAAGATGTTTTTTCTGATTCAGAAAGAAAAACATATGATATTTAAAAAAATTTTTTTAAAGATTTTATTAACGTGTTTTTAGAGAGTGGAAGGGAGGAAGAGAGAAACATCAATGTGTGGTTGCTTCTCCCGCGCCCCCTACTGGGCACCTTAAGCACAACCCAAGCAAGTGCCTGAGGCTGGGAGTTGAATCCATGACCCTTTGGTTTACAGGTTGGTGCTCAATCCACTGAGCCACACCAGCCAGGGCAGAACACCGCATTATATTTTTAAGTTTAGGTATTTCTTTACTGTCATTTATATTTTGTAAACAAAATTGCAGGCTTTTTAAAAATTAGCAAACTGGATATTGCTGTGTAAAATCTGAGGAAACCGTTTTTTGAAACTCATTTTATATAAGGTGTTTGATACATATTTAAAATGATTTAATTACTGTGGAAATAGACTAGTCTTAACTATATCCTCACAACACTGAGTTCCTACCTTCGTTGTGTTTACTGTCCTGTATCTCATACCACAGTTACATAAGACACCAATGTCTCTCAGCAGAGCTTTTTTATACATTTTGAAATTCTCCCCAAAACACAGTATCTTGCATTATTATAGGTGTCCAATAATGATATGAACTTTTGTAACTGTATGACGATGGCTATCACTCTTTCTTCTTTAGGTCCTAGTCCTTATGAAGAAGCTCCTGAATTCTGTATTGGACAGTGTGTGTTCTGCATCTAGATATTGAGACAGCTTGTAAATTCTTCTTTTGCTTTCCATTCCTTTCCTTTCCTTCATCTAGGAATAAGATATTTTGCTATGTGCTGTGAAGCAGAGCTTTGCAACAGCTCAATGTTGCTCTGTGAAAGACACAAATATGTCCTAAGATACTGACTTCAATCCTGGAAATGAACAAGTAGGGCTTAGAAATTTCCAGAAACTCCTTGGACAGTATTTCCAGATTAAAGTAGATTGGCCTCTAACTTCTCTGATGAAGACGGGGTATACACTGTCAAACTAAACTATACTTAGAGGCTGTAAGCATACTGAAGATAATGAGTACTCACTGCTCAGCTACAGGGTATTGAAGACAACCACCAAGGTGTTCTACCACATGGCAATCTACCTTAGCAGCCAGCTGCACAACACACACTATCTACTACAGAAGGAGGCCTGTGGAATTTCTCAAAGAACTCCTCTTCCCAGTGCCCATGGAGCTTGTCCCTCAGCCCAAGGTACTGCCAATGGGGGCCAGAGATTGAGGGAATAAAGAGTGTGGCTCCTAACAGGTGACTTTTTGGGTGGCCACTCCCAAATTTTGAGATTACAGATGCTTAACACTTTTGTGCCTTTGCAGTTAATGTGTCTTGCACTTGGCTATGGAGTGGCTTCTCCAACAATGCATGGGCATTCTGTAAATCAAGGATCACTATTTTGAAATGAAAAACTTTCAAAACTTTCATGTTTTATTTAACATGAAAAACTTTGATTATATCTAAAATCTATATCAATAGTAACAAGAAAGTTCAATACAAAGTTAATTAAGAGACTCAATAATATCAACTTGGGAAAAGTGTTAAATTATTATTAAATAAACAGCTGATTTTTTATCATCAACCTCTAAACAAAGTTTCTCAAAGATGAGAACTAACAAAACTCTAAAGAGATCACAACTAAAAGTTTTGAAAATTTGCATTTAGCCATTCAATGCACAAAACCTGATTTTTTTAAAAAAAAAAACAATGTTTGCAAGAGATCAAGTTTCTCTTTTACAGAGAAAATATTATTTTGAAGCTTGATATAATTCATGACTTACTATTTTCTTTACTACTCTGTAGTTATTCTTTTTTTAAGGTTTTTATTTATTTATCTTTAGAGACAGGGGAAGGGAAGGAGAAAGAGAGGGAAAGAAACATCAATGTGTGGTTGCCTCTCACAAGCCCCAACCTGGGGACCTGGCCCACAACCCAGGCATGTGCCCTGACTGGGAATCGAACCAGTGACCCTTTGGTTCACAGACAGGTGCTCAATACACTGGGCTACACCAGCCAGGACTAATTATTCTTATAATTATTTAATTTATCGAACAGTTGATCAGCCTTTTACCAAGTCTACTATAGACACCTTCAAAAGGTGGGAGGGCCTGGTTCAGTGACAGAATCAATCCACTAGCTTTGAAGGATCTTCACCTTTCAGAATTTATGCAAACATAAACTGAAATGTCTGCAAGAAGATGTGAAACTGGAAGCACCTGGGTGCTATAGACATGCAGACAGATGACTGAGCGATTGCATTTAGCTTGGGAATCAGAAAAAGAGTGAGGATAAGGAGACAAAAGTCAAGGGAAAAAACAAATACAGAAGAAAAAAAGCCTGCTTTAGATTTTTTTTAAACATAATGTACCTAAAAATAGAAGTGGGCATTACTTTGTCCATTTCCACTGATTTTCATGCCCTCATTTTTTATTTCCTCTCAACCCACCAAGACTGGTTTCTGTCACTCACTGACAAGCTAAAACTTCTTTTGGAACTTTATGAATAGCTTTTCACTTCTAATGAACAATTTTCAGACTACAAAATTTTTTATCTTAGTAGCATGTGGCACAGTTATTATCTTTTTTCACTTGAAATCCATGACACCATTTTCTCCTGGCTGTCCTCTTAGTCTGAATTGTCTATCTTCCATGGGCTTTTTTTCTTTCCACACTCTGTCTCTCCAAACTAAGCTCTTAGTCCTCTTTTCCCTCCATACACTCTCTCCTTGAGTTTCCTCGCCCCTCCTATGATATGAAATATCAGAGTTAGGCTGATTTCTCCTCAGTTTCCAGGTCTGATCCAGATCTATCAGCTGAGCCTCACGTCCACTGCACCATATTCTACTGCCAAGTGAACATCTCCATTATGCATCCCTCAAGGTAATCAACATGTCACACATTTTTCATTTTATAATTCTTACATTGAAACACATAGTCATAAACCCATTCACTCAATCCAACAGACATACTTTTTTCTCTTGATCTCTAAATTCTGTTCCATCAGTCCAGCTTGTATTTCAGTTCTACCAATATTATCTCTGGAAATTTGTCTTTTTCTCTGTGCCGGTTCAATACCTAAAAATGAGAAAAATCAGTTTATGGAGGTTTAATATATGGACTTATATTAGAGGGCAAAAACACAATCCATATGCTAGCTGGTCATATGTCCATTCATACTGCATGCATTTTTTTAGAAAATAGTGGGATTTATATAGTCTCAAGGGTGATGGATTACTATTAGTGATGCCATGAGTCATTGCTTTGTTCTCAGCATTTTTGAGTAGCTTACATGCTATAAGAATCTTTCAAGGTGGTCAATTTTCTAAAAACAAATTCTTTAAATAGAATATTTCCAGTTCTTTGCAATGGGAAAATGACTGCCTATACAAATCTTTAGTATGTCACAAAGGTTTTGTTATTTATTTAGAGTAAATTACTTTAAAGGATTGGAAACCATTTTTTTAAAGGCAGTGCTCAAAATGTGCTGAGCCATTAGATAAATTGTTGTCATAGGATATTACATAGCAGATTTAAAAAAATATTTTTGTACCAACTACTTAGACACAATCAATTCATCCCTTTAAAGTATAGATGACATTTTAGCCCTTGAGAAAGCAACTGCTTTTTGAAAAAACAACTACACTATAGAAATATAATTTAGAAAATTAATGTTTTAGCATGTTTCCATGATCATTTGGGTTGCTGAAAAATGTGCCTGGGTTTTCTACAAGTCAAATTTACACATTTGAAAATACTCAGGAATATAATATTCAGATAAACAGTCTCCATATATTTTAAAGCTATTGTAAAGCAAGACTTTTATTAGAATATAACTTAATCAAGGATTTCAAGACATAAACTTTGAATAATTAGTGGATTGGATAAAAAATTAAATATGATGATTTATTTTTTGTGACTTGTTTATCCAGCATTCCATCTATACCTGTATGTCTTTATGGTGCATCCTCAACTTTGGTGGCCATGAAAACTGGTACCAAAGCAAACCAAACATTTAAGCAGATCTTAAAATACCTGCACCATAAAGTATTAAAACAAATTTCAAGACAAATAAAGCATATTTGATCACACTACTCTCACAAAAAAAGTCAATTAAAAATACAATAATATAAAGCACACAATGTTATTAGATTTTTATTAACAGAATATAAAAGTGGTATTTTAGGGAAAATTGAAATATTTAACTGATCAAAATAAAATACAGTTGAAATATTTATGTATCTTTTAATTTCCATATTTTCATGGTTTAATGCCCAAATACATTAATATGTTGGAGTGATAAGAGTAAAACATTATAAATTCTACTAAATGTATATTGGAGTGTATACTGACTTTTATTCTACTAAGAAGGGTACATGAAAATTTGCATACCACTATCATGTCTATGCAATGTTAAAAATCTTTTGTAAGGTAGAGGTGTACACAGGATAAGTGTGGGTTCTTTGTCTATAGTCTACCTCACCCAAGTTACAGCTTACACTGTGCACATAGAATAAACAACCTAAGAAGGGACATACAGTCTATCACTAGAAAACATACAACCACTTTTGAAACTCATTTTTATGGCCTATCTGATCCTCAAATTTTTCTACCCATCTGATGTGTTCCTCCAATGTCTGTCTTACCAGATATTTCACTTATTTCATATGGATTCTACTCCAACCAAGATATTCTGCATGTTTTTATGTTTGTTTTAGATGTGTTTTGGTTTGTTTAATTTTGCACACTTTATTCCTTCGTTATAAAGCAAATTTCATTTTTTTCACTAATCTATTAATTTTATATAGGATGTGAAGTAATTTTATATATTATTACATAGTTTTTAATTCTTAGAAGATATTTCATCTTCAAGTACTTGTGGCTTTATGAAAGGATCTCTCAAGTAAAATTTTACATTGAACAGAACAATGAAGTGTTTTACTTTTGTATAGGGCATATCTCTACTAATAAAATCCCTATGAGAAATCTAGTTTTGCATTTAATTTGAATAGTGTAGCTACACTCCACTATTTCAGATAGTAAATAAAGGAACAGTAGATATTGCTAATCTATTTTCTCATAAAAACACATAAAAGTATAACAAATTTGATATAGTATCAATGTGCAGGAGTAGACAAGGCACAAATTTTACCCCTGTAATTTGAAAATGATGTTTTTATGCTTATTTAAAAAGGCGATACAGATCACTTTTTTAAAGTTTAGAAGTACATAGATGTGGTAGGGAATAATGGGGGGAGGAGGAAGGGTTTTCACGAAGATGTATAATAGACACATGGACAAAACCAAAGGGGTGGGTGGGATCAGGGGAGGGAGGTGAGGATGGCCGGGGTGGAGGGCAATGGTGGGGGGAAAATAGAGACAATTGTACTTGAACAACAATTTAAAAAGTTAAAAAATTAAAATTAAAATATTCCAATTAATATTATTCCACATTCCACAAATAATGATGAATAATACTTTTGTTGAGATTCATCTAATTTTATATGCAAAATTATATTATATATGATGTAATAATATATACTTTCCTACTAACACTATTTTTGTATTCTTCTAGAATAAAATAAAGATATTTAATAATCAACTTCAACAGTAAGTCTGGAGATGGTGGTGGTAAAGCACATAAAAGTTCATCTATAATTTCTTCATTGTACTAAGAGGTGTGCTTGGTTGATGAGCACACATCGCACAGGAAAGCAGACAGGTCTGTGAGCAGAGTTATCTTGAAAGGGAAGTTCTTACAGCTCCACAGTATTTTGTTAAAAATTCTATGCAAAATATATTGTCACAGCCACGGATATTTTCAAGAGAAGGCAGTTGGGTAGGATATGATGAAATACGCATAACTCAATCCTCTTAGGTGCTAAAAAAAGAAAGGAAAAAATCAGAAAACAGGAGAGATGATGTCCAGTTTAGGACTTCAACCCAACAAACTGGGATATATATGATTAATAATGGGGAAGAGAGTAACTCTAGTATCAATAATTTGAGTTGTGTTAAGTATTAGATGGTCACATGACTAGAGGGTCTCCTTGTATTTCCCTTTCTTTAGATTTTCTCCTCCCTAACCAAAAATATATCTACTTGTTAAAAGAAAGAAATTAATGATATTGATCTAATTTTGTTACCATGGCATTTGTGTTAAATTACTCAGTCAACACTAACATTTCTACAAATATGCAAATGTACTTAATATTTATTTCATTACAGGTGTATAAGCTTCAGCATAAGTCAGAGCCAAGGTAAAGACAACAGGTGCAAATCAATTAAAGGAAATTAAATACAATAGTCACAAAAGCATAGGCTTTAAGCCAGAATGATGTTGCTTTGAATCCTGCTGCATGCACCATTACTAGCTGTGTGTCATTGAGCTGTTTACATCACCCAACCTTCATTTTTTCATCTCTGAAATAATGCTAGTACAACTTAAATTGAAGGACTGTTTTAAGAACTAAAAATTACATTTATATCATAGTAGCTTAACAAAGGACTATTATAACTATCATTATTAAATTATGCAAAGTCAAATTTTAAAATATTGAATGTTTTTTATGAATGTGTTTAGCATAGCTGCTTAAAACGTACAGCTCATTCTAATGTCTACTTTCTTAAACCTGAAATGTCATTTTTGAAAGGTTTGATTATCCAAGTAATTTTATAAATTCTTCAGCAACTACCTGTACATGCATGAAGTTAAGCAAAATTGATTGTGACTTCATTTTTAGAATAAATTCAATAGTATTTGTTAATAAATAAGGTAGAGGAGAAATATGTATCTCAAAAGTCCATTTTTGTGTCACTTGCTAATTTATTTACCAGATACTTATTTAATGTTTACATGCATAAGGCTCTTTAGTGTCTGGTTTTGTTCAAACTTCTGAGCTTTACTGGCTACTAATTCATATCATGATTCCAATCTCTGGGCTACTCATTGCTTCTAATGCATCCACTTCTTTCCTGTCTGGAATGCTCTTAACTAGTGAAAACCTTCCAGTGTTTTATAATGAAGCTCATATATTTTCTATCATGCTTTACATGACCATTCCTATCCTAGAGCTAGCACTGGGGTAGGAGTAAATCAATGATCTCTGCATTGAAGATCACAGGGTTTGCAACATATTTTTTGTACTCACTTGTATGTATGTCTGTATGTATATGTGTCTGTGTTTGCAATTCTTTAAATGTAAGGAACAAAGACCATAACAGATAAAGCACTTTTTTTATCCCCGTATGATATTATGATCCCTAGTCAATGCTCTGCTAATACATGGTGAGTGAGGGAAAGACTGCCAGGTCCTACTTGGTACCTCTTTTCAATTATAGTGACCCCAGAAAGGAATGAGGAACATAAAACAAGGAAAGTAATCTTTTTGGTCATGAGGATTCTGTGGTCCTGGAAGAGAGAATTTATCAGCATTAAAGTCACACACAGTGTCAGTTTCATGGAAGGACCATGTTGGATAGATAGATGACAAAAGATTAGTCAAGCAGTTGCCATAGGGCAAGATTAGTGTGCCGACTTCAAGGTTGACAGACTAAAAAGGTAAAGTAATGCACTCTGTAAGGCACTAGAATATTCTTCCTATTGCTGGAAAGTGCAGCAAAATATGTGAGAATTTTAAAAATTATCAGTTCAACTGGGGAATATATAAATACATTGAAAAAACTTGGTCATGCCAAGAAATGATTTAGCTAATAAATGCATAAACAAATTTATTAAATCATTGATATTATTCTGGATAATGCACTGGTCTCTTATAGAGTAAATGCCATTAGTATTGTCATCTATTTATATGAATGTTTATATGGAAGTCAGTGTTTTCCAGGCATGCAGATAATTAACAGACATGGCCTTTCAGTAATCCCCAATGGTTGAAAACAAAAATATGGTACAAACAGTTCAATTGTTTTTGGAAAACTTAAGGTTGATACCATAAATAAATGTATTTTACTTGATTATGGGAGAACCAAATTTACCACTGTTGAAGAGAAATTATGAGATGTTCTCATTACATAAAGGAGAGCAATAGGGCTTCTATCTATATTTTTAAAATCATCATTGTGATGGCATAAATTTAATAATGATGTTTTCTAATACAGTGCAGCTATTACTCCTTTTGATACCTAAAAAGATAAGCAAAAAAGGAGGCTAGAATTAATTTTGTAGTGCAGAATTTGAGTTACAGTTATCTGTATGAACTCATGCTTAGTTGAATACATACACAGAGAAACAACACAGATGTGTATATATACATAAGTTAGTATACTATGTCTTATGTGAGAACCTGGAAGCAATGAAAACCCAGTAACAATGAACAAACACATTGTCCAGATTTTGATTTTTAAGTGACAGTCTTCAGCAAAAGGAAACAGGACTTCTTTAAGTATCACACTAAGGCTAAAACAGAAAATACACATGAAGACCATACTTCACGACTCACTTCCAAGGAAGATAATAGAGATACTTCATGAACACATTTTAAACAATAAATGGATGTTACTATAACTGATGTCAATGGAAATAGCATGGATCCCCTTGGAATTAGGTAAAAAAGACATTTAACTTTTATATTATTATAAAAAATTCATAACCTCAGTCTAAGCATGAAAAAAGAACCTAGCAAATTTAAATTGGGAGACATTCTGGAAAACATCTGACCAATATTCATCAATCTGTCAAGGTCATGAAAACAAAGATGATGAAACTGTTTCAAGATAGAGAAGACCAAAGAGACATGACAACCAAATGCAAGGAAGTGTCCTGAGTTGGATCCTGGGATAGATAAATATGCAAATGATAGAACTGGTAAAATCCAAAAAAAGTTTACAGTTAAGTTGAGAGTAACATGCTAGTATTGGTTTCTTGGTTTCAACAAATGCATCAGAGTAATGTAAGATGATAACATTAAGGGAAATTGAAATTAGGATATATGCAAACATTCTGTAGTATCTTTGAAAAACTTCTGCAAATCAAAAATTATTCCAAAATGGACTTTACTTTTTAAAAATTATTATTTGGTTTCTTAGCATATAAATGACACCAAAGGGGCTTCTGTCTTTTCAAAATGATCATTTTGATGACGTGGATTTCATAGTGAGTGGTAATAATATATTACAGGTATTATTCCTTTTGATATCTTAATTTTCTCAACTTCAGCCTATCTTCTAGTTGGCTCCCAAAAACTTTTGACATAATCTTAGTATTTATAATAGTTTTCTTGTTTTCTGTTATTACCAAAAATTTTCCAGGGGCACCTTACAATTTTCTTCCTTGAGTTGGAATGAGTTATTTTTCCAAGGAACTCTAAGGTCTTTCAGTAGGAAATGGTATTAGATACTACAAACTGTGTACATGCAGTGCTTATTTTTAATATGTTATTCATTTTTTCTGTCTTTACTGTATAGAACCAAGAAATACATATTTGATGGAATATATTAAATATATTAAAACTTCCAGTTCAAATTTAGAATTACCAGGCTTTTTATTTATCTTTTTCAATCTTAAGATGTATCATCTTCCTCTAATGCTTTTTCCAACAAAGCGCGCATAATAATTCATTTGCTTTACACAATATACACCTAACAATCTCAAAATAGCAATATTAACATGAGTATCAATGGTATGATTAGTGAAGTCAGTGTAAGTTATCTTTTTTTGTGATTATTTTTGTCTTTAGGAGCTATCCCACTTGGGAAGCTAAGCCAAAATTTTCTTTTTAAAAATATATTAAATAGTGCAACTCTGAATAGCTACAGAATGTTTATTTCTTTTTTCCACTGTGATTTTCTATTCCTAGAAGAAATACTTCTCCTTTTAGATAAACACTAGTGTGCCACACTCTTGTCTCTACCTTGTTTTTTCTGATGTAACGTGTCCTTGAGATCACTCTGTCATGGGATACAGAGGCACTCCATTTTCCTTGAATAGCTATATAGCACCACACTGTGCAGATACACCATAGCTTAGTAAGATAGCCCCCTTTAAATGGACATTTGGGTTGTTTTGTGTTTTGCTATAATAAATTGTACTGTAATAAAAAGCTTTGTGTATGCACTTTCATAATTCTGCTAGTGTGTATTTAAGATAGAAACATACTAGTATGATTTTAGGGTCAAATAACTTTTATTATTATTTTTCACATAGTCATTTTTAACCTAGACAAACTTCTTCAGTTTCCAAATTTCTCCCTGTCTCCAACCTCACTGTATATCATTTACCACACTTATGCCAAGATTTTGGCTCTAAAATAAAAATCTGATCATTTTACCCCATTGTTCATAGACTTTTGTGATTTCTCTATCTCTGCGAGATGAAGACAAAACTGCTGAGTGAGACAGTTCATAACCATCTCTCTTAGCTTTCTAGCCACATTTCTAGCACTTCCTCATATAATATTAACTCCAGCTTTACCAAACTTTTAGAAGCTCCCAAATGTTTTATACATATTTTTCTCTCCCTTGTAATGGTTATAAATGAATAAATATTTAGCTCAACTTTTTCTTTGTGAGTTCTTCCTGAATTCTCTCAAAGTCAGCATTAAACTTCTTATTTTGATCATATGGCACTCTGCACCTCCCTCTACTGGAGCCTTGAACACATTTTTTAGCAACTCTTTATTAAAAAGAATTGTCTATGATGTGCCAGAGCTGTGTTGAAAGTTTACACATATATGTATTCTGTCAGAACAAAAATGAACAATTAACATATGCAGGGTACAATAGCAAGGAAGGCAAGGGCCTGTACAATCTGAACCCATTTGTTATTATTCTAAAAACTTGGACCTTTCAATTAGACCACACTATTTTTCTAAATGTTGTGGATTTTTCCAGTTTACTTTTCAGCTTCCAGATTCCTCACTGCACCTTCATCTCATTAACTCAGCAGATGTTAATAAAGACAGCATAGTCTCTGAAATCAGACAGGCCTGAGTTTTATCCCTAGCTCTTAACTTTAACATTTGCTAATAACAAAATCATGAGCAAGAATTTTAACCTTTAGAAATAGTTTTTAATCAACATAACAATACCTAAATTCTTCTGTAGCTCAAGTGATATATGTAAGACCTTAGCGTAATTCTTGACACATTAATGAGGGTGCATAAACATCAGGGACCTTCTAATAATAACAGGAATTTTTTGCTTTGTTCACCTTTATAGCTTAAGCACTTAGACAGTAAACACATATGGTAGGTGGTCAGTATATAACTATCTGTGTGTGAGTATTTAATTTAAAAAACTATTCCTCAGAAAACTTGCACAGCTTTTATTCTTCACTGTTTTGTCTTCAACATTGTTTATTATTACTATGTTATTTATGAATGCATATAATCTACCCCCAGCCTTCACTTGCCTTCCTTGCTACACTGACTCCAAAACTGTGTCATTTTTGGTGTATGTAAAAGACAGATATGACATGAGGAGATTTCTATAGAGATATTCAGAGAAAGGTAACAGAATTATAAAGTAAAATGGAGGTTTTAATTAAATGGAAAAATGGAAATTCCAAAACTACCTAGAACTACCTAGAACTTCTTCCTAAGTTCTTTTTCCTAATTGAACATACCACCAACCTTCTGATCGCTGTGGCTTCTATTCAGAAAATTCAACTTTCAAATGTGGAGATACCACAGACCCTAAATATGGCCACACTCCTCATGACCCCCAATCAGCTGGTAAGTGTACCCTGTCCATTTTGTCTCAGCAATCTTGTCTCCCTCATCTTGTTCCTCTCAATTTCTATTTCCCTCATCTTGTTTCTTTTCTATGTCCTATTCCAGTCCAGTCCCATATCACCTGCTTTTCTGAAAGGTCTGCCTATAAATTAGTCTTGGCTTCTGCCTCTCCTGATCTACATAACCAACTCATCCCCCCACTTCCACTAACATAGGAAGCCCTTTTACATACCTGGACTTCCCATCAAGATGGAAGCATAGGTAGACACTTGTCATCTCCTCACACAACCACAAGAAGAATCATAACTAACCTCAAAACAAAAAGCACCCAGAACTGTCAGAAAATCAGACTGTATGGAAGTCAGACAGCCAAGGATGTAAAGAAACAATATGCATCCAGATGGGCAGGAGGGCTGGAGTCAGGGAGCCAGGGTGGAGAAGATGCACTGTGGTACCAGAGAGGTGCCAGTAGCAGTGGAACAGGCAGTCCCACATTAATACCGGGTTGGAAAGGTTGGGGGAATACCTTGCGAGTGAGGGATGCCAGCCCCAGGCCAGACCATGCAGCCCAGGGTTCTAGTGCTAGGAAAATAAAGCCTCATAACTTCTGACTGTAAGAACCAGTGGGGGTTGGGGTGGTGAAAGAAACTGACAGTCCCTCATGAGAGTCTGTTAAAAGGGCCCAAGCAGTCTTGGAGCATACACAAACCCACCCACTCTGGGGACCACCACCAGGGCAACAGCTGGAGGGGTGCCAGTTGCATACTGGAATTGGGTAAAGTGAGTGGAAATGGGGCTAGTACTTCTGCTGACCTCCAGCCAAGGAGTGGCATTGTCCCCTCTCTGACCCTTCTGCCACACATAGAGCCACAGAGCAGTGAAGTAGTTTGCCTTGCCCTGGCAAATACCTAGGGCTCTGCTTCTAACAACTTAACAGGTATGCTAAGACAGGGAGCAAAAGCAGCTCTGCCTAAAACACAGAAACAAGCACAGGGAATGCCAAATTGAGGAGACAAAGAAATATACCCCAAGTGAAAGAGCAGAACAAAACCCCAGAAAAAGAACTAAATGAAACAAAGATAGCCAAACTATCAGATGCAGAGTTCCAAACACTATTGATCGAGATGCTCAGAGAACTCAGTGAGTACAGCAAAAACATAAGGGAGGAAATGAAGGCTACCATAAGTGAAATAAAGAAAAATCCACAGGGAACCAAAAGTGAAGGGAAGGAAGCCAGAATTCAAATTAATTATTTGGAATATAAGAAAGAAATAAACATTCAACCAGAACAGAATGAAGAAATGAGAATTCAAAAAAAATGAGAGTATAAGAAGACTCTGGGACATCTCCAATATACAAATCATAGGGATGCCAGAAGGAGAAGAGGAAGAGCAAGACATTTAAAACTTATCTGAAGAAATAATGAAAGGAAAACTTCCCTAATTTGGCAAAGGAAATAAATGTACAACTCCACAAAGTTCAGAGAGTCCCAAACAAGTTGGAACCAAAGAGGACCACACCAAAACACATCATAATTAAACTGCCAAGGGTGAAAGATAAAGAGAGAATCTTAAAAGCACCAAGAGAAAAGCAGAGTTACCTACAAAAGACTTCCCATAAGACTGTCAGCTGACTTCTCAAAAGAAACTTTTCAGACAAGAAGAGACTGGCAAGAAGTATTCAAAGTGATGAAAAGCTGGGGCCTACAACCAAGATTACTCGATCCAGCAAAGCTATCATTTAGAATTGAAGGGCAGATAAAGTGCTTCCCAGACAAGGTAAAGCTAAGGGAGTTCACCTTCACCAATCCCTTATTATATAAAATATTAAATGGACTTATCTAAAGAAAAGATCAAAACTATGAGCAGTAAAATGACAACTAGCTCACAATTATTAACAATTGAATTTTAAAAGCAAAAACAAAAACAGGAACAGAATCATGGATATGAAGATCATTTGAAGGGCTATCAGGTAGGAGGGGAAGGAGGAGAATGGGGGGAAAGGTACAGGGAATAAGAAGTATAATTGATAGGTACAGAATAGACAGGGGGAGGTTAAAAATAGTATAGGAGATGGAGAAACCAAAGAACTTATAGTCACAACCAATGGACATGAACTAAAGTGGATGCAATTGTTAGAGGGAAGGGGGGGGTGCTAGGAAGAGGCGGCATGAAGGAAGAATTAGTACAACTATAATAGCATAATCAGTACAATATATTTAAAAAATAAAAAATAAGAAGTATCATACTTGATTATACTATTAGCCTCTAATATATATCAGAAAGTTCCCAACAAAACAAGGTTCAATATCCTAAGCACTTCTTTTCAATTTGCTTCATAATGGTCCAACCTGACTTTCTGTTCTTACCACCCTCTACATTCTCAAGTTTGCACTCTAGAACACACCAGCAACATGTACTTTATAACTTCAGGCCTTTGGACACCTTTTTTTCTACCTAGAAATATCTCTCTCAATCTCTCTCTCTCTTCTATCTCTTCTTACTGAAAATTCTAGACAAAAGCTTCTCTGGTACACTCCATGTGCTGTTTCACCTCTGCTCCTTGACAGTGATTAACTGACTCTATGTGATCATATTCGGCTAACTATGTGAGAATTTTGAGTCTGAGGTTGTGGCATGTTCCTTATGGAAGCCCCACAGCATTTGATCCTTCCCCATTGCAAAACTGCCAAATGTTGGCTGGATTGATTTCACAGGATCAGAGGTTTGGGGAGATCTAAGGAATCTTAGAAATCTCTGGTATGATAACTTCATTCAATATATTAGAAACTTCCTATTCAGAAAATTGTGAAAACATTCTCTTAGAATAACATGAAAGCAATAAAATAAAATATATATGTCTTTGTTTTTTTCACTCTAGGAATAATTCTTTGAATTTTTATACTTATGTAGCATGATCTTTTACCTCTGCCTTTACAAATGCTCCAAAGAGAGGCTCAGATCATTGTTTTCTGTATATAAATTCACAGCTGAGCATAATAGGAGGTACATCACAGGTCATATTTATAAAATGGTTCAGAGGACCATACACTCAGGATTAAAAATTCAGGTGTTTGTTATACCATGACTAACCACAGTTTTATTCTTCACTCTTTTGTCTTCAGCATTGTTTATTATTACTTTGTCATTTATGAATGCATATAATCTACCCCCAGCCTTCACTTGCCTTCCTTGCTACACTGACTCCAAAACTGTGTCATTTTTGGTGTATGTAAAAGACAGATATGACATGAGGAGATTTCTATAGAGATATTCAGAGAA
Source organism: Trachops cirrhosus (assembly GCA_028533065.1). Classification (NCBI taxonomy): domain Eukaryota; kingdom Metazoa; phylum Chordata; class Mammalia; order Chiroptera; family Phyllostomidae; genus Trachops; species Trachops cirrhosus. Next base: position 66,021,746 of record CM052543.1, read on the forward strand.
AGGTAACAGAATTATAAAGTAAAATGGAGGTTTTAATTAAATGGAAAAATGGAAATTCCAAAAACCAGATTATGGTCTTGGAAAAATACAGGTGTGCTATTTGTGGTCATATTAGCTGAGGTGTCATCATGGCAATTAGATGAAAAATAGAACTAGTCTTGCATTTCTTTCAATGGTGGCATTACACTATATGAAAACTCAAATCTTTCAGTTTGGAGAAGAATAAAAGGTAATAATTACCTCTGTGCATTAGGCAAAACTTCACTACTGTCCAACTAAGTGATGAGTTTAATGATTTGGTGGGCTTTGAAATTTTATTTTAACTTAAATTCAACTTGAGTTTTATGTGGCTTATTTTATTTTATTATTTGACGAAAAAATAGAATGATATTTCCAGCCTTAGTCTTTACACTGACAAAAAGAAAACATTTCAAGTCCCACTTGACTTGCAAGACTAAACCATTATAAGCTGAAATGACAAATGGATGATTTGTGTAATCCAATTACTCACAATTAGGTTGGGTTTTTTAGTCATAACAATCTGGTGAAATGTAACAGAAAAGTGGGTAAACAACAAAAAAAGATGTGATTTTAAGAGCAAAATTCAGAACTTGGAAAAACACTCTGAAGTTTAAGTGGGGAATATTCAATATCATCTACAACTACAAATACATGTGATATCTAAACAAAGGAGGCTTGAAGAAGTAAAGGTAGTACTTGTTTAAAAAAAAAGTCTTTATCAGGTCAGGCACATGTAAGACTTCCACATTAATTGATCCATTCTCCACCTTGCTCAAATGTTACATCACATAAACATAAGCACTAGCTGTCTTCCCCTTCTAATGATTTCTCAGAAGCTTGTGTTGAACTGATGCATCCCAACATTCTGGGCTTTAAAATGACTTGATGCAACCAAAGAACTGTAACACCCAAAGAACTGTAAAGATTTAAAACACTTTCTCTCTCACAGTTGAATGAAATTAAGGACTTGTAGCTACTGTCTAAATCAAGAGACCTCAAATGGTAGAGAGATACAGAAGCCTATCATTCATTGCTACCACAGTCATGTCACTCTGCTTTCGGACTCCATCCAACACAGTCAGGTGAAATGAAGTCCTAAATGTGGCCTGCAGAGGATGTCACATCATAGCTCCAAAACTTTCCAGCATAATTAATATTATTCTACCCAGTCAGAACAACTATTGACATAAATGTGTTGCTTAAGTCTTCTGGGAACAGCGTGGAGTAGAGTATTCCAGAGGCCCACCTAGCAAAAAATGTGTGCATTAAAAACTGCCCTGTTTTTTCTATTGTATTCTATGCCTACTGTCTCAAGCACTAGCCATCCTCCTTCCTCAGCCCCTGAACTGAGTCCCCAGACTCCTAAAGTGGGCCACAGCAATAGAGAAAAATTGTCCTCCTGAATGGAGATTGGAAACAAGAGTTTTCAATTACTCTTCCTACTTGACACTTCACGCTGTTCTTATTTCTACTTGTGCTTCATGTCTGTCAAAGAATATGTTACAGGAACTCAGTTTTCATTTCTCGGGCTCTTCTTTCACATCCTGTTCACTTCCCTAAACTTTGCTATTTCAATTATTTTTTTCTTCCTTCCTCCCTCTCTTCCCTAGGATGTTTCAACTTCTCTGGTTGTCTTTTCTGGCCTTACCTCCTCCAATTCTTTCCTCCCGGGTACCAGCCCCTTAGACCTGCCCGGGCTGCCCATTGACGCCTTTTCTCTTCCTCTCCTTTCCCGAGCCCCTTCACCTCATCCGTTAGGGTTTCAGGCTCTCCAGATTCTCGGGCTGTTTGCTGATGAGAAATCTGCTGCAGCGCGGACCTGAGTCCCCCGCGCGCAGCCCAGTGGCAGAAGAGGGCGAGGCTGAGAGAAAAGCAAGGGCTGTAGGGGAGGGAGGCAGCTGGTCCTCCCCTCGAGCCTGCGAGAATGCAGCAGGGGGCCGGGGGCCTGGGAGGCACGAACTCCCCGCGCCCCTGAGCCGGGCTGCAGACCTGGCCCACGGGCCAGTTTCCTGCCAAGTGCAGTCGAGAAACAGAGGCGCCAGGCAAGCAAAAAGAGGGGCGCTGAGAGTGTTCATCCCCAGAGCAGGCCCTTCTTCGGACAGAGGGAGAAGAGAGGAAGGACCCAGTGAGTGGTAAGGAGATCGAAAAACCCGTTTCCAGAATGGTTCACGGGCGTCGGGAGAATAGGGCACCTCGGTGAGCACCCAGAGGTGCAGCCCGCTGAGCGGGGGGCGAGGGGCGCGCGAAGGCAGTGCGGTGCGCTCGGGGAGGGGACGTTAGGAGCACAGCGATGCTCAGGGCTGCTGCAGGCTTGGTGGGCACGCGAGGCTGTGAGAGCGGGGGAGCGCGTGCGGCGGCCGCGGCGCCAGTGTCCGTGTGTATGTGAGAAAACGAGGGGCGAGCGCGAGTGCGAGAGAGGCAAAGAGAGAGCGCATGTCTCATCCCTGCAAGCAGCCACTAGACGCTCCACCACCATCTTTTGCATGTGCAACATTTGCAGCCGGACAGCAAACCTCTCCCAGGGCTATGGAGACTGCGGGAAAAATCTGGCAGCTCGAGATGGATTGCTAAAGGGAAAGAGTCAGAATTAGAAACCACCCAAACCTCTCTCCTCCCCCCTCCTTTTTTGTTATTCTTTTTTAATTTTAGCGCCATCGTCTTCAATGCCTCTCTGAACAGCCTTTAGGAAGAGTGCGAGAGAAAGAGCGCGCGCCAAGGAGAGGAGAAAAGAAGATGAGGATTATTTGCAGACAGATTGTCTTGTTATTTTCTGGATTTTGGGGACTCGCCATGGGAGCCTTTCCAAGCAGCGTGCAAATAGGTAAGCTCTGACCCGATGGGGTGTGCCTGTGGGTAGCTGTAACCGATATCCAAAAGTGAGTTAAATGAGTTGCTGATAAGCAATTCAGGGAAACCTTCAGTGGTTCCCTTCCCCTCTGCTCCTCTCTTTTCTCCCCTTTACAAGAAAAAAAAAAAAAAACTGCCTTTTGGTTCAGGTTCAATTGAAATATACACAGAACTGCCCACCTTCCATCCTCTCAGTCCAGTGCTCTCCATTTCCACCTTTGGTTCAAGTCACTTAAGTAGGATACTCTCTGTTTCCTTCCACCTTTGGTTCAAGTTGCTTAAGTAGAATTGGAATAAGTTGTAAAAAAAAAAAAAACCTCCATGGGGTATGATTACATTTTATGTGGTATTTTTTTCATTCATTTCTCAAGAGCATGAAGGGATGTCGAGTTTGTTTTTTAACATACACTTCCCATGCTGAACTCCGCATCTTTCTCTTTATTATAGAAAGAGACTGTTGGGGGAGAAAAAGCGTTTCCACCTGCAACCCCTGCCTTTGCTTGCTACCGGTTAACCTAACCAAAGTTAGATGCCTTCCCCCGAATTTTCTCTCATTTTATTTTGTTTTCTTCTTGTATCTTTTGCCCCCTTATTCCTGCATCTCGACTCTGTTTCTGGTGAACTATCCATCTTTGGCTTTCTTGCTATTCTCCTCTCCTGTCTTAATGGGACGCAGCTATTGAATTCCTTCCAGCTAAACCCAGCCTCAACACTGCATCATTTCTCGTGGACTGTGCACAAAACGGAGCTGAGTAGGCTGAGTCCACCAGCTGCAGAAAAACAAAGTTCATGTCTCCTTTCTGATTTCCCTCTTCCCTGAATGACACCACATCCTTTCATTTCTGTATTTTAATGCAAATTCTCTTTTCTGTTCATCTGCATGCATCTTCCAGAGAAATGCCCCAAGCTGGCTGATGTAGCAGTGTGCTGGGAATCATGGGGAGGGTGAGAGAGAAAAAGGAAAACACACTAAATGGTCTCAGAGGTCATTGTGATCATGACAAATTGGGACAGGGAAAAGCTGAGGTGTCCTAAAGACTATAATACTAAGCATGTATTTTAGTCTTTAGTCTTTAGGAGCTCAGGGACAAAGGCCAGTCTCCCAAGATGTGGCAGGGATAGGTCCTTAATTGTATGTGCTGGGGAATGGCAGTGCATTTGACAGTGCTGGGGTGGCAATAGCATTTAAAAGAGGACACATTGACTGTGCTTTTCTTGTTGTTTTTAATAGGTGGTCTCTTCATCCGAAACACAGATCAGGAATATACTGCTTTTCGATTAGCAATTTTTCTTCATAACACCAGCCCTAATGCGTCGGAAGCGCCTTTTAATTTGGTACCTCATGTGGACAACATTGAGACAGCCAACAGTTTTGCTGTAACAAATGCTTGTAAGTAAAACATAAATTATGGATAAATTAGAAGAGAATTAAAATGAGGCAGTTAAGTGCCTTTCCTCCTTATTATTATTATTTAATTTTTTTTGGAAAGAAATTCAAGCGTCCCACATGTGGCTGATTCCAGAGCAAATCAGAGTTAAAATCAAGATTTTGTCTTGAAATATTGAGATCTTTCTTTCTTTCTTTCTTTCTTTCTTCTTCTTTCTTTCCTTTTTCTCCTTCCTTCCTTCCTTCCTTCCTTCCTTCCTTCCTTCCTTCCTTCCTTCCTTCCTTCCTTCCTTTTTTAAAATTTCTTGTCTGGATAATTCAAGTTAATTTCTCCTTTAACATTTCAGTATTATTCGTTACACCTGAATGCCAAGTTAGTGAAAATTGTACTCATTCTAGTTTCAGTTCTGTTCCTTTGGTTTTTGTTATTTGTTTTTCACTTGAGTAAGCATATATCTTGCTGTTAAGGTAGACATATGCTTTCTTACACTGATGAAAGCAATGGAAGGTTTGCTAACTGTGAGAAAGAGAGGGAAGCAGTGATATGGAGGATATATATTCTCGATGGTTGGCTGACGCTGCAGATGATCTGGTGATGTCACTGGAGGCTGCCCTGCTCTTATATTCTGGGTTGTAAATGTCTCTTACTATCACGTAATGCATATATACTGTGGATATAACTCCATGAATCCTTACCTTGGTGCCAAATCACGTTAGTCTCCAATCCACCTGAATTCACAAAACACATTGAAACTTTAATGGTTAACCTCACCTAATGCTGTAATGAAAGAGTTGTACAGTACTCCCCTACCAAAATACTGTATAACTTAATGTAATAAAATTATAATCAACTGTGGGTTAATTGAAAACTCTTTAAAATATGATCAGTCAATATAACATTTACATTGCATTTTCACTGTTGAAGGAAATACATGTTTCAAATATCTCCTTAGCTTTGCATGCCAATTTACTACTCCTTAAAATTTATGTGTTAAAATAATGGTTATAGATTACATAAGACATTTAGGAACAGTTCTTACATCAAATTTTGCACAAGGGTAGTAAAATGTTTAATCTGATTTTAGAGTATTTTTATTATATCAAGTTGATGTACTTTAATTTTAAAATCTTTCTTTCAGTTCAAGAAATGGCAGTGAACAAATAAGTGAAATTGAAAGCAAAGTTTTTAAATGTTTGGAAGATATCTGCTTAATTTATTTTAATTCATATTTATTTGCCATGAATTCATCTAACTGATAGTGTGATCATTTTTTTCTTAATTTTTGGCATCTAACCATTACTTTATTTTAGAATTTGGTTTCATAAGGAGGTCAAAGCATTTGACATTTTGTAAAGTGACAAACTTGTATTATTTTGCAGGAATGCTATAGGTCCTATGAATACAACTTAATTTAGAAAAATCATTTGCTATTTAGTGATAAAATCAATATTACATTATAGAACTAAGGAATTATTTTTAAGCATAAATGAACATAAATTATATTTAGGTTTGTGGATTTACATTTTTGAAAATTTTATAGGTTTCTAGTTTTGTTTTGAAAGGAATGTCAACATTCAAATGATTCTAGGTATAAAGCATTCTCCCTTGTATATAAATATTACATGCTTATTTAAAATTTTTCTCATGTTTTCCTGATATTCTATGGAGAAAAAAAATCACTAACTTTGAAAACAGTTCATGATCCCAGTATATGTAAAGGGACTTTGTCAACAGTAAATTACTATTTAAACATTAATTTTTGTTATTTTTTGAGATACTTTCTTAAAAGTGACATATATGTTAGTTTTGTTTTGCTTTTACAAATTAAGTATTTAAATATTCTGAAATTTGTATTTTGTCTTTCAGCTATATAAACCATAAAGTAATAATCCTTTTTCTTCCTTATCATTTTTAATCTCATTCAGGATTATTTTAATTAGTATTATTCTATTCATGTAATGAATATATTATGTAAAATCAAGTGTTACTACTAACACTTTATAAAGGATGCTGCACACAGAATGAAAAAGTTATAAAATATGGATAATATGCTACTCTTTCACATTTAAGGTTGAGAAAATTGAAATTAGGTAAACTTTAAGTTGGCTTATTTTGAATTCAATTGTAATACAATGTTAGGGATACCATATTTTTTCATAATCACATGAATTGATTTTGTGTACATATTTAAAATATCTTTTTAAAGATGCATAAATTTTAAGAGAACAAAATATATTTTCTAGTGATTAAAATGAATTCTCGGGGTGAAATGGGTATGCTGAATGTTTGTAAGGCAAACCTAAGGTGAATTTTGGAAAAGTCAGTTATCAGACAGCATGAGTCAGGTGACTTGTGTTTGTTGAATGGACTGTCCCAGATCATATACAGCCTGATTTTCCAGTCTCTTTAATGGGGAAGTGTAAGCAGTAAGTATGAGACAGTGTTATATATCAAGCTTTATTCCTTTGGGTACAAAAGGATAAAAATAGTATTCTGGAAAATTAACATGGTAATTATTCTTCACAGTGCTACAGACTGGGTTTTTAGATTTTTGTATGTTGTATTAAATATAAACATATAATATATGTTTATATATTAACATATATAATATATGACTGGCCAGGTTTATTTGAGTTGCAATTTTCCTGCAATGGATTCTTGTAAAACTGCAGGATCTAGTCTGTCTGAGAATTAAGACCATTAAAAAAGATATGTTTATGTTATGGAATGAATAATCAAAGACAAAAAGCGGATTAAAAGATAAAAATTACTGGTTATCTATTGGACAGATATAATTTAATGCTTGTTCTTCTGCCTCAGAATTAATTTAGCACTCTAATAATACTTTGGGCCATCTAAACATTCTGTGATAGTGTTTATATACTGCTTGAGACTAAACCTGATTAACACATATTTACCACTTGGTATAATTTCTAAGAATCTAAGGGAGAAAAAATAATTTTAGTTCATAGTTTTAATTCATTTTTAACAATATTTGTGTAAGATTAAATTCAAATATTTCTAAAATTATTTACATCATTAGAAAGTCACACTTTGCTCAGTGTAAACCTAAAATGACAGGAAATACAGATAATATAAAATTATGACCAATTTTGATAGTAAAAATAAGTGTAATAAATAGCCTAAGTGTTAAAATTACAAAGTGTAACTAAAGGTATACATTTATTTGCTGTCATATATCCAAATTATGGGGAATAGAAAAATGGATATTTTAAAAATAAATTCAGTGTGGTCAATGTTCTTCAATAAAATACACAATTGACCCAAGACAGCTATCTTTGCAAACAAACATGTTATTTTAGTTGGATATGTCTTCTGCAAAATATTTGAGACAACCTGAAAGCAGATTGTTTCCTTATAATTTTCCAATAGTTAATTAATGGAGATTTTTTGAAGGACAATATATATTAAATTTGACCAGAAGTAAAAAAAAAATACTAAAGTAGTCTATCACCAAATCTTCTAAAATATAAAAATATTAGAGATGTTGAAATTATTAGTTTATTACAGTTCCATTAGAAATCTGTAAAAGAACCAGTCCTTTAATAAGGCAGCCCTTCACAATATAAATTACAATATTCAGTTTCTGAAATAGCTTTTCTAAATTTCAGAGGAGCAACAGAATATACATAATAAAGCAGATTAATTAGTTATGTATTGTCATTTTGGTGAAATAACAGATGCATTTTATAGAATGTTTCCATTTTTTTAACTTGAATAGGAAGAACCACATAATTAATAATTGTGTTTTTTAATGGTGTTTTTTTCTTTCCTTTTCTGTCAAAAATCTGTCAAATCAGTGGTTTAAAAGATGATGAGTTGGAAAGTTGTAACAATCACAAATAGACTGGATACTGGATATTATATCCTACTAAAGATGAAAAGGTTTTTTTTAAAGTTAAATATCAGTTCTATCTGTACTCAGTTTGCTTGTCAACTCTAAGTATTCATGATGACTATTAACTTGTAAAAGTAAGTTGTCTAGTTAATCTAAATACACTGAAATTGTGACACTGTATTGGTAGGTTCTGTGCATTTTCCCACGTACATACTTAGTAAAATCTCCTTGAATATAATGGTGCTAAATACTAATAATATCCTGGCTTTGATTAAAAAATGTTTAAACATTGTACATATTCTCTTTCAGAGACATACAGCCATAAAAAACATTTTAAAAGTTTACATGGCTGATATAATAATTTTAAACATGCTAAAAATAAAATCCTGATGGTTTCACTTGCAAATTTATTAGAGATACATTAGAATTAAATATTGTTTGGCTTTTGACTATTTTTAGGAAAATAAGTGTTGTTACTACTGAAACTCTCATTAGGCTTCCTTATTTGGAATTGACAGCAAGATTCTATGTTATTTGCAATAATTTTGTAGTTTTATAGTATTTTCTCTTTCTCTTATTTTCCATTGTGAAATTAGTGATAAAGATGAGTCATATTCCTGTCTTTTTTTTCCTTTCTAAAATGGTAGGGCAATCTATAATTTGCATTGATCTATTTCAGAATTATCACAGGATTATTACATCTTCCTAAAACTATTAGAAAAACTCCTTAAACATTTGTTTAATCTGGATTTTTCCAAGTGGTATTAATTTCCTAAAGAGGAAAATTTTTACTTTCTGATATAAATTAGAAAATATGTATGTATCTTATTTACAGAATTTTATTATTGTTCAGGAATTTAAAATGAAAGATAAATATACCTTACATTTTATGACAAAATGTAGTTTTTAAATGCTTTCATATACATTATGTTATTTGACCTCAAACTGATCTTGCAATATGACAGTCTGAGAAGAAAGTCATTGTTTTGTAGTGCAGCAGAGTTTGGTTCAAAGGAGTTATTTAACTTGCCCAGGATTAATGGCTAATAAGCTGCAGAGACAGGGTTTGAACCCAAGTCTTCTGTTTTCGTGGCACTTTTACCAGTAGGCCATAGGGTGTGAAAAATGTATCTACATTGATATTACTTGAACTAAGAAAGAAAAAATCAGAGTTGTCATTAATCTTTTCTTCTAATTTAATTGCAACATTTTGAACAAAATAGAACAAGACTTTTCTGGGCAACTTATTCATTAATCATATGACATTGAGTGATATAGCAAGGTCTGAATTCATATTACGTAATGAATTTATCCATTCATTCACTAGATTAGATAATGAATGTATCCATTAATCATTAAGCACACTTATTAAGGGTATTTAAGACAGTATGCTAGAAATGAGAATCTGAAAACTTATAAGAATAGTTACTGCTCTCAGGAGCTGATAGTCCAGTGGCAAACTTAGAGAAGTTAGTTATTACAAGTACAGTAAGATTAAGTGCTATGACAGAGAAGCAGAGAGCTGTGACTAAGATGTGCACAGGAAGGGTAATAATGTCAAACTTGGCATGACCTCTTAGGGGAGATGTCACCTGATCTGGGTGTTAAGGATCTAGTTGAGTAATTGAAAAAAGAGAGTAGAAGGAAGGTATGCTTCACCAAGAAAGCAACATATCACTAAGGTGTGGGAAGGCCGCAGCGTGTGTCTGAGCCACTGAGAAAGATTTAGTCTAGTTGTAGATTGAGTACGAGGAGAAATAGAGGTGTGTTAAGGGGTGAAGCTTTGCAGATACACAAAGGGTGTTGTAGCTGCTGTAAGGAGGCTCTTCTGAATTAAAAAAGGGGGCCCACAAATAATTTAACCACAACAGTGACATGATCAGATTTATATAATACAAGGAACAGGCTGGTTGCAAAAGAGAGAATGAATTAGGAAGGGAGCAAACAGGAAGAAAAGTACCAATTAGACGAGTCTTGCAGTAATTCCATTTAGGGTGATAGGCACTTAAAAGTAGAAGCATGGAGGAGAGAGAAAAGCACCTAGATACAAGAATGCAGAACTGTTGTCAGAACTTCATGATGGATGTAATGTCTGTGTGGGAGGGTGGAGAAGAAGTGTAATAAGAACAGAAGATGATTTCTCACCTGGATAAATGACTTGATAGTGATTGCACTGATTAGGAAGGGTCACACAGGAGAAGGTGCAGATTTGAGTGGGGAAGGTGACTTTAGTATGAATATACTGCTTTTGAGTTAAGAGACATCCCAATGTAGATATTCAGTGTAGAATGTTGGGCTTGTGTATCTGGAGTTCTGGGGCTCGGTTTGAACTAAAGACAGACATGGTGGTGATTGAAGCCATGGATGTGTGTGAGATCTCCCAGAGAGAGCAAGAACTGTGAAAAAGCTGCTGATGACAAAATCCCAGGAAATACTATAACTTGAGAGACAGAGAGAGAGAAAAGGAGACTAACAGAAAATGGGCCTGGGAGTTCAGAGTAAAATTTAACAGGACCAGGAAGTGGGGAGAATTTCAAGTAAATAGTGATCAACCTTGCAAAGGCTGAAAAATTTTAAAAACTGAATGGAAGGATAATTGTAACATCTTTAACAATCATTTCTTTTCTTTTCTTTAGAGTGCTCTTTTGTGTTTTGACAGGGTGAGGGAACAGTACTGAGTAATCCTACATAGGTTCTATGAATATATGCTCTTGTGTATATTTTGGCTTTGAATATTCTTTTTATTTAGAGGTAGGAAGAGGGCGTCTTTTTTGTACTTTTGAATGAGATGGTCTCGAATTTATAACCCAATTAATGGGTAAGTAACTTAATATATTTGAACCTCAGCTTCTTCATCTTTTAACCCAGGGAAATAATACCTACCACACATGCATTTTATGAATATTAGAAAAGTGTTTGGAAAGTATTCAGCATACAATTAGAATTCAATTAAATTCAGTTGTGTTACATTTTCTGTGTCACATGGTATATTTATTTCCAAGTCAGTCTTAACATTTCAAGAGTTATTTTTATTTTCTGCTTGTGTTTTTAAAAGGTAATTTATGTTTTTGAATAAATACATTTTGTTGTTATTTCATAGGAACTTTCTTGACCTCTCACTGAGTTTTTAACTTTAAGTTATGTGCATGAGTCTAAAGTCATATTTGTCGAAATTGCTTCTAAATCACAAAAAAGGATAACCTTATCTGGGATTTATGGGCCATTCAGGGAAGATTGATTCATGAACAAATTAAGGAGGGGGATGACTTCTACCTATATATAAAATTTGTTGTGTGTGTGTATGTGTGCTTAGAGAGATGGTCTAAACTTGTAAAGGGCTACTCAGTGAATTGCAATCACACAAAAAGTTTCCCTACCACAGCCCTAAAGAAGCTACACCTAAGTTAGATAAACAAACAGCACTTCATTCCCTAACTTCATTATTTTAATAGAAGCCAATTGAATTTTTTCCTTGTAACCAATCAGGAATTTTTGCATAAAACTTATCTTCACTGGTTTTAGTGTGTCCTAGCTGGCAAAATCCTTGCCTTGGTTCTCTTCCTCTCAAATTGTAATGTTATTATATGTGTCCCTTCTCTTACTATCAGATGTTCTACGTATTCCACATCAGCTAATTCTATTTTCATCATGAATTAGCTTTTCCCTCTCCACCACTTCTCCTGGAATGTTGTGTTCTTGAAGGTCATCAGTGACTTAAAAATTAGTAAATTCAGTTGTTCCTTAGTCCTCATGGCATTTTAATAGTTCGCAGGATTTGACATTGCTAACAAATCCCTGTTCCCTGAAACTTATTTCTTCTCTAATAACATAATAATAATAATTAATAATAATAATAGCAGCTACTAAAATGGGGTACTAGCTATGTGCCAAGGGTGTTTCATCACCTCAATTCTCACACAACTGTAAGAAGTAGATATTATTCTTATTATTTTATGTGTGGAGAAAGTGAAGATGTGTCATTAACAAAATTTGCGTAACCATAAGTTACCCAGGGTATCAGATCATAAAGTCAGATTTGTCTGCCATTAATTTTGGTTAGTATGGGATCCACAAGATACTCATCACCTGGAGTGACAGCAGCTAGGTAACTCTTAATCTAAACAGAAAGATGTTTAGTCAAAGCTATCTTTTGAACACTTCTCACTTATGCATAGCATTTTACATTGGATGTCAATTCTTCTGTGTGATTTGTAATACAGCACAGAAATTTAAGAATTCTAAACAATGACACTCCCATCACTTTATATGGCCAAATTCTTGTCATATCTACCACCATGTGGAAAAAATGACTAAGTGACTTTTTTTAAATGTTATGCAAACAGCAATGGATAGTTCATTAGTTGGCCAACCCACGTATTTGTTATAGAAATATTATTTGATTTTGGAATGACTACAGCTATTTGTAACAAATTTCCCCAAATGCTCTTTACTTTAAGACTTGCTTAACTGTCAGTTAATCTCTTTCACATTCCCTTTAAGAAGTTTTTAAATTAGTGTTTCAGGATTCTTAAGGTATACTCCCAGCAGTGGAATTGCCGGGTTAAAAGGCAGTTCCATTTTTAGTTTTTTTGAGGAAATTCCATACTGTTTTCCACAGAGGCTGCACCAGTCTGCAATCCCACCAACAATGTACTAGGGTTCCCTTTCTCCACATCCCCACCAGCACTTGTTTGTTGATTTGTTTATGATAGCCATTCTGACCCATGTGAAGTGGTAGCTCATGGAGAGGGGAATGGAAACAACTGTAATTGAACAACAATACAAAAATTAAAATAAAATTTAAAATATAAATTTTGGGATTCCAAATAAACATAGTAATGACTGTTGTAAAGAGCATCACCTTCAGTAAAAATTGTTCTAGTCTTTATAGTGTCATCACATGCCTCCAACTTAACAAAACTAATGGTGTCAATTAAAAGTTTAATATTATCTTAGAAACCAAAGAAGAAAAGTTGAAATTTAATACTTTCTTTGAATAAGTCACAATATTTCTGCAGATACAGAAAAAATCACATGAGAAGCTGTAATCAGTGTTTCCTTACTTTCGTTGCTCATGTGCCTGTTCCAAAATGAGTTTTTATCAGTAGCTTTAAATATTTTATGCAATGTGTTAGTTCCATTTTTCATATTTTTATCTTTAAAAAATTAGCATACTTGTGAAAATTTCAAATAATTCATAAATCTTAACAAGTCAAAATATTCTGCAATCCCCCATTTTAGAGATAATCATAGTCAACATGGTCTATAGATCTTTTTAGACTTTTAAAAAAATCTGTATAGACCTAGATAAAGAGTACTATAAGATGCTAGTATATATTGAGAAATAAAAATATTTAATAAAACTGCCCTGGCCAGGTAACTCAGTTAGTTAAAAGCATTGTCCTCATATGCCAAGGTTGTGGGTTGCATCCCCAGTCAGGGAACCTACAAGTATCAACCAACAAATACATAAATAACTGGAACAACAAATTGATGTTTCTTTCTCTCTCACAAAAAAGTCAATAAATAAAAAATATTCAATAAAACTAATACTCAAAACCTATATTATATCAATGTCTTGTTATACATTTTCCATAAAAAGTTTCCTGTTGGCATTTAAAAGCTATCTCATTTTCTTCTTCTACCGCTTCATATGTCACTGTACAAAGGAATTATAATAAATATACTCAATACTTCTTGATCAATATTTAGGTTGTTTCCACATTTTTAATATTACAAAGAAAATAGCAGTAAAACTACTTGTGTACCTGTGTGAATACTCCTGTAGAATTAATTTCCTGGGAACAAAATAACCATACAAAATAATGAAGACTTCTCATATTAATACATATTGTGAATTTTTTTCTCAAAAATAAATAATATTTAAATTTACAAATACCAGGATGTGACAATAATTGTTTTTCTATGACCTGACAACACTAGCCATTATCAGTCTCTTGCATCTTCACTTGTCCTGATGGGTGAAAATGACACCTAAAAATTAAATTGCTTATTTTTGATTAATAGTGAAGCTGAAAATATTTTCTTATATTTTTAAGATCAGTGTCTTTATTTTCTGTGAACTGTTGTTTCTTTTCCTTTACCAATATTTTATTCCTTATTTCTGAAGTGTTTTATATATTATAGAAATTAACCCTTTGTCATCTATATTGCAAATTATTTTTTCATTTTACCTTTGGCTTCCAGCTTCATTTATGATGTCTTTTGTTATATGGACACCTTATGTAGTGAAAACTGTGAGTTATTTTTATGGCTTCTAAGTTTTGTGCTATGCTTATAAAGATATCCTTATTCTTAAAATTATAAAAAATATCCCATTTTTTAATACTTTTAGGATTTTTATTTTTATATTTATTACACTATTTCTTTTGAATATTTATTTTCTTATGTGTTAGGAATTAATATTTTGCTTGTGTGTACCCACTATTTATTTGAATAAGCTGCTCTTTTACATGTGCTTTGAACTGATAATGTGAACTGGTAAGCTTTGCCCTTTCTTAGCTGAATTTGATCTTGGGCAGAAATTCCTCATTTGATTGTTCCAAAATTCTATTTGCTGTTCTTCATCTACATTTTCCTGAGAGTCCCTAGTGTATATGCTACTAGTTTTTACATTTCTATCATCTGCTTTCTTATTCCTTCTGTTTCTTTCTAAAAATTTTTCTTAGTGTCACACGCCATCTGACCAATTCTCTTTCTTCTAGCTCCAAAGCACATCACACATATTGTCACCATTCTAGATTTTTACCCCACCATTCTCATCCAAGTCAATTGTACATTTCTAATAACTTAATTATTAATTTCCTGCTTCTACTTATTACCTCTCTCCATCCATTTCATATATTGAAACTTAGGGCATCCCTCTGAATATGTAATTCAGAGACTGAGGCTTCCTTACTTGAAACCCTCCGATGGCTTTTCATTCTCTTTAACATGGCCCTTCCTGATGTGACTCTGTCCTACCTCTTTGCCTTTTTCACAAGCTAGAGTCTGCAAGGTCTTTTTGATTCCTAAACACGTTTAATCCTTTCTTTCCTCTATGTCTTTGTCTTTGACATTCCCTTTTGTTGGACTCCTCCAATCCAATTATTTGTTTGACTAGTACTCTCTCACTCAGGTGATCATCATCACCTCAGTAAACTTTTCTAGCCAACCTTACTAGAATAAGCCCTTCCACACCCAAACGCCAATTACTTTACCAACCCCATGATCCTCATAGCTTTTATCATAATTTGTGATCATTATTTTAAGTATTTTACTTATGTATCATCTATATTTCTCACTAGAATATAAACTTCCAGAACATACAGCATTATTTGTCTTGTTAAACAATGTATTTTCATAACCTCACAAAAATGTCTGGTACAAAGTAAGAATCAGTAACTATGTTTGTACAATGAGCTAGCAATATATGATGAGTTTTCCCTCATTTTGGGGGCATCCTTAGGATATTCAACACCTTTTATGTGTTATCTTAAATAAAATCAAAGGGAGGCTATGAAGACAATGAAGTAGTGTATACAAAATAAATACTATGTAATTTTATCTTAAGCACATTTTATTCTCATTTGTTTTTGTTAGATTCAACTTATAGGATGGTCTAAGTAAGGAAGAATATAAGCCCTAGAAGGAAGAAGGTGGAACTGTTAATGCAATTGGCATGCATTGTCCTGGCCAGATTGCTCTTTGATAAATTTAAATCTGGTAGAAGAGAACTTCTAGGTGCTAATAATACGTGGTGTCTGCCAACAAAAGAACTAGAAAATGCTGATACAATGCAGTTTCAAAGTAGGAAAAAGCCCATTTGAGAAGCCCAGGTGAATTAGTAAGCACATTCAAGAGAACTCTGTCTGTTCAGACATTGACTGCTTCCTTAGCACTTCTTAAAGTTCATGGAACTAGAAGAATTGTGGAATAAGGAGGTTGGAGTCAAATGTACCATGTTATTCCTGTTAGTTCTTGGCTTTTTACACTGCACCTTCTATAGCAAATTTCACAAACAATTTGTGAGTTTTTATGACCCTTTATCCCTCTCTCTTTTGAAATTATATTTGCTTCAAATACTTAATTTCGACTACATATACAGTCTTACCTAGGCAGGTTTACAAGGCATTTTACCACTCTTTGCTCCAAATGTTAAAATCAAGAGAAATACTATATTTTATTTCCTGGAAAAATATGTATACTTTCTTCTTTTTTCATGGAAAACTTGTAAATCAAAATGTTTCCCTATTTGATCTGATAGCCAGATGTCTCAATTCCAGATTTACTATTCTGTAACAAATTGTTTCCCCTTTAAAACATTTTACATTGTTTTTATGTCCGCGATTTTTAAAACATAATATGTAATATAAATATATTATGTAAATACTATGTATTACATAAATATACCTTATAAGATTGCACATTATTTTAGGACACTGGCTCTGAATGAAAAGTCTAGATGATGTTTCAGTGAGCACAGATGTTAGTCAGCTTTTGCTTGAATAGTCAGATTTCTTGTTTACTATTTCCTGTATGTTGTATATACCTTGAAAGGTGATAAATAGATAGATAGATAGATAGATAGATAGATAGATAGATAGATGATAGATAATCTGTCAACTCCATTAGACTGTGAGCTCTTTGAAGACACAGATAATATTTTATTAGTACTTCTATTCTGGGTGCTTATCACAGTCCCTGGAACATTTCTGTTCCACACTCAATAAATGTTTGTTGACTGATTGAGAGAAAGGAGAGAAGACACCCACTTTTGGGTTGGGTATTTTTAACAATTCTTAGCTAGAATTGAAAAAAACAACGCAAATCTAGTTTATTTTCTATATGACTCAACCTCTTCATATTTTTGAAAATAGTTATCACATGTCCCCTTTGTATATTTCCAAGATAAATAACATTCATTTTCTTATGCAACATAGTTTCTAAAACTTTTAACATCCAAGTTCTATCATTCTAAATATCCTCTGGCTCCAAATTTACCCCATATTCTTGTCATGATTGGTACAAAATTAAAATTCATTAAACTTCACATTGATGACACTCAAGACCATGATCTGATGTGATCTGTCCTGGTGAGAACATTAATTCCAATGACTTAAACATTATACACTGTAATTAGTCAGTTACATCACTCTGTTTGTTCATGTTAAGCTCATAGTCAATTAAAACTTAACACTTAGCTCTTTTTTTCCACATGAATGGCTACCAAACAACCTCTCCATAGAGCCCATAGACTTTTATTTTTTTAATTCAGAATGAGATTTTTACATGTATACAAATTTCCACTTGTTTGGAAACATCAAGGCTATCTTAATTCATTTAGTTATAAACTATTTTCAATTCCAAATAACTCTTTACTACATGATTGTCCATATTGATTATTAAAATTAAGAACAGGCTGTGACAGTTTAGATACAGGATGACACCAGGTCACAAACCAATACTTTCTATGGATATGTGGTCAGTTAAATGTGTATTCTGCTAAAATAATTTATTTGAGCAAATTCCTCCATATTGCTCATAAAGATCGTCATTTCATAGCATTTTCACTTTTTTAACATTAAAAGAAACTCAGAAGTTATCAATTCTTGAGAAGATATCCCATGAAACTATATCGGAGAAAGGAGAACAGATGCACCTACACACACACATACACGTGTCACTGAGATGGAAAAGAATGGACGAGGTTTTGCAACAGAAAATTCATATTGGAGAAAAATCTAGTAAACAAAATGTAAAATATATTTAACTTATCAGAGAAAAACAAATTAAAAAGAGATATATAGTTTTACATAATAAATTAGCTAATATTGGTGATAAAGATAAAGAGAATTTTAAATCACTCCAGGGATGAAGCATTTAAAATTGATACAATGCTTTTGAAAACCAATTTTTATGATTTATCAAAAATAAAAAAAATGTGAATAATTTGAATTCATGAAAATATTCTCGAAGTATTACTTAATCATATTTAATTGTGGAATGCTTAAATTCATTAAAGTCCAGCCAGATTGTTTAAGAAAGAATGTCAATCATGAGAGTCCTCTAGCTGACATATGCTAACAGTTCTGAGTTAAAGGAATTTCTTCTATGTATCTTAAGACTCTTTTTATTTTTTCTTTATATCCTTTTTTTTGGCAGAAAAGCCATTGTCATAATAGGGGAAAAAGTGTCTAGTAAGATGTAAAAAAAAACAAAAGATGTCCTCAAAATGTTATAATAATTTATGGAGTTGACAGAGCTAGTTGAATGATATTTTTAAAGAATTCATTGTTTGGAGGAGCTTGAATTTTCCACAGCAGTCTTGGCTAGAATTAACTAGAATTTAGAAAGTCTAGTCAATAAATGATATGGGAAATCACTATTTTCAATTTTGCCCCAACCTCTTTTCTATTCCTTCGCTTTACTTCCCATCCTCCCGAACATGGGTGTTTTAGGAAGATTAGGATAATGTGATAATTCATGTGAGTCTTAAAAGATGCATGAGATTTTGCCATGTTGTAAAAAGAGATAAAAATATTCCAGGCAAACAAAAGAGCATCATAAGAAAAATGTAAAGGTGTACAAACAACTTTGGGGATCAGTAGTGCTGCAGGAAAATGGAGGCAGGATGGGGCTTGGGGTCTGACAACCCCAAGTGGAGGGTGGACTGACGGGGAGGGTGAGCTCACTGCAGAGGCAGGGGGAGCCTAGCAAACAGCCTTGTAAGCCAGGATAAGGATTTTGTTTTTTATTCTGGGCCAGAAGACAAGAATCATTTTAAGCAGTTTATGACATAATTATGTTTGTGTTTTAGGAGAATTCTAGTACCACTGTTCATCACTCATACATATAACAACCATGGTTCCTTTCCCATACCAAATGCACTAGGAAACCATTTTCTAGATAAGGAATGCCATTTGCTACTTCAATGCTGTTTGTAGAACCCATTATTGTATGTAATTTGGCTCACTATTTTCCTTTTAAAGTGGTTCCTTCCAGGAAAAAAAATACTCAGTTTATCATCTCAACCACATATCTTAAGACTAACAACAAAGTCTTTTATAACAAACAGGTCGGAAAAAAACTGGTATTGGTGGCAGAAAATAAGTAAATAAACAAGCATCTTTATAATCCATATAAAGGCAATTACATTTCCTTACAGATTAGTATCATTGCTGGTAGAACACTACGTATTTTATTCTAAAATAAATTTCAGATTATCATTTTTTACAGTTATTGCTCTTGGTAGAAGTTTATAATTTAATTTAATTGCCACAAATAAACATGTATATTAAAATTCTGACTTTCCACTCAATCACATAATATAGAGTAATAAGAATTAGTTTAATAAAACTGAGTGAGTTCAACAATTGTAATACTAGAATAGTAGTTAGTACAACTACCACCATATATATGTATGAATGTATGTATATATGTATATAGATAAATAAATACATAGGTGCATACAGACACAGACAGAGACTTTACCAAAGGAATGTATGCACAGACTTTACCAAAGGAAAAATATGATGAAAAAATAGAGTATATAATTTGTGGGTCGTGTATTTTTCTTGCCTTCAAAATACTAAAGTATAAACTTTCATGTACATACTTTTCCCCAATGCTACTTACATATTTATTTATTTATTGAAAATAAAAAAGCAGCAAATATATATGTCAGAATAACTTTGTAAATAAATTCATATTTGTTATATAATATAGTGTGTACTTTAGAATCTGTTTTATGCATATTGAATATATGTATACATACATACATGACTTTAACATTGTTGTTGTTTCACAAGGTTTGTTAATGATAGTGTGTTATGGAAACAAGTGACTCTGAAAATAAGCTTCATTTTATATAAATGATTAGAAATCAAGTATGAATATTTTATTGAGAGAGGAATTTTGCTGAAATGTCTTTATTTTCAAAGTAATAATGCCTTTACCTCTCCTA
This sequence comes from Trachops cirrhosus, assembly GCA_028533065.1. NCBI lineage: Eukaryota > Metazoa > Chordata > Mammalia > Chiroptera > Phyllostomidae > Trachops > Trachops cirrhosus. The sequence continues at coordinate 66,041,826 of CM052543.1, forward strand.
TACTTTTACTTTATTGTTTTATTTCTAAGAGAAATATTCATTTAGTGTTAGTAATACTCATGCTTTTTAATCACTGTACTACAATCAATGTACTATCTCTCTGGAGAATAGTATTTAACTATAAAACACCATGATTTAGAGACTTTTAATATACAAGAAATATATAAATATAATGGTGAGAGAAGAAAGATAGGTTGCCTTGATTTTAATTTTATCAGAACTATAATATATGAGATTATATATATTATATGTAATATATATATGTTGAAAATCCAGAGATTGAAAAGCCTACATCAAAATGCTGAGTGGTTATTTTTCTTTAGTATCACACAGAATTTTTATTTTAATTAACATATTTCTGAGCTTTTTACATATTACCAAAAGGTGTATATTTGTACTTTGCTTATTAACAATATCTAAAGGAAAAAATATAGTAATATTTTTCATTGAATTTACTGAAATGACATCTCTTAACAAAACCATCCAGGTTTCAAGTGTACAAGTCAATAAAACATCATCTGCATACTGCACCATGCTCTTGCCACCCAAAGTCAAGTCTCTTTCCATCCCCATTATCTCCCCTTTACTCTCTTCCACTTCCCCCCACCCCCTTTCCCTCTGGCTATCGCCATACTATTGTCTGTGTGTGTGTATATTTTATATACATAAAATATATAAAAATAAATATACATACTATATATTTATATAGTATATATATATTTTTGCTTAGTCCCTGAACTTTTTTCACCCAGTCCCTCTCCCCCTACTCTGAGAGCTGTCTGTTCTTTGTATCTATGCTTCTGTTTATATTTTGTTTGTTAAATCATTTTGTTCAAAATGTAGTAATCTCACCACCATTGAATTTGTCTTGCTCTTTCCAAATGGAACAGATGGGAGATCTTTAGACATTTGAGCCAATATCAGGACTTGTCAGAATATCATGTCCACTTAGCAGTTGTCATGTTTGATCTCTTTGCTTACATATTTCCATTATTTTAAAATGAAAATATCAACTTTAATTAAAAGTATTAAATTGAGTCACTTTATTTACTTATTATAGCTTACTTAAAAGAGCCAAGAGAACGAATGGTAATGACAAGCATTTTTCATTGCCAATTGAAATATATAACTTACCAAGTCTGATTGCATACATTAATTTTAATTTTGTAGAAAACATAGTAGCTGCAGAAGGGAGTTGTGGCTGTTGGATACCTGTCTCTGGGTAGTCTTTTGTGACCACCTTGAGCTGGCTTAAGCTCTACTTGGCCATGATCCTGTGGCACCTGGAGCTTACCTTGTCAATAATATTATCATATATTTTCCTGGAATGTGAGCTCTTGGATGACCAGATGCCATTGAATTTGTGAGCAAATCCCTAGTGCTTGACTCACGGCGTAGTGCTTGACACTAAATTAACACCTGTTGAGTATATACAAATATGAGAATGGAGGAATTTTGAAATTGATGGTTAGATATTAGAGTTTTAATTAATATTTTGAGCATCCAGCAAAGGACTTGTTTTAGATTCCTTATTAGTGACTGTTGGAACTATAAAAATAAAAGAACATTTTTATGGATTTTATATGAGTAGGTGACTGATAAGGATTATGAAGAGTATTGCTCATTAAAACACATGCCTTTGGGGTTTAGAGGCTAGAAATCCAGTTATGAGAGTCTCTAAGTGAGAAAGGACAGTCATACAAGTTACCTTCCATCCTTCCTCTCAGTTCAAGGTCTCATGAGGATTATGTCACCTGAATGGTGACACTGCCAGGATGCAAGCCCCTGGATAGGTACGCCACAGCTCTCCATTTAAAATTATTATTCAAACATCAACATTTCTCATTTCTACCCCCAACCTTGTCTTTTACACAGCAACTAGACCCACTAAAGTCCTTTTATTTCTATATATTTGCAAAGGCCATTTTCATATGTCTACAGCGCCAAGTAGTATTCCACTCTGTAGGCCTCTCTGTTCTTAAATAGCACACAACCCAGTGATGACTGCTGAAAATCTTAGTGCAATGTGACAAATGCTGTGGACATATTGGGGAGGAGGCAACTAGCTCTGCTTGTGTTAGTGTCTTTGTAATGTACTTCCAAAAGCATTTTCTTTTTGCTGTCCTCAGGAGCCAGAAAGACTGTCTGATTATCCCTTATAAGGCCAAGATAATAGGTTAAAGAAAAGGACTTTACATTACCCAGACTAATTTGATTAATGAAGTATGATTGGGTTAATTTTACTTAGATGATGAATTTATATGGAAATAATGAAAAATAAATCCTTTGTCAGACTCTGGTTAGACTCAACATCTATGAATTCAATCAGTCGTAGAAATCGAATTACTTATCATTTGTATATTCTATATTCCTTAAGCATCTATGTGTTTGTTATTAAGTTATTTGGCTCCTACTAATACTCAGCTTTTTAAGTGTTCCATTGTCACTTTAGTTAATTGAATATTCATTTGGCAACTGTCTTGCTTCCTTTATTGTGTCACACACTTTATTGAAAAGAAATATTAGATGTGATGTTGCATGTTTAAAAGCTATAATCTGGTAGAAATGCAGAAGTAATTTAATATGAAATAAGAGAATAAGTTTTAAATTAGAAGGTACAGTGTAATCAACAAAGAATGAGTATCAGAAGAGGCCACACTTCATAAACATAAACCTTAATAAAGTAGAATTTAATCTTGTCATAAAAGGAATGGAGTGGAAAGGAAGAGGCATAAAGAGAGTTGCACAGAGCAAGCACAAGCACTAACCTGGAAAATGTGGTGGAATGGCATAGCCAAGCATCTCATTGGATCTCAGAAGAATTAGAGTGAGGGGAAGCAGGCGTAGGGAAGACTATTATAAATTCAGGACTATACAAGCCAATAAAATAATTTGATAACTAGCAACATTTGAAAGTTTAGGCAGGGGACTAGTATTATAGAAAGCAGAATTCAAGGGCCATTATTCTGGCATCGGTATGAAGGATCAACTTTGAGAGAAAAGAGGGCAGATGCAAAAATACAAAATGAACCCCACCAAAGTCCCAGTCATCCCTCATGCCTCATTGTTCCCATGCTTTTTGTCTATGGTTTTAACTGATTTCTCATCTTATCTTTTCAGAAGAATCTGCTCTTTATTTATACCTCTCACTTTCTAGCCTCTGCTGTTTCTCACACCCAGTTTCAAAGATAATAGCACTGCTCTCGCTAGGTGGCTCAGTTGGTTGGAGCATCATTCTACATACCAAAAAGCTGTGGGTTCGATTCCCAGTCAGAGCACCCACAACGACAACCAACTGAAGTTTCTCACATCGATGTTTCCCTGTCACATTGATGGATTTTTTTTCTCTCTCTTCCCCTTCTTCCTAAAATCAAGAAATATATCCTCTGGTGAGGATTAAAAATAATAATAACAGAAATGATAGCACTGCTTTAAGCATATTCTACCTTCTTTCCACAAGTAGAAACACTTCCATTCTTCCAAACCAAGCTCATTGGTGAAAGGAGAGAACTTAGGCTGTGGAGATAGACCCAGATTCAATTCCCAGGTTTGTTGCTCACTAGCTACATGAATTTTTGGCAGATTAATGATATCCTTTGTGTTTTAGGAGTCTAAATTATACATTAAAGAGGAAAAATACTTAGCTTGATCTTAATTCGAAATATGTAAAACAATATGCATTAAAACATACCATATAAAGTGTTTAGGTATTGTCCTCTGAAAATTAGTGTAACCACAGTAATCATGGGTATAATTAAATAAATCATTCACTCAGCCTCATGTGTACAAAATAAAATGCAGACTTTTATGGCTGATGGAAGAGAAGAGAAGGAGGTCTCCAGCATTATGACTTAAAACATAGTGGAGTATGTGTTATAGAGATATCAAAGGAAGATGGAATAAGAAGCCCTAAAGCAGCAGTATGCATTCATTTTAGATCTAATTTTGTTGGAAATTTCTGCCTAGTGAAGTGTCTATACTCAGTTGAATATTCAAGTAGCTGTAGAAATATCTGGGATGAAGATATGGCTTTTAGAATTATGGGCATGTAGATGACAGTTAAAACAATGAACAAGAAGATTGTCAGAATGTATACACTTCACATTAAAAAGTAAGATTTCTGGGGAAGATAACAGCATGGGAAGGAAACTACAAAAACTCCATATTGTTTGTTCTACAAGACTCTAAAAATTAATTTGTTTCCTTAAAAATTGGCAGCCTGTACATAAAATTTTGGATCTCTGACTTTTCTAGAAAATTAGAAAATCCTTATCATAATGAATCAAAATTTCCTAATGTCAACAACTGTTTAGAGCTTAGTAAGTGGCCCAGAGTTAATACACAATGGAATACTACACAGCAGAAAGAAAGAAGGAACTCCTGCCTTTCAGGACATCACAGATGGAACTGCAGAGTATTTAATTAAGGGAAATAAGCCAGGTGGTAAAAGACAAATATCATGTGATCTCTCTTATAAGAGGAACCTAATGAACAAAACAAACAAATGAGCAAAATAAAATCAGAGGCATGGAAACAAGGAACAGACTGACAACCACCAGAGGGAGAGGGGAAAGGGACAAGCAGGGAAAGAAGAGGAAGGGCCTTGTCAAGGAACAGGGAACAAGTGTAAATGACCCATGGACATTGACAAGAGGGTGGGATTGACTGTGGGAGCAGGGGTGGGGGCTAGGGGATGGGTGGGGCAGGGGAGAACAACAGGGAAAATTGGGACAAATGTAATAGAACAACAATAAAAAAGTCACCAATAAACAAATAAACAAATAAATAATGTCTGCTCTTTCTAGATGGGCCTTAGAAACCCGAGGCCTACTTGCCATATTTTTATTTTTTATTTCGGCCTGTAAGCATTTGACTTTGTGATCCCTGACAGAAATCACAAATTAAGCAAAGAATAGTTTTTCAGAAGTCACCAGAGAACACATGACTCTGGAATAGGCCTCAGACAGGGGTGGGAGGTAAGGACAGAAGTGTCTTTGATTAGGGAGAGATTTCTCAGCTTTTAAGATATTTCCTGAGGCAATGTCCCACTAATACCTTTCAGTATTTAAAATAAATCAGAATATAAACATAGAAGCTCCTCGAGGATAGTAACCCCACGGTGTTCTGTCTTATATTTTCTATATTATGAGAAACTGTTCCATAGTTGCTTAATAATGACTAAATGACCTTAGTAAATTGATAGACTTTAAATAAAGGAATTTTACTATTCCATTTATATGTATTTCTGTTTGAAATAGGCCTTAAACTTAAGATATTTTCATGAATGTTGTTTTCACAACTGACAATATTGTCATTTATTTGAAGTTTTATATATATCCATCTAAAGTATTATTTTTTACTGTCAAATCCCAAATATCTGATTTTAAAGTATAAGCTTACAAATTATCCATAAATTGCAAATCTACTCAGTAGACTATAAGCAAGCTTCTTAAGGACATAGTCTTCATCTATTTTCCTTGTATCCCCTGAACATAGAACACAGCATAGTGTGTAAAGCATAATAAACTCTGAGTAAATATTTCTGGATGTAGATTTGCATTATTATTCAAGCTGTGGATCCACAGATCAAGTATAATTGCACTGGCATTTAGACACTATTAAGAAAAACAAACTTATCTGCTATGACAATGCTTTCTTACAAGTGGTCTCTAAATATAACTTATTGAACTATTGAAGCCAATAATTGGAAATCTCTTGGACCACAGAAATCTAGATACTACAAGACAAAAGAGCCATATTTCACACTTAGTTCAATAATGAAATCAGAATCCCAGTCCTGGAAGACACTTTTGGAAATCACATAAATAACCAGTTTATCATTTACAAAACCTTTTATAATAACTTATGTTATTTGATTCTCAGTACAATCCTGAGAAATAACCAGAAAGATTAGGTTGGAACTCAAGATTCTAATAATAGCTTGGTGCTTTGTGTTCTTAGGTTACAAATGGATTCTGCCACATCCTAGACATCATGATCTCAGGCAGGTTATTGAACCTTTGCGTCTCAGTTTTTAGAAATGCAAAACAGGGACAATAGTAGTAACCCAAAGGACTGCTCTAAGCTTTGTTTGAGATCTTGTCTGTGAGGTGTCTAATGCAGTGCCTGCTTCATATATGTATCAATCAGGCTATCACCAGGGCTGCTTTGCTACTTGCCCAATGTCCCTCAGCCAGTAAGGAACTTCAAATTCAAATGTTCTTTACTTCAGTTTTCAGGCTGTTTTCCCTATTTCCTAATAGACTACACATGCTTAAGAGTTGCTACTTCTTAGTGTCTCAGATTCTGACATTCCCCAAATTCTTAGGTGGCTTACACTGACTTATTATGTAGTATATGGGAAGTATCTTCTGGACTGGCTGCATGATTGTGATAATAAAAACTTGTCAGTTATAGTCTTTGTATAAATGAATGTTGGAAATGGCTTTTTAAATCCATTATAAAAAATTATACACACTATGTAGAGTATGCATCAGTATTTATTAAATGATTTTGGAGTTTATAATTTTGGGGTGGGATTTGACAAATATGAATGTCTTTGTCTGTATACGTATGATAATAATCCCTCACACACATACAGTGTCTCAAAAATGGGACATTAAGAAATTAGATGACATATAGGGTTGCTGATGTGTTCTGAGAGTTAAAACTATAATTTTCTTTTTTTATCTGCAATCAAATATAGGAGTCTTATATTTGAATATTCTCTAAAATAATGTTACCAGAGACATCAGAAATAAGTTATTTTTAATTTTCTTTACAATGCAAAATATGGCTGGGGAAATTAACCTATTAACCTCTCTGTAAAAAATTAACTGCATAAAGGTAAAATAAAAATGTTAGTATTTGAATTACAATTATACTAAGAAAGTTCAGTGTAAATATACAGTTTGTGACTTGGGAGAAAGCACCAGTATTTGAAAAGGGGAAGGCAATACAAAGATCTGTCATAGTGCTGATAAATGACAGTGCCACAGTAAGTGTCAAGCACAGAATATATGTGATAAATTTCATTGGTTTTATTTTAAGAGAAGTGACTAAGTAAACGATATTGGAATTGTGGAAATTACATTTTTGACAAAGGAAAATACTATGAAGGACATTTTTTAATTTCTGTGAGACTCACAGGGGTGAGTCTTGTCCTGGATTCATGCCATTTCACAGATCATTAGACGTACTAGAAGACACTGCTCCTTCTCCCCATGAAAAGCCTCCCAGCCAAATTCTCCCCTCGAGTGACCCTCACTATCACTGCACTTGAAATTGTGTTATGCCTAAGAGAAGACTTTGACCTTGAATATGGACCATTATGAACTAATTCTCATTTTAATTTATAACTTAACTATCACAGTAAAATCTAACTTTATTTATTTCCATTATTCTGCATAAACTCAAATCCTAAAGAAAAAATATATATATAAGCATATACTCAAGGTAGTTTAGAAACAGGAAGGTATTGAAGACAATCCCTGTAGTCTGACATGGAATGTCACTGGAAAATCCAGCAGCTGAGTATTCACATTAACCCAGAGGGTTACACTCCTCCTCACATTTCTGTTACTGTGCATATGGGCAACTCTACACAGCTGGCTTTGATTATTAAGTGTATTTATAACCCATTACATGAGTCAGTTTTAGAATACAACCTGAACAGCTTCCAGTGCAAAGAAAGCAAAAGACAAGTGCCTTCTTGCTTTTCATCAATTCAGTTTTTATTACTGATTCCCCACATAGAATGCTTAATAGTATAAAGTCTCCATGTCACTAAAGGCAGATAAAAATGTTCAAGAAATGTACATATTAAGACAATGGTGAAAAAATTTGCAAAAGTGTAGATAGTACAATTTTTATGTGTTTCTTATAATTTCCTATTCTTATCCCTCAAGGATTCTTTGCCATTTTTTTGAAGTTTGGTCTTTTAAAGTTCAAAGTGGTTTTTCATTGAGTCTCATTTTCTTTTGTTACCCCACCTGACCCACATACCAAATCAAAACATCCTATAATTTCATCCATTTCCCTTCTCCATAGATATAATACATTACTAACCCCTGCATTATCAAGGCTAGCATGGAAAAGGCTAATGCCCCCATTTTCCCTAGTATCCCAGGATTCAGAAGTCCATGTCTACAGTCTAAACACTTTTAATGCATGGGGTGATGCTTCCTCACTGTTATGATGTCATTGTAAACATGTGCTTTAGGGAAAATGATGCTTATTTAACCCATAAACTCTTTGTAAAGAGCAATCCTAAAACAATGACAGTTTCTCTCAACAATGAATCATATCAGATAAAGCACAGAGTCAGAGGTGCATCCTTCTAATTGAACGTGGCTAAAATTGAATCAGGGCACTATCTGTCACAGCCACCAAACCATCCTGTTCCCCTCGGGCCAATGTATCTGAATCTTACCACACAATGATTCAGTTTCTTGACTTTTCAGCTGGTATAACTAGAATAGTGACCTCAGTATGTATTAATACAAAACTACGTTTTTTAATCTGATATCTTAAGTGTAGAGACAGAAAAGAATTTAAAGCATTTGTAAGATTAAAAACTGTTCAAAATGCTGTTTAACTTTGATATCCATACTCCCTATTATTGTAGAGAATGTAATCAACCATTTGGAAATATTTTCCATGAAACTAGCTAACCTTAATAATATAAAGAATAAAAAAAAGCTTTGTTTTCCTTAATGTTAGAAATGGAAATACATATTTAATTTTAATGCATGTTTTAACAATAATATTCTATACCTATGACCTTTAACAAACCTTTTGCTTACAACAGCATAATATAAAAAAAACATTTATTTTAATATCATTGCCATTTTAAAAATAATTCTTTAAGTTGGACTGAATTTCTCTGGGGAACATCTCTGCATTTTGCACATATCGTATAATATGAATCATCTCAGAAAAATATGCATTTGTTAACACAATTATTTATAAATATTTACTGAATGTCTACCAAATATATCATTCCATAGTAGGCACTATGGAGGATTCGAAGACAGCCAGATAGTCTGCCCTCATGAATTTCAAAGTCTGAGAGGAGAAATAAAACATGTGAGCAGGTGACCATCGTATAAACTAGATGGCAGTAAACAGCACATGTGCTCTACAGGTTCTAAGGACAGAAAAAAATTCCAGCCGGGAGAATAAGGCACTTGCCTAAAACCTAACAGGTTTTTAACAACTCATATTTGGTCTTCTTATAGCATATGGTTACTCTAGAATGTAGGTAAAATAAAATGCAGCTTTAACATGAAGATTCTCAAAAACTAATCCACATGAAAATGATCATGAAGGAAATGGTTCATCACCAGTGTGGTACTAGTTCAAATTAATGTGGATATCTGACATTCTGAATCTTATAAAGGTTTCACTTTGCTACCAGAGCATCATGCAAGTTTGAACTGATTTTTCTGTGTCACTTGATAGATGATATTGATTGCCTGTTCTGAAAGAACTAGAGTAGCTCTTATGCTGAGTTCTTGTGCAAAAGTGAACTTGTGAAGAGATTCCTCCAAAGAAATCCTGCAGTTGTCCATTGAAACACTAATAAAAGTTGTGCAATGTTGACAGTGATTGATGTGAAAACAAAGCAGCAGAAAGATCATGCTGCTATGAACAGGACAAGATGCTGTGGAAGACATGGATCAAAAACATTGTGTTAACTAGAGGCTATCAAGCCCTGGGGCACCTACAAACAATACCCAAGAAACAAAGTGTATATGCAGCTACCTTGAATCCACTGAATACACATTATTCTATTCCATCAATAATACATATAGTCATTTTTAAATAAATTTGATAAGTATATACTAATGATGTTATCAAATACTTTTCAAGAATCTGTACTTTTGAGGATGTGTTTTTCATCCATGTTTTATTAGTGCATGTTATTTGTACCCTTTTTTAAATAACATGTTTGATAATGTAGCCTATTTTTAAATTAAAAATCATTATTCTTGCCCTGGTTGGTACAGCTCAGTTGGAAGAAGTGTCATCTCCTATACCAAAAAGATGCGGGTTTGATTCCCAGTCAGGGCACATACCAAAGTATGAGAAGGCAACCAATTGACATTTCTCTCTTGCATTGAGTTTCTCTCTTCTCTCTCTCTCTTTCTCTCTCCATCTCTCCTCTCTCTCTAGAAGCAATAAAAAAATAGCTTGGGTGAGGATTTTAAAAAATCACTATTTTTATCCTAATATTTCATAATGTCTTTATTGATCTTGGGTTTTTTTACACTTTTACCTCCATTAGATATCCTAAGTTTATCTCCTTTAGAGAGTTGCTTCCTTCCTTTATTCACCTTTCTTTGAATTATTAAACTCACTTTCTTCTTCTAACTTTCCAGGATAATATTCATGCTTCCTTTCCCTTTCCTGTCATCTTCAACCTTTTTTATTAAGTGAAGCTGTCTCCATATCCTTTTCTATTATCTATTCTCAGTTTTCAAATCAGTGTAGTGCACATAGTAGATAGTCAACAAATGTTTACATAAACTCAATATTTCACTATTTTCTCTTAAAACCGTAAACCTACCAAGAAAACAAACACATCAAAAATCAACATAAATAAATCAGTAAATACATCTTATCACCCTCTTACTTAGAAAGGGAATACTCATTTAGTCATATTACCTCCATGGGAGGAGGGAATATTTACACTATTCTAAACTTAACTTAGTGTTCATTCTCTTGGAGAAGAAAACAAACACATCAAAAATCAACATAAATAAGTCAGTAAATCATTTCTATCTCCAAGTTGAGTACTTCTGCATTCATTAAGTCCATTGATTAGCTTTTGAAGAAAAGTTTTTTTCAAGTTTACTAATCAAACAAGTACCTGAATAAATAAAAACGTGTATATTTAAATTCTTTTTAAACAAATGTTACTAGTTTTATGGATGAAGTGCACTTATGACATCTTGCAGTAGCTATAAAAGGGACCAGAGGCCTTTAGTCCTGTGGAGGTTTCAGCATCATGTCACAGTCATGCCCTGTTGATGGCTGGAGTCAACAATTTCTGTGCTTCACAGTATTTATAAAAGTAAGCAAAATAATACACTATGAAATAATTCAAAGAAATTTATCTTAGGAAAATTGAGGATATCCCTCAGTGTTTTACTTCAAAATTGTATAGTGTATACTTTTAATTTATAATCATGGTACCATCATATTTTCCACAATATAACCATGATAATCAAAAGCCATTAAACTGAAAAGGAACTGTTAAATGAGGCAGTTTCTTTTATCAGGAAAGCTAAATGAACTTTGTAAAGTGACATGCCTCCTTTATGATACAACTGTGATTATTTGTCCGTGTCTCTTTAGTTTGATTCCAAACTTTCCCCACTGTTCCACAGTAATTTACTAATATAAACATAACAAAAAAACATAAAATTTGAAGATAGCTATTGGGTTATGCTTTCTCTGCCCTTCAATTTACAGATTGCATCTTAATCTTCACTTAAATATGGAAAAGAAAATGAGTACATGTCTCCTATATTCATACATGGCTTTCATCTTGTGCAGCATTTGTCACCATTTGATTTAATTCCATTAACAATGGCTACAGGTGTAAAATGTTTAACATTTCATAATTTTAAAAAATATCAGAATTATGGCAATAAATGATTAGTGGAGAATATAGGTAGAGAATTATTTTATTATAATGGGAATTTTGACATTATATTAGTAAAGAACTATGTTTCAACTTTTGCAATGTATTCTGAGGTTTACCTGTGATGAAAGGTCTGGGGCAAATTGTTCCCTAACATTCTGGAAAGGAAAGAAAGGAAAGACATTTGCTTTTACTTAAGAAGTTGGGTGCTGCACAAGAATTTCAAAATGATAAAAATGCAAATATAATTTACACGATCCTTGCATTCTCAGAATTCCTTAGCAACACATTTATAGTTGGTGCTCTTATTTTGACAAACATTTTAAATGCAAAAGTCATGTGACTGGCAGGCAATTTGAAAAATATAACACGCTAAACTGTTAAAATCACAGTAATCTTGACACTGAATGAAAAACATATAAATACTAGTATTACTTTTATAAAAACACTTTTTAACATTTGTTGTGCTGTTTTGGATTAACATTTTATTTTAGGCATTTTCCCAATTATTAAAAATAGTATTTTAATTTTTCATGTAGTAATTAAGTTTATGGATGTTAATAACTTAGTAAATTATTTTTAAAATCATCTTTGTTTTATCCAGTGTTTGACAATTGTAAATAACAATTTTATTATATTTTTACTTATCTCCATTGGATATGTTTCTAGGAGAATTGCTGGATGAGGGGGCAGGGGTGTTTTAAAGGCTGTTGCCATACACTGTGAAACTGCTTTCAAAATAAGCATACATGGCCATCAATAGTGAGAGATGACTCCCTTTTCATCACACTTTGTATTAATTTTTATTCACTTTTAATTAGATAGATGACTAGTTACAGCTAATTGTTTTCATTTTGCTTTGCTTTCATACTAACATTTCTTAAAATTATATTTCTTTTGCTTATTTTTTTACTTTTCTATTCATTTAACATGTAAAAAGCCCCAAACAGAACATGTTTTATAACATTATTCTTACCTTAGTTGTTATAGTCATTGTAAACTGCTGTTTAAAATCATGAACATTGCTTTTAAAATTTTAATGAGCACTTACAAATGTTTATGAGTGTGAATTTATCCAATATCTGTTATGATAACACTGAATTAAGTAAAAGTAAAATAAAATATGACTAATTTATCATTTCAATCTGGAACTTTATTAGCACTTAATGAATAAGTAATACAAAAATAATTATTGCTTCTATAGGTTTAATAAAATTCTGAATTTAACAACAATATTAACTTTTAATCTGTGAGTTATAGAGTTTAGATATAGTGGCAGTTTAACCTAAATTGCTCTATTTTATTAGTCTTTTCCTCTCTACTCACCCTAGTCATTATCCTTTCTTCAGATTTTGTTGCACATCTCAGGCTTGTCATTGATGTGCATTTTAGAACTTACCTGAGCAGAAAATTGAGAAGATATCTTTGTTTAATGACTTAACTAAGATTAGTATAGAGAGCATTTAAATGCCAACAGACTTGGCCGATTTTTTTAATCTCTCAAGAATCCTTGAATGTAACAAGATAGGGAGTATTTTCAAGCATATGGGCAACCATATGATATCATTCTATGTCATTCCTAATTTTGGTCATGTGAATCCTAAGGGACCTTTCATGTCATTCATCACTTTCACTGAAAGCCCAGGCCACCATAGCCACCTCTCTCTCTATCTTTCAGTACCTTGTAGGAGGAAAAATGTTCTCCAATCCATGTTAAGCAGTGTTACCTGTGGTCTGTTTCTTATAAGACATAAAACTGCCCTTTACCACCCTTCTTCTGTGCTTGTACAGGAATCCACATTTGATGGAGGAGAAGTGGGAAGGAGACATGCTGAGAACACATGTCCCACTGAACTGAGTCACTTATGGAAATCATTATTCATGAAACAAACTGTTCATCTTAACTCTGATAAATATTATGGTGACACTCTATCCATGCAGTCAGGTCACATCCAATCCTACTTAGAAAGTTAATGGGTGACCCTTATTCCTAAGACTTGACAGTCATGTAAAAGCGGCAAAGGCATTAACAGCACTACTGCCAACATAGCAATTCTGCAAATATCTAACTGGTACTGGAAGCCTTTCTCCCCTATCCACCCAACCGCTAAAGTTCTAAGAAAAAAAAAATATGTCTAAAGTGACCTGGACCACGTGCCTAGATTCTAAGGAGATATAATAAGAGTGCAATGGCATAAGATAAACATAAAACAAAGAATTTTTGTGCTGAAAATAAGGAAATAGCAGCCCATACAACATATTCACAACATGTTGCAGGTATTACTTTACCTAGGCAAAAGAGGATGAATGCAACCCTTGATACATGTCACCCAAATTGATAAGAAGGTGAAATGTATAAGAAACATGAAATTGTTTCTAGGAACCTCTACTAACAAAAGCTATGTAAATTCAAGTAAAGCCTGGGGACTAAGCAACGGGTGGCCCCCAGAAGAAACAAGACACTCCTAGTTTAAGACCTACACCCTACACCAGCCAGAGAATTTCAGGTGCAGCAGAGCTGAAAGGAGGCAATGTGGTTATACTATTTTGGTTTGCAGATTCAGCTTCTTAATCAGGAACTGTGGCGTGAAGGCAAAGCCACGCCAGAAAAGATACAGACAAAAAGAAGCAAGGGAATAAAACTTGGTAACTGCAAAAAAGAGGACTGCACAAGTCCAGTGAAAGAGGATTTTGTGACATAATATCTTGCTTGATTGGCTAACTGTGCCAAAGCTGAAGGATGAAAAAAATTCAGATACACTCCTGTCAGATGAGTCAACTGATTTGGGAAGAATATGGGCAGAAATAACAACTGGAATGCAGCTGTCCTTTGCCTCAAGCCCTGATTCAAGCAACGGGGTAACTAAATAAATCCCCAAGTTGGAAGAATAAGGGAAAGATTCCAAGAACATCTGTTTTAAAAGGGAGCAGAAATAAATGACAATTCATCAACACTATTTTGGGACAATTAACAGTATTGGGTGGAACTTCCCAGATTCAGAAGTAAAGAATATAAAAACAACCAAAGCAAAAAAAATATCATGGCAAATCCAAATTTTTTGGTTAAAAATACATGAAAGGGAATATAGTACACAAAAGACAAATGAAGAGTATGTATTTAAATGTTATCCTAAAAAATTAGAAAACATTCTAAAGGCAGGTTTTTGAATTCTTAAGAAAATTACAGACCATGAATTCTGTGAAATGAATTACAAACAGAAACAAGATACTTCAAGAGATGAAAAGAAGCAGGCAAAATTAAGTAAAGCATTCAACGAGAAAAGTGAAATCATTTCAAAATTTAACCCATATTAGCAACATCAATGAGTAGCTTAGCATTTTTAAAAAGCTGAATAAACTATCAGGAGAATAGAGTGGAGAAAATAGCACACAATATAGCGTTACCAAATCTAAGTAATGATAGAGTAGATATTATAGCTTTGAAAGATAGTGTTGACTGAATACATAAATAAATATCATTTCTGAATACAGGGCAAAAATGCAATAATTGGAATAAGAAACTGTATCTGGGACAATATTCCTAAGAAACTATTTATGTAAAGAGTTTGTTTTTTAAAATATATTTTATTGATTATGCTATTACAGTTGTCTCAACCTTTTCCCCCTTTCCCCCTCCACCTAGTACCCCCCATTCTCTCTGGCAATGCCCCTTCCTTACTTCATGTTCATGGGTCATGGATACAAGTTTTGACTACTTCATTTCCTGTACTGTTCTTAACATCCCCATGCCTATTCTGTACCTAGGTATTTGTGCTTCTTAATCCCTGTACTTTTCTCCCATTCTCCCCCTTCTCCCTCCCAAATGGTAACCATCCAAATGATCTCCATATCTATGATTCTGTTTTTCTTATTTGCTCAGTTTGGTTTTTAGATTCAATTGTTGATAGTTGTGAATTTTTTTTTGGCATTTTAATATTCATAGTTTTGATCTTCTTCTTCTTAAATAAGTTCCTTTAACATTTCATATAATAATGACTTGGTGATGATGAACTCCTTTAGCTTTACCTTTACCTTGTCTAGGAAGCACTTTATCTGCCTTTGATGCTAAATGATAGCTTCACTGGATAGAGTAATCTAGGTTATAGGTCTTTGCTTTTCATCATTTTGAATACTTCTTGCCAGTACTTTCTAGCCTGCAAAGTTCTTTTGAAGAAATGAGCTGACAGTCTTATGGGAACACCTGTATAGGTAATTATTTGCTTTTCTCTTCCTGCTTTTAAGATTCTCTCTTTATCTTTAACCTTTGGCATTTTAATTATGATATGTCTTGGTGTGGTCCTCTACATTCATGTTGTTTGGATTCTCTATGCTTCCTGGGCTTGTATGTCTATTTCCTTTGCCAAATTAGGGAATTTTTCTTTCATTATTTTTTCAAATAAGTTTTCAATCTTGCTCTTTCTCTACTGGCAACCCTATGATTCAAGTGTTGGTATGTTTACAGTTGTCCCAGAGGCTCTTCAGCCTATCCTCATTTTTTTTATTCCTTTTTCTTCTTGCTGTCTTCATTGAATTCTTTTCTTCCTTGTATTTTAATTCATTTATTTGATTCTCGGCTTCATCCATTCCACTGTTGATTCCCTGTAAATTTTTCTTTATTTCACTTAGTGTAATCTTTATTTCTGCCTGGGTCTTTTGTTTATCCTGTTGAAGTATACAGTGAGTTCCTTGAGCATCCTAATAACTAGTGTTTTGACCTCTGCATCTGGTACATTACTTATCTCTATTCTGTTTAGTTCTTTTTCTGAAGTTTTGGTCTGTTCTTTTATTTGGGCCATATATCTTTATCTCTTCATTTTGACAGCATCCCTGTTTTTCTATGTTTTAGGTAGAGCTATCTTGACTCCCTATCTTAGTAGCATGCCCTCAGGTAGAAAAGCACACCTGTCAGTTAGGTAATCAGTGAGCCTTAGGTAATCACTGGGGAGAGGCAACCTGTGTGAACAAGGAGATGGAGTCCCAGATATGGTGATGCTGCTCTGTGTGGGGGAGGGCTCAGAGAAGGGACCTGTCAGTTAGGTAATCAGTGAGTCTTAGGTAATCACTGGGGAGAGGCAACCTGTGTGAACAAGGAGATGGAGTCCCAGATATGGTGATGCTGTTCTGTGTGGGGGAGGGCTCAGAGAAGGGACAGTGGTTGCTGCCTGGCCTCTGAAGTTTTTTCTTGGAGGGAGCTACTTCCCCAGCACTCACCCTGATGCCAAATACTTTAGTTTCTCCCCATATTCCACTGGTGAGCTTCTAGCTGCTGCCCTAGTGCCAGAGCCCAGAAGGAGTAGGTCTGTGTTAGTCCTAAGTTTGTTGCAGACCCTTTAAGAAGAGACTTCTAAGAATCCCATGGTTTCTTCCACTTCCACAACCCCCACTGATTTTTACAGCCAGAAATTATGGGAACTTATCTTCCTGACACTGGAAACATGGACTGGGGGTCTGCTGTAGGGTTAGGATCCCTCACTCCCAAGATATCCCTACCAGTTTTTATCTACCACACATGGGTGCGAGGTCTCCCATTCCATGTCTTGGTGTCTTTGCCCCTCCCTCCTATCTGAGTGAATGTAATTTCTTTAATTCCTTGGTTGTTAGACTTCCATACAGTTTGATTTTCTGATGAGAGTTGTTTTGTAGTTTAGTTGTAATTTTTGCTGTGGTTTTACGAGGAGGCAAGCCATGTTTACCTACACCTCCATTTTGACTAGAAGTCCAAAAGTTTGTTATAATTTAAGCAAATTTAATAGACAGTGGCTGAGACATGCTCTGGTCAACAGTTTGAAGCTGGGGTAAAGAAATATTCCTATCAGCCATGAGGAAAAATGAGAGAGGTTACCTATAAGAAAAAAAGTATCCCAGGTTAGTCTCACACATCTTCTTACCATTAGCTATGAGAAAGCAATGTGACATAATCTACAGGTATTGAGGGAAAAACTGTTAATTAAGCATGTGTTACCAAGCTATGTGGTTACTTCGATATACAAACCATATCAAACATGCAATAATTCAGGACATAAATGATCAGTTAGCTCTTCTTAAAAGTAATACTAGAAAATGTATTTCAATAAAGTTTTATCAAATACTTAAACTTAGTAGGAAACTTATGGTATTGAAGATATGTTAGTAAATATAATTACTTAAATTACATTAGTCATAAAGCTCTAATAATTATTGTTGAAAATGGAAGCAAGTTTAATTCTTGAAATATAGTAAAACTAATATTAAAGATATTTCACTATTATAAACAGACAATAAGTTTACAAAAAATGGACAACAGAAATAAAATGACAGAATAAAATATGATAATAGACACTGTTAATGATTCCAGTCAATACACTGAGAAATAAGCATACCATGTGGAGTTATAAAGGTAACTACCAGTTCATATTTCCTCCAGGTTATTAGTCAGGAACAGTCTAAAGAGTGTGTAAGTCATAAAAAAAGATGGCAAATATTAAGAAAATCAAGGAAATAAAAATAGAGAATATGACAATATAAACTGGACATTTGTATAATAAAATATTATATATTGTCAATTATTATAAGCTGTTTCTTACAATGTATAAAATAGTGTTTTATACTCTGCAAAACACAATGTATTCAAATACCTCAGAGAGTTTAGAAAGATAATATTTGAAAAAGTATCAGGAAATGCAAAGAGAAACCAAGAAAGGGAATATGGAGGGAGAGAGTAAAAGATTCTGGAGAAAAAAAGGAGAAGTAAGGAGGGGGGCAGGGAAAAAATTAAAAATTATAATAAGGAAAACCGGCATGGACGCACCACTTTTGTAAGCTTTCAGCCTGTGCCTGATAGCTCACTTAATTCTTTTTACTCCTTGAATAAGGACTATTATCACTAGCATCTTACACACTGCAGAACAGAGAACTAACAAAGTTGTCCAGGGCGTCACAGCTAATGGAAGGTAGGGCGCAGGTCCACTTTAGGAATCCTGACTCCCGCCCCCTCCCCGCCCCCTCCACCCCCACCCCACCCATGACCTTCGCTGCCTGGCTTACACTAGGATGGTCATCAGACAGAGTTGGTGTTATTGCAAAATAGCATTAAACAAGATAAGAAAGGTCTGGTGAATTCCATCAGAGGTGGGAGCAGAAAGCAGACCCAGAGAGCCCTGACCTACTGCACCTCCACCTGCCCAGTTACCAACCATCGTACTTGGAGAGGATGCGCTGCCCAAGCTGGTTAGTAACCACCAGCACAACCATGAGCAGATAAGTTGGGACCCAGCAGCTGCTGATCCTCCAACCTCCTTGCCCGCATGACTCCACCCTCAGCAATGCAGACACCAAGCCGTGTACCTGTGGACAGCGGGAAGGGACTGGAGGCCAGGAGTCCTCTTATAATTCGTATGTGGCACCTGCCAGGTTTAGAGGGGAATTAAGACAAGATGTTCATTGAAAGGCAGGATTTGGGAATAGTAAAATGGTTTGATGTAAGAAACAGATATGGTTTCAACAACAGGGATGACACTAAGATGTATTTGTACACCAGACTGCCATAAAGAAGAACAGTCTCAGAAAATACCTTGTAATGTAGCAGATGAAGAGACTATGAAGTCTGATGTTGTTGAAGGAGAAAAGGCTGGAGGCAACAAATTACAGGCCCCGATGGAGTTAGAGTACAAGGCAGTACATACGCAGCACAACCTGACCATTATAGATGCTGTGCATGCCTGCAGGATTCCTCCTCCCAATTACCAGTAGAATTATCAGAATTAGAGTGGGGAAAAGAATGAGGGTTTGGAGAATGCTCCAGAAGCTCTGGCTGAATAGCACCAACCCTATGGCAAGTGAGAATTCCCACCTAACTACATGTGGAGACCCTATGGTAGTCCACCACAGTATTCTAACCCTCTTGTGCAGGGAGAAGTGATGGAGGGTGCTGACGACCAGGGTGCAAAAGTACAAGGTAGACCAGTGAGACAGTATATGTATGGGGCTATAGACCACGTTCCACAGGGACCCTCCTCACCAAAGACAGCCTAGAGGGGATGGCAATGAAGAAGACAGGGAAAAGGAGATGAGGCCCAAGGTCTGCAGCCACCTCAATGTCAATACCATGGCAACTTCAATTACCAATGCAAACCCCCAGGGCAGAAAATCCTAAACCACAAGATGGCAGAAAGATGGCAACTTATCCACCAGCTGAAAATTCATCCTTTCCCTAGGATGAGCAAGGTGGGGCTGAGTAAATGCTGGCTTACCATCTCTACTACCATTATCTGGTTTAGTCATCCCGCAATAAAAAATTATTATGAAGTTCCAACAATAAGAAATTTTCAAAAGATTAGAGCTGAAGGCCTTAAGTGCTTACTTTTTGTCCATTGACCAGGTAACTAGAATATCTGCATTATGTTTGCAGGATGAGTTTTTTATTATTTTTTACATAAAAAGTCTCTTTTTGGTAATGACATTTTGTTTTAAGATCTGGTTTTTCTCAATGCATCTTTAAAAAATTTTGAATTGTTACACATCTGGTCAAGTTCAGATTTTTAAGAACCTTATTTTTAACTTGTAATAAAAGTTTACAACTTGAGTTTTTTTTTAAGTGAGCAAACTGCAAGCACCTGTTAATAAGTCTTAAAATAAAGATAAGAAAGGTCACTTGCTAATTAGAACTGTATAAATTATAAGTCACAGTGAAGTTCTTCTAAATATTCACACACCAAATATATTATTGACATATATAAAGCAAATAACTATAAATAAATTAGAAACATTAGTAATAGTAAACCATAATAGATTAGAAGAAGAATAAAGCTATAATATATTTAAAAGTAATGTATTTAAAAGTAAAGTATAGTAAAGTAGTAAAGTATTTAATGCATTTATAATGTAATATAAAAAGATATATATTTTTAGCTAAATATCTCTGAGACTGTTTAGCTAAGGTCTTTGAAAAACTCAGGATAGAACTTAAATTCATTTAGAAAATAATGTGTGTCATTAAAATTATTTTATCCAATTCTTAGCCATTGATTGTATTTTAGTAGCGTTTATTATTATTTCATTGGTCTGACAGTTCTATTTGGCAGACAAGATTTAAGACAGAAATAAAGTGCTTTGGCTTTCTATCTGTTATACATTAACATTGGCCCATGAATGTGACCTTTATTTTTGTCATATAACTAAAAATAGCCTATTAAAAGGCACATGCCTATTTATAACAAGTTCACTAAATTCAAAAAAGACTAAACATTAAGGCTTGTGAGATTTCATACATTGGTTTTATCATGCACTAATAGGGGAAGTTTAAATTGGTTTAAGCTTTCTGAAAAACAGTTTTATTTATCAAGAAATTTTAAATATTCATAACCTTTGACCATAAATTACTAAATACTTCAGCAACATGGAAGTAGATTTCAGCATTATTTATAATATTGAAAATTTGAATGCAACCTAAAGGTATAGATATAGCAGAATGACTATTGAAACAATGAATCACCCACACAATCAATTCATATGAAAACACTGAAAGGAGGATACCAACAATTTTGTATTATCTAAGAAAATAGCTCTTAGAGAAAATATTAAGGTAAATACAAAACTCAAAAAAAATTATATAACATTGTCTCAACCATATAAATGATTACATGAGGAGAAGCCATTTAGGGAAAAATGCCAAATTATTCACTCAGTCTTTCTGAATGTTAAGACAAGAAGTAAATGATGTTTCATTAAACAGTTCTACAAATGTTAGAAAATTGTAATTTGAATATAGTGGAAATATTTTCTTTTGTTTTTGCAAGTTTCACCGTTCTGGAGAGAGGGACTGACTGTCAGATAAAATAAAGCAGATTGTTCTATTTCCATGCAGTAGAAATTCCAAGCATCTACAGCACCTTTTAGGCTTCCTTATATTTAAAGTAATTGCTGAGAATGGAAAATAGGACACCAATTGTGAAAATGTATAAGATTTTGAACATTTTATTACGTAACAACCAAAAAGTATAAAACAAGTTTCCATTATTGAAAAAGACAACAACATAAAACCCTTAAACATCAAGCCAAATAAAAATTTTACAGTCTGAGCAGAGAGTTTCGACTTTTAGTATACTTAAGAATCTGGATGGAGTGGAAAGACACTTTTTAATACTATGAATTCCTCAACTTAGCCTCAGTTACATTGATTCAGCTGGTCTGGGATAGGGCCCAGGAACTAGAATTTTTAATAAGTATGTAGATTGTTTATTCAGATGGTGCATGAAGAACACTTTCTTCAGACTTTCAAATTACAAGCTGGCTTTTCTTGTAGAAATCTTTAAAAAAATTGTATATAAGTTGAGACAGTTCATTGAAAAACTATATTCTTTGTACTAGGTTTACAAATGACCTATTTCAGGTTATTATTTCCATTTGCAAAACACCTCTATTTCTTCCATGAGATGTGACCTGTTGGTAATATTAGAGTCTTTCTTTTAAAATATTTACTTGTATTGTTAAAACACTGTTATGAAATGCATTAAACATTGTAAACCAAGAGAATAATCAGTCACAATGATGGTACTGAACACAGGAGCCTAACCACCATAAAGGAATTAAAGGTTAAAATAATATAAAATGTTTCATCTACACTAATCCCAAAGTGCACTTCTAGATTAAAAACAATGTATGGTGCCAGGGGGCATACTAGACACTAGAATATCAGGGGAAACACTTTGTAGTGTGTGATAGGCTAACCACTATGCTGTATACCTGAACCTAATACAGAATAATATTTATTGTACACTGAAGTGAAAAACATCATTTTTAGTATGTCTTTGATAATTTATAATAAAAATTATTAGCCATGTAAATGAATGTAATATTAAAAAATTGTATATAAATATCTCACTAAAATTAGACACTGTGTGAATAATACACAAATTATCTTCAACAGTCCCCTCGAATAGCAAAATCATATCAGTCAATAAGATAGACACAATCTGGGAAAATACATGGCTACTAGAGAAAAATTTTGCAGTTTAACTGATTGAAACCAGAAATTTATAAGAAATCCAAATCTTATAACTTATATTTTAAGAATCAAATTTCAGGCAGATAAGTAAATACAAGTAGAAAAAATTCTTAGAATTGGTAGACATGGAAATTCACAAAATATGACTTTTCATGCTTAACTGATAGTCAATGAAAATACTATTCAGCAAAGGTAATCATTGTAAATACTTCAAATACTACTTTCTTCAAATAATGCCACACTTTGAATTGGCACACAGTGCCTTTGCAACACACAGCTACATTGAGTGAACTGAAGCATGTGTATTGTACATTTATATTCTAAATTTGTGTTTCCCAAACCTGCATCACAATCACCTGAGATATTTATAAAAATACACAGATATATCAATTCAGAAACATTGGTGAGGAAATGGATGGAAGGAAGGAGAAGGACACAAAAATCTCAACTTCTTTATAGAAAAACTTCCAGATAATTTCAGTGATCGGTCATGTTTAAGGACCACTTTTCTAGATTTAACTTGGTGGGATGTACTTGAACCATTTAAGTCCTTCCCTAGTGAAGACCTGCATTTTGGCTTCCTTATGTACAGACAAGAATTTCTCAAATTGTTTATGACACTTTATAACACTTTATATCATTACCATGTCATTGCAATGTTTTCCTCAGCACACTTTTGTTTGGGGTTGCACTAATTTGACTCAATAGATAGTAACAATTTTAGTAGCCTGTTGTCATTTATCATTCCCATATCAGCTTCTCTGTAATGTGAATTGCTACAATGCCAAAAGAATGATTAATGCTAGTCCCTGAGCTAATTAATGGGAGTGTCACTTTAAGTCCAATATAGTAATTAAGTATTGTTGATGAAACAGGTCCAAATTTCACATACAAAGTGGGTCATTTTACCAACCTTTAACTTAATTTGGAGCTTCAAATAATATTGATGCCAGTTCCACAAAGGAGGGACTAACTGTCTAGATAGTTTACAGTTATTATTAGGCATAAAAATTCCTTTTCTATAAGATACACTAAGACAATTACTGAAAAATTCTATGCCCTTAAAAATGAATTGAAATTTAATGATATTTAAGAGATATATTCAACATCTCATTGTATTGAGAACTCAATGTTTTTTTAATTTTTTATCCTAAATCTTTTTTTATTATTGTATTTTTTCCATTACCATTTAGTCACCTTATAACATGCCCCCCAGCAATCACCACACTGTTATCCATGTCCATGAGTCCTTTTTTCTTTTCTCTCAGTCCCTCCACCCTCTAACTTCCCCCCAACCTTAGCTGTCATTGTGCTCTCCATCTATCAGTCTGTCTCTGTTTTCCTTGTTAGTTCAGTTTGTTGGTTAGATTCCAGGTATGAGTGAAATCATATGGCATTCATCTCTCTCTGACAGGCTTATTTCACTTAGCATAATGTTCTCAATGGTTTTTAAAAATCAATAAACAATAAGAATATAGCACATAATGAGGTTTCAGATCATTCTAGGTTAAAATAGGAAAGAAGAGAAGAAAAAAGGAAAATGGGACAATCGAATGACTGCATTCCTGGGAAGACACAAACAACTGAGAGAATATCACTAAAGCCTGATCAGGTTCCTTATCTAGGATGACCTTCTCAAGGACTTAATTTATGTCTAAATGTTTTCCATTTTAATATAGACTTCCAGTGTAACTAGTAATATGAGGACACCCACTCCTGACTCTGAGAGAGTTTTTCAAATATATGTTTCTTTATTTGTACTTAAGCTAAATGAGAAGAGGAATAGACTACCCACCCAACAGTTCTAGAAAATTGGTTCTTCAGGTAGTGTAAAGCCTCCCCAATTCTGAGAAGTTCAGAGAAAAAAATGGGCTACTTTTTAAATACAATATTAGGTCATGTTCATTTGTACATGAATCCACGGTATTGACTGATTCAATATTATGCTATACTGACAGACCAACCAGGTGATATTCAGTTGAATGTCCATGAGGGTTTTCCAGAAAAATCTTCCTGGGTGAACCTAGTATGGTCGGTGCTATGATAGAACAATATCCAAGATGTGAAAATGCTTGGATGAAGGAAGAAAAGTTAGGAAGCATGATGTCAGGCAAAGCATCCTAGAAGTAACATATTTAAGTCTTGGGGAATAAGTAAAAACAGGTGGGTTGGATAGGTAGTGAGTGAGAAATGTTTTGAGTTGTTATTTGTTTTTATTCCATTTTCATTTGTTCATTTCCATTTTGTAGATAAAATGATGGTTTAAAAACAAGAATAGTAAGAACAATGTTATGTGTTAACAAAACATTATAAACTATATTGTTCACAGTGCTAACTTCTTTCTCTACTTATTCTAGCTTTTGGGGGGTGGATTTAGCAGTGAGAAGGAAGGCAATTATGACATGGATTTGGTAGAATTGCCAATCACCCAACTCACACATCCCCAATGTCCTAGTCCAGGTTTGCTTCTGTGCAGGAGTGACCACCAGATAAAGCAGCATGGACTGCATACCTTTCTTACAAGGACTGAGAAAACCCTCAGGGGAAGTGATGGGTCTGAATATCTAGTAAGTTCCTGAACAACAAGTCTCAGTGCAGACATATAAACCCAGACTCAGAAGCACTGCCCTTTGTCCTTGACTGTTGTCCCACTCACAAACCCCTGATAGACTCCTCCTGTGTCTTCTCCAAGGTGGAACTATCTAGATCATTTATACTTCCTTCCCTAATATATTTATTTAACTTGCACTTGGCTTTTCTCTTTCTAGTGTCGTTAATAAAAGGATGGGTGCTTGAACATGGCAACCAGCAGGGGGTTTGTGCAAACAAACTTTGTAGAAATCTTTTTCTCAATTTTAACAAGGGCAATATCCACATCATTTAATTCTTTGGTTATTCTGTCCACATTACTATCACTCTTTTCCCTTTCTAAATAGGTGTTTATTAATAATAGAAATATAATTTATGAGACTTCTTTTTATACATACAACTATAATTAGTCTTTTAATATGAGAGTGTTCTTGATTATTTGGGTATTACCACAAGGCAAATAACTGTGTAAGTAACAGGAATTATTGTGGCAGAAATCATTTCTGCATTACTAAGACTTTGGTAGTCACGTCTATTCTTTTGTACAGTAGAAGACCATTTCTTTAATACTTTTAGATTTTATGCTTGAGTTATTTCCCTCAAAGTCAAAGTGTTTCCAATTAATGTAGGTATTGCGATTCCTCACTGCAATTAGTTTATCAGAAATAGGTATGTGTTTACTGTTTGATGTTTTCTTTAAAAAATAATATCCATGTGTGTTTTATATTCTTAATCATCCAATGAGGAAACAACCTGATTTACAAAGAAAAAAATTATATGCTGGACTGAATTGGTGGTGGAAGACTCTCTATCAGAAAATATGTGCTTATTAATTCAATAATGAATCAGAGAGAAGAATGTATACTCTCAGGTTACACTGATAATTGAATGAAATGGCTTAGAGTCCTGAGTATAAACTACCATTTGATCTGTGCATTTAAGAAAATAGGTTTATATATTCAGGAATAAATAAAGCAATATAAATTAATGAAGTGCAGGCTTTAAACCTTAAAGGCTAACAAAGGCTGTAGAAAATGTACAGAGAAGCAAGGAAATAAGATTGGTGGGTGTGAATACCCTCAGTTCCAGAGCTTAGCTCCAAAATAGACAAGTCTACCCTAAGAAAATAATTATTAGTTGATGTAAGCTTAAGTTTTTCCACCTCTCTTATTTGCAAGAATTATATTATTAAAAAATATTTTACAGCCCTGGCTGGTGTGGCTCAGTGGATTGAGTACCAGCCTACAAACCAAAAGGCCGCAGGTTCAATTCCCAGTCAGGGCACATAACTGCGTTGTGGGCCAGGTACCCAGTTGAGGGCACACGAGAAGCAACCACACATTGATATTTCTCTTCCTCTCTCCCTCCCATCCACTCTCTGTAAAAAGAAATAAATGAAAAGTCTTTAAAAATATTTTACAAATATTGAGATACATTTTTCTTGTCCTTAGTTAACAAAGTAATAATGTGGTTCTTATATGTATTGTTGGCCTTCTGTTTATTTGCCCTTAGTATTATTGGTTAAGAACTGCTCACTCTAATGTTAGAAATTATCACAAAACCCAGAGAATAGGTGCAGGGTCTCATCTATAACACTGCTGGAAAAAGCCATTGCTAAGGCCTTAGTTACTATTAAACCGTCTTTCCAAATCCTTTGAAAAATCAGCTCAGATGTGTCTCAGAATATTCTGATTGCTGCAATCCTAATGATATCCAACAATGTTTCTAATTCTCATCAGGCTGCTGAGACATAAAGTTTGTGATTATATACTGCCCAGAAATGTATCAGGTAGACACAACAATCTGAAAACTAATCAAAAGAACAGCACAAGGCTTTCTATCTGCAGCACTTTAAAGTTTAACACCACTACAGTTTCTGGAAAAAAAAAAAACCCAGAAGAGTATTGTACAAATAAATAGCAATAAATAGATTCTAATACTATAAGGATAAAATCTTAAAAATGGATTTTATTTATTTAGGAGATATCTAGTACATTATCATTGTGGCGGTATTGACATTGTCAATCAATTTGACATGACATTTTTATTATGAACTTGCAAGAGTCAAAAGTCTTCACATTTTGACTTTGACAATTTGTCTGCATGACTAAGATACTTCAGAGTAGAATTATGTTCCACTGTTTCCTTCCATTTTATTTGCTTTTGTTTGTCTTCATAAGGATCTATTTCTTACAACTTTGATATATTCATGAGACTTTCTACTAAATAGTAATTCATAATTGCAGAAAATTAACCCATTGATTCTAGTCAACAAGTTTTATCTTTCATTGGACAATTGAACTCTGTCACCCAAGTGACTCAATGGCTACATGAACTGAGAACTAGAATTAGGAAAAATGTATCTCATGTTCGATGCACACAAGACAGTTCCCTTCTTCAAGAAAGAGAAAAATTTCATTTGATTATTTATGTCCTTTTCAGCAATTTTCTCCTGGACTTATATTTGAAGAGCAAAATAGCTGCTTTATCTATTTACAATATGTAAATACTGACATTTTGTCACATAGAGTTACTTTATATCCTGTTTTATAAAACTCACATTGAGAAGTTATAGTGTATTCCAAAAGAATATATATATCACATCCTAATTATAACACTTCCACATGTTTTGGACAGCCACAAAGTAGAGGACAGGGAAAACCAAGAAGCAATGAATTACAGAATATACAGAAATATATGGACTTTATTTTTATAAATATTAGAACCTATTTATTATTTACTTTTGTAAAACTCTTCATCTATAGGGAACTTTTACCTTCAAAGGCTTTAACTTAGAACAACACTTAAGGAATAAGTGATTAAACAGTGGCGTGTACACTATGTGGTAGGTGAACAACGTATGTGGTTTCATATTAGACTTCCTAATTGAGGTTTGCACCAGCATTAGTTCATTTAAGTCTAAATCAGAGCAGTGTATCTGAAAGGAATATGTTTTGTTGTATATGAAAAAATTACAATAACAAATATGAAAAGAAAAATAAGATTCAGACATTAAAATAAAGTATAAATAGAAGTCATTTTCTTTTTCATCAAAAATAATTTTAGATTTTTGTTGTCTTCTAAGATAATTATCTGTTTACAACTATCTTATCATTAGTTTCTCATTTAAATATTATTTTAGACAAAATACTACCTAGCATATTTCATAAATATAGTAGAATATACAAAGTTAAAGAATATTAATGTGAATGTCACATAATCTCAACTTAAAAAATGTTTGAGTATCTTGTCTTTCCTAGTTTCCAAGTAATCAATAGTATTACTGGATATGCATAGAAGTCAATGTGATATATACCTTTCAACATACAAATTATGTAGTGGACATTGTCACCATGTCCCAGAAAAGATTAAATTTATTAAATAATTTATTCCTATTCACATAAGTTTTCAACTTAGTGTTAACTACAGAAATATTTCTAGTGATGAAAACATTGACCTGTTTGAAGAAAATCAGCAAACCTTGTGTGAAACAGTACAAAACATTCTGCAATTTTTTGAAACTATGTTGAATTTATTATTTTCAGCACTTAAGGGTATAGAAATGTTTTAAAAATTACACTTTATGCTGTGCATGTATCTACAAACCTAAAGCATTTGTGCAGTGGGAGGTAGCTGATCTTGGACTATTATCCTCTGTAAAAGAACATTATGATTTTACACAGAGAAGTACCATTAATACAATAAGGTATTTCAATAAACTACAACATTGGTTCTTAATATTTAACTATCACTTTTTAGGTTTATGTCATAGTAATAGGGATGAAATTAACTGCTTGCTGTAAGTTTATAGGATAAAGAAGTACTAAGAACTGAATTTTTATTCTTCATATTGAATATTTTTAAAATCTGAAGTCTACATTGTAAAAGTGTTATTATTCAGAATAACAATTAACTAACTGGACTTTAAGCAGAGTATTTAAAATAGCTTGGAATTTATAAAATGATCTATTTTATCACAAGAAAATCTGTAGTATTGTTACTGAACACAAGGGGCCAAGGGGGGGCCGAAGGGCAATATACTATTACCAAAAGGAGCCCCCCAGATTCGTTATGTCCACCGCCTTATAGGAAAAACATCTCTCAGTGCCAGAGATTCGTGAAAAGTAAAGGAAATGTTTATTTAATGCTATACAAACTTAAAGTACTGACCTAATGTCTTCACCAAAATCCCAAAGTCCCTTAAAATGCCCACAAACACACAGTCCTTCCTTGCCCCTTTGTCCAGTCTGGGGTACCGTATCTCAGAAAAAGAAATAGAAGTCCATGGCTCAGGCAGCCCCCCGGTTCTTCCCAGCAATCCCTCCTGGCTGGTAGGCCTCCCTGGGCTCCCGGCACCATCAGCTGTGTCACCAGGATCTCTGGTAAAGCTGGATGGTGGTTTCCCCTTCTAAAGCTGCGGGGGTCCTCACTCTGGCAAAACCTCATGGTTCTCCCAGGCAAAGCTGTGAGGAGGTCTGCACTCTGCCAAAGCCACGTGGTTCTCCCTGCAATGGCTGCGGCGGGTTCTCAGTTTAAATCCTCATGCCAGTCTTCTTCTGCAGCCCCATTTCCGACTCCTCCCACCATCCACTACACTTGCCCAGTGGCCCTGTGTCCTGGAGCCAGTCATCTCCAAGCTCTCACACAGGTGCTGTAACTGGGGGGACCTGCCCTCCGCCAGTTACACATTGGTGGCGAAGTTACTTCCTTCCCCCTGGCTCAGAGCCTGGCCACAGCTATTTAACATATCTTTGTAACCAGTTCAAGGTTATAGATATGTTAAATGACCACACCAGAGGTTAGCTGCAAAGCTGTTGCTATGCAAAACAGCTCTTAATGGCCCTGCTCCATTTGTCCCTTCCCCCCCAGCGCACACCTGTGGGGGGGCGGCTAGGACATCCTAATATTTCCTGGACACCTCGAGTTCTGGGACCCATTCCAAATCCCTATCTGGGGTCCCCCTCTTGGCTGCACCCCATAACAGTATGTCTAGAAAAAGAAAAGAGAGTTCACTCTTTTATGTAAAAAGACATAGACATAAGGTTAAAAGGGGTGCTTTCTGTGGGGATAAACAGATAGAGGTCTATGAATCTAATGAGTAATTTCATGCAGAAAGAAATGAGGGCAAGAAGGGAAAATTACTCATAAATTAAAAAACAGGTGAGATAAATTATTTTGGCAGTGACATTTGACAATGTTGGTACAGGAAGAAATTTACAGGAATATAAGACTCAGGTGTGATATGAACAAAGACTTTCTTGTGCCTTTTTAAAATTTTCTGTGGAACTTTCTGGAAAAGTGTAATGAACTCATAATTTCCTCCTTAAATGTAAGTTATAAACATATGTGTGTAATCAAAACTGCTATTCTAATTGAATTCTGAACTTCCAGATCAAAATGATAGACTGAGTTCACACATTAATCTCTTCTTCAAAAACCCTAACAAAATGATATTCAAGTAGTAATACAACATAAATCCACATTAATGAAGATAATAGGAAAAAGCCATCACTAGATCTTATGATGTTCACAGAAACAAAGCCAAGAGTGAGCTAACAAACTCAGCTGAACTCCAAGGAGATTCATGAAACAAAAATACCCAGGGGTTCCAGAATATTAGCTGGTTCCTCGTTCAACCCCCATCTGATGGCTGCAGTGGGTTGTTTATCTCAAAATCATCTATGCCCCCTCCAGCTTTTCTCTGTCATCAGGGCTTGGCTGTCACCATCAAGGCTTAAGGTGTCAAATACTCACTTTTGAAGACTCCTTATATCTTGGTAATGAGTGTTTCACCCAACCCTGAAAAATTAGATGTGATGATGCTTTGAAATACTTCTGGAAAAGGTTTATCTAAGCTTAAAAAAAGTCTTAGAAGGAAGTACCCTTTTTGTTCACCCTATTTGTCATGCCTACCTAGGATACCTGGAATTTTTATAACCATTTTTGAATAAAGGACAAGCCTATGAACCTCTACTTTAAATAGCATCATTGAATTTATGAATTAAACCTGGAATAGCCTACCTCCATGGCTGCAGATGTTTCACACTGTTTAAGCCACTTTGTTTAATTATTCTGCTATCTGAGGCCAAAAGGCTTCGGACAGACAGCCTCAAATAAAGTCTGTCAATTTACAAGCTCCTACTATGTTCACTGAGACCGAGGATTATGTTCTTGCCTAATTCCAAATATGAATAGGAAAGTGTCACCAGGCTTTTGAAGAAAGTCTGTAACATGAGACTGAAAAAAGAATTGGAAAACTTACCATAAAATAAAATGGGATAATTCAGTGGAAAGAACATAAATTTAAAACTAAACACTTTAATTGGGGAAGAAGTGATTAAGCAAAGAAAAAAAGAAAAGGCTCCTTGACACAGACAACAGTATGGTGATTGCCAGAGGGAAGGAGGGGTTGGGGAAGGTGAAGGTAAGTAAAAGGGGGATTAATGCTGATGGAATGAGACTTGACTTGGGGAGGTGAACACACAATACATCATACAGATGAT
Organism: Trachops cirrhosus; assembly: GCA_028533065.1. NCBI lineage: Eukaryota > Metazoa > Chordata > Mammalia > Chiroptera > Phyllostomidae > Trachops > Trachops cirrhosus. The sequence goes on from CM052543.1 coordinate 66,073,549, forward strand.
GTATTATATCTGTATGAAGACATAATAGAATTGTATACTTGAATCGTATATAATTTTATTAACCAATACCACCCCAATAAATTCAATGAAAAATAAATTTAAAAATTTCATTACATCTAGAACTTGTCAAAATTAAGAGACTGAAGACACAAATAATTAAATGTAATGTGTATTATGTGGATCTTGTTTGGGTTCTGATTCAATCAGCCTTTTGAAGTAAATAGGAAAATATAAATATGGGCTGAATTTGAGGTGAAATCAATGAATTATGTTAGGTAAGATAATGTCATCATATTACATAATAAAATTTTTCATACTTTTTAAAGAAATTCATGCTTAGTTCTTTTTAGCGACTGGTATATAATATAACAAAATAACATTATTTGGACTTCACTTTTAAATATAGTCTAGTTGATACAGGGTAAGAAAGAGAAGGGAATGGATAAGTAGAATAACAAATTCTTGATAACTTAAATTTGGGTGATTGATATAGGGGGTACAATATTTTCAAAAACATGACACAGATTTTTTTATCATTATAGGGCTTTCTATATTATTTGATTTTTTTAAAAAATGCTTGTATATTTCTATTTTAAAAACCTCAATAAATTAATTGTTACAGTATAACCATTAAGGCACTATAAAGTTGAGGTAATATAAAACTTTCAGCCATGCAAAATGTGTGTGTGTGGCAAATGAATGTTAAAAATTCTACTCAGTAGTTAACAAGGGTAAAAGAATGTGATATGACAAGTTAGGCAAGACTTAACAAAGGAGATGAAATTTTATTTGAATCATAAAGCAATAACAGGTCATGTACATATTGGCTACTCTATACTTGATTAGAAATTTGATGATGAAATATATCATCTTAATGAACCCTTGTAAATATGAGTTTTATGAATGAGAAAACTGAGTCAGGTAAGTTGAGTATTTGCCCAAGTTCACTGATCTCCAAGTGGAACAGGAAGTCAACCTGAGGTCTACTGACTTGTAACCCCATGCTTTTTCCACTACTAAAATAATCAAGATAAGAAATAAAGGAATGGAGAACTGCATTTTATGACAAAGAAAAGCATGGACACACACAATGACGGAGATGCACCTAACATTTGGCAGGGAGTAGGACAGAGTGGGAAGTAAAAAGGCCAACAGACGCAAGTGGAGAGAGGTCAAGATTGGGCAGAAATGAGAATCTATCAGAATTATGGGACAGAGCCCCAGTGCACAGGCCCATAATAATGTGGAAGTACTGAATTTGAGGGGATAAAAATGGTATTCTTCATTCATTCTGAAGTATTATTTTCAGAAAGATGGGAAATATTACATAATAATAAAGCAAATGCCACCTAACAAAGAAAGGATCCGTTATAGAAAGATACTTTGATGAAAGTAAGTGATATGGGAGAAAGAGAAATATTTTTTAAAAGACGGTGGTTAAAAGAAGTTCCAGGGTGAGGCAGAAGTTTTGTCAAAGTCAGTGACAGGAATGTTGGACAAGCCCTATGTTCTCTAAACTCCAGATATACAAATCACTGTAGCGGCACTCATACTGTAGCCCAAACCAAATTGCCTGCTGCTTTGTAGCTATGACATAGGAAAAAAAACACACCAGATAATAATACCTAAAAAGTTGTGAACAAAAGCAATTTTGCCAAAAAATTTACATGGCAGATATCCAAAATATTTTTATACCTTTATAATGAAACATTGTCATACAATACCAATAATTATACTCATGCCTCTAAGAATAAAAATATTTAAAAAGATAACTATCTAAAAAACAAACTATATCAAGTCCATCAGTTTACTCAAACAATTTTTAATATGTAAAAGTTTATATAGTATAATAATGCTGACATATAGATAGATGTATGATGTGTTACAATGCTGATATACATATGTGTATATATATAATTTTCCTCATGCACATGTGTGAGACATGTTATAGGGAGTTATTTGTGCAGGCTCTGGAATTGGACTGTCTGGTTTAAATCCTAGCCTCAGGAAATATTAGCTGGGAAAACTTAACTTCCCTAAGCCTCAGTTTCTGCTTTTGGAGATAATTAGAGGCCTACATTCAACAGGCTATATTGTGATGTAAATGAGGTGGTCCATGTAATGTACCTAGTGTGGAATCTAGCACATAATAAGTGCTTAGTTAAGGGTAGCTGTTATAATTATCATTGGAATCAATCCCTAGAGTTGGACTTTCCTGGAACAGCATCTTTATCTTTATATTTTGATAGGTGCTGCCAATTGCTCTCCAGAAATAAAACCAAGTTACACTTTCCCTGAGAACACCATTTGATCCTTACCTTTACCAACATTGGATCCTGTCTTTTTTTTTTTTTTTTTTTTGGCCAATCCAGTAGGGAAATAAAGTTACTCATTGCTGTTTTAATTTGCATTCTTGGATTACTTGCATGACCTTTGATTGTTTTTCAGCCATTTGTATTGCTAAAACGTAATTGCTTGTTCATCTCCTTTGTGTTTTTTCCTTTTGAGTTTGAGATTTTCCTCTCTGGTTGTTTGTGCACATTTAGGATGTTAAACTTTAGTCTAATATATATGATGCAAATATTTTATTCTAGGTTGTGATGTGCCTTTCAATGTTTTAAAGTGTCTATTGTTTTTAGAAGTATATATTTTTCATTAGTCAAATTTGTGAAATGCTTTTCTTGTGGCTTCTGGATTGTGTCTTCCTTAGAATAGTTTTTATTCAGGATTTCTGATGCACATTTGGGTTTTCTATTCAGAGCTGGGTCACTCCTGGGTTTGAGGAATACATGCGCAGTTCCTCTTGGACATTATCACCGACTGGGCCTCCCAAGAGCTCTAGCTGTATTATATGTATTTTCTAGCTTTGATTCACATTGCCAATGTCATTACCTGGCTCTCTTTTATGTGACAGAAGCAGTAGTAGTCTTTTCTGTTTGTAAAATAACTTGCTAAAACATCCAATTAACAATCTTATTAGTTAAACAAGTCTGATTCAGTTGGTCCACTATTGTGGCCAGTTCAGAAAAGAAATTATTGCATGAACAAGTGGTTGTATTGGTAAGATGTTAAAGTATCTTAGATACAATTATTTTTGTGGGTTGAGAAATAATCTTATTTTAATTTTTTAAAATGTGCACCTCACAACTGAATCAACTAAGTGATTTTCATTTTGCTTAATGATGCCCCAAGGATCCAAACATTTGATTCCATTTCAAAAATGATAAGCAATTATAAGAACCACTTTCAATTAATTTATTCAAATTTAAACTGGCACTATTTGTGAGATAATTTGGCAAAATGGGGAGATAATTCTAAAGGAATTAATTTGGGGTAGTGACAAAATAACTGCCCAATACTTAATTAAAAATATTTTTAACTTTAGCAACTTTTAAAAGGAAAAATATACTCTGATATTTATAAAGAGAAATTTTTGAAATTTTCTGTCATTGATTTTTTGAGAGTTAAATTATAATATAAGACAGTTTATTGGCTTCTTAATCCTTTTCTCAATATCAAAAAGTACCATCTTGGTATTATTACAGAATTAATGATTGTTTGGCTACTTCAATATTTTTATCTTTTTATTTTCCAATGCATCAGTATGGCAAATAGATTCTTTGCTGTAGTAAACTTTTGTTGTATCATTAAATACAGGTCAACAGCAATAGTATGGGTTTACCAAGGGAGGGAGTAGGTGATTATATAATCTTTATACTGTAATCTGTAGGTACTTAAAAAGAAGTCTTTTTGGCCTCCTTTGACTCATGAACTTTTCTAGAAATGTGTTCCATTAGCTTAAGAAATAAATCATTGATTATTATCTTTTATACATGTAAATAGGTAAAATATTTTCTTGTGAATTCTTTATCTGAATACTTAGCTGGAATAATAATGACTAAAAACTGTATGATTCTTACTGTGTATCAAGCATCATTTTAAGTGCTTTACACATATAAACTTAACACTCACAACTATCTTATGAGATATTTTTATTCCCATTTGACATAAAGAAACTGAGCCTCTCTTTTCGGTAACTTGTCCTACTGATACACGTATTAAATGGCAGAGCTGAGATTTGGACCAAATATGCTGGCTTGGATCCCAGGTTTTTAAATATTAGTCTATCCTCGAGGAAGGCTTGGCTGTAGAGAATGGGACAGGTGGCAGACTTGGGGGGCACTCTGCAAGTAGCCAGGGCATAGTGTGAGGTGCTGGCAGCTGGAAACAGAAGGAGCCCAGAAAGTAGGAAGCACAGGTGTGACATGATTTGGTCAAGTATAATATGTAAGCAAAGCTATGACTTCATGTGTTTAATAGAGCCAAAATAAAATATGCAATGTACTGCTACTATCTCAATTCACACTGGAAGTTAAAAACTCCCATTTGAGGAAAAATTATGTCAAAATGACCCCATGGGTATTTGAACAAAATTAAGAATATATTACCACATCATACTTATTTGTGATACACTTACTACAATAAATTTAATGTTGATAAAACATTTCCACAAAAAGAAAGTAGCTCAAATTTTGTCTCCAGGCCATTTTTCAAGGAACATTTATGCTTACTTTCATACAGGTGTGTGATGATGGCTGCTATTGGCCAAGAAGGATTCTGGTCATAGCTTGCACCTGTACAGGGAATAATAACTAGTGATCAACCAAATGAAGTGCAGTTATTCATCAACCAAGTGTCATTCAAATTTGTATACATGATTTTAATGTTTCTCTGTATAGAGGCAAAGCAGTAGCTATTAATAGGTGAGGCTGTGTATTGGATAATTTTGAACCATATCCTGAGAGTTTTTTAAATGTAGATATTAATGACAATATATTAATAACCATTGTATCTCTATTTAAAAGGACAAAAAATTAAAGAAAGCATTTTAGTTGAATTTAGATCTCAAAGAACAATTTATTATTTTTATTTATTCTACCTTACTTTTTCATTATTCCATTTAAACAATATTTGTTGCATACCTATGTGTGCCACGTCCCATGTTATTGTAAAATTATATTTCTTTAAATATTTATAGTTTTTTTTCTGACTCTCTATGCAAATCTTGGAGCAAGAGGTGGAGATGACAAAAATTAATTATATTTTATCAAAGAGTCAATCACATAGATAACATAAGTGCATTCCTTCTTGATTACTTTTTTAAGTATTATTTCTTATTTTTTTCCTTTTGAAATTCTTAATTTTTTTAATGAATTAAAAGTCTGTTTATTCTAGGTATTTGATAGGCAAGATGTAAGAGGCAAAAGAGTAAAATCTTTGGAATTAAACTTATATGATTTGCCCTTTTGGTTTTTCTACTTTCTTGTATGATTTTGTGCAAGTTTTTTTAATGTTTTTAATTTGTTTTTGTTTATTTTTTTAATCTTTGTTGTTCAAGTACAGTTGTCTCCATTTTTCTACCACCACTTCCACCCTTTGGCTTTGTCCATGGGTCCTTTATACATGTTCCTTGATGACCCTTCCCTTTCTTTACCTTTTATCCCCTTCCCCCCACCCTTCTGGTTACTGTCAGTTTGTTCTTTATTTCAATAACTCTGGTTATATTTTACTTGCTTGTTTGTTTTGTTGATTAGGTTCCATTTGCTTATAGGTGAGATCATATGGTATTTGTTTTCCATTGCCTGACTTATTTCGCTTAGCATAATGCTCTCCAGATCCATCCATGCTGATGCAGGGGGTGGGAGCTCCTTCTTTCTTTCTGCTGTGTAGTATTCCATTCTGTAAATGTACCAGATATTTTTGATCCACTCATTTACTGATGGGAACACTTAGGTTGCTTTCAGCACATGGCTGTTGTAAATTAATGCTGCTATGAACATTGGGGTGCTAGGTTCTTTTGAATTGGTGTTTCAGGATTCTTACGGTATAATTCCAGCAGTATTTCTTTTTAAATATTTTATTGTTATTCTATTACAATTGTCTCAATTTTCCCCCTTTGCCCTACTCTGCCCATCCCACCCCCTGCTCCCACAGTCAGGCCCCACACCATTGTCCATGTCTGTGAGTCATTCATACATGTTCTTTGACTAGTCCCTTTCTTTTCTTCTCTCTTTATTCTCCTTCCTGTTCCCCTTTGGTCCCTATCAGACTGTTCCAGGTTTCCATGCTTCTGGTTCTATTTTGTTCATTAGTTTGCTTTTGTTCATCAGGTTCCTCATAGGTAAGATCATATAGTATTGGTCTTTAATTGACTGGCTTATTTCACTTGATCCAGTGATTCCTTCATGATCTCTGAATTGACTGGAAAACCCAATTTTTTATATGAGATAAAGCATATATCTAACTGCAGCAGTGTTTAGCATAGAGTAAGCTCTCAACAAATGCTTGCTGCTGTTTTTTATTGGCATTATTCTAATTGTATAATTAAATTACTGAAGAGGATTCTTTTGGTACATGTTTACTTTTTCAACATTTTTGATTTTCCTATTCATAAAAGAACAGCTTAGTAAACACTGTGGTTACCTTACCTAAATTATACTGGCTTTCATTCTTTTGTTGTTGTTTGTAACTTCTTACATTGATAATCTCTCTTTGCCTTAAGTAAACATTATTTAATTTCCACCTTTGGTTTTACTTCTAAACATTGCTTAATTTTTGGTCATGCTTAAACTTTCAAGTCTTTAAGTGTCTCCTAAATCAGTTAGGTGCTTTCTCCACTGTGTATGGAATTACATGGTGTCAGGATCCTTTACTGTCTTCATTCTCTCACATGGCCAAACAAAATGCATGAAGTGATTCTTACAATGGGCTTCTCTAGCTATAGTACAGAGACTTTCAAAGCCACATAACACAACTGCACACATTCATAGCTACTTCAAATACCCATACTATAGATAAAGTAATGCAACTTCTTAATATTTTTAATTAAGAAAGCCCAAGGAACTGTGTAACTTGTGCTGGATTTTTCTTGCTCCCAGCAAAGGAAATAGTAAAGTATCATTTATAGAAATGTGCTATATTTATCTTCTCTGGATTTAATGTTTATTAGAGGTTATGATATAAACCATTATGGTGATAAGCACAGTTAACTACCGGAAAAGACTGTGAAAGCCTAGAAATCACAGTGCCGCAGAGTGGAGATGGAGAGGAAGCTGTCAAAGACAAGCCTAACCCCTGTCATCTGAGAAGACTGTTTTGAAAAATAGCTCAGAAAGAAGCACTCCCTTGTTTTGTTTGTTTATTTACTATTTTGAATTATCAACTAATCCTTAAAAAATTTTTAAGTATCAAAGAATAACTAACAGTCATTTTTGAGCTCTACCACATTCTAGTTTTCTCTGGGTATCCCCAAAATTTGTTATAATTTTTGAGTAAAAATGAATTTATGAAATAACTTTGGTAGCACTATTGCTCTCATAGAAACATGTATTAATTAACAATTTATAACCATCACTTTGATCAATTCTTTATCTTTTGTGTGTATGTCTGTGCCAGACAGTGTGGTTAAAAAGGTAAATAAGACAAGAATTCTTAATCCCAAAATCTTTCCTGCAGCTTCACTCATCTGTTTCCAACCTTTTGCTGGACATTGCCAACTAGAGGTCCCAGGTACCACAAAGTCCAAAAAAATTTACCCTCTATCATTTGCTGTTTTTCTTAGAGTTTGTGCATTTCGGTCACATATATCAAAAAAAAACTTGGACTCACTTTTATAATGTCTCCCACACTTGCCCATTTAGTCAGTCACCAAAGCCTGATCATCACTATGATGTCCCTATCAGTCCTCTCTTATGCTGTCTTCCTGCTTCCACTTTTGCTTTATACTAATCACTTTGGACTTCAATGTACTCTCTATACCAGTTAAATATCTAATTTTATATGTATAACAGTAATATTATGTGTAATATGTATATAGTCATATACATAACATGATGTACATATAGTATCATTACATATGTTTATACATGGATATAGGTTGTTTACCATACCATTACTTTCAAAATTATTTCATTTTCTCATTTAAACTCAGCCATACAGGATGTGTAGTCACTCCATGGTGCCTTTATTCATGTTGTCCTTTCTGTCTGTAATACTTTAACAAATTTTTTTTTAAGGTTGAGGATTTTTTATGGTGATGTGCTCTCTGGGCTTGGAGATGGGATCTTGAAGAATTGGGTTGAACTTTTCAAGGGACTGACAAGCTTGGGATCCCAGCTGTTGTCAGGCCTCCCACAGTGTCAACTGGGGTCAACTCTACTGAGAGGTAATAGGGAGATGACCTCATTCTCCCTATGTGAGGAGAGGTGGGAATGTGGGGAGAGGGAAGGGAGGTGGTAGAAATGGGAGCAGAAGGGGTGGAGAGTGAGGGAAGGGAAAAGAAGGAAGGGAAGGGAAGGGAAGGGAAGGGAAGGGAAGGAGTAGAGGAATAAAAGGGAAGAAGGGCCTGGCTGGAGCAGAAGCCAAGGTAGAGATGGTCAGGGTGGCAGCAGGAGAGGCTCAAAAGGGATCCTCTTGGGAAGTGCAGGAAGCCATGAGAACCTGTTTCATCTGCTCTTTGGTAATGGACATCACCACATTCCAGGAACTCAAATGGAGAAAGGAGGGCATGAATCTTTTGTAGAAGGCTCAGGGACCCTCATTCTGGAGCATGGTGAGTGCACAGTGGCCAGCGCTGCTATACGGGTCCAAGGCAGAGTTCATATATCTTGTCCTGACTACATCCACAGGGGAGGCAATGATGTGGTATAGAAGCCTGCCCCAAAGGCAGAAGTGAAGTGAGAAGGAAGGCCATCTGTCATGATTTTGGCCTTTAGGAGGGCATCCTTGATGAGGTCGTACTCACCAGCTCAGCACAGTGGACAAAAACATTATGAGCAATACTGGGAGAGGTCCCTTTCCGAAATTCCTGGAATCCTTCCTCTTGGGCAATGGTCTTCTACTAGGTATCAACAATGTTTTGGTATCTGTGGCTGTCTCCAGCCTGGGCCTGAGCCTGGAACAGGACCTTTACCACAGTCGGGGGCTGAGCCACAGCCACAGGCACAGCCAAGGCACCTGTAGTGCTGGTTGTCAGGAGGCAACTCCCAATGCAAGCAGCTCAGAGCCCTTGGTGTAGAACTGTTTGACAAAGACTTGGAGGCCTATGTGGGCAAAGGCAAAGCTCATCTGCTGCTGCAGACTGGCAACCAGCCAGTTGTAGAGGCTGCAGGGACAGTTGATGTGCACCGTGGTCATGATGGTACCCAGCATACCACAGTACTGGACACTGGCTGCAGCTCTCATTGCCCCCTGCTTTTCTCCTTGGATCTTCAACTTGACTTTAGTGGTATCCAGAGGAAAGGTGATGAGATCTGAAATGCAAACAGCTATGTCAGCCACCAGGAACTTCACATTGGCAGTAGGGGGCACGTCTGTGGCCTTAAAGCCAATCATGAGGCTGATTTCCTGCTACCTCCCAGGAGATGAAGAAAAACTAGAAGCATTAGGGTCATTTTCCCCTTTAAACTCAACCATACAGAGCACACAGTCACACCTCTGTGCCTTCATTCACACTGTCCTTTCTGTCTGGAATACTCTAAAAAAACTTTTGGACAAATAAAATTGCATACTTTCTTTCACAAAACCAGCTGCTCTTCCTTCACACAGAATGTTTTGGTCATCTACCACAGGACTAATCACAATGCTTGTACTTCATGGGTCACTTGTTGGTCTCCCCAACTCTATTCCCTCATCAAACTTGGAGATCAGAAACTTTGCACACATGTGTATGACATACATTCTTCTGTATGCCAGGACCCCAGCAGACTGCCAGGTCATAGTAGGGAAGTACTATGTTTGTGAGTAAACAGTATGTGTCAAACTGTTTTGTATACCACTTGATTTTGTATTGTCCACCTCTAGTCATTCTTAAAGAACTTTCTCAGGTGGGATCCAAAATGCACAATTTGGAAAGTTGTTTCCACAGGCTTCTGAATATGGATGAATACACCTGTTTTACCTGTTTTAAATGTCTATTTTTCTATACCCCAGAGAATTGTTTAAAAAGCACCCTGTGGACTCCCAAATAATCACCTGTCTTCCCTTGAGATAAGATAGTAATTATAAGGCATAATACAACTTTAAGACAACCTCCAGAAAAGTTTACTTCTAGATTCTGGGAAGGAGATTAAGAACCTTAAAATGTATTGTGCCTTTGTATTCAAGTACACTATGCACATAAAATCCTTCTGTTGTGTTTACACTTATTTATTTTAAGGTAATTTAATTCCCATGGGTAATTTACTATAATATTTAAGCATGTTACATTTTCAGAACATTTTAAAATTCATATGTTGCGTTTGTGTGTATTGTCTCATTTTAATCAGAGCCCCTAAAGGTCAAGGCCCTGCATTATCATATTGATCTTCCAGATGAGAAATAATGCACACAGAAAGTGGAAGTGTGTGGCTAAGACCACCAAAACTAAGGTAAATGATTAGTTCTACTTTTGATTAGTTCTACCTCTATTAAAATATTTCAATTTCTCAGCAGTTAACAGTGTATACAACAAACATAATTTTGGTGATAAAATCTTCAGTTCTAAATACCTTTGTTAATATGCATTAATGCATTTGTTATAAATCTCTATCAACCTTAGCTAAAATTTTAAAAGTTGAACTGGTAATAACTATAACATCTTTTTTCTCATGGCAACTACCAGTCATATCAGTATTTGTATTCTAAATAAACAAATATAGGTGAAATCAAAGCCAATGCCTTCTATATTTATTTTCTATTTCTGCCATAACAGGCTATCATAATTATTATTATAGTTATATAATATAACTATATTATAATTTAGTGGCTTAAGACAACAAAAATTTCTTATAATTCTCAGAGAAGAAGCCTGATAAGGGATCTTACTGGGCTAAAAATCAGTATTTCGGGAGGGTTTCTCATCCCTTCCTGGCAGCCCTAGAGAAGGACCTGTTTCCCTGCCTTTTCCAGCTTCCAGAGAGCACCTGCATCTCTCAGTTCCTGGCCCTTTCCCCCAGGTTCAAAGTCAGCAACAATGCATCTCTTTGCACCTTTCTTCCTATAAAGATAAGATATTCACAATTCCCAGGGATCAAAATATATACATCTTTGTGGAATCATTTTTATATCTACTATTCCTTCTTATCAAAATAGACCCAGAAATGGCTTGGGGAAGAGTGAGAAGGAATTTAAAACACCATACAGAGGAGACAGTCAAAAGAGCTTTCATTTTTCACTTTTGTAATAGATCAAATGAGGTTCAGAATAAGAATTTAAATAACTTCAGAATTAGTCGTATAGTCGATATCATCATATTAGGAGAAGAAAAGTTAGACAAGATAATGATTGCAATGTAACTTATTCTTTAGGAAATATTTATTAATATTAGTACAATTGATATTGAGGGGCTCTGTTAAAAATGTACATCCTCAGACTTCACCCACCACAGAAGCTTTAATGGGGTTGAGAATTTTGCTGTCTAGGGAGAACATCAGGTGATTTAGATGACTGTGTTCATTTACCACCACATGTCAAGATATGCTGCTGTAGTATTTATTTCTCTACCACTAGAGATAGACAGTTTCATTACTCCACCTGGAATTTAAACCTCTGACTCTAGTGAACATATATTATTCAAAAATGATATTTAGTAGGAAATAGCACAAAATGGAATTTTAAGTTAGTGTAAATAGAATGATTTAGAGTTATGAAAAGTATGATTTTTAGATTAGTTACTATAATTCTCTCACCATTCAGGTGTGTATACAATAAGAAAATTCAATAATCATAAATTTTGCCTTTTATTCAAAAACTAGTTGTTCACTGTCCACTACACTCACAGACTGGGCCAACTGCTATGGGATGATCAGATGTGTATTCTCAGTAGCCACATTTTTAAAATATATATTTAGTCTTATCCACTCAGCTTCAAAGCTAAGGAAAAAAGATGTTCTTTATGTCAGTGGAAAATGAAGTTAATTACCAAAGAAAATATTTGTTTTAATATTACTGTATTTGGTTTACTATAAATATAATACAAATTGAAGGACACTTTCTAACGCTAAAAGCCACCTTTGAAACTTTTCCAGACAGACAAATCCAGTGGCCCCAGAAGAAATACATTGACTTTTTAAACATAAAACTGAGAACAACTTTCCAGTGCAGAGCTCACTATTAACCTGTAGTGCCAATGATAATGGCTTCCTCAAAGTGAAATATTTGGGTATAATTTTACTTTACTGCATTATCACTAGTCATTTTAACCCAGAGATGCAGCCATCACCCTGAGTTAGTTCACCTGGAATACTTTAAGAAATAATATATAAGTTAATTAAAGAATTCATTAAAAGGAAAATAAAATTACTTTTGCCAACTTTATTACTTTAACAATCTAAAATATGTGTTTTTATTCTTATATTTTTCTTATAAATTTTTCAAACACACATACATACATGAGGTATGTTATTAACTACCAGCATTCATTCAACATTTTATTGTTTGAGTAGGTTGCACATTTTCTTATAGCTAAGTTAACTTTCCTAATTCAAAATCAGATCATACACTTTACTTCCCTCATTGAACTGTTCTAATCTACCTCCTTTGCTTTTAGAATAACTCTAACCTGAACGTGGCTGAAAATGACTGTCCCATCTGATTCCAACTCACCTCTCCAGCTTTACTGAATACCATTTACTTCCAGCTGCCTGTGTTCTAGTCATTAGAACTCATTTCTTTGATGCCGTATTCTTTTTTACCTTACCTGGGTCTATGTGTATGCTTTTGTATGCCAAGAACACTCAACTCTTTCTCTAAATCTTTCCTATTTACCTGTCACTCAGGATATGAAGTTCAGGACTCAACTTTGTATTTTTAAGGATACAAAGGCCCTCCCTGCCACACCACATTCAGGTTAGGACCCCACCTGCATGTTCCCATGACCTCAGTGCAACTGCTCATATCACCTGTCTCACTGTATTGTACTTGCCTATACTGCCCCTACACCGTAAGTTTGTGGAAGATAGAAACCAAGAATAAATTAAGTGAAAGTAGTGCTGTCCCAGGTACAGGAGCCACAGAGGCTAAGACTAGCCTTTCATTTGGAAATTATTAAAAAAAATAATAATAATAGTAATAATTATGTGTAAACACACATTAAAGTGCCAGATTGCAAGTGACATTAACAAAAAACTATAAATACATAAATATGATATATAAATCTAGACAAATTTACTGACCTTTGCATTGAAGTTGGGAAAATATAAAATTAGCAGAAACCCCTTTTTAATTTTTTTCTCTTTAATTTTGAAACCAGTTTCATTTTTTAAGTAATCTTCACACTGAGACAGATAAAGTATAAAGTCTTATTTGATGTGGAACATTAAAATAAGACATCGATTTTAATCCAAAGCATACTGAGGAATTAGAGGTTAATCAAGATTAAACAGGTTGGAGGAGGGTGACAGTTGGTGTGGCCACATCAAGTAAAGGCTGTGCCTTGATTATAACTGCCCTTGCTCCAGCATGCTCTGACTGGGGTCTTGCTGACCTCTCCCTTGGAATGCTTTTCTTGATCAGATAAAAACATTGTTCATCCTTTGAGGCCCCTTTCACAAACTGCTTCCCTGTGAGTCTCACTTAACCTCATGGTTTCTCTTCCTTCTTGGAGGAAATTAATCTCCTCCCTCTGTCGGGGGCTCCCGGAGAATGGTGCACTGTGACCATAGCGTTCTTCTTATGGTCATATAGCTAGTTGTAAAACTGTCCTCCTTGCCATGTTTTAATTTCTGCAAGGACAGAGAATATTGCACATTCTAAAGTTTTGAGGTTATTTTTCTATTATAAAAATAGTATATACTCAATAAGTGAAAATTTAGAAAAGTGCAGAAAAGTTGAAGTGAAAAAGAATCTTTTCATTGATCTATTGCCCTAACACAGTCAAAGTTTAGAAGAATCTGAGATAATTCATTCTAATGTTTCCTGGTGGATAAGTAAATGTTGAGTTGGAAGACATTGTTGATGCCAGAAGGTATGCGGCAGTTTTATCTGTGCACTGGAAAGATGTGTTACTTACACTTTGAGCACAAAACTTGGCAATTATTTACCTCAAGAAGGAACCCTTTTTTATATTGATGCAAAGATGAATGCTTTAATCTGTGTAAGTAAAAGCAGTTTTACCCTTTACTTTTTCTTCCTGTAGGACTTGGAAAGGGCTTTATCCATTCACTGGGAATTTCATTAATTATGACAAATGGCAGCTCTTATCTTACCAGTTTTTCCCCCTCCATCTCACATGAAATAACTTTATTTAGTGGTTATCTATTTTACTTAAAAGTAAAATGTGGACACTGAATCAACATTTATTTAATAAACTAAAGATAAAATATTTAAAACACATATACATAAAGTATTTATTAACATATTCAGAAATTTTATCACAGATAAGATTATTTCTTCAAGTTATCTATATCAAATTGTCAGGTCAATTGAATATAATTTTAAAGACAAAAATATTAAGTAAGAAAATTATACCTAACTTTTTGCTTTACTGGGTTTTATTGTGTTCCAGGATTTTTTTTTAATTTACAGAGATTTAAAGAAAGATATTCTTAACAACCATCTACATATGCAATCAATTTTAAGTTCCATTTTATATCTGAAGTACAATGAGTTACTAACCTGAGAGGCACCTAAAACATAGAGAATGCATGTGAAAACAGAACATTAGCATTTTTAATATTTATTTATTTTATGTAATGGTGAAATATTCTTCTAATTTATTATAATCATGTTTATGAAATGTGCACATATTTGATAGCCTGTGTATTTCATGGTATATTAACATTTTACAATGCAAGTAAATTAATTTTGTAGTTAATTGTAGCAATGTTGCTTTGGGATGAGTTTAGCAAAGTATATGACATGTGAGTGAGTACATGAAGGGGACAAGTTGATTTTTAACTTTATTCCAGTAGTCAAGGTCACATCTCTATAACATAATAGCTGCTAGATGACTTAGAAACCCATATGCCTTGGATAATTTTTCTATTATTAATTGAATGAAAAAGGACAGAGCAGACAACCTCTGAAGATAGCAGTAAGACTGGCCAAATATAGGCTATAATATAGTTCTAAACAGGAGCAAAACTTATGAACTTCTGTGTGATTGGATGACATGGCTTCACTATGACAGCAAATTTGAACTTATTGGCATACGCAGTAAACTCAATTATTCTAGCCTTTCCATTAAGATGGGATGTCTGTATACATTGAATTACCATAGTTATTACTATTGGAAATTAAAAATGTGCATCAATAAGAAAACCCAATTTTCAAGTTTAAAAAAGGATTGTGCACAAAAATTGGAAGGTTACTTTTGTATCACTATCTGGTAATATAGAACAAAATTTTTACCCCACAAAAAATAAAACGAATGCCGATCAGGCAATGAGTTCTGTTGTAAAATCAAAACCTCAGCAGCAGTAGGCCAACATCTTGCTGATTAAAGTATTAACCCTCTTTTCTTAACCCTCAGAGACTTGTAAAGAATTGAAGATATAAGTGCCTATGTAAAAAAGGAAATCTCTGCCTAGAGACCATTTGTCAAGTACTGAAAGAGCTCCTTGGGGGATTTGTTCTTACAGTAGCTGACAGGCAGATGGTTCATGTTCTTTTCAGGATGTTCACTGCAGCTGAAACTCAGGAAAGCAGTCAATTAATGGCACAGGTTTTGAGGTGCTTTTTACTTTCAAATATTTAAGTATGAACTGATGGCAATAGAGACCAATTCTCAAGAATAATGGTTTCCCCTTGTACTGACACTGTCTTTGTAAAAAGCTGTCTGGATTTATGTATATGAAAAATAGAAAATTGGTGTCTTCTGCACATTTTGAATTCCATAAAAGTGTAATTATTTGAGCCACCTGCCTAATGACATGGTCAAGGAATATTACTTCCAGTATTTAGGATTCAAACCATAGTTAGTTTACTGACCAGTAAATTTAATTAATTTTTAGAGTTCCTTTTTTTGCTTAATTTTTAATAGAAAACTTAAGTAGCATAATTTGACCTTTAAAAAGTCTATCTCACATCATGTTTTGCCCCAAGAAGAATTCAATTTTATCTTTGAACTGTTTTTTTTTAAAGAATAAGATTCATGATGATCTATACAGAAAATCAGAGTCATTACCCAGTTAGTTTCAGGGTTTCCTATAATCTTGAATTCAGCAAATCTATGTCTGTAATGCTTGATTGCTTATGGTACTTGGTAGGAATAATTTATGATGTGTTGTGTTTTATTTTTTCAAAATCCGCAGACTATTTTTAAATATTTTGTGATTCCAGTTTTTGGCAAATCTGGTAATTTACATATTCTGATCTTTATACTTAATTATACAACTTGAAAAATGAAAAATACAGAATATAGACATATTTCACATATTTTAAATCATTTTGTTTCTTGGCTAACTATAGTGATTTAAAGGATATAATTACAGTGCAAAATATTATCTATAAAAGTTGATTCTTTCACATTAAAGGTCTCACATATATAAATCTATTAATTTATTCAACAAGTATTTAATGAACATCAGTGAGCCAAGTAAAATATATTCAGCATAGGGGATGTCTTAATAAATAAAACAGAGAATTTTTTAAATGTAGTGTATTATGAGCATATTAAATATTGGAATGAATGAGGAAGTAGGTAAGTGCTTAAAATACTGACAGATATAAACATTGTTATAGCTGCTTTTTAAATATATTTTGTAGTAAATAATATAATTAAAAATGCATGCATATCCCTTAGGAACCAGCTTTTGATGTCTATTCTAGAAAAATACCTGTGTAAGTCCACAGAAGGCAGTTTAAGTATTTTACTGCAGAATTGTTTGTATTACGAAAAATACAGAAACAAACCAAATGCCCTTTCATCAGAAATGACCCAATAAATTATTTCATACTTTTACATTGAAATACTATGCCACAATTTGAGTGAATAGAAGTTGCTTTTAATTCATAGAAAAAATGAATTAGATAACATATATAAAAACATCTACAAAAACAAATTAAGGTTTCTATAAGTTGTATGGGTATGTATAAGTGCATAGGAAGAAGTCAGTAATTGTATACATGAACTGGTAATAGTTACCTGCGGGAAAAGAAATGGGTATATGGGTGATGCTAAAAGTGGATTTCAGCATTCTTTTTCATATGGTAATGCCATATTTATGAAGTTAAAAATAAGTAGCAAAAATAAAGTTTAATATTATGAATTTAATTATAGGAGCATAAAGGTTTAACATGAGTAGAAAACAGAAATTAACTAATTTTGAATAGTTCTAGAGAAAAGAAATACTTTACATTACTAGTACAGTAGACATTCAGTAAATTCATATATAACTCTATATGTGTTACTCTCTACAATATCTGTTAACAATTTACATCTTTTTCAAAATTCATTTTAATGGTTTTTGAATTTGGGCCTTTGAAATTAAATTTATGGCTCCAAGGTTTTTATTACTAGATTAGAGTAGTAAACTTACTACAAACTTGGCCAAAATTAGAATAAAGTATTTTATTTGGTTCTTTTTTAGGTTTTTATTTTGTTTTATTTTATTTTATTTTTAATTTCACCCATCACCCTGATTTACCTCTTCTTTGGCAACCATCAGCTTGTTCTCTGTATTTGTTTTTGTTTTGTTTATTTGTTTTGGGGGGGATATTTTTTGTTTGTTTCCCAATCACTTTTTATTGTTATTCTATTGCAATTCTCCCAATTTTCCCCCCTTGCCCTCCTCCGCCCAGCCCACCCCCTGCTCCTACAGTCAATCCCCACATTGTTGTCCATGTCCATGGGTCATTCATACATGAATGTTCTTTGACTAGTCCCTTCTTCTACTTTCTCCCATTATCTCCCTTCCCCCAGCCCTCTTGCTGTTGTCAGTTTATTCAATGTTTCTGTGTCTCTGGTTCTATTTTGATTGTTAGTTTATTCTGTTCATTAGATTCTTCTTATAAGTGAGATCATACAATATTTGTCTTTCACTGCCTGGCTTATTTCACTTAGCATAGTATTCTCTAGTTCCACCCATGCTATTGCAAAGGGTAGGAGCTCCTTTTTTCCTTCTGCTGCATAGTATTCCATTGTGTAAATGTACCACAGTTTTTTGATCCATTCATTTACTTATGGGCTCCTAGGTTGCTTCTAGCACTTGGCTATTGTAAACTGTGCTGCTAGGAACATGGAAGGTCATAGGTTCTTTTGAATTGCTGTTTCAGGATTCTTAGAGTATAATCCCAGCAGTGGAATTGCCAGGTCAGAAGGCAGATCCATTTTTAGTTTTCTGAGAAAATCCCATACTGTTTTCCACAGTGGCTGCACCAGTCTGCATTCCCACCAACAATGCCCTAGGGTTCCTTTTTCCTCACATCCTCACCAACACTTTTTGTCTGTTAATTTATTTGTGTTGGCCATTCTGACCAGTGTGAAGTAGTATCTCATTGTGCATTTAATTTGCATCTCTCTGATGTCTAGTGATATTAAGCATCTTTTCATGTGTCTATGGGCCCTCTGTATGTTCTCCTTGGAGAAGTGTCTGTTCATTCAGGTCCTTTGCCCATATTTTAATTAAATTATTCGTCTTCCTGGTGTTGAGTCATATGAATTCTTGATATATTTTGGAGATTAAACCCTTGTCTGATGTATCATTGGCAAATATGTTTTCCCATAGAGTTGATTCCCTTTTCATTTTGATTATGGTTTCTTTACCCATGCATAAGCTTTTAAATTTATTTTTTCCTTTATTTCTCTTGCCCTAGGAGACATATTGGCAAAAATATTACTACATGGGATATCTGAAATTTTGCTGCCTTTATTTTCTGCCAGAATTTTTATGGTATCACAACTTATATTTTATTCTTTTATCCATTTTGATTTTATTCTGGTGTATGGTGTAAGTTTGTGGTCTAATTTCATCTTTTTTGCATGTATGAGTTCAGTTCTCCCATTTTTTGTAGAAACTCTTTTTACTCCATTGTGTGCTTTGTCAAATATTAATTGACTATAAAGACATGGGTTTATTTCTAGGCTCTCTATTCTGATCCATTGATCTATGTGTCTGTTCTTATGCCAGTACCAGTCTGTTTTGGTTATAGTGGCTTTGTAATATAGTTTTATATCAGGTATTATAATCCCTCCAACTTTATTTTTCTTTCTCAAGATTGTTGAGGCTATTCAGGGTCTTTTTAGGTTCCATATAAATTTTTAGAGTTTTGTTCTAGATCAGTGAAATATGCCATTGGTATTTTAATATGGATTCTGTTGAATCTATAGATTGCTTTGGGTAGTACAGACATTTTAATGATGTTAATTCTTCAAATCCATGAATAGGGTATATACTTCCATTTATTTGTATTTTTCTCAATTTCTTTCTTCAGTGTTCTATATTTTTCCAAGTACAGATCTTTTACTTCCTCATTTAAATTTATTCCTAGGTACTATTTGTTTTGTTTTGTTTTTATATTCCACAGATTAATGAAATCATATGGTACTTGTCTTAAGATATAAACTGTAGCAATTCTTATCTTAGTTAAAGTTTTCATGGAGATACGAAAGAAGGTTTGTGTCTTAAGTACTGTTTACCTCAGTCTCACATAACAGATTCTAGAAATCTCTCCCTCTCCACCAACCTGATCCTGCCCAAGCTGCTTCCTCTTTGGAGCTTTCCTTTCTGGTCCGGTGACTCTCATGCAGCTAAAATATTCTAGCTACTGTACATGGCCTTCATACAACAGTGTAATTTGGTGTTAAGTATTCTATCCCCTAGCCTGCTACTTTCCACATACAGAAAAGTCCTCCCTGGAATTCTGGATGCTGGGATGGTTCACCCTATTATATACTGTATGTACTAAACATTGTGCTGGCTGAGGGGCTACTAAATGAGTCGGATGTAACCCATCAAGAGATTTTATTCTTAGAAGAGGGAAAGAGACATGTTGACAAAGAACTAGAATAATGTTGTGCAAATGTATAGAGAGAAGCATGTAAAGAGGATACTGACCACAGAGGAAAACAGATTTAAATGACAAGGATGGAAAAGCTGCATAAAGAAGGTGACATTTTAAGTGAACTTTGAATGAGTAAGTGATGCTTTTTCTGGGCCCTGAAGCATGAGCTATATGGTTCAACTCAAAGGGAGATATAAGGAAGATATTTTAAAAGCCACAGAAATGTTCAAACACTTTAGTATTGCTAGAGAAAAGAAAGTCTTGAGGAGCAGAAATAGAGGGAGGTGAACATTTCTCTTTGCATATCTGCTACTGAATGCTCAATTATTACCAATGAATAAAAATAACTTGCCTATGTCACATTTTAATAAGAAAACCTGCATTCAGTTTTCAAAATTCAGTTTTACTAAGTACAGAATGCATAAAAGCACAAAAGTAGCTTTATATAATGTTATTGTCAAATTAAAATACATGTAAAAAATCATTAGGATGAAATTATTGCTTTCGATATTTCTAAATAAGTGACAACCATGTGATCAAATTTTTTCTAGCTTTTATTTATCTTCAGAATAGTCACAGATTCATAATTAATATATAAAACCTTAAGGATAAAGTGCCTTTGAGCAGTCACTGGAACTCTCTGGTGTGCCCTCTGGAGAACTAAAGAGAAGGACAAAGTGATAACCACAGTCAAGCAATGCACCCTTGAAACTTTAATGTTAATTGAGCAAGAGGTTAACTGACCGAAAATAAATTGATGTAACATTGTCCTAATTTTTCTGCACCAGAAAACATTCCTAATGAACTACAGAATCAGTTCATAAAATAACAAAAAGAATATGCCCCCAAAATATAAATAAACCAGAAAGCAGGCACTGCAATAGAAATAGTAATTATTTTCAAATGAATTTACAAATTCAAAGAGGTTTTTCCAGGTATTTCCTTCCTAAGATAAAAGAAAGCAAAACTTTAGTTCAGAACATGAGAAAGTGCTAGATATTGTATCTATCTTTTTTTAAAAAAATAATTTAGTCCATAATAATAATTTAGTCACCTGTCAGACTTATCTTTCCTACCTAGTATTGATTGCCCTTGAACTTAAAAAATAGCACAGCCATACAGGAATTCAAGTATGAAAAGAAGATAACTTTTGAATGGAAATCTAAATGAGCAGAAGGAACTAGCCATGCAAACATCTGCAGAAAAAAATTCTAAGTTCAGAGAAGAGCCTTTGCAAATGTCAATGTGGCTAGTGTGCATAAAAAATGGGGATGTTCCTAAATAATCAGGTCACATAGATTGAGTGTGTAACTATGTGTAAATCACAATAAGGACTCTGGATTTGTTGCACTGTAATCACTTAGTTACTGGTCTGCATCTCCCATTAGCTTGTTTATGAGTTCTATGAATGCCAAGGCCATGTCCATCTCCTCTCCCGCTATATCACTGAAGCTTCACCCTGTGCCTGCCACTAGGTAAATACTCAACAAACATTGGATAAAATGATAAATGAGCAATCACTCTTATTTAATTTGGTGCTTGTATATACAATTCCTATTTGAGTATGCACTTTTAAGAAAACATTGTAGTATATGTAATTCATAGCCTAGGAACAAGTTCTACTTAAGCCAGGGTTACTAACAATAACTGAAAAGTCCTTTTTTTTTTTGACGATGGAAGGATTTATTTTTTTTTATTTTTTTATTTTAGTTTATTCAGTACAGTTTCTATCCTTTATTCCCATTCCAGCCCACCCACCCATTCCTCCCCTCTTCCCTCCCCTTTCCAACACCCCTAGTTTTGTCCATTAGTCCTCTATATTTGTTCCTGTAAACCCTTCCCTTCTCCCCTGAAATTCCCTCCCCTCTCCCCTCTGGTCACTGACAACTTGTCCTTTATTTCACTGTCTTTTGTTATATTTTAGTTGGTTCTTCATTTTGTTGTTTAGGTTCCTGTTAAAGGCGAGATCATATGGTATTTGTCTTTCACTGCCTGGCTTATTTTGCTTAGCATAATGCTTTCCAACTCCTCCATGAGTATATGTAAAGTTCATGTGGGGACCCAGTAATGCCTGTGCATTATAATTAATCTATTTCAGTATTTATGATGATGCTCTCCTTTTCACTTAGAACTGTAATGGGCCTTACCCATTATCTTGAGTATCACTGAGCAAACACTTCAGGAGATTAAAGAGAATAGTAATAGTTGAAAATTGCCTCAATTGTTTTATTCATTGTAATTTTATATTTAATTGGAGAAGCTAATGCTTTTCTATTTCAGCTTTTTATTCATAATTGTTGCCCCATGAATGCAATATGGTTTTGACACTTTATGAAGGCAGCACTGATTTTGTATTCTACACTTATTTAAACAACTCTTAGAACCTTTAGAGATTACACACAGAACATAAATAAACTCTATGTGTAATCTCCAAAGTTTACCTCTGGATTTTAGTTTTTGAGGTTAATTTCTAAGTGTTTTCCCACAAAAGCCTCTCTGTGAAATTGCCGTTCAGATTGATGCTAGTGAAGCACAAAGAGAGAGAGAGAGGAAAGGAAAAGAAAAATAAATTATGACTAGAGGAGACCCTGAATAAGCCATTCCAGGAAAATTTTATCAAAAATGTTTGAGCTAAAAGCATGTTATTTCCAGAAAAATAAAATGAAACTAATAATCATAAAAGGTAAGATGTGGGGTTATTGGGGATAGAGGTCATAAGTGAAGGGAGAAATGCAGTTAATTTTCCGACTTGAAGAGATTCCAGCTCTGTGTCATCAGAATGCTCTAGTGAATATTTTAAAAAAGAAAGAAAAAATAAAAATAAATAAAATGTATGAATTCCACTAAAGAAATTCTGATTTGGGGGAGGTGTTAGTCAGGGTCCTCTAGAGAAACAGAACCAATTCTAAGGAATTGGCTCGTATGATTATAGAGGCTGGCAAATTCAAAATCTGTAAGGTGAAACATTGTAGTTCAAGTTCAAAAGCCATCTTTAGTCAAAATCCCTTTTTGATTGGGGGCCAATCTTTGTTCTATTATGGCTTTCAATTGATTGAATGAGTCCCACTCACATACTATAGACGTAATCTGCTTTACACAAAGTCCACTGATTTAAATGTTAATGCCATCCCAAAAATCACCCTCAGAAAAAGCTCCAGAATATATGACCAGATATCTGGGTAAATGGCCTACCCAGGTTGACACAAAAGTTAACCATTACAAATTCACCCCACGTCAACTGGGCACCTATATGCATCTCCCAAACCACATTTTAGTCCTGAATAAAGACAATAACAGGGTCATACATCTGCCTATCATGGTACAACTATCCTGCATACAACTGAAACGATTAACCCTTCCCAGAGAAAAGGATGTAAACATCACTTATGAGTTGCATTTCTTCTTCTCTTTGATATCCTATAACTTAAATTTTCTGATGTAAAGATAACAATGCTTGAATATCATGATGGAAAGTCAATGAATCTTGTTTTACATGATAAGAGGGTATGAGAGAACAGAAAACAAAGATATTGTATACATATAAACACACAAATGTGTATGTACAAAATATTCATAACAAAATAAAGAAAACCTCATGACAATTACAGTCTTTGTTACTGTAACTGGTCATGTGGTCACCACAAATATTTACCCCAGAAAGTACTTCAACTGGTCATGATTCTTCACCTGGTAGGGTGGACCACATTGAAAAAGAAAGGAAACTTTAGGTGATTTTATTTTCAGAGAAAAAGTAAGTTAAATGATGTACTATAGAAAAAATCAGTCTTCCTTAATCTTATTTCAATGGATAAAGGAAAGAATCTGGTTTATATAATACCCATCTATTGTAAAGATAGGTGCTTTGCAAATATCATTATCTCTTTAAGAATTGCCACTATTGTTTTCATTGATGCATTGCTATTTTAATGCACTAGAGAAGAGTACATTGACTGATGTTCTTATAAAGATAGTATATTTTAAAAACATAATCAATCTTACTAACTTTAATTGTAAAAATAACTTAATGCTCAGTGTAGCTTTGTTTCCCATAAGTCATGTGAAGATCTGGAATTTTAAATAACTATATGTATTGATTCCTTTTGTGGGTAAAAAATAGTCTCCTGGATATAAAAAGACAATATTCTTAGTATACCTGGATGGCAGTATTTGGGATTAGATAATACATCTATTTTTTTTATTACCTGCTACCTGGATTTCTTTGAATTAGTGGATTTTTCACCAAAATCCTGGCAAGATAGACAGAGAATAAAGATGAGTTCCTCTTCTTCACACACCCAGAAGACTGAAATATGTTCACTGCCTGAATGATTTCCCCTTACAATGCAATAGAATTTTAGCTGATCATTAATGTTTCTACAAATGTTTATAGTCACCTTTATCAAATTTTAGTTCTCTTTATTTTCTCTTTATTTCTATCATAAGCACCAAGAGATCCATTCATTTTTAAAGAAATGATATTTTTAGTCACCATCCAAGAATGAATTCATATGCAACCCTAAATAGAGAAGAAACTGGCCTTATGAAGAAACCAGGTAGTCCCTTAGGTTTACTTTCACCCTAAATATTTATCCTTTTCTCTTATATATGAGACAGAAAATATATGGGATGCAAATATATACACCTGATATATTGAACAGATCTTCCCAGTCTCTGGTAAAAAATAAGAAAATTATGATGAAAATAAAGTGAAATAAGAAACAAATCCATACTTTCAGCAATATAGATTAAGCCTCAAATATGCAACACGGTTATGTTAAGTGCTAGAGAGGCACTGGTTAATCAAATAGAAAGTCACATTCTCATGGTGCTTACAATCCATTCATCATTTTTGCAGCATAGCTGCATTGCACACATCTGTTATGAGAAAGAGTTTCCGTTAGCAGGGAGTAGATAGTAAACATAATATACATAAAATAAATATTAGCAAAGATGGTGGGGCTTGGAAGGAAAACTCTCAGATCATGTTTATATCAAGGGGATCTGAGCTAGTTCAGGTGATCTTGTCTTATGAAGAGACACATAAGCTGACACCTGAAGACTGACTTAGCCAGTGGATAAATTGTGGCCAGAATAGTCTAGGCAGATAAACAGCAAGTACCAAAGAGTGAGAGAGACATAGGATAGATGTTTCAATTTTCTCATTATATATGGCATTATTCAAAATACAAGATTATTTGCTACCTTTAATCAATATATGTATTTTTTCACGAAGATGTTAAGTGGTTTAATTGTTCATAACCATGGTTATTTGGAGGGCCACAAAGTGGAGATGGAATTTGATGAAATTAGAGACACTGTAAGGACAAAAGGAAGAATATATTAGGTTAGGGGACAAAACTCATTTAAGATACAATGAAAAGGCCCAACTGACTTTCTCCAAACCCTTGCCTACTCTCTGATGCCAAAATTTAAGCCTTTGTGCTCTACTGAAAAGCAAATTCACCAGTAAAGTGTGTGAGTTGTATATATCCTTCCTGACCTATTTTATGACCCAGAACTTGGTGTCTCAATTCTAGTGTAAAACCACATAATTTTGAATTAAACTGAACTTAGGATCAATTTAACCCAATAGTATACTTCTCTTACTGTAAACAGCTTTCTAAAATTCTCATTGTCATAATTACTTTTAACTTCTTTTAGTGTTGCTCAAGTACAGTTATTTTTAAGCATATTTAAAACTGCATTGCCAAGGTATTATCCTATTACTTCCAGAAGTAAGCTATAATACATATCAAGAGAGTACCACCTTCAAGAGCAAAGTCTTCCAAAAATATTGAACAGAACATTTAATTTTTTAATTAAAAATGCTGGTCTAGTTACACCTCAGTTACAACTGTATTTTCTTCTCTTTTTTCTCAGTGTCAGCAAGTCATGTGATATAATCCCTCTCACAGTAAACCCAGAACTCTGTGCTTTAAGTCCAGCTTCTCCAACAGCCAGCTTTTGCAGAGTAGGACCTCATGAGGTCAGGATCTGTAGATACTGGAAAGCACAATTATTTCTTAACTTTGAAGCTTAGTCCAGCTTCACTGAAAAGCCATCAAGTTCCTGCCAGCAGCTCCTGGGTACAAGTTTTTAATTAGTACTTATCCTTATACCTTAGCTAACCTCCTTATCTAGGGTGGCCTTCTGCTAGCCCTGGCAGAAGAATCATTTTACTTGCATTTTCCCTAGCACTAGAGCCTATCCTAACATCTTTTTTCTTCAAAGTCAGAAATAAAGAGACGGAGAGAGAAAGAGAGAGAAGAAATGCAATGTCTCCATTCTTCTTGATCCCTTGTCTTTTCTGCCCTGTCTTAAAGTGAATATACTTTGATGTCTATGGCAACCCCACTGTTCCTGCAATTTTACGTTTTAGCAAGGTTACATTTTACTTTCCCTTATATTTAATAGAGTTGACACTATTTTTCTTAACCCAGATCATGTTCATTTGTTGGCAGAAGCTATTCTTTTTAAAGATTTAACAGTTTGGGGGCAACTTTAACATTTGACCAATCTGCAATACATATGTGGTTAGATTTGCTCTGTGTAGGTTAATATAGTAAATAGTAACCAGTCACTTTCATCCTAGTGAAAATTAACAAACTATGATAGGGTTACTCTTTATAGAATTAGGGGGAAAGAGAATCTGAATAGGGTTGAATAGAAAGGAAAAGGATCTCATGGACATAGACAACAGTGTTGTGAGTGCTGGGGGAGGGGTACAAGGGAACTAAATGGTAATGGAAAAAATACAACAAAGATTAAATAAAAAAGTATATTTCTGAAATAAGTGCTTGAAATGAAGGGATTAGGGTTGAACATAAAGCTTACTTCACAATATTCTCATGACTTCTGTGATCAAAATATTTCAATGATAGAAATACATAACTTTACATGTTTTATGTCAGAATTTTGAGAGGATTTGCCCACCCACAGTAGATAGTTATTTTCTTGCCAAAGCTGGGGATTGATCTAAGTGAGAGTTTCCAGAGATTAAACCTTCATATCCTAAAACTACTCATTTTTAATATAAATGAAATTATGAAAGAATAATAATCAACTCCAAGATTAAATATTTAAACTATGTGAGAAAATTATTTTGCCTAACAGTTTTTTCTTCATATTTCTCTGTGTGAGTGTGTCTCATATTCAATTTACTTCCTCATCTTTTTTTAAGATTTTATTTATTTATTTTTGGAGAGAAGGGAAGGGAGGGAGAAAGAGAGAGAGGGAAACCTCAATATGTGGTTGACTTTCATGCGCCATGCATTGGGGACCTGGCCCACAATCCAGGCATGTTCCCTGACTGGGAATCGAACCAGCAACCCTTTGGTTCAGAGTCTGGCACTCAATCCATTGAGCCACACCAGCCAGTGCTACTTCCTTATCTTTAAATGGAAATGTTGAATTCCTCATTGGATCCTGAAGTTTATAAGTCAGTGAGAACTGATCTCTTACGACATGGTGTGTGTGTGTGTGTACATGAGGGAAAATATCATTGTTACCATTTTTATATATGAATAACTCAATTTTCTTCAAAATAAAGAATTTTTAAAAAATAGGATAGAAATATAAATAGATGAATATATATCTTGGGTGAAGCATGTCTTCACTGTATGATAGTTCTGCACTTGAAAAGCCAAGGGCAGAGAGCTGAGATCATGACGCCAGTTGGTAGAACCCTGAGGGAAATAAGCTAACTTACATGCTTCCTGGAGATTTTGTACTGACTCAGGAGAAAATAGTCATGGCGCTAGGACAAAGATGAGAGGAAAATCACGTATGCCTTGTTCTTTGAGGGGTTTTATTTTTCTAGTTATTTGGCTGGTTGCTTAATGATTGGCTATTAGTGGGTCCTTTGGTTTAAGACCAGCATGCTGGGAAGAGCAAACAGGCATGAATCTGTGACACAAATTTTTATTTTTTATTTAATTTTTTTAATTTTAGATTATTCAGTACAGTTTCTATCTTTTAATCGCATTCCAGCCCACCCACCCACCCTCCCCACCTCCCTTCCATTTCCAAGCCCCGTAGTTTTGTCCATGTGTCCTCTATATTTGTTTCTGTAAACCCTTCCCTTCTCCCCAAAAATTCCCTCCCCTCTCCTCTCTGGTCACTGACATCCCATCCTCCGTTTCAGTGTCCTTTGTTATATTTTACTTGTTTCTTTGATTTGTTGTTTAGGTTCCTGTTAAAGGCGAGATCATATGGTATTTGTCTTTCACTGCCTGGCTTATTTCGCTTAGCATAATGCTTTCCAGCTCCATCCATGCTGTTGCAAAGGGTATGAGCTCCTTCTTTCTTTCAGCTGCATAGAATTCCATTGTGTAAATGTACCATAGTTTTTTGATCCATTCATTTACTGATAGGC
>CM052543.1:66102402-66190622 GCA_028533065.1 Trachops cirrhosus
TCATTCCTTCTACTGTGTTCTTCAGTTCAGAAATTGTATTCTTCATTTCCTCTTGGCCCTTGTTGATAGTTTCTATTTCCTTTTTCATATTGATATAGTTTGCAGCGAGTTCATTGTAGCTTCCCTGTAGTTTCTGGAAACTCATTGAGACACGTGGAAATTCCTGATAATCATTGCTTTGAACTCACAGTCTGATAGTTGAGTTGCCTCTATTTCATTTACCATTATTTCTGAGGCTTCCTCCTTTCCCTTCATTTGGGGATTGTTCCTTTGTCTTCTCATTGTTCGTGAGACTCTTCTTTCTTGCCTCAGCTTCTTAAATTGATCTGTTCTGGCTCCCTAGGTTTATGGTGTGAACTTCTGTGGTAGAATACCTGTGAGATTCTGTGCTGCAGTTTCTTTTGGGTATCCAGGCGTTCACAGTTTCCACCTACTCTTTTTTGTGATCAGTTGGAGTGGTAAGGCAAAATGGTTTAAGACAGCAAGAGAGTATACTATGATATTTACAGTAGCAGTCAGTACAGAGGAGACAAATTTTTCTAAGTCAGTTACTACATCCCAGGTAGATTAGATTGATGCAGGTTTGTTGAGGGTGACAAGATGAGTAAATGAATAGACAAACAGTAGTGTTTAAATATAGAAAATAAAAGTGAGGGAATAAAAGCAATGCACAATACAAAAATTTTTTAAATATTTATAATATGTTAATATTTCTCTTGTATAATTTAGCCAGAAAAAAATTACATTTTTATGAAAAATCAAACTTGAAGTCTATAAAGGTGTGTTGATAATGAACAGTTTGCTTGATTTTAATGAAAAAGGTGTAAATTACTATACCTCAGTTTTCTCATCTGTAGAATGAAGGTAACAATAGTACTTACATCATAGTATTATTTTGATAACTAAGTGAATTGTTATTTCTACTAAAGCATAGTTTGGAATTCTTTATTCTTTATTTCAGCTAAATGATGCATCACCTACTGTTTAATAATACATGTATAAATACATATTGCTGGACTATGAAAACATGGACTAAAAACATACCTGAGATTAACACAAACTGAGTTATAAATTAACCCTGTGGTGCTGACCTATTTGAAAAATACAATGATCCCTAAGATGTAAGAAAATTTAGGAACTGTATACATTTGTTGGTGCTGATGGTATTGATGATGATGATGAAGATGACAATAACAATGGAAAATAAAATGTCACCATTTTGGGGGTTGGATTTGTTTTAGAAATATTACATATGTAACCACTTATTTTTTATTAAGTTGGCATTTATACTGATTTTTAAGTCTAAAGCTCCATAACAGACATTATTATTGGGAGCACTAAGATTTCAATGGAGCCTCTGCCCTCAAAGAACTCAATGCTATTCGAGAGATATGATATGAACTGGGACAAGTTAAATCTCAATTAAATTTTCTGTAGCTCCATCCCTTTGATAATTAAAATAATTCTATTTTTGAACTCATATCAACCAGAAAAATATCCATTTTAACATGTTTCCTTTGAAAACTAAGTCAAAAATATAGAATATCATACATAGTCCTGACCAGGTAGCTCAGTTGGTTAGAGCATTGTCCTGACATATGAAGATTGCGGATTCAATCGCCAGTCAGGGTGCATATAAGTAGCAGCCAATTAATGCATAAACAAGTAGAATGACAAATTGATGTCTCTCTTTCTTTTTTTCTCTCTTAAAAATAATTAATTAAAAGTTTTTGAAAAAGAATATCATACCTCAAAATAGCCATTGTCTATGCTTTTACATGACTTTTAGCTTTATATTTTAATCTCAAGGGATATAAAATTCTGTAACTGGAAACTGCATTTGTAAGTAACTCAGTGTATGAATTTAAATTATCCAAAAATACAATGGTTTCTTCTGTCATACCAATGGGGTAATTTTTCATTTATAAGGTAATATAAATAATTTAATGTAAACTACTGAACTAGTTATATTCTTTATTTCAGCTAAATGATCCAGTTTTGAGCATTGCTGAAATATAAATGAACATGAAATATTCAATAGAAAATTATTTTAGTACTTCTTGAAAAATAAAAACATAAGATAGACTCTGGAATTATAGAATGTATTCTGCTATTAAATAGCTTGGCCATTATCTGACTCAGATTTCACTGAAGGCACAGAGTTGAAAGTTTCTGCTATTTGCATAACACTTTATCTTATTAATAGCTTATGTTTTTACTATTTTCAATCAATCACTTATTTAAAAATGTCAGAGTCAAATCAAGTTATTAAAAACCAGAGTAAAAATATAAATAATAAAGTTTGCTACTTAACTCTCCTGCAAACTGAACTACTTGTGGGTGCTATGATAATAATGCTTATAGAAGACTCTATTTTTGCATCTGATTAATTTTGTTCATCAGCAAACTGGTAGATGTCATCTGGCCAAGGGAGGTAGAGAGACATTGTTTAGGGTTTAGGATTTCTAAAATTGGTAATTGAAAAAATTCAATCAATGGTTTTGATTTTTAAAATAAAGTTTTAAATGTTTGATTCTAGAGCAACCTAATTGTTTTTTAAAAAATTATTTACTGTTTTTCACATATAGTTGTCTCCATTATTCCTCCGCCACTCCTCCACACCCCACCCATCCCCACCTCCCACCCTGTATTTAACTCCCTTTGGCTTTGTCCATTTGTCTTTTATACATGTTCCTTGATGACCCTTCCTCTATTTTCCTTATTATCTCTCCTCCCCCTCCCCTCTGGTTACCATCAGTCTATTCTTTATTTCAAAGTCTCTGTTGCCCTGGCTGGTGTGGCTTAGTGGATTGAGTACAGGCCAGTGAACCAAAGGGTTGCTGGTTCGATTCCCAGGGTCTAGGGCACATGCCTGGGTTGTGGGCCCAGTCCCCAGTTGGGGGCACATGAGAAGCAACCACACATTCATGTTTCTCTCCCTCTCTTTCTCCATCCCTTTCCCTCTGTCTAAAAATAAATAAATAAAATTTAAAAAAGTCTCTTTATATTTTGCTTCATCTGTTTTGTTGATCAGGTTCCACTTATAGGTGAAATCATATTGTATTTGTCTTTTACTGCCTGGCTTATTTCACTTAGCATGATCCTCTCAGATCCATGTATGCTGATGCAAAGGGTAGGAGTTTCTTCTTTATTTCTGCTGCATAGTATTCCATTATGTAAATGTACCATAGTTTTTTGATCCATTCATTTACAGATGGGCACCTAGGTTGTTTCCAGCACTTAGCTATTATAAATTGTGCTGCTATGAACATTGGGGTGCATAGGTTCTTTTGGATTGGTGTTTCGGGGTTCTTAGGTTATAATCCCAGCAGTGGAATTACTGGGTCGAAAGGCAATTCCATTTCCAGTTTTCTGAGAAAATTCCATACTGTTTTCCACAGTGGCTGCACCAGTCTGCAATCCCACCAACAGTGCACTAGGGTTTCCTTTTCTCCACAACCTCACCAGCACTTATTCTTTGTTGAATTGTTAATGATGCCATTCTGACCAGTGTGAAGTAGTATCTCACTGAGGCTTTAATATGCATCTCTCTGATGGCTAGTGATGCTGAGCATCTTTTCATACATCTCTGAGTCCTCTGTATGTCCTCCTTAGAAAAGTGTCTGTTCAAGTCCTTTGCCCATTTGTTAATTGGATTGTTTGTCTTCCTAGTGTGGAGTCATGTGAGTTCTTTATATATTTTGGTAAGTCATGATACCATAAAAGTCTTAGAGGAGAACATAGGCAGGGAAATCTCAGATATTCCACACAGCAATATCTTCATCAATATGTCCCCTACAGCAAGGGACATAAAGGAAAGAATAACAAATGGGACTCCATCAAACAGAAAGCTTCTACACAGCTAAATAAAACATCAACAAAATGAAAAGGGAACCAACCGTATGGGAAAATATATTTGCAAATGATACCTCGGACAAGGGTTGGATCTCCAAAATATATAAAGCAGCCTAATTGTTTTTTAAACTTTAAAACTTAAAAAAAGGAGGAAGTAAATATTCCTAAATATATGCTTTTCCTGATGGCCAGAGGAAGAATCTGGCACATATTCTTGTGTGTTCACACAGGCAGCTGTTCTTTTTGGCATGGTATTACACTCTTATGTTTTACAATTGCTCGTATATCTGTTTGTTCATTGTAAACATTAATGCAGTGCATAGTATTTTATATTTCCTTCCTTCCTTTCTCCCTTCCTTTCTTCCCCTCCTTCACTCCCTAGTACCTTCTTTCCTTCCTTCACGCCCCTTCTCCTTCCCTCCAGAAGCATGTTCTTATAGTTACCTAGCCCAGACCTCAACTCTCCTATTTCTGAGCACTATAAAGTATTCTGTGTTGTGCATTCACTACTGTTTACCCATTCCTTCTCCGTTGAAAGACTCCCAGATTGCCTTTAACTCTAGACTAGTCCAGTTTCTGGATGCAGTGCCCCACGGTACAGGAATCTATGTAAAATTTACCTGCTATGGAAAACGACTTTACTCAAAAAATAGTTAGTGAAGGTCATCTATTTGCCAGTTAATCTTTGAGATGCTAAAGATAGTAAAACAAAAAAAATAGAAATTCCTGTCTCCTGATTTTATATCTTACTAGGTTGCTTAGAGGCTTCAAACTTTGAGCGAACTCTCATTTGTATTGCCATGGTATTTGTTTTTTAATTCAATTTACAGCACTTTCTAAAATTATAACACATTTTTAAATTTTAGCACTCATTTACTTTATAACTGCTCTATCTTTGTGTTTCAGCAACTGAATTAATATTAAATGAGGAATTATAATAACCATGCTCTAATTTGAATGTTATAGTCTTAGAAGTAAATAGACTACTTTGTAATCTTTGGTAAATTATTTAACTTTTTCTAACTTAAAATTTATATATATAATGTAGATAATATGCTCTTTTTGACAGTGCTATTTTTTAAAGATTTTATTTACTTTTAGAGAGAGGGGAAGGGAAGGAGAAAGAGAAAGAGAGAAACATCAATGTGTGGTTGCCTCTCCCACAGCCCCTACTAGGTACCTGGCCCACAACCCAGGCATGTGCCCTGACTGAGAATTGAACCAGCAACACTTTGGTTCAAAGGCCCATGCTCAATCCATTGAGCTACACCAGCCAGGGCCTGACAGTGCAATTTTGATGATTATAAGTATTGTATGAAAAGTATCTACAGCAGGGGTCAGGAAAATAAAGCCCATGGACCAAATCCAGCCTGCCACTTGTTTTTGCAAATAAAGTTTAATGGGAACACTGCCATGCTTATTCATTTATGTACTGTGTATGGCTATTTTCACATTACAAAGACAGAGGAGTTGTTGTTACTCTATTGTTCACAAAGCCTAAAATATTTGCTATCTCGTCTTTAAAGAAGTTTGCTGATCCATGGTCTACAGAATAGCAGAGACTTAATGACTGGTAATTACATTAAATTCTGAATATTTGAGTGATAACTGATTTTGCATAGACCAATGCTCTCTAATAAAATATGAGACTCATATTTTAAATTTTCTAGCAGATACATTTTAAAGAAGAAAACAAGTTAAATTAATTTAATATTTTATTTAACCTAATATTTTAATATGTAAAATGTTATTTCAATATGTCAATAAAATATTTTTAATAAAACACTTCACATTTTTATACTAAATTTTCAAAATCTGGTGTGTGTCTTATACTGCCTGCACATTTCAATTTGGATGCCGAATTTTCATCAAATGAAAATGTTCCTATGTGGCCAGCGGTCACTGTATTGGACAGAGCCATTTTAGACAATAGAAGATTTTATTTTTTTATAATTAAAGTAACAATAATAGCTACCATTAACTGGCCACTTAGTATGGCACAAATTCTAAACAAATAGGGAATCTAGGTCCTAACATTAACAACATAGCTTGTCAAGTTCCAGGTCTGAACCCAAGATCTTGTTTTTTCTCATTTATCCTCCAAAGATCAAACTCTGAATCCTCCAGTTTATGTACTGCATGATTAAGCACACACTGTTTTATCTGAACTGAAAATCTTTAGGCAAAAACATATTAACCACATATTTCCCAGCTTTGCAGAACACTGTATTTGGCATCTCAGATTTTTCAGTTTTGTTTTATGTTGTTTTGTCTTGCTTTTGAAAATCCCAGTTATAGACCTTTTATATCTGCCATCTATTTCCAACCCATGGTCCTACCCATTGTGATTATCTGCTAGTCACAGCCCTATGTCTTCCCCAACTCACGGAATGACTTCATGGCCAATGTTACTGCTGCTCAGCTGCACTGCCTTCTTCTGTTCTGTTGAGCTCCTTGTGTTTTCATCCTGGGGTGAGGGTGAAGAAGAAGGCTGGGCTGGGTGTAGGGGGTTGAGGCGTCAAGTCTTGTCTTCTTGCTAGTCCCATTTTTCTTACTTTATTTTGAAAAGTGTGTTTTTTTCTAAACACCAGTTAATTGATATTACCTTACCAACCTGCACTGAACCAATTTATAATTCTTTGGAACATAGCCATAAAATCCTTTACTCTTTATAGTCACTTTTATTTGTTTTTGTTTGCTAAATGGCTGTTTATTTGACAGGAAATAGGAATTTAGTTTAGGAGTTTTATTTGACTTATCTTTTGTCTAGGAGACATTTTTTAGACCTAAAGATCACAGAATCCAAATTCTAGATGCCTAAATTCAAACCACTTTTTACTTCGCTATTAATTTCTAAACACTTCAGATATTGAATAGCATTGTATTCTTGTTACCAATTTGCATCCCCTTGTTTAAAAATCTTTAGTAGATTCTCATTTGTCCTCTGAATAAGGGGCAAGCAAACTCTTTTCAGTGGCATAAAAACTGAATCCTTTATCATTTCAGTTAATCAAAAGAAATATTTTGTTCCTTGAAGGCATCAACTTCCCTGAAATGTCTGGACTTTATATTGGCTACCCCTATTTCTGGGTTCATTGATTTCTAATAACCTTCTCTCCATCTTATCTCCCTTGGTTTTGTTTTACTCACACTAGCCAATTCAGGAGTTTCTTCTTCTCTGAAGGTTCCCATAAGCCCCCAAAAACCTGTTAGGCTTTTGATCCTGGTTCCCACAGGACCCCAAGTGTACTTTCAGAGTAAGATGTCTACTTTGTATTATCATTGCCTGTGTCTACCACTGGATGTAACCCTGAGGAAAAGGTTGATGTCTTATTCCTATTGTACCTCAGGTTGAAGATATACCCCAGAGCATAACAATGAAGGAAGACTTCATAAATATGTATTGAGTCAATTAAACTGTTTGTTTTTAATGTGCAAAAAAGTTCTGTTGAATATAGAGTCATTATATCCTACTTGTGGGCCTTCTAAATGAAATCAGAATATACCTGAATTTTGTCTATGAAAGTGTTTAAAATTTAATAATAATAAGCACTCTTTAGTTTAAAGGATTGTACATCTTACTAAAACTTAGTTAATTGAAATACTTGCACCCAATAAATATTTTTAAAGTTTCTTTTATTCTTCACAAAATGCAATAACCAAGAGAAAAAACAATAATGTTGTTTTATTGTTGTTATTAACCTATTTCCTATTCTAAATAGCTATTGTTCATATTTTCTAGCATACTTATTACTTAATTATTTTCTGGGAGAAAAGGAATGAAAACAAGCACTTGAAAGAACACAATGAGTAGCTCTTTGTTGATATGTGAAAACACGTTTAAAGGTGGTTCTTTACCTGTGATAGAACACAGAACCTTTTGAAAAACTAATGAAAGCAACACACATCTCCAGCCAGGATGGAGACAAAGGTAGATACATTTGCATCCTCACACAACTAAAAGAAAGACAACAACCAATTTACAAACAAAAAATAACTAGAACTGCCTGAAAACTGAACTGTATGGATGTCTGACAACCAAGGGGTTAAAAAAGAAATATTCATCCAGACTAGTAGGAGTGGCAGAGATAGGCAGCTGGGGTAAAGAGGATGCAGGGCAAAGCTGCATGCAGCTGGAGGACTGGGTGGGCACTGGTTGCCCCACATTTTTGTGCAGATAAACTGGG
Source organism: Trachops cirrhosus (assembly GCA_028533065.1). NCBI lineage: Eukaryota > Metazoa > Chordata > Mammalia > Chiroptera > Phyllostomidae > Trachops > Trachops cirrhosus. The sequence continues at coordinate 66,110,445 of CM052543.1, forward strand.
AAGAACAATTGTGGAGCAAGACGGATCACATAACCCAGGGTTATGCACAATAAATAATGCAGTGCAGAAAAATAAAGCCTCAAAATCTCTGGCTATAAAAACCTGTGGGGGTTGCAGCAGCAGGAGAAATTCCCAGCCTCACAGGACAATTCATTGGAGAGACCCACAGGGTCCTAGATGTACACAAACCCATCCACCTGGGACTCAGCATGGGAAGGGCCAATTTGCTTGTGGGTAGCGGAGGAAGTAGACTAAGGTAGACGACTGAAAGCAGAGAGCCTCACAAGTGGCATTGTTCCCTCTCTGAGGCCTGCCCCACAAACAGTGCCACAATGCAGCCACGTAAGTTACCCTGCCCTGGTGAATTCCTAAGGTTGCACCCCTTACAATGAAACAGGTGTGTGAAGACAAAGAAATATGACCCAAATGGATGAAAGAAAAGATCAAAATTCCAGAAAAACAACTAAGCATTGAAGAGATAATCAACCTATCAGATGAAGAGTTCAAAACACTGGTAATGAGGATGCTGATAGAAATGGTTGAATATGGTTGCAAAGTAAAAGAAAAAGTGTAGGCTATGCAAAGTGAAATAAAGAAAAATATACAGGGAACCAACAGTGAAGGGAAGAAAACCAGGACTTAAATCAACAATTTGGAGCAGGAGGAAGAAATAAACATTCAACCAGAACAGAACAAAGAAACAAGAATTCAAAAATATGAGGAGAGGCTTAAGAACCTCTGGGACCACTTTAAACACTCCAACATCCAAGTCATAGGGGTGCCAGAAGGAGAAGAGGAAGAGCAACAAATTGAAAACTTATTTGAACAAATAATAAAGGAGAACTTCCCCAATCTGGCAACAGAAATAGACTTCCAGGAAGTCCAGAAAGCTGAGTCCCAAAGAAGTTGGACCTAAGGAAGCACACACCAAGGCACATCATAATTACATTAGCCAAGATTAAAGATAAATTATCATAAAAGCAGCGAGAGAAAAAGAGACAGTTACCTACAAAGGAGTTCCTGTAAGACTATCAGCTGATTTCTCCAAAGAAACCTTGCAGGCAAGAAGGAGCTGGAAAGAAGTATTCCAAGTCATGAAAAGGAAGGACCTACATCCAAGATTACTCTACCCAGAAAAGCTATCACTTAGAATGGAAGGGCAGATAAAGTCCTTCCCAGATAAGGTCAAGTTAAAGGAGTTCATAATCACCAAGCCTTATTATATGAAATGTTAAAGGGACTGATCTAAGAAAAAAAGAAGATCAAAACTATCAACAAATGACAACAAACTCACAGCTATCAACAACTGAACCTAAAAACAAAAACAAACTAGGCAAATAGTTAGAACAGGAACAGAATCATAGGGGGAGGAGAACAGGGGAAAAGGTACAGGGGATAAGAAGCATAATTGGTAGGTACAAAATAGACAGGGAGAGGTTAAGAATAGTATAGGAAATTGAGAAACCAAATAACTTGTGTATATGACCCATGGACATGAACTAAATGAGGAGAATGCTAGTGGGAGGGGGATTGCAGGACAGAGGGGAATAAAAGGGAGAAAAATGGGCCATCTGTAATAGCATAATCAAATAAAATATACTTAAAAAAATTAGTGAAAGCAATAGGATCTCTCTCTTTCATTCTTTCCAAAAAAAAAAAAAATGTCCAAATGCAGATATGCCCACCCTTGTTGCCTACAATTGTAAGAATCTTGTGTTTCATTCAATAGAAGTAGGCTACAAAATTCTCGGCTAAAATCACTTTCAATCTGTTCCATGTTTCCAAGACTGTGGAAGGGACTAGACAAAGAACATGTATGAATGACCTACAGACATGGACAACAGTGTGGGAACTGACTGTGGGTGCTGGGAGTAGGATGCACGGAGGAGGGCAATGGGGGAAAATTGTGACAACTATAATAGAATAACAATAAAAAATGATTAAAAATAAAAAGACATACCTGGGAAAAAAGAGAAACTCTGTTAAAATCAGTCCAAACAGAACATGGACTCCACTGAGAGGTGGAAGGATAAGAGTGTTAAGGATGATCAAGAAGCATGTGGTTCAGAAAAAAAAAATGTGTAATGCTTTCTAAACTTCTGTGAAATACTAAGCAACTTGAATATTCCCTAACAACATGGCTCAAATTGTTTGGAATAAAGACATTTTTGCTTATTCCCTTATCCACCCATTCAACAAAGAAACATCTATTTGGTTTCCACTATGTACCAAGAACTGTGCTAGGAACTAAGGAAGTGCGGGGAGGTGCAATTGTGGAAGGACAGTTATTATTGTAAACTAGCCAATTCTTCTGTTTTTCTCATGTAAACTAGCCAATCATTCTACAAATAAGGAAAATAAATCCATTTATTTAGAAATTTCTGCCTACAATGCACTAACTTTATACCCAATAACCATTTTGCATTCATTAGTACTATTGATATTATGTGCAATAACTGAACTTTTAATGAATTCTAGAACCATACAATATAATTTAATTATATTAATAGTAAATTACTGTAATGAAAGTTATTAATGTGACGTATAATCAATGCAGTGCTGTAACAGTCTTAAGGTTATGGTTTTAAGCATTATAATGGTGCCCAAAATAGGATGAATATTTTCAGAGAAAGTTAGTGAAAAACATGTCTTTGTTGATTCCTCTGAAGTAATTTATCTTTTGGAAAGTCTCCAAGTAAGATAACTGTCTGTATATCCAGTCAAATTTAGGTTGCAGGAGGTAATTTTAATTATCTGTGCCATGCACTGAGACTCAGACTCAGGTCTGTTTCTCTAGTAACATGGATTTCCTTCACCATGAGCTGCAAGGGGAGACTTTGATCAAATTAATGTAGAAGTAATCATAGCCTCAAATAAACTGCAGTGAAATCATGGAAAACTTTTTGTATATAATCCATCCGAAAACCAGAGAAGATGTGCATAAATTGTCACCCTGGAAATGAGGACATAACACTATGAGCATATGATAATGTTATCTGTCATACTTGGGATGACACTAGACACTAATTGTCATCCATGTGCAGGTGTGGCTGAAAGACCTATTTGTGAACAAGGGCCTATTCGCTCAGCACATGCCATCATGATTCTTTTGATTTGCAGCTGTGACAGATATGCACAGAACATGCTATTGTTTGAAGGGCATCCATTTAGAGATGAGTGTGGTCCCAAATCTTCAAAAAGAGCCTCCTGGTTCCTGCATGTATGCCACGTTATTTGTTCTGTTTTGAGTTATCCTAACTTCCTACATCTATATCATAATTTTGAGAGTAGATACAAAACTTTCTCAAGTACTCTACCCTTTAGTAATATGGAAACTGACAAGAGTTATGTTTTCATGAAAACCACTTAAATTCCAAACATTTGCTTTCTCTTCCTCTATCCATTCATTTATAAAATAACGGTTGAAAACCTACTATGTCTCTGTTGCTTTGCATATACTACATGCTAAGAATAGAACAGGAAGAAGACAGATAGCATTCCTGGGCTCTGTTTTTGGGTGCTCCAAACTTGCTAGTTGATTTTAAAATAATCTTTGAAAAGGTTAATATAATTGCTCAGTAAACTAGGTGTGCTCTGCAGGGCAAGGTCATGTCACATGGTAATGGTGAAATTTGAACATAACCATAACTTCAGGTATTGTCAACCTTCTGTGTCATGTGGATATGGATACAACATTGATGTCATTTGTATTCCAGTTCTTAATCAGTGTTTTGTTAACCAATTAATTCTTCCAGAAATAATACCATAACTTTTTTCTTTATATTGACACCTTCCATTTTCTATCACTTTATTTCCTATATTAAGGTATAAGATTCTTGAGGGCAAGGGCTATGTTTATTCATCTTCATTTACCTTGTTAAACCTTGCACAGAACCTGCTACTTATGTGTGTATATATAAAACTTCTTGCTGTTCCATGCTCACAAGAATAGTTTCCCTCTTTGAGCCCTTAGAGCCTCTTCACTTGCTCTTCCCTCTGCCTAAAACACTTGTCCCATTGATATCTACATGACTCATTCCCTCAGCCCTTTACTGGGCTAAAGCATCAACTTACTAGAGAGAGGTTTACCATAATGATTCAACTTAAATGAGAAACTAGACAACTCTCTTATCCCACCACTGACCATACTTCCCATACTCCTTATCATGCCTTATTATTCTTCACAGAGCACTTATTACCACCTGCCACATTTATCATTTCTCTTCAACAACCAACGCCCTGTGAAGATAGGAACAATTGTCTGTTTTATTCAAATGGCCAGGGCCTAAAACCTAGCAGGACACTCAATAAATATTTGTGGAATGAATGTTATAAATCCATACATATCAAATACTGTCTAACAAAGCACAGAAATGTGATAGTTTATTATATGATACTGGTACTACTTAAAGAGTGCATGTAGATACTCTTGTAAGTATCCCTCTGGAATGATGACACAGTTTACAGTAGATGAAAATTTTTTTACAACTATTTACTTAAGGTGACACATTATTATGTAACTGCAGAAAGAGAGAGAGAGAGAGAGAAATGAATCAGTTCATTACTGGTGTAACAACTGAATCTTGAATAGATAAAAATATTTCCAAAATTTTACCCTATCATCTTGATCTTCCTTAACAAGTGAGACAATTGCTTTGGCAATTGCAAGTTGATACCAGGCACATCTTGCGAAACTGGAGTAGATCACTCCTATTAGTAGTTCCAATCCCATGTGGCTTAATTAATTTCATCCATATTTAAGCCTCCCTGCCAACAAAAGTGCTCTAATCCCATGTGACAATTAGTTAGATAGATCTTGGTAAATTTTCAATGACTCTGTCAAATGCCACATTCAATCCCTCTTTTCCTTTTCTCTCATTTGTCAGCAGATGTCTATACATTAATGGTAATGCTCATTTACACACCTGCCCAAGCCAGAAGTTGGGGTATCATCCTTGACTCTTCTCTTCTTCACTCCCAAAATCCTGGCATGCAAAATGCCATGCAGATCTGTCTTGAAATTGCCCCTTTCTTCTATTCTCAAATGACATTAAATTAGTTTAAACCACCATCACCTCTTGTATAGACTGCTGCATTAGCCCCTCATATGTTTTCCTGCCTCTACTCTTGTTTCTCAACTCTGCATTCTCCTAACAGAACATGAGGCCTTTCAAAATCTGTATTGCTTCTCCTTATTTGCAGAATAAAGTCAAATTGTTCAGCATGGCATGAAAGGCCATTCATGAATACACACCAACCTCATTTTCCAGCTCCCAACTACTCCCAAACCTTCTGAGCTCCAGTCATGCTGAGTTATCTGCAGAATCCCCAAAGAAGTTTTGCCCTTTCTTGACTACACTTTGCACATGGTATTCCCTACATTTGGTAAAAATTTTTCTTCCATTTTAGTAAGTTTTAGTCCCCTTTCTAGTTTTAGCTGGAAGACTATCATATCCAGAGAGTTTTCTTGATCCCCTGAGACTGAATTAGGCATGTTTTACCTGCGTTGATTTGTCATGCTGCGATCATTCCTACCATTGGATTCATCACACAGTGCTGAAATTGCTTCTCGCCTTCCCCTCTACCCACTAGTATTTCCTCAGTGCTCAACAAAGTGCTTGGCAACCAGTAAGTGTTCAGCATTATTTCTTGAATAAGTCCTTGATATCAAAGGAAGAGTATTTATGTGTCTAGAGATGGTATAGGGTATGTCTTCATATTATGTCTTATAAGTCACTTTTAGAACCTCACAGATCCCTGAAAACAGGGAGTTTTAAAATATGTACCTATATGATTTAAAAATATAGCATTTCTTTATTTCAAAGCAGGGTGAACTAATGAATGTGATCAAGAATTTAATTCCACAATTGGAGAGACTCTGTGTGTTCCTATGAATAAGAAATAAGGTTTATTTAAGGTATTGGCTGGTACTTTCAGCAGGTGTGAGGCAAACATAAATTTTAACCTCCTTAAATGCAATTAAACAGTGTGGGAAAACCATTGATTAAGATTGCACCTTTACTTGGGCTCTTCCACCTGAAAAGTGTTAATCATTGCATGTGTTACAGCAACATAAAAAGGAGAATAAATTAATAGGAATAATACACATTCAGACCTGATACTATGTAATTTTAAAGTGACTTCCCTTAAGTTAACATGTGTAACAAACTGTCATTTTTAAATTTATGTTGTTTGTTGAATATTTTATCACAACATGTTGATTTTTCTTTACTCACTCTTTAAAATTAATATTCAACTTATTAAAGTTACAGTTGTTAAAAATACTAGCTTTTTCTTAGGCTTTAAGTGTAGCTCACAAGTCTATTATTTTTCATTTTTAGATTCATCACATACTAGCAATTTCTTTTAAAGGATCTTTGACAAATAAAAGTGCTTTTGTACTTATACCAATTTTTTTCTAGTTATTGAAGAAAAGTTAACTTTATCTATATCTTTAAAGATAAGCTACAGTATGTTCCAATTAATTGAATAGAAAATAAAACAATTGAAGATAGAATTCTGTATTCAAAGTGATTGAGATGATTCTGCAGAAATATAAGAAAATACAAAGGTAAATTGATACATATAATTGTATGGAAGTTTTAAAAATATTGTTATATACCTATATAATTAAAAAGCAAATAAAATTAAAATAATAATGGTAAAATAACAAGAAATATCAAAGAATGGGAAACATATACAAAATAATGGGTGACAGAAAAAGGAATGAAAAGAAATCCAGATAAAAATAACTTTTAAGTATTAACATATCTCAGTAATAATAAATAACATATGCAGTGTTTTTTAATATGCAGTGTTTTTCAAATTTGTATTGAGATGTAATTGATATTAATTTTGTAAGACTAAGATGTAAAACATTGATTTGATGCATTCATTTATAGCAATGTGTTTACCACCATAGCATGAGCTAGCACCTCTCTAGTGTCACATAATTATCATTTATTTTTTGCAGTGAGAACAATTAAAATCTGGTCTGTTAGCAATTTTGAAGTTTATAGTACAGTATATTTTATTTTGTATAATCACATGCCATACATTAGCTCCCTAGGACTTATTTGTCTACTGATTGCAAGTTTGTACTCTTAAACAAGCTTCCCTAATTCCTCCACTCCTCAGCTCCTGGTGACCACCATTCTACTTTCTGTTTTTATGTGTTTGGCTTTTTAAGATTCTACATATAAGTTATATCATGCAGTATTTATCTTTCTGTACGATACCTGACTTATCTCTCTTAATACAGTGCCCTCAAGGTACAACCACATTTCACAAATATCTGGATTTCTGTCTCTCTCATGTTTGAGTAATATTTCATTACACACACACACACACACACACACACACACATCATGTCTTCTTTTTCCATAAATCCATTGATGGATATTTAAAGTGTTTCCATTTCTAAGCTACTAGATATTGTGAATAATGTTGCAAAAACATGGAAGTACATCTATCTCTTATAGATCCTGTTTTCATTTCCTTTAGATATATACACAGAAGTAGAATTGCTGGATCATATTGTAATTATATTTCTAATTTTTTTCTATTTTCTGTTTTTTATTGAGAAAATACAGTATAAGAATATATGCTTTGCATCAAACAAATATGGACTTGGAACCTGGTTCTGCCACTTATTCACAGATGCACAGCTCATGCATTTATACATACACTCAAGTGTTAGCAAATACACAGTCACACTACACACACACACACAGATGTGCTTACTAGTGCATGTACACACATACACACACAAACCCACAGGCACTCATACATACATGAAGCTTATGCACATTCAGCTTATTTTCTTTTTTTAAATTTTTTATTTTAGTTTATTCATTACAGTTCTATCCTTTATTCCCATTCCAGCCCACCCACCCATTCCTCCCCTCCTCCCTCCCCTTTCCAACCCCCCAAAAAAATGAAACTCGAGCACCAACTTACACCATATACAAAAATAAATTCAAGGTGGATTAAAGACTTAAATATAAACCATGACACAATCAAAGTCCTAGAGGAGAACATAGGCAGGAAAATCTCAGATATTTCATGAGAAACTTTTATACCGACACGTTCCCTAGAGCAAGGGATGTAAAGGAAAGAATAAACAAATGGGATCTCATCAAAATAAAAAGCTTCTGCATGGCTAAAGAAAACAGTATTAAAATAAAAAGAGAACCAACTGTATGGGAAAACATATTCGCCAATGATATCTCAGACAAGGGTTTAATCTCCAAAATATATAAAGAACTTACACATCTCCAGTCTAAAAAGACAAGCAACCCAGTAAAAAATGGGCAAAGGACTTGAATAGACACTTCACCAAGGAGGACATATATTTTTAATTTTTTGAGGAATCATAGTAGCTGAACTAATTTATATTCTCATAACTGTGCACAAGGGTTCCCTTTTTTTCATATTCTCAATGATGGCCTTTCTAACAAGTGTGCGGTGACATTTCATTATGGTTTAATTTCTTTTTCCTTGATAATCAGTGATGTTGACCATCTTTTCATGTACCTGTTGACCATTTGAATGTTTGCCTTGGAGAAATGCCTACTTAGTTTCTCTGCCCATTTTTTAACCAGGTTATTTTATTTTTGTTATTGAGTTGTATGAGTTTCTTATGTATTTTGGATATTAAGCCTTTATCAAATGGTTTGCAAATATTTTCTCTCATTCCACAGGTTGCTCTTTCATCTTGCTGATTATTTCTTTTGTTGTGCAGAAGCTTTTTAGTTTGATGTATTTCAATTCATTCATTCATTCATTCATTTATATAGCTTATGCTTTTGGTGTCATAGTTAAAAAAAAAAACCATGGCCAAGACCAATGTCAAGAAACATCTTCCCTATGTTTTCTCCTATTTTTATGGTATTGGGTCTCATGTTTAAGTCTTCAATCCACTTTTAATTAATTGGGCTTGCCTGCAAACCTGGTAGGAAGATTTTTGGGTTAGGTACTCGCAGAGACTGACTCATGGATGGAATTTCTGACGCCTGAGTACAATCAGTAGGAGCTACTTCCTTCTAATGCCTTTTGATACTCTTATCTTCACTTCCCTTATATCCTCCCTCTTCCTAATAATAGAGGTCACACTTCAGTATTCTGTGTGCTGCTGAGGTGCAATGGGTTTCTCCAGCTGCACCCCACACCAGCAGAGTAGCTGAGCACTCACAGCTCTCCTTTTCCCCTGTGGGAGACGTCACCACTACTGATAGTCCAGTCCCTGGAAGTGTTATCATGTTATCTGGGCAGGGAAGGGGACAGCACTGGTAAAGTTCTTACCATTTCTGCTGCATCCAAACTCATGTATATACACAGGGATGGACAAAAGTAGGTCAAATTACCAGCCATCATTACCTAAGAGATAAATTGTAAGTAAGGATACAAAATAATAACAATACTAAGAAAAGGAATAGGACAAATAATATAAAAATAAATAATATAATAGTTAATAAATAATAATACAAGAGTAAATAGTGTTTCACTTACAACTGTAAACCTAATTTGCCTACCCATGTGTGAATATACAGGGTGGGAAAAAGTAGGTTTACTGTTGTGAGTACAAGAAAGAGTTTGTTCCCATATTATTATTTATTAATTATTGTGTTATTATTATTATTATTATTAACCTACCTTTGCCCACCCATGTGTGTATGTGTGCGTATATAGATGTGTGTGTGTGTAATTTTACCTCCAGTGGTGTGCCAGATTCTTCATTAGGGATGCTGGAATTTGTGATTGTTTTCTCATCTGTGGGTATCTACCCAGGTGAATACTCTCCAGGTTTCTTCTCAACCACAGCAAAAGGAGCTAGGTCAAGTTCACTGCTTGGTTAAATTCACTGCTTACTGGTTCCACAACCCAAACCTGGATCTGTCTGCCTATTACTGGATTCACAAAAGGACAAGACTCCTCATAAGTTATTACTGTACTGGATTCCAAACTCTCACAGAGGTACTTTTGTTGGTAGGTAGGTTTCTGATTCTTTGTTGAAAAGGCAGGGACAAAAAGGAAAAATCTCATGCTGCCATGATGCTGATGTCACACATATAGGGTTTGCTGTATGCCAGGCACTGTTCTAAGAACTTTATATATATATATATATATATTAATGCACGTGATCTTATATGATATGTGATATTATTGCATGGACCAAAGAGTCTGTATGGTTCTTTTCCATAAAAATAAAAGACACATTTTTTATTTTCCCCAATTACTTTATTGATTTGGATATTTTCAGTATGTTGGCTATCTCCCACTTGGTATAGCATTGCCTGTTTTCAATTAATATCTCAATTTGATCACTATCGACTTCAACTGGTCTACCCAACCATGGAGTATTATCTAGTGAGAAATTTCCAGCATGAAACTTCACACATCGCTTGTGACACATCCAATCAGTCGTAGCATCTTTTCCATACACTGTACAAATCTTTTTTTGCATTTCAGTTACCTTTTTACCTTTATTGAAATAATAAAGCATAATATGCCAAAAATGTTGCATATTTCTTCCTTCTTCAATATTAAAATGGCTACACAAAAATTCACCAATTTTGGTGTTTCTTTTAAAATGTATGCTGGCCCTGGCTGGTGTGGCTCAGTGGACTGAGTGCCAGCCTGTGAACCAAAGGATCACCTGTTGGTTTCCCAGTCAGGGCACATGCCTGGGTTATGAGCCAGGTCTCCTGTGTGGGGTGCTCAAGAGGCAACAACACGTTGATGTTTCTTTTCCTCTCTTTCTCCCTCCATTCCCCTCTCTGAAAATAAATAAAATATTTTTTAAAATAAATAAATAAATAAATGCTGATATGACAGCTGTCACAACACAATATAATGAAACTGTTTCTAATGAAGTTAAAAACAACTAAGCACTACTAGAGCCATCTTATAGGGGAAAAAAATGAACTTTTTGGCCAGCCCAATATTATCCCCATTTAAAGTTAAGAACACTGAGGAAAAGAGAAGATAAATGACTTCGCTGGTGAAAACTAGCTAGAGAATGACAATGTTTAGATTTAATGTAGACAGGGATTCTTTTTCAATTAGGTATTTCGAATAAGAAAAATCAGACTACAGCCCTGACTGGTGTGGCTCAGGTGATTGGATGAAGTCCTGCAAAGCCAAAATTTGCCAGTTCAATTCCTGGTCAGGGCATGTACCTGGTTTGCACATTCAATTCCCATTTGGGTCATGTACCAGAGGCAACCAATCAATGTTTCTCTCACACCTGGATGTTTCTTTCCCTCTTGTTCTCCCTCCTTTCCCCTCTCTCTAAAAATAAATAAAATCTTAAATAAAAAAGAAAAACTTCAAATGTTAAAAAACAGTAGACTAAAATGACAAGAACAAATAACTGGTTAAATAGTGCCTTATAGTTCTTATAGTTTTCTTGGAGAATTATTTGATAATAAAACAAAAGTATTTTATTTTACCCTGTGATTCATGTCATTTCTTATCATTTATTTCAAATAAATAATTTAAAAATTAAATATTTTTGCACAAGGATATCCTAGCATGTTTGGATGTGGAGGTGAGTCTGGCAGGGTTTGGTAGTTGCAATGCTTCTTATAAAATAAGGAACCTACAACAACTGAGGAATAGTAAAATAGATTGGAGATGTTATATATTGCCATATAAATGATTCATTTCAAAATACAAAGCAATACTGAAAAGTATTTAGGAAAACACATTAAGTGACAAGACAAAATACAATTTTTAATGCACTCTTATTAAAACTATGTTAAAACTACATATTCCAACAAATAAATATCAGAAGTAAAATAAAAGCAATAGTTATTTCACATTAGAGATAAAATGATAAATTATTTTAAAGGTGTCCTTTTTAATATTTTAAATTTATTTTGAAAATAAATTCACTTTTTGATACATCTACAAACAGAAAATTAAATTAAGACAGTGGTTTTATTTTCACTTTGCCAAATTATGAAACCCATTATACATTGTGTACAGTATGCATTAGATTCCAAGCCTAATGTGATAAATAAAGAATGGACATGTTCTTGCAAGTTTTTAAAGGATTAATCTACATCATTGTACATTTAGGCCATAGTACATTCAAATGCTAGCAATTCTTTTCTGTGAAAATAAAATAAAAATACTAGTTTTTATTTTTTATATTTTTAATAATTTTGCATCCTTCAATTATAGTTGACATACAATATTATATGTTTCAGATTTACAACCAAGTGATTAGACATTTATAACTTACTAAGTGATCATCCTGATAAATTTAGTAACCATCTGATCACATACATGGCTATTACACTATTATTGACTATATTCCCTACACTATACTTTACAACTCTGTGACTATTCTGTAACTATCAATTTGTACTTCTTAATCCTTCACTTTTTTCACCCATACCCTCAATCTTCCCTCCCATTTGGAAACTGTCAAAATGTCTTTATCTTTAAGTTTGTTTCTGTTCTACTTGTTCACTTATTTTGTTTTTTAGATTCGATTTTAATAGGTATGTATTTATTGCCATTTTATAATTCATATTTTCTTATTGTTTTTCTTTTTTTTCTTAAAGGAGGTTCTTTAACATTTCAGTAATACTGGTTTTGTGGTGATAAACTCCTTTAGCTATTTCTTGTCTGGAAGTTCTTTATATGTTCTTAAATTCTAAATGATAACTCATAAAATTTTTTACAAATGTATTGACTAGAAACTCTGAAATATGTAATGTGTGTAATAGGATTAAGCAAATATATTATGGGTATTAAAAGCTAGGTTACAAATAAGAAAAAGGCAGAAGCTCGATTAATTTCTCTGGTGTTGGACTGAAATTAGAGGTATACGTATGAACCCATTGTTTTTAATAAATAAACAAAGTTTTAGATATAGAAATAAATATAAGTGTGTATGTGTGTGTGAGTGTCTGTACATATATTTTCTGCCTCTGTTTACTGGGAGGGCTTAGAAGCAAGAACATCCTAGCAGTAATAAATGCACCTGGAATCCAGATCTTAATTTCTGAATAGCATTCTCTAATTAAAGGAGACAGTGAGTTCTAGAAAAATGACTAATTAAAGGCTAGGTCAGGGAAAGTATAAGATGAGACAGGATTATTTTGTGGTGTCAGAAGGTAAGGAAGTGTTTATGAAATGATTTTGAGAGGTATTAGTATTTAAAAGCCAGCTTAAATAAGCTATCAATGGCCAAATCTGGGACAATGTAGGTGAAAGAATAAGCAATGGTCATAATGTATGATAACAATACAATAAATATCCATGTCTCCAAGAGATACAGATGAACAGTTTAAAAAAAATAAATGGGGTGAAGAAGCAGGTCTTTCTTACAATAAAGTTGCAACAAATAATGCAAAAAGAAGGATGGAAACAAAATCACAGGCAAACAATAGTCATAATTATTTAGGAAAGATTGATGAATGTTAAAGTCAATAGGTAAAAAATAGCATATTGAACAGTCTCAAAGCATTTCTGTACAAAATACTCTTTGATTATTAAGGAAAAAACTGTAACTTGACAGTGGAGAAACCTGGCAGACACCATTTTAACCAAGTGATTGAAGATAGTATCCTCAGTAGTGAAACATATCAACATCATGCACCTCGTCACTGAGAAGGCCTCAGCATCAGTTGTGTGGTATACCTGCCACATGTGAAAATATCAGATACCCAATTCAGGAAACATTCTAGAAGAAAGAGAGAGGGAGAAAAAAGGAGTGAGGAAGATGGAGGAGGGGAAGGAGGAAAAAGAATAACTATTGATGATGTTTTGGATTAAGATGTTTTGGACTAAATGGAGATAGAGAGAGGTGGAGGGTGAATTAAAAAAATTAAAAAACTTGGTGATCAACATAGGATGTGAAGTGGTAGACTTTCGAGATAGCAGAAGGAGGTTTAAGGGTAGACATCAAGATTTGTGGGTCACAGAACAGATGGATGATTTTACTATTTATTAATTAGGGTATATTGGAGGTGATCAAGTTTTAGTGGGAATTATCCACTAACTTGGACAGACTGTCAATTCATTAATACTGCCATTCCAAATATGTAGTGTATCCTTACTAATGATATATTCATTTTATTTTACTTATTATTATTTTTCTAATTACATCCATGTGAAGCTAGTTTTTCTTTGACTGAGAAATTTCACACTGGCAGAAGAATTCACCTTGGAACATTTGCCTTCATGAGGCCAGGGGCCAATGCAAGTGAAATCCTATTCACCCTGGTTTATTCTTTGTAGTAAAAAGTACCACTTTTTCGGCTTCTCTTTATTACTTCAATAATCTGTAGGAAACATTAATAGTTTCAGTTATGTCATGTACAATACCTCTAAAATGAGTTGTGGTCTCATAGTATAATATCAAAAAAATACCTGACCCCAAGCCCACCACCTCAGAAAGTTTTCTTTCTGAAACATATAAAGGGAATGTTGATCAAGATAAAACTCCTTCAAGACAAGCATTTTGAAACTTTGAAAAAAAATTATGAAAAGATTGGCTGAAGAACATACATATATGGATGCTCCATATATCCCATTGATGCAGACAAAATGTGGTGAAGGCTGGTGGGGTAGGGGTTTGGGGGAGGGGAGAAAGTGGGGGAAATGGAGGATACCTGTTATAGTGTCAACAATAAAAAATGAAATAAAAATAAATAAATAATGATTAAGCTGTTTAAATCAGAAAATGTTTCAGGGGATTAAAAAAGTTTTTGCTAGAACTTCCAGTAAAGATGGTGGCATAGGTAAAGATGGCAGCTTAAGGAAAAGTGACTCACCTCCTTGTACAACCACATTGACATTACAACTAAAATGCAGAGCAACCATCACTCAGAACTGTCAAAAATTGAATTGAATGGAAGTCTGACAACTATGGAATTAAAGAAATCACATCCATCCAGACTGGTAGTAAAGGTGGAGATGCAGAAGGGGCTGATCTCACATCCACATGTGGTGAATAAAAATTTGGTAGGGATATCCCAGGAGCAAGGAGTCTCAGCCCCTCACTAGGCCCCTCAACCCAGGGTTCCAGTGCCAGGAAGAGAAGTTCCCATACCTTCTGGCTGCAAAAACCAGCAGGGATTGAGTCAGTGGAAGAAACCTCTGGAGTCCCAGGCAATTCCCCTTAAAGGACCCACACATGGACTTACTCACACTCATTCCCTTTGAGCTCCAGCACTGAGGTAGCAGCTTAAAAGGCACAGTGGCATTCAGGGAAGAACTGAAGTGTCTGGCATCAAGGTGGGAAGCTGAGTGATAGCTTTCACACAGACAGAAAAGTGGGCAGAAGCCACTGTCCCTTTTCTAAACTGGTCCCACATAGAGCCACAGATCCAGCAGGTGGGTGCAATATCTGAGATTCCATCCACACGGTGGAATTAACACTATTAACACTATTCCATTAACACTATTTTCCCCACTCTGAAGATCCCCTAAGACTCCATCTCACCCAACTTGTGGGCCCACCCAAACTGTTAAGGGTGACTTTTCCATATGAATGGCTGGTCTTAGCTCATGCTTCACAACTTTCTAAATCTTATTAAACAAGCAACAGCCAGCCTCAGTAAGTCCCCAGCTTCTGTACCACTTGCAAAGTGACCCCAATCTCAGCACTAACAGCAGTCAGCCTAGATTCACAACTTGACTTCCTCTAGGAATCTCCAAGCCCAGCACAAATAGCAGCCACCTCCAATTATTCTATACCTCATGCAAGGTGGCCACAGGCAAAACACAGGTGGAGGCTAACCTTAACCCACACCACCAATGAAATCCCAGAGCCTGCACACCCAGTGGGCAGTTAAAGACCATTTTGCAGTACCACCACCCTGCCCCTGCATAGCTGATCCTACACAGATGGTGGAGGTTGGTGGTCAGTGGTCACAGCCTGACTAGACTGAGTAAATCCCTCCCATTGACCTGCCAACAGCAATCAAGGCTCAACTACAAGAGGAGGGTATACTCAGCCCACATAAAGGGCACACTTGTGTACCAGCTTGGATAATAGGAGAGGCTTTGCCATTGGACTCTATAGAACATCTAGTGCATTAGACCACACTACTAAGGCAGGGAGTCACAGCAGCTCTCCCTAATACCTAGAAACAAACACAGGGGGACTGCAAAAATGAGGAGACAAAGAAACATGACCCAAATGACAGATCAAAATTCCAGAAAAAATCTAACCAAAATGGAGACAAGCAATATTTCAGATGCAGAATTCAGAACACTGGTTATAAGGAGCTCAAAGAAATTAGTGAGAGCCTCAACAGCATAAAAAAGTTCCAGTCAGAAACAAAGGATACATTAACTAAAAGAAAGAATGATTTACAGGGAAACAACAGTAGAGTGGATGAAGACAAAAATCAAATCAATGATTTGAAACAAAAGGAACCAAAAAAGAACCAATCAGAACAACAACAAGAAAAGTAAAATAAAATCCCCCCAAATAAGAATAGTGTAAAGAGCCTCTAGGACAACTTCAAGCATATCAACATTTGCATCATAGGGGTACCAGAAGGAGAAGAAAAAGAGCAAGAAATTGGAAATCTATTTAGAAAAATAATGAAAGAAAACTTCCCTAATTTGGTGAAGGAAATAGATATACTAATCTAGGAAGCACAGAGAATTCCAAACAAGATGAATGCAAAGTGGCCCATGTGAAGACACATTTTAATTAAAATGCCAAAGGTTAAAGATAAAGAGAGAATCTTGAAAGTGGCAAGAGAAAAGCAGTCAGTTACCTAGAGGGGAGTTCCCATAAGGCTGTCAGTTGATTTCTCACAAGGAACTTTGCAGGCTAGAAGGGAATGGCAAGAAATGCTCAAAGTTATGAAAAGCAGGACCTACAGCCAAGACTGCTCTAGCCAACAAAGATATCATTTAAAATCAAAAGGTAGATGAAGAGTTATATGCTTATTCATGCTTTGTCAGCCCTTTAATTTACTTGTTTTAAAATCTTATTTGTATAAGAAAATACCACAGAACTGAAGAAAGGGTAAATAATACAAAATTTATTCCCATGAAATTGAAAATTACAAAGTCAATCAAATTTACTTCTCAATAAAAAGATTACCCCCATACCTCAGCACATCTTATTTTCTGTGCATAATTTAAAAAATTTCACTCACTGCTTGTCCCCTTAACTGCACTTAGTGAATCTTTTCCACATAGTTTTTTTTTTTAACATTGATTTGGCTTTGAGAGTATTATCTATAAGTAAATCATTGCAGTCCAGATTTCAAAGTACATTTGGCCTTGTACCACTTCTTATAACTAGTAAATAATGCTCTAAAATTGTGAATATAATGGCAACAGATGGAAACTAAACTTTCAGTGGTGAGCATGGCATAGTATATACAGATATTGAATTACAATGTACACCTGAACCTTATATAATGCTGTCAAGTAATGTTACCTTAATTTTTAGAAATGTGAATATAGTATTCAATAGAGAAGAAAATAGTTTTGTAAAAAAAGCACTGGAAAATGATTTTATAAGGGGAAACTATATATTAAATTTAAATATATTTTAGAAAGGTAAATGTTAATATTTTTATATATGATGAGATGTTGAATTTCATAAAGGATATATAAAAATAAGTACTTATATTGAGAAATCTAAGTAGAACGCTTCTAAGTAACAGTTTCTATTACAATATAATATAGAAAAAATTGAATACATTTATTGTGTATGTATGGACACTCACACAAAGGAAATGTATGTAAAGAAATTACATGTTTAAATGATGGCATTATTCAATCTTTTTTCAAATTTTCTCTAATACTTTCATAAATAAAGCCCTGCTTAAGTTACAAAAACACCATCATGCATTATATATTGCAATTTTACATACAAGTGTTCATTCTTTCCTGCATGATCTGTGAAGGAGAGAAGTGTTCAATAAGTTTTCAACTACTTGATTTTCTACCTTGTACAAGGTTTTTAATTTGGTATTGTTTTAAATTACTCAGGGAAAACATTTTAGAGATTATTAATATGTGTTAATTAAAAGAAAAAATAACCTAAAGATGTACAACCAAAACCAGAATGGAAATTAAGAGTAAGTAGCTTAAAGCCACTGGAGAAACAAAAGGACAATTTAAAAATTATTAGTAACCTACCCAGAGGACTAGTAGTGGGTACAGCTGCAGAGAAAGAATTATATGTGCACTGGCAGGCTTTGGACTTTGAGTGGTACTTCAGGGAGCACAGCTGTGCAAAGCTACCATAATTTTGTTTGTTACCATAATAAAATAGAAACCGTTAAATTTAGAATGGCCTTGATATGAAGACTACAAGATTAAGTTTTCTTTGAGCTTCCTGCATGTGAGAATTATAGAAATTATGCCTCAACTTTCAAATTTAAATTTACAGAAACATTATTATTTTGAGGCTGCATTTGGTATATAAACTAAAATTAGTTATGCTTGCTTTTTAAAAATTAATTATCTCAAGCTTATTTTAGTAATGTTTAAACTGGAATTACAAAAATTAATTGGGAAATACTCTAAATTTTTAAGAACAAATAAAAATGAAATAAACATATCAAGACAAAGTTATCAGTGTAATTTTTATGTAAAAGAAATTTTTCTAGAGAATGTCATAAAATTAAATTGTATTTAGTTTCTTAAAATTTTAATGATCTGATGCCACTTTTATATAACCTGGTTGACTGCTTCCCTTACAATAAATAGGTGGACAAGTTCTCATAATATAAAAATTAGCAGTAACCTCAATAGACAGTTGATCCTGGTACCTAAATATCATCAGATGCAAGACTAGTATAATCTATTTTATTTATTTATTTTTAGACAGAGGGGAAGGGAGGAAGAAATAGAGGGAGGGAAACATCAATGTGCAGTTGCCTCTCACATGCCCCCCACCGGGGACCTGGCCCACAACCCAGGGATATGCCCTGACTGGGAATCGATCCAGCGGCCCTTAGTTTTTTAGGTCAATGCTCAATCCACTGAGCCACACTTGCCAGGGTAGTATAATATATTTTAAAATAACACCAATCATCTTACAAAATGTAAATGGTTCATATCTAGTAAACCCATTTGAGAGATGTATTTTTAAAAAATTATTGTTTGAGATACCAGGAACCTATATTGCTTAAGTAAACATAACAATCCAGATAATAATTGAACTGCAATAATAACATCTGTTTTAGAAATGTAATAAAATTATGCTTTACAGAATAACTCTAATCTTAAGCAAATTTTAGGCCAAGTTGGAATAGACCTAGAAATTCTGTGTGTGTGTGTTTGTGTTAATGGCCATTTCAAAAGGGGTCTTTGAGAGCTTTCTATTAGTCAAGAGTCTAGATTAGGTTCCCTAATGTCCAAATATGGATAACAGTCAAACCATCTGCTTCTAGTCTCCAGTGTAATGAATTGGTCATCAACCAACTTGTATCAAGGTCAGGCTTGATGAAAATCACAACTAATTGCTGTGCAATTCTTATTTTTTAAAAATCTGGTGCACATGTATTTTATGAAGAACTTCTAAAAAGTGTTCTGTCAAATAACTATAATCCTAATCTTTAGATTGAAGCCAAAAAAAATTACATATTTACTACATATTACCTTGGCACCCCGGAGGGCTACCAATTATCACAATGCTTATAATCAAAAGATACTATAGCTCCCATACTATTACATCTATTAATTACATTTGCTCTAGGCAGGTTATTGGGGATATCTTTTAATATATCATGTATTCCCTGTATGAAATTCCATGTTTGCAACATCTTTTAGAATTTAACATTAGAGAAAGCTTTCCTCCACCCATAAACCGGTACATTGTTTTATCCTCACTGGAAGTAAGAATATTTAACTGTACATTTCTCTTTTTGTTTTGGTGGTCAAAGGCCTACAGATAGAGATATTACTCTCATTAACAGTTAACTGATTAATACAATAAACTCAACCAGAAAAAAATCATTCACATTAAGATAAAACAATCAAAGAAAACTTCACAAAAGATATTGAATTTGAGCCAGTTCTTAGAGTATGACATACATTTGGATACTAAAGAGGCATAAAGGATTCAGTATAAGTCTGCTGTAGTTATAATAAGCCCAGCTGCAGTAACAAAAAGACCGAAATACTTAAGAATCAGTAAGAGAGAAGTTTTAACTCTATAGTGAGTTTTCAAGTCAATGGGGGAGGGGTTTTCCTCCACTTGGTCTTTGGGGACCTTTCATCTTGTGGTGCCTGCATCCTATAAAGCATTCCTGTCATCTGCCTTCGGCTGGCAGGAAAAAAGTAAAAGTACATATGGGAGATGAAATGTGTTAAGCCTGAAAATGGTTCATATTATTTCTGCTCAATTTCCATTGGGAAAGGCTTATCCACTCAGCCACCAAAAACTGCATGTGAGGAGTGAAAGAAATGTAATGGAACTGAGTGCCAGGAAGAAGAGGAGAATCTATGTTTGTACACTCTGCCACAAATATTAAAAATAATAAGAAACTAGTCAAAGAACATATAAAAATGACCCATGGACATGGACAACGGTGTGGAGATGGACTTTGGGAGTGGGGAGCAGCCTAGGTAGAGTGGGCTAAGGGGGAAAAATTGGGACAACTGTAATAGTATAAACAATAAAATATTTAACAAAAATAATAATAATAAATTTAAAATACAAATAATCTTGGTTATAGTAAAAATAATTTTATTAGTCAATGACTATAATTTCCCTGTAATTTTTTCATTCATTATAACTATCTCTTTTTCTACATATGCAAGACTTTAGTTATACACTAAAGTTTTTGGAATCTTTTGAAAGATCCTAGATTGACAAGACACTATTCTATATTGTGGGACATATTTCAGTTATGATTAAATGTATATTTCATTTACAGCATAGAAGAGAGACAATAAAAACATCCTATTTGCATAATAAAGTAAAAAATCCTTTGCTACAGTACTATTGGTAGTGTATACGTTTCAAATGACTTTCAGAGGTATTATTTATAAGCGGATTCTCAACTTTCTTAATTTTAATAATTTTAAGTGGTCATAAAGTGTCTGAAACAGAATGGAAAATTGAGTTTCTTAAATTAAAATTTTAGCAGTCACTGTAAATCTAAAATGTCTATGCCATAACAGAACGTGATGTACATGACTCTGGTTAAAAATGGATTGGTGGACAGCTTCCCAGAGGCCTCTGTACTGCACATCTTCACTGCACAGACCGTGTGCATTCTGTCTGTGCATTACTACCAGCATGTCAGTGAACCCCAGCACAACCAAGAATGTTTGTGACATCAATGATTCTTTCTCTAGACATGTCATATTATGAAGTTTTATAACGCAGCAGAAATATCTGTATGTAGCAAAAGGCAAAAGTGAGGTAAAACTGAGGAGCTATTGAAAAATTCACACACAGATGGATTGTAAGTCAGTACTGAACTAGAGAAAATACCATATTATAATGTAAATTACCTCACTGCCTTCCTTTAAGAAGAGCAAATTGTTCTCACTTTTTACTCTATAAAATAAGAATCTCTGAATCTTTGCTATTCCCTACTCTCTGTAATTCTCATTATTCAGTTGTTACAAAGATGTTTATTTTAGCAAAATCTCCATGATAACATATTCATTAATCTATGGAATACCTAATACAAGTGATTACTTTCCTCATTATTTGGAAAATAAGGTTGATATTATCTTTAATCCCATAGAAGGAGCCACTACAAAAGGAACCATTTCCAGTCTGAAGACTTGAGCTCAGAATTCCAGAAATACCAGTCCAGAAATGTCCAATCCCCTAAGCCACCTTTTTAAATTTTATTTTCCATGCCAGACCATGGTGAGCTCTGTGGCAGGTCATGTTTCTATGTGACAGTAAGAGAGCATATTTACCTAACAACAGGTAAAAAGAAAAAATATGTAAGTGGGAATTCTGTTTTTGACTGAGCTACTTTAGCAGTTACTTTATGAAAGAATCCTTAATTATATAAACCTTTAGAAAATGTGAAAGAAAGCTAAAGTTCATTCCCTCCCAAAGCTAGATTCTGCCTAAGAGAGGTGTTCTTCAATTAATCCAATGACATGTTCCAGATTCCTAAAAAAGACATCATTACAAATTAAGTTTTTATCTTGGAAAAGAGAAGTAGTCATCCAGGGGGAGAGAAATACAAATGCCAGTGATAACATATTTTCCCTGTCTGCGAGCCATCTCACTGAGACTCACAAAAAGAAGAGATATGAAATGGAGTAGAGCTGACTGAGCTATTCAAGTACAGCCATTATTCTCCTGAGAATAATGTACTATATGGTTTACCCAGTATATGAACAGAATAAATGTAGTCTTAAAACATTAAAGGATGATGGTACTTATGAAATCAGTGTACAAAATTTTATCATTACACAAGTATATAGAATATATATGTTGTAGTGACTAAGGGAAAAATCAATTGAGCTTTGCCAAGGTTTCACTAGTGCAATTATTTAAAGGGATGTGATTGGATCCATGGCAAGTTCACAGATGACTGCACTTTGTACAAGGCTCCGTGCAGAAGTAACAACAGCCATATGGTACCCTAAGTACGATCTCTCTCCCACCTCAGTTGTTGATGCTTTGCACAAACCAAATGTCAATAAATTTGGTTGGTTGGATGGATATTCAGTTCAATGCTTGAGTCAGGTGAAGAAGATTTCAAAGATTTTGAAACCAACATAAATAACTATAGAAAACTATTGTTGAACCATTATAACACATGTAGAAAAGCATGAGGAAACTAGTCAGTACACTGCAGATGGAACAGTTACCTAAAAATTGCCTAACATGCAAACATGCTTCTTAAGACATATGATGCAAAGCATATATTAACTGTCAGTATCATTATATTTCAAAGAAAGTATGGAAGATTCCACAGGTTGTAATATGGCAGAGTGCCATTATTCATAAAGATTGATAGTTAGAATCTTCAGAAATAAAATTTTGCCTCTGAGGGATTATCAATTTAAAAATGTGTAGGTAACTATTAAAAACTCTTTTGTATACTATCTACTACAATGTGAAAGCAATTTATTAAAATAAAATAGATAGCAGAGAATTAAAATGACCATCCATGTGAAATGTAATTATTTTCTTACCTCTACTTATGCATATTTAAGGTCCCAATGAGGTCTCTCGTTTTTGGTTTTGGTAGTAGTGGGTATTTTTTTTATCTAGTTATCAAACACCTCCTAAAAAAAGCTAACCTGGAGGCCCGAGTTTACTGAGATGGCAGGAGGAGTGTGTGAGTGCCTTTCCATCCCATTGGCAGCTCATTCCTTTCAGCTACCAGGGTATTGAAATGGAAAAGGTTTGTTCTTGCTGAAGCTCCTGGAGTAGAATTCTTGTGCATTTTAATCAGCTGTCTACTTAGAAACTTGGAACCAGCAAGGGGGCATGAGGTGAAGAATTACACATGAATGAGCTTATATCATAGGTATGACTTTGAGCTTCATATCTGAGTCATTTACAGTGGTGTAGCCCTATTCTCAAAAAGTTAATCTCCCTCCCTTTCTTCCTCTCTCTCTCAAATATCTCACTATCTGAAGAACTGACAATTTGAGTCATTATTTAAAAGAAAGCTGACTGACCACAGTTCAACTGCATGGCATTGATTTCTGAAACCAACAGGCTGAACCTCTTTAGACATCGATACTTGGTCTTTGTACTCTACTTTCAAATGGTAAATTTACAAAGTGCTATAAACAGTGCTGGTTTTCATCCAAAGGGTAGGAATGACTAGGTAGAATTCTCCATTTCCCCCATTATTCATTGTGTTTGTGGGAGGGAATTGTGATCGGCATTAGGAACCACCAGAATGATTTAAGTAACCATAGAGTTTTTCCATGAGATGCTGTATTTTGTGAAGTTAGACTTCCTGGTCTGTGGTGGACATAACTCTCACCAAACCAGTAACCCTTCTTTGTTCATATGCCTGCTTTTAAGTTTTTGTAAATATTTGAAACATGTCATTGAAGAATCTTGAGCAGGCAAATGCATGTGTAATTATGAACTGCTTTAGAACAGGAATTCAGTAGGCCTCAGGACATGGCATAGTGGGCAGCAGACACATAATAGGCATTTGAGACAGAGTGTGTTTTTTAAGTAGAGCCCTGGCCAAGTAGCTTAGTTAGTTAGAGTGTCATCCTCATACCCCAAGGTTTGATCCCCAGTCAGGGCACATACAAGAATCAACCAATTAATGCATAAAGAGCTAGAACAGAAAATCAGTGTTTCTCTCTCTCCCCTCCCTCTCTTTTCTCTAAAATCAATAAATAATTTTTTAAAAAATAAAAAAAATGTATGATCAGTTTATACTGAAAACTAATGAGGACACCTTCATCACTCATAAGCTTTGTTTCTTGAGGTCCCTGAGTAAAGAGATATAAATATGTACCATAAAGTTATTTCACTTTTTCTTTTCAAGTGACTCATTTGGGTTTTGGCTAAGTGGGAGGGAGAAAATTGATGGGAAAAAAGAACATGACTTGGCATGGATAATATTCCAAATAATGTCTATTAAAGCTACAAATGTGGAGGGTTTTCTGTTCTATACTGTATTTTTCACAGCAATTAAACTCCTTTAAAATTTCATTTCCTCAGATTACCATAAAAATCTGCCAATTAGTCTTTTACTCAGATTATTTCATCCTAAGACTCCTCATAAGAAGTACTAACTATTCTACTTTGTTCTTCTTAAATTTATTTTGGATTGTACTTTCTCCATCACCATTTATCTCCCTAATACCCTCTTCCACCTTCACCCACCCCTCTCCCACCACAGTCACCACACTGTTGTCCATGTCCATGAGTCCTTTTTCTGCTTTGTTCAATCTCTTCACCCCCTAACTACTCCCCAGAGCTGTCAGCCTTTAATGTGCTGGGAAATATATTCACCTTCCACCTGTGAAAAGAACCTCCTCTGATTTTCTACACCAAAGATGGGAAATTATTTCACTGTGCCAAATTTGATCTCTGGATTTGTATTTTCTTTAGCCAATAGCATTTTTTATTTTAATTATGGGTTAATATTTTTAAATTGTGAGGTTTCTCGTAAAATTTCAAGTTCCTGGAATTTCCCAAAGTATTTTAGGCTGCAACATTACTGGTCTTATATATCTACATAAAAAGTCATAAGTCACAGCAAAATAGCATCAAATGTCCTTAGACAGCCAAACATTTTCCAAGAGCCTGGTGCCACCTGCTATCTTTTTACAACTGTGTGTCTCTTAAAGTAAACTGGAAAGTGAAATGCTTCTTTTTTTCACTTTTAAGTATATTTTATTGATTATGCTATTGTAGTTGTCCCATTTTTTCCTCACCTTTATCTCCCTCTGCCCTGTACTCCTCTTCCCGACTGCATCCCCCCCTTAGTTAACATCCACAGGTTGTACATATATATAAGTTCTTTGGCTTCTCCATTTCTTATACTATTCTTAAACTCCCCCTGTCTATTTTGTACCTACCAATTATGCTTCTTTTTCCCTGTACCTATACCCCGCTTCTCACTTCTCCCCGCTCACCCTTGTTGCTGATAACCTTCCATGTGATCTCCATTTCTGTGATTCTGTTCCTGTTCTAGTTGTTTGCTTAGTTTATTTTTGTTTTCATTTTTGTTTGAGTTTCAGTTGCTGATAGTTGTGAGTTGGCTGTCATTTTATTCTTCTTCTTTTTCTTAGATAAGTCCCTTTAACATTTTATATAATAAGGGCTTGGAGATGATGAACTCCTTTAACTTGACCTTATCTGGGAAGCACTTTATCTGCCCTTCCATTCTAAATGATAGCTTTGCTGGGTAGAGTAATTTTGGATATAAGTCCTTGCCTTTTATGACTTGGAATGCTTCTTTCCAGCCCCTTCTTGCCTGTAAGATTTCTTTTGAGAAATCAGCTGATAGTCTTATGGGAATTCCTTTGTAGGTAACTCTCCTTTTCTCTCGCTGCATTTAGGATTCTCTCCTTATCTTTAATCTTGAGTCATGTAATTATGATGTGTCATGGTGTGTTCCTCTTTGGGTCCAATGTGTTTGGGACTCTCTGAGGTTCCTGGAAATGCATGTCTATTTCTTTCACCAGATTGGGGAAATTTTCCTTCATTATGCTTTCAGATAAGTTTTCAGTTTCTTGCTCTTCCTCTTCTCCTTCTGGCACCCCTGTGATTTGGATGTTGGAGTGTTTAAAGTTGTCCCAGAGGTTCTAAAGCCTCTCCTCATTTTTTTTTCGAATTTTTGTCTCTTCATTCTGCTCTGGTCTGAATGTTTATTTCTTCCTTTTATTCCAAATCATTGATTTGAGTCCTGGTTTCCTTCCCTTCACTGTTAGTTTCTTGTATATTTTTCTTTATTTCACTTTGTATAGTCTTCAGTTCTTCCTTTATTTTCTGTCCATACTCAATCATTTCTATGAGCATCCTGATTACCAGTGTTTTGAACTCAGTATCTGTGAGATTGGTTGTCTCTGTGTCACTTAGTTCTTTTTCTGGAGTTTTGATCTCTTCTTTCATTTAAACCATACTCTCTGTCTTGGAGCACCTGTTACATTGTCAGGGGTGGAGCCTTAGGTATTCGCTAGGGTGGGGCAACACACAGGGCTGTGTTGTGGCACTGTATGTGAGGGAGGAGTCAGAGAGGAGACAATCCCACTTGCTCCACGCTCATCCCACTTCCAGTCACTTCCCCCACTACCCACAGTCAAATTGGACCGTTCTGCTGCTGATTCTCAGGTGATTGGTTTTGTGTAAGTTCTAGGATCCTATGGGCCTCTCCAACAGATTCTCCTGTGAGTCTTTGGAGTTTCTTCCCACTGTCACAACCCCCACAGGTTTTTTAGAGGGAGAAGTTTTGAAGCTTTCCTTGTCAGCATTGGGACCCTGAGTTGCACAGTCTGTCTCACTCCCCAGTTGTTTCAGTTTATCTGCATGTGAATGTGGGACTAGCCAGTAAACCAGCCACTGCCTTTCCACACATTCTCTCCATCCTAGCTGCCTCTCTTCACCCTTCCTACCAACCTGGATGAAATGTTTCTTCTTTAACTCCTTGGTCATGGGACTTCCATACAGTTCAATTTCCTGGCAGTTCTGTTTTTTTTTATTTTTTTATTTTAAATAGGTTGTTATCTTTCTTTGAGTTGTGTGGGGAAGTGAAGCATATCTACCTACACCTCCATCCTGGCCAGGAACCCAAGTGAAATGTTTCTTATACCTATGATTATATCCAACATGATAATAAAAAAGATAAGGTCCAGGAAATTGAGTTTTTTTAATGTAAAAAGGCATGTATCTTGGTCAAAACAAAGAATGTGTAAACAAAATGTGTCTGTGTCTAAAGAGCACATTTTTTTGCTGTCATTGAGGACCAAGCAGAGTAAAGAAGTTGGCTGATTTGACTTACGAACAAATTGCTTGATTTACTCTGCTTGCTAGGTCTCTTAAGCATATATATTTAAACTGATTCATTAACATAGATCTTGGTTCCTGTGCTGTCAAATGGCTATTCACATTTCTGAGAAGCGTGCAAAAAATTTGGTAACTAAAACTCCAATCTCTCATGTAACAGAGATACTGTAGGATTGCACATCACAGATTTGGGTTGCAGAACAGTTGGAACAATTTGATATATCATCCCAATACCTATAAGCCATATCAGGAATAAAGTATATCTGAGGATCACCTGGATAGAAGTTATTTAATGCTCAATAACCTTGAGTCTTTATCCTAAGTTTTAAATAGAAAGAGATGCTAGTTCCCAAAATACAAGTGAGAATGGACCCATCTTACTTGAAGAATACAGTTTCACAGAGTGTATTGTGTGGTCTTTCTTGAGATCAGAGCATTATTCCTGGAATTGGAGTTTTCATCTAGCATTAAGAAGATTGGGCCTTATGTTTAGGTAATCTCCTTTGCTAGCTAAGGGACTCTTTGAGGTTCATTGCAAAAATGATCATTTTAAGAACAGGTGACTATTGAAGTTAAAACAGTTTTAAAGAGGGAGAAAATTCCAATTCTTCTGTTGGTGGTTTAGGTTTATTTACAAGGATCACCTAACAACCAAAATGACATTGTCCCCTCCTATTCCAGTCCTTCTGAATTTTCATTTCCCTTTCACCTCTCTCCTTCATCCCCACAAACAGTCTGGGGAAATAACCAGATTCAAGGACTGTTATAGTTTAATTTTTATTCTTGGCATAATATTTGAACTCATGTGTCCGTTATTTATAAAAATAATCTATGAACTTAGACTCAAAGAGAAACATTAAGGAATAATCAATAATTATATTTATGGCATTGATTCTACAAATGTTTATTAATGGTGCAAAGCACTGTGCAAAGTGTTCTATATAGATTTCTGCAGATGTTCCTGCCCTAGTGGGGTTTACAACCAAACAAGAAAGAAAAACTAAATTAAATAAGTAATTGCACAAATTACTTGTACAATGATTAATGTTGACCTTTATCATTTTCATCATTCTTTCTGGAACATTCTGCCTTTAACTATTCCCACAGTAGACTAAATCTCATCCTCCAAATCATCAATAATGAACACAAAGAGCTTATGTGTCTCAAGGTGCACAGCCTTACTGATGGCAGGGAGGGTTTTAGTCTTGAGATCAAAGATTGTTTACTCTTTGTGAAAGAACCAGTCATCATATTCTTGCATTCAAAGTAAAGCTTTAAAAAAAAACTTAAAAGATAATGAATGTCAAATATAGTAAATGGTATAAAGTGGAAATTATAAAAGAATATATTACAATTGTATATACTTGTTTCTCAAAAACAACTTTTCTTGATATCTTGGCATTCTTCTACTCTTTTCTAAATGGAAATCATATTTTATATTCAATGATTAAATCTTTCAGTATCATAAAATTAGGTAGTTTTCAACTTCCTACTACTGCTGTACTATTAAGGTGAGACAACTTTGTGTTAGTCTTTTAGGATGGCTTCCCAGGAACAATTTGGCAAGAAAGCATTTAAGACTTTTTACTGGTAGTCATATATTGTGTTCCTTCTAGGTTAAACAAGTTTATTGGCAATAAACACAAGTTCCCATCTCATCAGGCCTTTACCAATATTGACTGTTATTATTCCTTAAATTTTCTCTAACTTCAAATGTTAAAATAATATGATTTATTTTATAATTTCTTATAATTATATTTTATAGTTATCATAACTCTATACACTATTTGTATTTTATTAATGTATAATAACTGTACCACATGTCCATTGAATTATACACATAAAAATTTAGTTAAATATTTAACAATCTAAATTTTCAACTAAATTTAAATGTGCAAAGTATTTTCATAATAAAATAATATCACCACTAAACAAATATTATAATCACACTCTTAGAATCTTTCACTTCTATAAACCAACTTATTAAAATGAATATTTCTTCTTTTAAATTATTTTCACTTAATTAAATGTTAAAACTTTCAGAGATTCAATAGCTCAGCTTTAGTGACCCCATAATTCAGTTTCAGAAAGAAGACAACTGGGCACTGGAATCAGTCAATGAAAAAGGTTGAAGAGATAGACTGTTTACCAGAGAAAGAGGGAGAGAAAACCCTCCTAATTACACACAAATGTCTCAGCAGTGAGCAATTATGAGAAAGGAAATGCTGGAAAAGTACTTGACATTTAAATGTCAATTTAATCAAATCATACATTTTTAAGAATGTGGCTGAGTGTAATAGGCTCTGAAAATTGTTTAAATCATGTCTTTTTCTAAAATGGTCCACAGACTGAGCATTTAGTTGCCTTAAGTTGTCTTTTGAACTAATATCCTTAAAGAATGACTTACTGAATTTTATCATACTTTTGAAATAAAATATTAATTTTACATTTTTTGAAGAATAAAACATGTCAATATATCTAATAAAAAATAATGACTGGTCAGTGTGTATAGTAAGTTAGTAAGATGGTGTTCCCCAGGACAAGTTCAGAGAGTTGAGGTGCATAAACTTTAAGAAGGAAAACTATCCAGACTACGAAGAAGGCAGGATACATGTCCTTCCTCTCCACTAACCTATTTCCCTTAATTTTAGTGGGAATTAGCCTTAACCCCACCTCCCTCCTCCTGCCTACTCTAGACCATTCACTGGACAGAGAACTAACTAATAATTATCGCACACAGACTTCCAATATATCAGTTTTTTTTGTGCAACTATGAGAAATCTGTAGAAAATAATCAGGAAAAGATACCCAGTAAAATAGTTGACTCAGTTTTGACCTAAAGCTCAATAAAATTCAAACTTTGGATCTGAATTCTAATGATACAGAGGTTGTTTTTTTTTTTCTCTCTAGCTTAACACTCAAATATAATCCCTAAACTGTAGGGGAAAAACACTGAAAAAATCTGTGCTTTTTCCTATTGCTGTCACAAAAATAATAAAGAGGATGACTGTAGGTGCAATTAAAAACACCAGAAGTCAATGTCTGGATTTTACTATCATCTCCACTACTTAGTCTTGAGAACTTTAACAAATCTTTTTTCTTTGAGCTTCAGTTTTCTCATTTGTAAAATGTGGATGATCAATACTTTATAGGATATGTATGAGGATTAAATGTAATAATACATATGGAATAATTAGTACAGTGCCTAAATCATTTAAGCTTTTTTTTCTTTTCTCTTTTTTAATTTTTTTCAAATACAGTTGTCTCCATTTTCCCACCACCAGTTTCCCCCACCCACCCACCCCCACCTCTCATCCTCAATCCTTTCCTCCTTTGGCTTTGTCCATGGGTCCTTTATACATGTTCCTTGAGACCCTTCCCTTTCTTTCCCCTCTTATCCCCCCTCCCTTCTGGTCACTGTCAATTTGTTCTTTATTTTAATGTCTATGGTTATAATTTCTTTGCATGTTTGTTTTGTTGATTAGGTTCCACTTATTATTTCCAACAGTGTTCTTAGTAGCAAACAAAAGAAACTAATTCCAGTTTACTCAAGTCAAAAAATAGATTAAAAAGTTACTAAGTACTAAAGACACATGGACAAAAATAGGGGGGGTGGAAATGGGAAGGAGGCATGAAGGGCTGGGGGATGGGCTATGATGGGAGTAAAAGACAGAAAACTATACATGAGCAACAATTAAAATAAAAATAAAAAAACAACAATAGCCAACACACACACACACATTACTAAGTACTTCCCAGAATTTCCAGGAGACCTAGTTGACTAGATCTAATAAAGAAGATACGAACATTGCCAAAATTGACCACAAAATCATACAGTGAGGACACACAAGTCATTGCCTCATTTGAACCCTGCACACCACCCACGTGCAACCCCTTGCACACGAACTCATTAAGGCTGCAACCTGACTCCATCACTGGAGGTGGCATGTGGAGGCTGCTTCAACATATCATTAACACCTGCTTGGATTGGCAGAATCCAGATCATGATCTGTATCAGTTAGAGTCTAATCTGAGTCAGAAACTACACAATTTATTTGTGGGGCTGGGGGTTACTATAAATAATTATTGGTAGGAGGAAGTTAAGAAGGAAGTAGAGTCCTTATAAGAATATTCTAAGGTTTTTAGAATTAGCAAGTGCAAAAGAATAGCAAAGATCCAATGACCAGAGCAGACAAGGGAGGGAATTTCAGGGGAAAAGGGGAAGGGTTTACAGGAACAAGTATAAAGGCCACAGGGGCAATAACAAGGTGGGGGTGGAAATGGGAAGGAGGTGGGGAGGGCTTGGGGGTGTGCTGGGATGGGAGTAAAAGGCAGAAAACTGTACTTGAACAACAATTAAAATTTAAAAAGTAATTATAAAAAGAATAGCTAAGGCCCCTAGGTTGGCATAGAGTGAACATTAGGAATCCCCTGCCAAGGGTGAAATTCAGACCTCTTTGAAGAGAGAGTACCTACCATAGGAAACTGCAGTCTGAAGAGGGCAGAGAAACTTGTTAGAGGTCACAGGCCATTGCTACTTTGTAGAAGTGGCAGAGTAGGTATATTGAATGGATGGTGTGAACCAACAGAATCAGATTTCCAGAAGCATTTGAAGCTGCTGTTGTGTGGAGGGTACTCAAGTTTATAGAAGCAGCTGTGGGTTACTGAAGGGTTCTGGTGGGCTGGAGAGGCTTCAAACCTCTAGTGGGGAGAATGTGGCCTGATGGTGTTACTGGAGCTCTTCAGAGAAAGCTGCTGGACTCCTGAATGAAAAAGTAATGTAGGACCAAACTCCAAAGGAAATGTCTGCCTGCTATTATCACTTTGAAACTTAACTATGGTGCCTTCTGTTGATCCAACCTGGTATCTCATCAGCTGGCAAAGGAGAATAGGAGAATATTCATAAGATAGGAACCAGCACAGGTATCACCCCCTACCCACCAAAAAAGTAGGTTTGGAGCTGAAAGAAATGAATTAATACCTGACACATGATTTTTAGGCTTCAAGATGTAGGAAGTGGTAAATTCACTAAACTTAGGAAGCATTTCTGGTATCAGGAAACCAAAAAAAAAATTAAAATTACTAGCATCCATTATATAGTACTTTATAATCTACACATTGCTTTCATATTCATTATTTCATTTGATGTGTCTAAATTTTCAAATTGTGTAGGTCACACATTAACATCCTTTTTTACCCCATTTTATACTTTCTTTTTTGTGTCCAAATCAATGTTGATGAGTAAATTCAGAATATGAGTCAACTATCTTCATCAGATACATCATGTACCTTAAGGCATTATTGTAAGTTCTAAACAGTTAATATAACTACCCATTATTACTCAGAAAATGATAACCAATATCTTCAGTATCACAAAATTAGATGAAGCACATTATTTAGTTTGCTGCATATATATGTATATACATACATAGATATAAAAATAGATTTGAGAACCCCATATATATGATACATTATGAAACTGAAGTTTCTTCGCAAGTAAACATTAATTGACTCCCATATAATGTTTAATTGATGCATTCTTTGTATCATCAAGGATTTCTTCCTCTCATTTATTGGTTTCTCTTTGGTCACCAATAGCTTCTTTTCCTGCGCTGCTTGATGCCCCACCACTACCTCAGCAGCATTTGATAGTAATGACTTACTCTTTGTTTTGGAGCATTTTTTTTGTGTGTTAAATTAAATGATATCAGATCATGCTGTTTTTCTCCTTATTCTCATACCTTTTAGGCTGAGGCTATTTTGCTAGCCTCAGTCTACATGTTTTCCCTAAATGTTTGTTTCTGCTCCTCTAAATTTATGTTTTATAAGTCCAAAACGTATGTACTCAGCTATAGATGATATACCAGAGGGCCTAATTGGCATTTCTCTTTTAACTTTCTCTAGGCATCTATAACTCAATAGGTACAACCTGGCCTCTCCAAACTTCCCACTTCTTTTACCTTAGTGAATGGTGAACATACCCACAAGCATTTAAGCAGTCGCTTTAGTGAGAGACTGAGACATGAGTTTTGCCTAACGTTCATGTGTAAGTAATTATTGAAACCTATTAATTTACTTGATAAATATGCCTTGAGTCCATATTTGGACTTCACAGCCTCTGAATTCTAAACCATCAACTGTTCTTGCCTGGACTACTACAATACTGGCTCTCAAGTTCTTCAGGATATAATAATTGCCCTGTTTAATTAATTTTCCACATAGCAGCTAGGATCCTAAAAGCACAAAGCAGATTATTTTAGAATCTGCTTCAGAACAGGAGAATGGCTTCCCATTGCTCTTAAGATAAAGTCCAAAATCCACACTGTTCTGTTTTTTAATCACTTTTTTATTTTTTAATTACAGTTGACATACAATATCATATTAGTTTCAGGGCTACAACCCAGTAATTATACATTATATAGCTTACTTAGTGATCATCTGGATAAATCTCCTATCCATCTGACACCATACATAGTTATTAGATTATTATTGACTATATTCCCTGTGCTGTACTTACATCCCCATGACTATTCTGTAACTACCAATTTGTACTTCTTAATCCCTTCACACTTTTCATCAATCCCCTCAACCACCCTCCCATCTGGCAACCATCAAAATGTTCTCTGTGTATTTGAGTCTGTTTCTGTTCTGTTTATTTGTTTATTTTGTTTTTAAGATTCAGTTGTTGACAGACATGTATTTATTGCCATTTTATTGTTCATATTTTTATCTTTACCTTTTTTCTTCTTATTCTTAGAGAAAACCCTTTAACGGTTTAGGTAATACTGGTTTTGTGGTGATGACTCCTCTGGCTTTTTCCTGTCTGGGAAGCTCTTTACATGTCCTTTAATTCTAAATGATAGCTATGCTGGATAGAATAATCTTGTTTGTAGGTCCTTACTTTTCATCACTTGAATATTTCTTGCCAATACCTTCTTGCCTGCAGTATTTCTGTTGAGAAATAAACTGACAGTCTATAGGATCCCCCTTGTAAGTAACTGTTTTTCTCTTCCTGCTTTTAAATTCTCTCTTGTTCTTTAACCTTTGACATATTAATTAATATGTTTCTTAGTGTGGGACTCTTGGGGTTCATGTTGTTTGAGTCTCTCTGTGCATCCTGCATTTGTATGTCTATTTCCTTCACTAGATGAAGGAAGCTCTGTCACAATTTTTTCAAATAGATGTTCAATTTCTGGCTCTCTCTCTCTTCCTCTTCTGTCATGCCCATGTTGGTGTCATGCAAATGTTGGTGTGCTTGAAGTTGTCCCAGAGGCTCCTTACACTATCCTCATTTTTTGGATTCTTTTTCTTTTTGCTCTTCTGATTGGGTTTTCTGTTTTGTGGGGTTTCTTTTTTTTTTGCTCCCTTATATTCCAAATTACTGATTTGATTCTCAGCTTTATCTATTCTCCTTTTGATTACCTATAAATTATTCATTTCAGTTAGTGTATTTTTTAGTTCTGACTGGTTCTTTTTATGGTTTTCATGCCCTTTTTTACACTATTGAAGTTCTAACTAAGTTCATCTATTGCTCCCCTAGTTCATTGAGCATCCTAATAACCAGTGTTTTGAACTCTGCTTTTAGCAGATTGCTTGTCTCCATTTTGTTTGGTTCTTTTTCTGGAGTTTTGTTCTGTTCTTTTATTTGGGGCATGTTAGGATAGATATTGATTGTACTAAGCTTTGGGCTACTTAGCAGGAGTTACAGGGCACTATGAGGCCAGATGTTGCTTATTTGAGAGATTTTACAAAAGGCTGAAATATGAGACAAGACAGGTCATTTGTGTGGAAAAGACACTGAATAAAGCTTGCATGGCCCCACTAGTTGTGTGGGGCTTGGTTTCAGGGAATCTCCAGGGTGGGCCAGCAGTATTATCCAAGTTAATAGAGACTCAGATATGGTACTCACCTGCTGGCTCTGTGGGAAGATCCCCAGAAAAGGAGCAATGGCCACTGCCAACACTTCTCTCTGGGAGAAAACTGTCCCTCCAGCTGTTGACCTGATGCCAGGTAATTCAATCCCTCCCTATATGTTCCTGGCACCTTTTCAGCTGATGCCCTAGTGCTGAAGCTCCGACAGTGTGAATCAGACTCAACTGTACATGGGCCATTTAAGAGGAACTTTCTGGGACTAAAAGAGCCCTCCACCTCACTTGGCCACAATCCCTGCTGGCTTTTATAGCCAGAAGCTATGGGAACTTTATTCTTGTCATTGGAAGCCTGTGCCAAGAAGCCTGGTGTGGAGCTATGGACCTCTGCTCCTCAGGGGGAACTTTTGCAGATGAGATATCACTCCCAATTTTTATCTGCCACATGTCTCTTCCCCTCCTACCAGTATCAATGTGTCTTCTTTTTAATATCCTTAGTTGTAGGACTTTTGTTCATCTAGATTTCAGGCAGTTCTGAATGAGGATCGTTCTGTAGTTTAGTTATAATTTTGATGTGGTTGTGGGAGGTTCCAAGTACTGCATTTAGCCGTATCACCACCTTGACTGGAAGCCTTGTCCACAGTGTTCTTCAAGATCCACACTTCTTCTACAGCCTTATTATTTACCTCTCCAGGCACCAATTAAAATAGTCTTCCTTCAATTTCTTTTGAGCTCTTTGTAATTTTCAATTGTTATATCTGAAATAGTGTTTCCCCACTTTATGACTGGCATACTCTTAGCTAATACTCAGATTAAATATATGTGCAGATAGCACATATATTCCTTACTTCTCTCTCCTTTTATAAACATTAATTCCACTTGTTACCATTTTTTTAATGTGATGGTAGAAATCACATAAGAATTATTTTCTGTGGTGTCCTATAGCAACTAGCACATTAACTAACTCAGAGTAGATACTCAATATTGTTCACATGTCTTGATGAAATTAAATACTCTACTTTTTTCTTTTTTTTACTCTTTTTTTATTGTTGTTCAAGAACAGTTGTCTCCATTTTCCTGCCACCACTTTCTCCCACCCCACCCACCCTCAGCTCCAACCCTCAATCCTGCCCCACTTTGGTTTTGTCCGTGGGTCCTTTATACAAGTTCCTTGGTCTCCCTGCCGCTTCTTTCCCCAGTTATCCTCTTCCCTCTTATCCTCTGGTTACTGTCAGTTTGTTCTTTATTTCAGTATCTCTGGTTATATTTTGCTTGCTTGCTTGTTTTGTTGAATAGGTTAACTAACAAATTAAATGAAGTTCTAATTTTGCATACTCTCAAAAATAATGACTATATTTACTTATTTTTGTTGTCTCAAACTCTAAAACAGCACCTAAACATAATATACATGTTAGATATGCTGAATTGATATAGATCTATCTTAAACACAAAATACTATTTAAAATAATTAGCTTTTAGATTAAATCTCTAGATTTAGATTAAATGAGACACTTTATCTCATTACATTTATGAGCATTAAGACAAAAGTAAAAGAACTCTGCATCTGATAGGTTGGTTATCTTCATTTCATTTAGTTAGTTTTCTGGGGTTTTGTTCTCTTCTATCATTGGGGTCATATTTCTTTGTTTCCTCAATTTGGCAGCCTACCTGTGTTTGTTTCTGTGTCTTATGTAGAGCTGCTATGACTCCCTGTCTTAACAGAGTGGCCTGTTGTAGAAAAGCCACCTGTAAATTGTGTGGGGTGGAGACTTAGGTAATCACCAGGGTGGAGCAACCTGCTTCACTTCTTTGTGGCTCTGTTGTTGAAGAGAGCTCAGAGAAGGGATAATACTGCTGCCTGGCTTCTGGAGGATTGCCTAGAACTTGCACCATTTCTAGTCACTTCACCCACATCCCTTATGCTACTTGCACCCTTCCAGCTATCCCCCTGGTGGTGAGTCCCAGAGTGAATAGGTATGTGAACATTTTAAGTCTATGTGGGTGCTTTAAGCCAAGTATCTTGAAAATATGGCAGTTTCTTCTGCTGCCCCAACCCCCACTGGTTTTTACAGATAGAGGTTAAGGGAATTTATCTTCCCAGTGCTGGAACCCTGGGCTGTGCAATCTAGCCTGAGGCTGGGGATCCCTCACTCCCAAGGTATCTCTCTCAATTTTTATCCCCTAAACATGAATGTAAGGTCATTCATGTCATTGCTGCCATCACCTCTCTGTGCCATACCATGTCTCTGAGCCTTTACATGCCTCTCCACCAATCTCCATGACTCTGCCCCTCCTTCCTGTCTGGTGATCAGGATGCTCAAAGGACTAATTGAGTATGCCAACAACATAAAGGAAGAAACGAAGGTTACACTAAGTGAAATAAAGAAAAATCTACAGGGAAACATCAGTGGAAGGGTGGAAACTGGGATTGAAATCAGTGATTTGGAACATGAGGAAAAAATAAACATTCAATGAGAACAGCAAGAAGAAAAGAGAAATTTAAAAAAGGAGGATAGTATAAGGACTCTTTGGGATATCTCCAAATGTACCAACATCTGAATTATAGGGCTGCCAGAAGGAGAAGAGGAAGATAAAACATTGAAAACTTATTTGAAAAAACAATGGAAGAAAACCTCCTTAATTTGGCAAAGGAAACAGACATACAAGTCCAAGAAGCACAGAGAATCCCAAACAAGTTGAACCCAAAGAGGACCACACCAAGACACATCATAATTAAAATGACAAAGTTTAAAGACAAAGAGAGAATCTTAAAAGTGGCAAGAGAAAAGCAGTGAGTTACCTACAAAGGACTTCTCATAAGACCATCAACTATTTCTCAAAAGAAACTGCAGGCAAGAAGGGACTGGCAAGAAGTATTCAAAGTGATAAAAGGCAAGGAACTACAACCTAGATTATTCTATCCAGCAAAGTTATCATTTAGAATGGAAGGGCAGATAAAGTGCTTCCCAGATAAGGTAAAACTAAAGGAGCTCATCATCACCAAGCCATTATTGTATGAAATGTTAAAGGGATTTATTTAAGAAAAAGAAGAAGACTAAAACTATGAATATCAAAATGGCAACAAATTCACAACTATCAACAACTGAATCTAAAAAACTAAGCAAACAACCTGAACAGGAAAAGAATCATTGATATGGAGATCATTTGGAGGGCTATCAGCTGGGAGGAAAAGGGAGAGAATGGAGGAAAAGCTGCAGGAATTAAGAAGCACAATTTTTAGGTGCAAAATAGACAAGGGGATGTTAAGAATAGTGTAGGAAATGGAGAAGCCAAAGGCCTTGTATGCACGACCCATGGACATGAACTAAAGGGGGAATTGCTGTAGGTAAGGTGGGTACTCGGCATAGGGGCATATAGGAGGAAAATTGGGACAACTTTAATAGCATAATTAATAAAGTACATTTAAAATACAAAAGTAAAAGAGAAAAGTCAATTGTAAAAACAAAAATCTGCCTAAAGACTCAATATATTGGACCATGCTTATTAGTCTGTCTGTCTGTAAGTGAATAGAAGAAATAAGGAACCCATTTGTCTTAATCAACAAAAGATAAGGAGAACAGTTTATATAGAATAAAGCATTATTGATAAAATATTTGAGTATTTAAAATGTGTTCAGACCCATAATTAAAATTTACAGAAGTATTTGTCATATTCTCTGAGCTCAACAATTTCATGAAATACAGTTTAAGTAATACCAGGACACAGAATTGGGCACACTTTCTTTGCTCATACATATTTTCCCCAATACGTAACAAATGATACACTCAATAACTTCTAAATATCTATTATTTTATAGGTTGGATCTGGCTATTGAATTGTTCTCCTCATTTAAATAAACTTTTTAATCTCTAAATTTTGTCTAAGCTAAGGTTGCCTTCTTTACTTTTTCTGTAGTCTCAAGGCCTTAGGCACTTGACTTATGTCTTAGAAATTCATTTTCCTCCCATGTAAAAGAAGATAATACATCTGGATGGTCTCTAAGTTAGCTTCCAGCCACAAAATTGCATAATCCATAAAAGATATTGTCTCCTTAGCACTAAATAGATACACACTTAAATGCTTACACTTTTTTTTAATACTGACAATAAACACCTCAAATTGAAGTGCATCGGGTTAAAATGAACACAGAAAATTTAATTTGGCAATATAGCATTAAACCTAAATGAACAAATGGCAGACATAGTTCCAAAAAACTCAATTCTAGGCAATATATTGCCCACAAATAAAATGTGTCTTGATATAAATCATGTTTTAATTGGTGTCTAACATTTAAAAAATGAGCAGATTATCCATAAATATTTATTTATAGGCTGTCAAAAATTCAAGATTCCCAGCTACATTGAGCCATTAGTCCCTCTTGGCAATAATCACTTAGAGATGAGTGTAGCTAGCCCTTTTTGGTGGCTAAGCACTCTCAAGTTTGCTGCTGATGTCACCACCTTTCCCTCAGTCTGGTTCACCCATTCACATACCCTGCCTAGCCCTTGTGGGGTTGGATTTTACAGTCTTCGCTTAGAGGAAGTTAATGTTAGGTGAATGATCAGGTGGCTGATGATTCATATTGAAAGAAGACTCATTAATTCTAGACCTCTCCAAAAAAGAATAGTTGGATATGTTAGAAAACAATTCTATTTGAAATGTTTGTTATTCTAAAAATTGTGAATTTTAATGTTGTCATATTATTTGTGAAATCTGTTTCTTTCAAAGTATGACAAATAATTAAGTTGTTTAGAAAAATTTTAGAATCTCACTGTATAATCTATAGTATAATACACATGTCTGTCAGTCTCTTCAACACTTGATATAAATTACTTTATAAACATAATGAAACTTAATATTAAAATTTTTTCTTTAGATAGAATGAATAAATTTCTCTTCATTGTATTTGCTAAGAAACAGATATACATAAATTTCAATTTTTTTTCAAAATCTACATTCTAATATAAAGTCTTTTTTGTGACAAGGGATTGTAACTATTCTAAAAATGTTATTAGAAAAAATGTTCTTTTGGCATAAAAGCAAGGAAATATATACTTCATGTTTAATGCTTTTAAAAGAATTATGATTATAGTGATTACTACACACAGGCATATTCTAATTATACAAAACTGAAAAGCATCTT
Organism: Trachops cirrhosus; assembly: GCA_028533065.1. NCBI lineage: Eukaryota > Metazoa > Chordata > Mammalia > Chiroptera > Phyllostomidae > Trachops > Trachops cirrhosus. The sequence goes on from CM052543.1 coordinate 66,150,868, forward strand.
ATTTTTTCACCACATTCAGATGCACACAGTTGTACACACAGATGCAGTCAGAGAAAATTATTAACAGTAGCCCCTCAATAAAGAATTGTGATTTAATATCATGAAGAATGAAACAGCATTTTTATTAGGCATCATTCTGTTTCATGATATCCTAATAATTTATAAGAGAAAAGTAAAAGACTTTATAAGTCAGAGTTTATTTAACTATGAAAATTCTGGTAATTGTTTTGAGGATTCAAAAAGTTTAAAAATATAACTTTGACAATGTAACTAGAGTGGCTCATCATTTCTATTTTGTGTTGTCTTCCCTAATATACAGTCTGGATGTTTGACAATTGCTCTTGACATTTGAATATAGACAAAATAATATGTCACAATGCACAATTAAACCAGTTATTTTGTGATTTTACTAACATCTGGCTAATGTTTCTAATATTATATTTTAGAATGGAAAAAGTTTTTAGTACCTGTTTTTATATATGAAAAAGCTAAACCATGCAAATGTTAATATTTCCATCTAGTCATGGTTACCTGTAAATTATCTTGGAATTTTGAGCAGTGTGTTTTACAGGACACAATTACACAAGCACAAAAGAAATTGAAATACTGGATACAGCAATTTTATTTGTCTGAGTTGTACAAGTATTTATCCTTTTGAAATTGACAGCTAAAACTTTGTTTGCTTTAAAAAGTGGCAACTTTAACAAGAAATCTATATTTCATAATCCCTTAAGAACTGCTTCCATTTCCATGAAGTGTATCCTTATAGTGCTTCTTCCAGTAGCAATAAAGGTATAGTGGTTAATACCCCTTCAGCACAGCAGGAAGAAGTGCTTAGCCAGTAATTTTCTTTTCAAGTGATAGAGTAAAATGAGCACAGCCTTTGGAATCAGACTTGGGTTTAAAATGGCTCTTTCCCCACTTCAAAGTTGTATAACTTCACCATTTTTTAAAGAAAAAGAGAAATGAGGAGAATGATACCTACCTTATAGGGCTATCATGAAATCTGAAGAAGGTAATGACTATTATGGAGCCTGACACACAGTAGGTATTTAGTAATTTTTCCTCCCTTTCCCCTTTCCTAGCTAGCCGCCTGGATAGCTCCCTCTGCTTAGGACATGGCATTAGAGCAGTTGTGTGTGTATCCTTAGCCTATAGCCCAGAGCAGGCTATCCCATTAAAAGTATGTAAGTTGTGAATTCCAAACAAGTTGCATGTAGAAATTAACTTTGGTAAAATTGTGTCATATGAAATACAATGAAGCATTATTGCCTTTTGTAAAATTTTTATACTTGACATTTGTTTCAAATGGTTGCTAGTTTCATTCAAAAGATTGATTAGGCCAAATACCTTCACAAATCTCAAATACCTTTCACACATGACTTCTTCTTTGCCTCCAATATACATACACAATGGAATACCATTCAACCATAAAAAAGAAGGAAATTTTACTTTTGCGACAGCATGGATGGACCTGGAGAACATTATGCTAAGTGAAATAAACCACTCTGAGAAAGACCAATACCATGTGATTTCACTCATATGTGAAATCTAATCAACTAGCAAGCAAAATAGAAGCAGAGTCATAGACAGCAAGCTGACAGCTCTTGAGTGGGAGTTCAGGGGTGGAGGGATTGAATAAAAAAGAAATAGGACTCATGGACATGGACAACAGTGTGGTAGTTGGTAGGGGGGGAGAGTGGGTGCAGGTGGAAGAAGGTATATGGGGGATAAATGGTAATAGATAAAATACAATAAATTTTTAAATAAATAAATAAAACTATTGACTATAAACTCTGTGCCAAGCATTACTCTGGATGCCGGAAAAAAATGTGATGATTATGCCCTGACTGGTGTAGCTCAGTGGGTTGGTGGTCGACTCCATTCCAGGTCAGGAAACATGCCCGGGTTTCTGGTCAGGGGGCAGCACAAGAGGCAACCAATCGATCACTTGCACATTGATGTTTTTCTCTCTCTCTCTCTTTCTCCCTCCCATACTCTCTCTAAAAACTAAATAAATAAAATCTTTTAAAAAATATTGTGATTAAAGCAGAGTGCTTCCTCTCACAGTTATGTCTGATAGTACACACAGATATTAAACAAATGTCACAAATTCTGCATCCAAAATAAATGATGACACTTCAGTTATTCAGAAAGCCTAATATTCATGAGAACAGTTGTTTCTAAAACCCACTCAGATATCTGCCAAATATTATTTCATTCCATGTTTAATTGATGTTATCCACTTTCATGATGTAATTAAATGCTTTTCAGGAAGACAGCTGTGTCTACTCTGATGAAGAAAAACTTTCAACATATTATTTAGACTTTTAAAAAAGTGTCTCTCTAGCATAAAAAGAACCCTACTGCAATTATGTGATGCAGTTATATAGTATATACAATATAGATGATGAATTGAATGTTTCCATTAAGGAGCCACTTAAAGATAAAAATATACTCCAAGTCCTTGAATGCTAAACAGTAAATCCAGTGGTACCTTTCCCTCCGCATTGCTTCATGATTGGAAGTTGATAAGAAAAAACAAACACACACCCATTACATGTTAGGTGCTTTTTAGAATTGGTTTCTATTCTCCTCTCACCTTCCTTCCTCCTAAAGGCTCACTTGTTGGAGTCCTTATGTTTATATATTAGCAGTATGAAAGAATGATGCGATCTTTGCAGCCCCCAAATTACTGCTGGGAAAGCCAACTCTACATTGAATAGAATTTTGCTTTTCATGCTGAGTATTGCAAATAGCCTTCTGCTTATTCCTTTATAGGCCTTGGAAGAAAAATGAGCCATGCGTTTCCATTATGATGGTCTGTCTCTGGAAAGAAATGTGCAAACAAGCCTGTATATTTTTACTGAGCTCTCAATTAGTTTAATTGAAAATCAAAATGTGCTTTCTAGCTGAGATGTCATAAAACTGAAGAGACACGTGTGCAGGACTGTGCAAGTGCCGCTTGTGATGGTATCTTATTGTGATCCTAGGTGGCTTTGCCAAGACCAGAGCATCTTTAGAGCAGACATCTAAGAAAAAGTACTTCCTTGTGATAGAATTAAGGAGAAATACTTTTTGTGTAATTTGCATTTCAACTTATCATTTACGGTGATTAGCTTCAGTAACTTCATGTACTATAGCTAACCCCCATTTAGACGTCTAAGAAAATTAGCTTTTACATATTAATAACCTATGATAATGCCTTACGGACATAATGAATTCTGGGCTCAGCATGTTCTATCCAACATCTGATTGAGCCTTTTCAAAACTGAGCATGAAGAGCTTATCATTTAATCAGAGAAAGAAAGAAGATGCTTAACTAAAACTTCCTGACTTGGTAACAATTTCAAATAAATTGTTGGTGTTTTTAATAGAAATTATTTTAAAAATTTAGATGGGTGATAAGATTTCTTTTACAAGAAAGATAAATGGCAAGATTCTGAAAGTTAACAGATATAAATTAGATAAATATAGGATGGAAAACAATAATCAAACAACCTAGGACCAGAGACTGTGTGTGCAGTGGGGACTGTGCAGTGGGGGGCTGTGCAGTAGAGACTGAGCAGTGGGGGCTGTGTAGTAGGGGACCTGTGCAGTAAGGGATTATGTAGTGGGGGGCTGTGCCGTGAGGGGGTCTGTGCAGTGGGGAGATATGCAATAGAGGGCTATGCAGTGAGGAGTTGTGCAGTGAGGGGCTGTGTAGTTGGGGGCTATGTAGTGGAGACGTTGTGAAGTGAGGGGCTGTGCAGTGAGAGGGGCTCTGCAGTGAGGGGTTGTTGAGTGGGGGGGACTGCGCAATGGGGGGCTGTGCAGGGTAAGGCTGGGCAGAGGCTAGAAGACCTGGAATTAGCATTTCACATGCAGCTGCAAACTATGCTGCTGGATAAACTCACAGCTTTATCATATTCTGTGAAAATTAAATGTATAAAAATGACAATATAACAGCATCTTTATAAAAATATAAAATATAGATTTTTCACATAACGAAGATGATTGTTTCATTGCCTGATTTTTAAATTGTTAAAAATTAATACAAAGTTATTAATATATTTGATTTTTCTTATAAAAAATCATTAAATGTCTATGTAACAATAGCTGGCAGTTTTCAGAAACTGAGCTCCAATTAGAATGTAATGGTGAGTTGGTGCTCGGTTGAAATGGGGCGGAGGAGAATACATGAAGAGACAGGAGGTAATTGCCTCTACTCTGGGTGGAAATAAAAACTTTAACTGTTAGAGAAAGTTCAGAAACCCAAAAGCAGATTTTTGTGGCTTTCAGACAGTTATTCTACACTCTCCTAGTATCTCTTCTTTCCTTATTTCAGAAATGAAGTTTTACCAGAAACTATGATTTCATTCATGGAACAACTATTAACTGAGTACTTTCCTAATGCCGGCTTTAGAGCCTGAGAACACATTAGTGAACAAGTTGATCAAATTCCCTCTCATTTCACCAGTGGAAGTGGTTGGGTTTACAGCTTATTGAAGAGTGCACACTCCACCATAAAGCATTCATATTCAATTAAAACAATTTCTTAGAGACAATAAAATCATATTCCCTAAATACAGGGTGTGAGTCAGTGATACCGGCTATAGATGTACTGTAACAACTCATAAATCCTGTTACCTTAGCTCAGTAAATGGCAACTCAAACATGTCATATACATATACAGATCATACACAAATTGTATATGTATATATGTATAAGTATACATATATACAGTATAAAACATAATTTAAAGAGTTTTAACAGTTCTACTTTCCTTTTCTGTTCTGCTCTCCTCATTTCCAAGACCCAGTGTGACCACGTGCCATACATTAATTACACTGCTAATTCTAGGTCAGACTTTGCACCGTGCTTTAGTTTTTATTGATTCCATCCTATTGACACTGTCTCCAGCTGCAGTTTCTAGACATGTTTCTGTTGCTGTAGATATAGTGAATTTCCAAAAAGGAATAAATAATTAAGACATTTTACAAAAATATCCCACAATTTTTAAAAACTTGTATGTACTTTAGTCCAGCCAACTCAATAGGAAAAACAGAGCAGGCCCAAAAAGAATAATTTTAAATGTTAGATAAATTTCTATAACCTATCTTTTCATGTACTAAGAAATAAATAAAATTTTTTCTTACAAAATGTAAGTGTTAATGGTAACAATAATAAAATAACAATAATAATGAATCAGGTAATATATGTATTCTTTTTGAAATGTAAATATCTATATAAAGGAATGATGAGGTTTTTTTTTTTAACCTTCTGCCTACATATCCAAACCTTTCCTAGTGGCAAAAAGGGCCAGGGAAATTATTCACAGCAGTAGACTTTCACAGCTGCTAACAACTTGAACCAATTTACCAAAACCATCAAAGCAGAGAATGTATTCATTTTTGGGTGCTAACCCATTTGAACCGGTGAGGTAACATGTAAGTGCTAAACATCTATTATGTTTATACTGAATAATCCATGAGAAGGGAGAAACAATAGACCTGCAGTAGCAAGATAATATACCCAGCACTACGCCTTTTAATTTCCTTTACAATCCTTATATATGTACCTATATTTGTGCACAAACTCATTTCAAACTCCTCCTTATTTCTATCTGCAAAATGTAGTTCCTAGTTCACACATTGTTCTAATTACCATTTTTAACATTATTTGCATTGGTAAAATATAAGGAGGAGGCTTATAACCATGATGACTAAGAATTAGGCCTGTGGAGTTCAGTCTACATTGAAATTTTTGTCCAACTTAATCTAGTTGTAACATATTCTTAGGTTACCTCACTGCCATAGTCACAGGTACATTCTGTAGTTCCCTTTCTTCTAGCTTCCTGCTTCTCCTTAATGTTTTCCTGACTCTTCTTCCCCTGAGTTTATTGACCCAGTATATTCTATTTCTGGTAACGAAAATTAATTCATTTCCCTCCTCCAATATTAATAGACAAGATGTTTTATTAATACTACCCAACCATTGCTGTAATATTTTGAAATATATTTTTTTATTTTTTTAATTACAGTTGGCATACAATATCATATTAGTTTTAGGTGTAAAACCACATGATTAGACTTTATAACTTACAAAGTGATCACCCTGATAAATCTAATACCCATCTGATACCATACATTATTAGAATATTACTGACTGTATTCCCTATGCTATGATTTATATCTCCATGACAACTCCATAACTTTCAAATTGTACTTCTTAATCACCTGTCTCACTCATTCTCCCAACACTCATCCATCTGGAAACAATCATAATGTTCCCTGTATGTATTAGTTTCTGTTCTGCTTCTCTGTTTATTTTGTTGTTTAGTTTCCACATATTAGTGAAATCATAGAGTATTTGTCTCTCTCTGCCGGACATATTTCACTCAGCATAATACCCTCTAAGTCCATCCATGTTGTTGCAGATGGCAAAATTTCATTCCTTTTTGTGGCTAATTTTTCATTGTACAAGAATGTATACATTCTACTTCTTTTTAATCCATTCATCTATTTATGGACACTGAGATTGCTTCCATATCTTGGATATTATAAACAATGCCACAGTAAACATATGGATGTATATGTCCTTTTGGTTTAGTGATTTGGGTTTCTTCAGATAAACACTCAGCAGTGGAATTGCTGGGTGCTTCATTGCTTCTTCTTACAGCCTTTGTTTTAAAGTCCAATTTGTATGACATAATCATTGCTACACCAGCTTTTTTCTTTGTTTATTTGCATTTTCATAAAATACCTTTTCCATTCTTACTTTCAGTTTCTGTGTGTCTTTCAATCTAAAGTGAGACTCTTCTAGACAGTATAGGTAAAGGTCTTGTTTTGTTATCCATTCAACCACCATATGTCTTTTGAGTGGAGCACTTAAGCCATTTACATTCAAAGTTAATGTTGATAGATATATAGTGATGACCATTTTATTGTTCATATTTTAATCTTTTCTTTTTCTTCTTCTTAAGGAAGACCCTTTAACATTTCATGTAATACTCATTTACTGGGCCTGAATTCTAGTTTTTTCTTATCCAGGAAGCTCTTTATATTTTCTTCTTAGTTGAAGGTCCTTGCTTTTCATCACTTTGAATATTTCTTGCCAATCTCTCTGGCCTGCAGAGTTTCAGCTGACAATTTTATGGGAGCTCCCTTGAGGTAACTAACTATTTTTCTCTTGATGCTTTTAATATTCTCCCTATGTCTTTGGAATTTTAATTATGATGCATCTTGGCACAGGTCCATTTGAACTTGTCTTATTTAGGCCTCTCTGCATTTCCTGGACTTGTATGTGTATTTATTTCCTTTACCAGGCTAGGAAAGTTTCTCATATTATTTTTTAAAATAGGTTTTCAGTTTTTCACTTTTTTCTCTTTCCAGAACCCCCATGATACAAATGTTGGTATGCTTGAAGTTGTCCCAAAGGCTCCTTAATACTATTCTACTTTCTTTGGATTCTTTTTTTCTTTTTACTGTTCTGATTGGGTGTTTTCTGCTTTCTTATCTTCAAAATCACTCATTGATTCTCTGCTTTATCTAATGTACTGTTGACTCCCTGTAATATATTCTTCATTTCAGTTAGTGTATTTTTCATTTCTGACTGGTTCTATTTTATGTTTTATATTTCCATTTTTATGTTTACTATCGCTTGTTGAAGAAGGGTATAAGGTAAATTCTTATACCCTTCTCTTAGGTTCATTTAGCATCCTTATAACCAGTGTTTTAACTTTGTGTATGGTACATTACTTGTCTCAGTTTTGCTTAGATAATTTTCTGGAGTTTTGTTTTGTTCTTTCATTTGCAACATTTATTTGTGTGTGTGCATGTATGTGTTTTCATTTGTCTGCTTCTCTGTGTTTGTTTCTATGTGTTATGTAGAGCTTCTATATCTCCTGGGCTCAGGAGAGTGGCTCTGTGTAGTAGGTGTCATATAGGGCTCAGTGGTATAGGGCTCAGTGGTACAGGGCTCAGTGGTGCAGCCTCCTAGATCACCCAAGGTCTACTTTCTGGATACACCTTCCATATGGGTTATGTGCACCTTCCTATTATAGTTGAGTCTTGACTGCTGTTGGCACATCAATGGGAGGGATTTATCCCCAGGCTGATGGACTGATGACTGGCTGGGACTGCCATGGAAGATCTGCTGTGCATTTTTCCACCCCATGAAGCAGAACTCACTTTTAGGGGCTCAGGTACCTGCCAAGTTCTTAACTTGAAAGTGTCACTTGTAGATGTGGTTGGGGTATGATTTGAAAACAGTGGTCTGAAGCTGTCCACTGAGTGTGCTGGCTCTGGGACCTCTTGGGATGAACTACAAAGCAATCTGTAAATGGCTGCCACTAATGTCAAGCTTGGAGTCACTTAGCAAGAGGTACAGTAAAGCCAGATGCTGCATGTTTAAAAGATTTTAGAAAAGTCATCAACACAAGCCAAGATGAGCCATTTGTATGTAAAAGCAACTATAAAATGATTGGGTGGACCTACAAGTTGGGTGATATGTGTTTTCAGAGACTCACCAGGGTGGGGTGAATAGTGTCAGCCAGCTTGATGGATACACAGATATGGTGCCCTTCTGCCCACTTTGTGGGACGAAGATTCTGCAAAGGAACAATGGTCTCTGCAGCACTTGTGTCTGGGAGGAAGCTGTCCCTCTTCATGCCAAACAATTTAGTTCCCCCTCATAAGTTCCTGATGCTTCGTTTTGAGCTGCTGCCCCAGTGCTAGAGTTCAGAGCCAGTGAGCCTGGGACAGACTTCAGCAGCCCTCTGGCTCACTTATCTACAATCTCCACTGTTTGTTTTTATTTTTTAATTATTTTATTGTTCAGTTACAGTTGTCTGCATTTACCCCCCCACCGCCCAGGCAGAAGTTATGGGGACTTTTCTTCCTGGCAGTGAAGCCAGGGCTCTGGGGTTTAAGGTGAGGGGTTGGTGTGGTGTTGGGACCTCTTGCTCCTCGGGGGACCAACCTCAGTCAAGATAACTCTCCTGATTTATAACTACCACACATGGGTGTAGGACAGACTTATTATGCATTTGTCCCTCCTACCAATCTCAAAGTTGTTTCTTCTTTGTATCCTTAGATATAGAACTTCTGTTAAGATAGATCATAGGTGGTTTTGTATGATAGTTATTCTGTAATTTAGTTGTAATTTTGATGTGGTTATGGAAAGTTCCACGTACCATTTTTACCTATGCTGCCATCTTGATCAGAAGCTCTGTAATATTTTTATAAACATTTATGTAATCTCTAATCATAATTGTATATATAATCATAGTAGTTAAGTGAGAAATAAGTAGTTTTATTATAATACAGTAATAATATTAATAAGATATTGAAGTTTCTGAAAGAATAATAGATAAAATTGAATAAAAAGACAATTTTAAAAAATATTATTGTAAATATTCATTCTTTTGTTCAGTCAGTAAATATATGCATTAGGGAATGTAAGACGAACCAGCCTCCAAGAAACTTATGGCTATTGCTAGAGATAGACAATATAAAACATAATTATGAGAAGTACAGTTAAGGAAGTTAAGGTTTTTAAGAAATTCACAGGATTATTGATTCATAGAAAGGTCAAAATATCTGGGGGGCTGTGTCAAACATAATTTTGGATGAAATTTCTGTCTTAAACTACATCTTAGTAATAGAGGGAGGCAGCAAAAATTCCCAGTTCCAAAATTATTACTGATACTATAATATAAGCATACTTTTTAAAAAACAAAGTGACATTTTTAAAATGTGTGACAAGTTTAGAAGAAAGTAAATACCCAAAGGATATAACTAAGAAACTGAACACAGTTATAATTTTAAAGTGAGAGTGGATACTATGGCTTTCCTTGGGGGAATTTGACTTAACATGATTTTCAAGTCATTGGATCAAGAAGTGGTGTGAAGTTGGAGCTGAGATTACCATACAGACCATGCTATAATCAGTGAAAAAAACATAGCCTTACTGGCTTGCCAGGAGTTCTATACACAAAAATAATGATAATGATCAGTCATGAGAATTTTTGCATAATTGTCTACTCATGTGAATTTGGTGTGCAAATTTATAGACTCTTTATTTTCTAAAAACCCATAACACACAAATGCACACCCACACGCACACCACACACAACACATTAGGGTGTTTGACAGAGTAAGTACAAAAATCACAAAATCATTTTGGAGAAATATTTCTCCAAAACAGCTTTTTCTAAATTCTCATAGGTATACTATGCTAAAATGAGCTCACAATTCAAAATTATGAAGCAAATATATTTACAATCCACATACATCCAAATTAACATACAAAAAGGAGTGTTAAATTACAAGGGATTTCAGACCATGGAAATATCCAACAGAGGCTATACTTACTTAAAATGATTAAACTTATGTGGAACTACAATATTGGACAACAATAACATATATTATAGGAAGACAATTTCTAAGGTTAAAATGCTTAAATGCCCTTGCATTATTCAGATGGAATGTGGAGAGATAGTTATCAGTATTAGAATATTGTGACTAAGATGCAGGGTAGGAGCCCCAGACCTCTGTCCTCCTATAAAGAACAACAATTAAGCAGCTATTCACAAACAGAATAGATCCAGAAGACCTCAGGAAGCCACTAACAAAGTTTCAGTGACATGTAGAGTAAGAACCTGAGAATAACCACACAAAAAGAGTAGAAGAGAAAGTTAAAATTTGCATGCATTATCCTGTATCCCAGGCTGACACTGTTAAGTGCCGAGAGAGAGGTCCTTAGCCCTGACACAGTTCTCTTGTCTTGGAAAAGGAGCACCGGGTGAGTCACCAGCTTTGCCAGCCTTTCCGGGAACTGCATGAAAGACGCAGTTCAGTTTCACCCTACCCAACACCAACAAAGCCGAGACATCTAGAAACAACTAGGAAGAAGTAAGAAGGAAAGGATCTACACAGTATCAGCCATGCACGGGAATGAACTTGGTTTCCAGTAGCTTCATTGCCAGGGCACCCCAGTATGTTTCACTGCTGTAAACCTCAGCAGCTCTTACCAACACTGCAGGCCCCCACAGCTTTCGTCACTGAGGACCTCATGAGGACACCAGCAGATGGTTCCATAGAAGACAGCACATTTCTCTGCTAAGAAACCAACACTTAGAGCAACCACCACAGACACCTGCTTAAGTTTTTGTCCTACAGATTTTCACATTCAGAGATGCCAATAGTCTGAGTCCCTCCTTCCTTTCTCCTTCTGCTGGAACTCAGGCTCTGCACTGACAGCCAGTCCCAACCTCTACAGCTATGAACATGTAAGAGGCCTTACATAGGTCCCTGCAGCCATTCCCGCTGCTGTGTGCATGCCCATGATCAGCCCGTTCAGCCACACACACAAGTGCCTTGCAAGCAAGGCCTCCACACCTGCTTATGGGCCTGGATCTGGCACTGACCACTGTCACTAGCTGGCACTGCAGTGCTCGCTATATCTTGCCCTGTAGCTACATATCTAAATGCCACCAGTATTGACTACCATTCAGCAAAAGAAAAAAAAAAACATGGATGAATGGAACTTTAGGGCATTATGCTAAATGAAATAAATCAGAGAAAAGTACTATAGGATCTTACTTATATATGTATATGGAGTCTAAAAGAGTCAAACTCAGAAACGAGCAAATTGTAGGTTGCCAGGGGTTGCAGGTAGAGAAAATAAAGAGCTGTTTTTCAAAACTTACACTTATAAACTGAATAAGTTCTGAGTGTAATGTACAGCATGCTGACTATAGTTCATAATATTGTATATATAATATTGTATTATATACTGAAAAGTTGATCAGAGAGTAAATTTTAAATGTTCTCACCACCACAAGAACAAAAAATGCTAATTATGTGAGGTGATGAATGTCCTAACTAACCTTAAAGTAGTAATTACTTCACAATATACATGTATCACATCATCATGTTGTATACATTAAACTTATACAATATTGTATGTCAATTATATCTCAATTAATATGGGAAAAATTATAAATTTATGACAAGTAAGTATATAAAATTAGAGACAAGAATAAATTGAAGAATAAATATTGCATATATAATGTTCTAAACACTAGAAGGGAGAAAGGACAATTTTTAAAACTTATTTAACCAAGTAGTTGGTATACTATTGAGAGAGATATAAATTTGTATGTAGTTGTGGAAAGAAATTTAGTGATATTTACTAAAAGCCTTCAAAAAGATTCATATACCTTACTTCATAATTTCACTTCTAGTAGTTTACCTTAATGAATAATCAAAGATTGTTGTCATGAAAGCATTAGTCATAACAGCACAAAATCCAAGTATTCAATATTAAGATTTCTAAAAATAAACATTGGAACAAATATCAAACAACATTTCTTTAAAATTTCTCTATAAAATATTTATTGAATACTTATCATGTGTAGTCACACCCCTAAGTACTGGATACAAAGATTGTTTCAGTTATTTGCTGCTATACAACAAACTATCTCAAGCTTAGAGATTTAAAACTACAGTGATTTATTTTTCTTACCCTTTTTATTTGGGGCAAAGCTTATTCTCTAATCCATACAGCATCAGCTCGGGTATTGTAACTGAGGGCTCGAATATCCATATCCAAGATGATTCCTTTATGAACTGTGAAGTTCATTTGGACTGTTAACTTAGAACTTGGTTGGTGCTGCGGGACAAGAATAGTGGTTCCTTTCTATATGGGCCTCTTCATGTCATGTAGTCTTCCTCACAGCATGGTGGCTGAGTTTCAAAAAATTGTGTCTCCAGAGAGAAGTAACCATAGTCTCAGGAGTCACTTATAATCACTTCGTCATACTTTATTAGCTAAGGCAGTCACTGAAGCCAGCTCAGGTTCAAGTTAAAAGATCAGACTCCAGTTCTGAATAAGAGAGTATCAGAGTTCTGGAATATAAAATGAGATAGGAAATAAACTATAAGTATTTTAGAAAATTCATGGTGGCATGGAGGTGATGAAGTTAGGGACATGGATCTGGGGTTCAAGAGAAAGATTTGAAATAAATGATACAATTTGAGGGATCATGATTACATGGGTGGTAATTAAAGCCCCAGGATTGGCCATTTTCAATGGAATTGTATTGAAAGTAAGAGGAGAATTTTAAGGTTTACCAACTTTAAAGGAGCAGAGGGTAAGAACAGTTCAAAGACACTAAAATATTTTGAGAGAATGGAAGACTAGAGTGTGGTGTTAATAAAGCAAGGGAAGGAAGTATTTGAGAGACATATTCAAAGTTTCAAAGACATCAAAGGATTCTAGTAAGACAGGAGCTAAAATGTAAAATTTAGGATCAGTTGGTCATTAGGAAAATTGATGAGTGGTTTTGATGGCTAAGAAGTGTAGGAATCAGACGAATTGGAAACGGTGTAAGTAAAAAACACCTTTAGTAAAAGTGACTGAGAGTGGGTAGAAAGAGATAAGAAGCATTGGATCAAGAAAGTTCTATGTTTTATAAAATGAAAAAGAGTTAAGCTTGTTTAAAGAATTTTGAGAAGCATTTAGAGAAGAGGGACATTGAAGTGCAGGGAGAAGGAAAGGGCGACAGGCAAACAGTGGCCAGTTCTTTCTGCCCACACTGCAGTGGCGATTGCTGTCAGGTCCACACCTTGCTCTACTGTCCCACAACTTGAGAAACTAAGCTAAGACCATGTCACTTGATTTGTATGTGCTATGGAGCTATAAAGTATCATAAACTAAACAATAATTTCACTTGGTTTGGCATCCCAAATATAGAACACGGAATGAAACTGGGTGACTGCTTGATGAGAAGATAATTATATGACACCACCAAGTAAAAGATTATTACCATGATTTTATCATGAGTTTAGTTGCATTATACAGGGTCCAAGTGATCTCGTTAGTAAAGTAGAATATAGAATATGCAATTAAAATTATGGTTGGATTATTTCACTGAAAATCTTATCTTAATTAGTGTTTATATCCCAAAATATGTATCTGTCTGATATTATTGTATCTATTTAGTGACTGAGCATTAATTCCTGTTTATTTTGTTCAGCTAAGATTCAGTTTATTCCTTTTTTGTACTCTGAACACACTGATATTCAGTTTAGCTTACTCTAATTAATTTATGCATGAATTTATATAGTTTAAGTTGCATTGTTTGAATAACTATTTGTATGATAAAAACAACAAATGTCATAAGATATAACCATGCAAATTTTGATTTGAGTATTTTCAAATCTAGATTATAATACTAAATATGGAAATAATTATATTTCAGAATGTAACCTATTGAACTAAAGAAGATGCTGTCCAGGGTATCACACTGAGATAGTGACACTAAATATTTGACTGACAATCTATTTACACACATAGGAAATTCAATAATTCTCATGTGTCAAGCATATAATCTAGATTAAACAGGCCAAAAATAGTTCAAAAGGATAATATTGAAGCTGGTCATTTGCAAAGGGCAACTAACTTGTGAGTGACATAGGATAGCCAGAAGCAAAGTTATTAATCTAATACTTAAACTACAGTTTCAAAATTAGTTTATTTAAGGCAAAATAGCAGCTATAAAAAAGAGAAGAGATACATATCTATGGTGATGCTCATGAATGAAAGATGATTAAATATCATGAAAAATTAAGTTGGTTCAGTATCAAATGCAATAAATTAAAAATCAGTTAAATAATATAGCAAGCCCCAAAGTAATGGAAAGTCATAATAATATCTGAAAACATTATAGTAGGAACAAACAGTAGAGAACTTTCTACAGGGCATATCAGCTATTTCTGACTTTTTTTTAGAAGTGTAATATTTTTTGCACATCAAGTTTTATATTGGCTCAATATTTGGAATTGATGAAATCAGAAGCACTGTTGGGGTTTGGGGGAGAGAGCTATACTGCAGGAAGAGATATATTGCCCATCCATTCCTGCCTCACCAAAGGTTCTTGTGCAAAGCTATACAGTCCTCCTAGAGAATTTATGGGTTTTCTAAAAACTCACCATTTGAACACCAAAATTTGAAGATTGTAAGTCCCATAACAGAAAGGATTTGTAAAAGTTCATTATATGCATGAAAAAATTAAAGTGTTCGACATGTAAATACTGTTTGCTTACTTTTACTTGAACAATATTAAAATTTGTGTAGTATCTGCACCAAATCGAAAGTTGGCATCTTAGATACAATTTCTAAAGCTCTTCCACTTTATTTTTTTCAGTAAAGTAAAATAACATTTAATTGAAGTAGATTATTTACAGTGTAAAGGTTGAAAGTGGCCCCTCAATTTGCATGAAAATCAAGAGAACAAGAAAATATGACAACATAGAGGAGCACCTCCCATTTTGATAAATGTGCAGCACTTACAGAAATACATCCAAAATCTTGATAAAACACTCACAAGGGTAAGGTCCCATCCAGCAGCTTGATTTGTCAGGTTATTTAAGGTATAAAACTAAAGTCACTTGAAACCCAAGATTCCCAAATGCTACAATATAATATCTCTTATATTTTGCAAGGAAATTATAGCCATTCATACTGGCAGATCAAATTTCCCAAGTTGGTCCATCCACTCAGGTGATCAAATCCTAGTTCCTGGGTGAGCATAGAACATATACAGTATCTCTTCGAGCACATTGTCTAATGAAGACTGACAACAATACATTTGTTTTCTGTTCATTGTCACCCTCTTATGTTATAATTACATTGCTTAGACTCTATCCCCAATTCCAAGAGACACAATAAACAAGAACAGAAGAAACGCCCCTATGTTTTATTAATTTATCTTATTTAATTATACTTCATAATTTCCTAAAACCTATTATTACTTCAACAAAGCAAAATCTAATTTCTTTGTATCATTACAAATTACTCTTAAAATATATACCTATAGTTTATTCAATATTCTAGGCTTCTTAATGAATTTAGCAATTACAATCAGCAACCAAAATCAGAAAACATAACAATTTTATAAAACTAACAACTTCTTAAACTAGCTATATAAGCCAAGGAGAAATAGGACCTTTAGCCAAGTGATAAACTACAAGAATTTGGAATACAAAGAGTCTCAATTTATGAGTAAACAGTAAAAGAGTATCCCCTAGTTTGGGTTTGTATCCTTTAAAATGTAAACTAGAAAAAGTCACCCAAGTTGAACTAGAAATCAGTCATGATCAAAATATGACTGGGCAAGAACGTCGACAAGAATTTTTTTCTCTATAAATTTTCCCCTTGTCCTTGCAACAAATGGGAGGGTGGAAAAGAAAGGCAAGATGAGATTCGTCACCTGTTTACCTTGGGCTCTCTTACTTCAGGAGAACTTGGTCCAATGGGGTTTGAAAGTTTTGCTTTATGGCCTACTTAGAGGCTATGCAAGTTGGCTTCAATTTCACTAAGCATCTACGATATTCTAATAAGGATTTTCCAGACTGCATGATGATTATTTTCAAAAATGAGTCAAGAGAACTCTAAGGTTGTGATAAAAAATGAAACTAAAGGGTTTTCAGGAACATGTATAAACGACACATGGACAAAACCAAAGCGGGGTAGGATCGAGGGTGGGAAGTGGGGATGGCTGGGGTGGGGGTGAGTGGTGGGGGGAAAAGTAAAGGCAACTGTACTTGAACAACAATTAAAAATGTGATAAAAATGAAACTGCCACTGGGAAAAAATAACTTAGCTGAGTAGCAAGCAAATGCAGTCCATTTCAAACTAGAGAAGATAAATTTATAGCTTCCAAAAGATGGCATGTTGGTAATTTAAATGTTCTTCTAAATATACTTAAAATTTTTCAAAGTAAAATATTACATTTTTACATGTAAGAAAAAGATACAGAGAAAAATTGAACTTGTCACACTTAAAAGGTCTCTTGCATAAGATTTGCCACATTACAACAGAGCGCCATATATTACTTATTTCACTTTAATTTAAATTGGTATCTTGAAAAAGGAATCATTTGGCCTCAAGTTATCCCAATTAATTGTACACTTGACTTTTACCCTTATCTTATATTCTTGACATACCAATGATTCAGAGATACCTTTTTATTTCACAGGCTGTAGATGTGGCAGTTAACAATTTTTTAGTGCATTAATGTTTTTTTTTCTTTCTTTCATTTCAGTCTGTTCCCAGTACTCTAGAGGAGTATTTGCCATTTTTGGACTCTATGATAAGAGGTCAGTACATACCTTGACCTCATTCTGCAGCGCCTTACACATCTCCCTCATCACTCCAAGTTTCCCTACGGAGGGGGAGAGCCAGTTCGTGTTGCAGCTAAGGCCTTCCTTGCGGGGAGCGCTCTTGAGTCTGCTGGATCATTATGAATGGAACTGTTTTGTCTTCCTGTATGACACAGACAGGGGTAAGTCGAAATTCCACCTCTACATAAGTAAAACTCTAATTTCAACCTGAAATGGCCTTGTATACTTGTGATTTAGCAAAATATTTTAATTCTTAACATGACTAAAAAAACAGAAAATAGTCAGTGTGTACTGTCAATACTTTTACTTTGACTCTGGGGGAAATTTTAAACAAGCTTTAAATTTACAGGGTTACTTATGAACAAACTATGCTTGGTTATGTAGTTGAAATTAAGAGAAATCATTCTTTAAAAAATTCTGTAATAACATTTCAGGTACCATAAAACAAATAAGTACTTTACTTCAAATGCAAATGATTTAATGTTTTTGGAACATCTAAAAATAGATCATATCAAGCCATGGCTTTGAGTTTGAAACACAAGACTTTAAATGAGTAATTGAAGGATCCTAACAATGACAATCGATTTGATAATAAGCTTCTGCTTGCTGGCAACCTTTCACTTTGTCTTTAGCTATAGGCTCTAACAGTTAATAAGTGATATTATAGGACCCATGTGTTGGAGAAACAAGGTTGATAACTAACATTAAATTATTGACAATCCATACATTTTTCTACATAAAATAATAAACTAAATAAAATTCTTTATTTGAAATATATAAAAGCATAATTTTCTATACTCAGATATGAAAATTCATTAAAAGAATTTATCTTGTTAAAATTCACATTTTTAATCAGGTGGGAACAGTATGTCATATAAGATGTCTCATCAACAGTGCTCTTAGCACATTACTCATATTGTATTCATGGTAAATTTGATTTTCAGAGAAAAGCTCAGAAAATTTATATTATGAATACATTTTGTATGTGAACAGAGCATACTCTAATTCATGCTTGGAAGTATAAGAACCTGCCTATGTTTTACAACATCATTTTCCAATAACTAACACTCTGAAGCATCCTAGAGAATGTTTTACAGTTTACAGATGTCATCACTCTGTTCATTTCTAACTTTTGGAAAAATCTTTAACAAGAAGACACTGAAATTTGAAAACACAAATTAAAACAGTGAGATACAACTAGATGTCTGTTAGAATGGCCACAGATCAGATTGTTGACAACACTAAATTATGGTAAGGATGTGGAGTAACAGGAACTCTCATTTATTGCTTGTGGGAATGCAAAGAGGTACAACCAACTTTGCATGTTCTTATAAAACTGAATATATGACTAACATATGATCCAGCAATCACTCTCCTTGGTATTTACCCAAAGAAGCTGAAAACTTATATCAACACAAAAACCTGCACACAAGTGTATGAACACTATGAAGCAGCTTTATTCATAATTGCCAAAACTTGGAAACAACCAAGATGCCTTTCAACAGGTGAATGGATAATTACACTGTGGTATATTCAGACAATGGATTACTATTCAAAGCTAAATAATAAGGACTACCAGGCCATGAAAAGATATAAAGGAACCTTAAACACAAATTATTAAGTGAAAGAAGCACATTTTAAATGGCTTCATACTATGTGATTCCAACTACATGACATTCTTGAAAAGGCAAAACTATGAAGACAGTGAAAGAATCAGTGATTTTCAGGGGTAAAGAGGAAGGAGGGGTGAATAAGTGGAGAATAGAGGATTTTTAGGACAGTGAAACTGCTCTCCATGATACTATAATTGTGAATAAAAGTCCTTATTATACATTTGTCCAAAACCACAGAATGTACAACACCATGAGGAAACCCTATTGTAACTTAAGGATTTTGTGTGACTATGATGTGTCAATGTAGGTTCATCAATTGTAAAATTTAAGTATCAAATGCAAACTAATTACACTTCAGTAAATTAATTTAAAATGTTTTTAAAAATTGAATCATGATGTCAAGAATTATGCACTGGGATGTAGATGAGATGTTTATTCCTGTGGTTAATTATGACACAGTTCAGTTTGTCACTTTAGGTAGAAGATCCTTATTTTGTAACATCCTTGTCTCATAGGTTTCATAGAAATCCTAGTGGGACTGCCATCTCCCTCTTTTCCTCTGTCCCTGTGTAAACCAATCTCTATCAAGGAGAGGGTGTAGGCATTTGTGCATCAGACTCCGCACTAAACAGAGATTAAATGTGATGTGTTGCTTTTGCACCAATTTATACTTTTTAGGGTCCTCACTCCCGCATAGTGAGGCGCTTCAACCTTGAGCCACCTCCCATTACCTCTCACCCTGGTTTCTCTCTAGTATAAGCAGACACACTGCACATAGATTTAAAGACTCTTTCTCTTGGTTAAATTTCTGCCTTCAAAGTTTTAAGCCCATCATGGTACAAGAACTATTTCTTCTAATACAACATCTTGTAAACTTTAATCACTTACTGACTTGCTACACAAACCATATTTTTTCCTTGTTATCACACTAGAATTTAACTGTTTTGCTTCTAACTGACTAATGTAAATGACTCTAGAATTTCTTAGATTTCTCCAATAATTACTTCAGGATGACTAACAAGTCCTTTGTATTGCCTTGTATTATACTAACCCAATCCAAATTTAAAATAAACATCTTTATTTCTAGAGGCAATTGCATGAATGAAAAATAGCATGTTATGAAAATGGCCATTTCTTGATGCTCAGATGGTTCACCAGGCCATCAGACCACCATGCTTTCCAATATTCTGGGGCTTAATGAGATACTTATAAAAGATAAAAATATTTTTTCTCCTTTTGAAATTGTTGTGCTCATTTTACAAGTTTAGAATAACAAGGTCAATTTATTCCCTCTTAGATACTATGCTGAATCATTATCACTATCATTAACTGATGTATGAACTTCAGTTATGAACATAGGATTAACTTCCATCATAAACACAATTGGCTAAGAGTAATCCATATTTTCACATCATGAAGAAAAAAAGAATACACATCAACATTAATGGTCAGAATATTTTTTAAATAATGTACAAAACCAAGTGTAATGAAATAAAATAATATAAAACATTTTGATACTTTAATCTTTTACTGTTACCATAAACTACTTATCAACACATTTTTCTTGTTACAAGTAGCTGCCGTAATTATGACCCTGAATTTCTCCACAACATTTAATGGAACATGGCCTTCTGATGTATCATGAATCCTTATTTTGGAATAAGTTATTTCATTGATCCACTCAATTATTTCTGAAATCTTAATCCCTATAGTAATATCATGGACTCTTAAGATACAAGACCTTTATTGTCATAACTTAATATAGTGTTTTTATGTTGAATTACTATCAATAAAAGGAATGACACTTTGTTTCCTCTCACATAAGACCTGTGTTCTAGTCCTGGTCTGCTATAAAGAGATGTGTGAATCTGCCTATATTTTTGTCCACCTCTGAAGGAAGGAAAGAAGGAAGGAAGGAAGGAAGGAAGGAAGGAAGGAGAGGAAGGAGAGGAAGAAGAAAGGAAGGAAAAGGAGATGGGAGGGAGAAAGTTTAACTTCACGGTCTTTAAGGCCCATTCAAACTATCTCTATGGGTTTTTTTTTAAATTTTACATTACAAATATTCTATTCCTTCCCTGGAAATGTTGGATGGAAAGATAGCAAGTGGCATAAGTGATACCTTTATCATTAGGTGACTCCCTGCTTCTGTTCATTTCACTGCCTTCAAAGAAGAAAAAAAATAAATTCATTTATTCAATTCAATTTATTTATTTAGCATTCAATAAAAATGTTATAGTTCACTTTGTATCAGGCACTTTGATAAATATTATGAATTCAATGATGGACAAGACACTACTGAGCATAAATTAACTCACTTGCTATGACTTTATTAAGAAATAGTACAACACTCTACTTGACAACCAGAAAGTTGCCTTTGATACACAGCTTGATGTTTTTACAATTTTAATTTGGAACTCAACTGTTTTCCAAGTAGATCAATGCCTCCATGGAAATAGAACATTTAAATACAAATGATAAAATTTTCAAGTTGATAAATATGAACTATTGAATGTGTGAAATGTGGTTCATGCACCTGAAGAATTAAATTTTAAACTATGTTTCATTTTACTCAATTAATTTAAGTAGCCACATTTGCCCAATGGCTATTGTAGTTGGACAACACAGCATATCTAACCACTGAATTCATATGAAATAATATATTTCACTTTTCGTGAACTTTCCAAATCTCATCTTAACTCATATTTACTAATAAGTAAGAAAATAAATTAGAGAACACCCTGTGCATAATCTTTTTATAGTCATTTTCACATTGCATTTGTATACATTGACATATCTTTCCTTCCCCCAGAAACAAGTTCTTCAGTAATTATTATATCTTCTCACATTTATACCTTTTGTGTCTAGCATAGTGACCCCTGACAGGCATATTATAAAAATATGGAATGAACTAATGAATTAATTAAGTGAAGTACTTGACCATAGGTATCAATTTTAGTTCTCTAGTAACCAATCATGTAATTCATTTGAAATAGGTATTTTTAAAGAAAAGTATTTTTTACTTGTGTCTATTGCCCAGAACTTTAAATACTCATGATATGTTTATGGCCATTCCTAACACCACAGGTAACAAGGTGAGTTTATGATTCAGGAACAGATGAGAAGATAACAACCTAACATTTTTAAACTTCTAATGATCACTGTCATTTTTTTCAAAACTGTTAAGATGGCCAGTATTTTGATCTCATGTCTAGAGTAAGCTACTGACCTTGTTTTATTTCATCTTGCTTCCTTTCAATGTTTAATGCTCACTATTTTACTCAGATTAGTGCTTTCCAGGCTTATACTGTTATTTCATGGGTTACTAAATACCTTATATCCAATATCTTAATAAGCATTATAATATGATGTTAATTGTTCTTAGGAAAGATATATTTGGCAAAGCATAGAGAAAAAAAATTGGCGTATTTTGGCTTGTTTCCTTTGATCTATTTTTTTCTTTTTAGCAATTTTTGTTAACAAAAAATATATTGTACACATCACATATTTTGATAAACCTAGGAAATGATGTTGCAGAGGGCATAATATGGATATTCTCCTACCCCATACTGAAGTCAGTGCGAGAAGTGATGAGGGGATGGAAGGAGGAGTGCATTTGTGGTGAGAGAGAGAGATCTTGCTATTTTATTCCTACTTACTGAGCTTTATTGCATATATGCCTTTTATTTTTAAGCTGCCTTAAATCTTTTGCAAAAATGACTTGAGACTTAACAGACAAAAAGGAACAAATGAATGAGAAAAGGATGAAACACCTTTAAATGACATCTCCTTTTCTCCCAATAAATAAACTTGTATAAATCACTCCAGAGAACCCTCCTATCTTCCTTTTCTTTTTATATTGTGCCACTCCATTGCTCTTTCCCACTTTCTCTTCCTTCCCTCAAAAGCTAGAGTGGATCTCAGGTGCATTGGGAATCTTAAACTTCTCTTGTTCATTACCACTTATGGACTCCTAAGAGTTTCTTAAGCTCACATCCATGAATAACATAGGTGGATGACAGAGCAGATAACTCTAAGGAAAATATAGCATGATGACTTCAATTCCTACCAAAGTATAATTACTGATACATCTGCTTCTTTGAAATCACTTTCAGATAGGAGTGGGATAAGGAGAATCAGGGGTACACCTGTCAACTGGACTTGGAGCTCCTCAGAGAGGAGCACTTAGTGTCTAGACGGCTGATTATAAGCATCTTTTATTTCCTTGCACTTTCCACCTCCAGTTCCTAATTACCACACATGCTAATACTCTGCCAACACATATCTACCATTGACTGTGCCACTAAAATGCTTCTGGATGATTTTTTTTATTAAAAACAAAATTAGAAGACAAGAACAAAACAGAGTTAATTGACATACAAATTCTTCAGAGGTAAGAGTCTCACATTTTAACCTGTGTTATCCAAGAGGGGATGAATAATTTTCTTTAATTCTTGATAGTATTAAGCCCTTATTTTCAATTTATTTCTTACACCTGAAAGAAAAAAATGTTAAGTCTAAGACCCTCCACCAGAATGAACAAGAGTTTCCTTTTTGCAAACCTCCCTTAATGACCTTTAGGCAATTATCTGTGTTTATAGTGAACCTGTTAGGACTTAGACTATTTTATAGTTCATTCCAATATATTTACCTACTGACTTTTATTATACTTATGGTCAAGCTGACAAGACCAAATATTTACTTATTGTCAGTTGCCCAGTGTGAGCATAATCCTGTCCACGGGGAGGACAAACTCACTTAACTAGATCTCTCAAGCATGCATCACTGCCTTCTTGCTGGAACTAAGACTGTGGGAGAGCAAAGAAAAATAAAGGTATAAAAACAACAGTGGATCTTTCTATGGAGATTCTTACTTGTAATTGAGGGAGTCATAGTAATCAGCTACAGGCGAGGCAGCTCCTGCTCCCTTCACAGCCTCTCTTTGATATCAGTGCAATGCTTACTTTCTGCCTTCATTAACCCAGCTGCCACAGGCTCTTCCCACTGTGGGTTAGAACTAAGGGGTGATTGGACAGGACAAAGGAGCACCAGTGGGTATGTTTATGAAGAGGCTTATATGTCAGATCCCTTTAACTATGATGAGAGGAGGTGAAGGGAAGTTCATGTCTGCTACTTCCCACATTCCCTCATTACAGAATGAAGGATATGAGGTCAATGCTGGAAGCCATAGTCATATTCCGAAGGAGTGCTGAAATCAAGGAAGGAGAATGAATCAGAACAGGACTGCCAATTGAGGAAATTAGTAAAGAATGATGATGTGAAGCTGAAACAAAGGTAGTCAAAGAAGACACCAGAACAAGGAACAATGGGCTGCCAGTGTGAACTGGAGATGAGTACAGAAGCCTGTAGTTGCTTTGGTGGTGCCAGCAGCCTTCCAGATTTTCATTTGAAAGCTGGAAGAGGCCAGAGTGTGATGGCAGGGAAACACAGTATGCAATTCTGCATGAATACTTGTGCTGGGTTACTTTACTTTCACTTAGTAAGCAATAGACACACATTGTTTACTGACCAACTGTCTGGATGCTCTCCCATCCCCATTTCTTTCCCACTGTCAGTGTTCGGTCTCTGAACAAACAGTAAGAGCAGATCTGGGTAAGACCTATGGAGGCCCTACCCATTAGAAAAGTGATCTTGTGATCATACCCTGCCCCATGGAAATTCAAACAAACAAATTATAAAATAAGTGTATGGGAGTCCAGCAGAGTTATGATTTCCCCCATGGTGATCATTTCAGTGTTTTATTTGGAAATATTAAATTTGTATAAAAAATGTTTGCTATGATAAAGTCTAGAGCATGTGCTGAAACTGTCAATGGAATTATTCCGCCATGCTTGAGGACCAAGGGGCAGAGGGGGAACATGTTTCTTGAGAATCATTACATGGGTGGAATGTGGGTATAAGGTTTAGAGATTTTTTTTATCCAGAACAGAAAAATGGAAGAAGGTTTCTCACTGGTTTCATTTTTCAGTGACCCAGACTTTTTTAAAGCAATGAGCTTTCAAGTGACTTACAATTTCCTGACAACTTCTTCATTAAAAAATTTTTAAAAAGTGTTGCTTATCTGAAGATCTGGGGGAGAATTTCTTTTTTAGAGCTCTGATGAACATATTGCCCAAAGACAACTTATATTGTCTCAATGAATTTTCCTACTATTGTAAAAATGGAACAAATGAGTACGTAATGGCAACACACAATTAAGGCTGAAATCCTGGGTTGTAGCAGGAGAAATTCCCCACCTCACAGGAGAGTTCACTGGAGAGATCTACAGGGTTCTAGAACATACACAAACCCACTCACCTGGGTATCAGCACCAGAAAGGCCCAATTTGATTGTGAGTAGCGGGAGAAGTGACTAAAAGGCAGATGAGAGCACAGCAAGCGGCATTATTCCCTCTCTAACCCCTTCCCCACAGACAGTGTCACAATGCAGCTACATGGGTTGCCCTGCCTTGGCAAATACCTAATGCTCCACCCCTTACAATATAACAGGTGTACCAAAACAAAGAAATATGACCCAGATGAAAAAACAGATCAAAACTCCAAAAATAGAACTAAGCCATGAAGAGATAGCCAACCTATCAGATGCAAAATTTAAAACACTGGTAATCAGGATGCTCACAGGAATGGTTGAGTAGGGTTGCAAAATAGAAGAAAAAGTGAAGGCTATGCAAAGTGAA
The DNA here is from genome assembly GCA_028533065.1 of Trachops cirrhosus. Classification (NCBI taxonomy): domain Eukaryota; kingdom Metazoa; phylum Chordata; class Mammalia; order Chiroptera; family Phyllostomidae; genus Trachops; species Trachops cirrhosus. The sequence goes on from CM052543.1 coordinate 66,176,346, forward strand.
ATAAAGAAAAACATAGAAGAAACCAACAGTGAAGGGAAGGAAACCAGGACTCAAATCAATGACTTGGACCAGAAGGAAGAAATAAACATTTAGACCAGAGCAGAATGAAGAAACAAGAATTCAAAAAAATTTTTAGAAGAGAGCTTTAGGAACCTCTGGGACAACTTTAAACATGCCAACATCCAAATCATAGGGGTGCCAGAAGGAGAAGAAGAAGAGCAAGAAATGGAAAACTTATTTGAAAAAATAATGAAGGAGAACTTCCCCAATCTGGCAAAGGAAATAGACTTCCCAGGAAGTCAAGGAAGCTCAGAGAGTCCCAAAAAAGTTAGCCCCAAGGAAGCACACGCCAAGGCACATCATAATTACATACCCTAAATTAAGGATAAGGAGAGACTCTTAAAAGCAGCAAGAGAAAAGGAGACAATTACCTACAAGGAGTTCCCATAAGACTGTCAGCTGATTTCTCAAAAGAAACCTTACAGGCAAGAAGGGTCTGGAGAGAAGTATTCAAAGTCATGAAAGGCAAGTACCTACATTCAAGATTACTCTCTCCAGAAAAGCTATCATTTAGAATGGAAGTGCACATATAGTGCTTCCCAGATAAGGTTAAGTTAAAGGAGTTCATCATCACCAAGCCATTATATGAAATGTTAAAAGGACTTATCTAAGAAAAAGATCAAAACTATGAACAGTAAATGACAACAAATGCACAATTATCAACAACTGAACCTAGAACAAAAACAAAAACAAACTAATCAAATAACTAGAACAGGAACAGAATTACAGAAATCAGTATCACATGGAGGATTATCAGCAGGGAGGTGGGAAGAAAATGGGGGAAAGGTACAGGGAATAAGGACCATAAATAGTAGGTACTAAATAGACAGAGGGAAATTAAGAATAGTATAGGAAATGGAGAAGCCAAAGAACTTATATGTAGGACCCATGGACATAAACTAAGTTTGGGGAATGCTGGTGGGAAGGAAGGTGCAGGGTAAAGGGAAATAAAGGTGAGGGAAAAAATGGGACAACTGTAATAGTATAGTCAATAAAATATACTTTGAAAAACGCTAAAATTGTTACAATGAAAAACTTATGTCAAAGGTAAAGTTTACTCAACTGATAAGTTTTATAGTTTATTCACAATGTTATATTATATATGACATGAGGACAATGGAAAGAAAAGCACTGACATTATTTGATTCAAAGGAAATGAGTTCTCAGATATAAACTCCTTAGAGTTGGAGCTATGACAGCCCTGCCATTCTTTTGATTGCCTAAATAGAATTATATAATTCCCACATTTTTTCAGCTCTGTAGCTCAGATTTTGTCAGTGAAAATCAGTTACACTGTTGAACAGCTATAAGTGATGGGATGCAAATTCCAGCTGTACCACTTATTACATGTTTGACTTTAAGTGAGTTCCCAATCATTGCTAGATCTCAGTTGTCTAGCCTAAAAAATATAATGTTAATAGTCAAGTCTACCAGGTCACTATGGTTTAAATGTCAAGTGCTTAGAAAGTTCCTGGTATACAGTAAACTATATGTTACAGTCATTATCCTGTATGTGTTATTGTTATTATCATTATAATTATCATCATCCTTATGTTTAAACTCCAAAAAATATTTATTACTTTAAAATTATTAATCATGAATCAAAGGTTTGGTTAATTTTTGTATAATGAGAAACAAACTTTCATAACATATGGGCATTTCTGGGTATAAGTGCTAAGTTGATGAAGAAACAAACAAACATAAATTTGAGATTTCTTATTCTTACTTTCCTTCATAGACCATTCTTCCCCTGACATCTCTTAAAATATTGGCAATCCACTTGGGCTTTGTCCTCAGCCACTTTGCCTCTGTAAACTTCTTAAATGCAAACCTGCCTACATCTCATTCCTGATTAGATTTATTTCATAGCTTTTTATTACTCTTCATAGAAAATTTATTCTTATATGATGCTCCACAATTCATTTCTTTATTGTTGTATTTATTGTGGTGCAGGTTTCATCTCTTGATTGCTTCTCCCATCTCATATAGCCCACTTCCTGTGAAACACCAAGCCCCAGTGAAAATGACCTTTCTAAAGATTTTGAGCACACTAGATTTTTTCATTTGCCAAGATAGCTCTGCAAATGCTTTCTCTCAATATCAAACCTTTAGTGCACATCTCTTTTACCTGGAGTAACCTCTATTCATCCTTCTGAGCAAACTTTCCTTCAAGAAGTCTTTTTCTACACAGTTACACTCCAGTGAGTTAAACCCCCTGCTGTGTGTTCCCATAACAGTCTGTACTTTCTCTATCAAACACAGTATTCATTTGTTTCATTCTATGATTCTGTCATCAGACTCCTTTAGTTCTACAATAACAGGGACTATTGCTTAAAATTATGTATCACTATGATGATAGCTGAATGTTGATACTACTGCTAAACACAGTACTTGCTACCATATAAAAGATTACACTCTATTTTCCAAACTTTATTTTAATGGTTTTATCCTGTTTTTATAGATGCCAGATTAAGATCATAACAAGTAAGCATTCTTCCCCTGCAGGAGAAAAACTGCATAAGTACCCATCTTTATAGCAGTCTGTCACTTTAAATTGAAAAGTAGAGAAAATCATTTTGTAAGGCTTATTGCTTTCTGGGCCTTTTGCATTTTTGCCCCTATACCCTGCCAAGAAGAATTCTGTCAGAGTAATTTATGTGAGTGCACATTTCTCTCTCTCTCTCTCTCCCCCCCCCACTCACTTTCTTTCCCACCACCCTTTATTAGGAATCACTTAGCTTTTTCAATATGAATTTTAGAAAAGGATATTTAAGAGGTATATTTCTATCAATTCTAACTTAGGGAATGTTTGAACTATGACTCATTTAAAAAGTTCTTCTATTTGTAAGAATCTTAAAATACCCCTGAACACAATCTTAAAAGGTCAATTCAGAAACAGACAATAAATAGAGTATAAAATTAAAACTTAACATTTTGTCACTGACAAATCCTAAAGGCATTATTTTTTCTCTTTTCATATTAAACTTAATGACATATGTTAATCCTTATGTACATTTTACATGAATGTATATTATTTGCAGTATTTTGGTTACTTTATGAATTTTATATTATCTATAGTACATTATCTAAGTTTTTACTCAAGTATTTAAAAAAGAAATAGTATATAGAATCATAGTCTCCACATTCCTGCTAAGTCTAAAGATACCCTTCTAGAGTAGATTTGTATTAGAAGGAGTTTCTCCCCCACCACAAATTGGTGTACATAGGAACTATAAATAGTGTACTAAAGAGTAAGCAGATTTTAAATGGCCAAATTGGCTGTTTAGCTAAAATGACAAGTTTGAGAGTAAGTTGTGTTCTTCCATATGAAGTATATGTTGCCTTCATATTATTGTAGTCAGGGAAAGGCAAGTTGTTTTTAAAGAGAAAAACAGAGAGAAGAAGACTTAAAGAAAGGAATTTTTACTTTATTAAAACAGCCTTCTTTGTAGTATCTGGACTGGAAAACATTGTTTCTTGTATAAAAACATGGGACAAAGTTTTGTTTATACTTACTAGATCCAAGAGACCTGTTACAGACAAGCAGTTTTACCCATTGGGCCAGATGTTACTAAGCCCAGAGTTCAGCTCCACACAGTATGTAACCAGTGGTGCCTTCTATTGCTATAAGGAATCTAAAATATTCCCTGTGAAGGAGAGAGCCATGAAAGATGTACAACCTTGAAAAGTGGATTTAAAGAACATCTTTTGTTAGCAAAGAATACTATGCAGCTAAACTCAGTACAGATTAACACGGGGTGAAAAGTAAAGCAGATCATGGAATAGTCAAGATTTTTCTGGTCTAACATAGAGAAATACTGGTATTCAGCATTGTAATTTTGTACTCAGAGGTTTAAATTAAAAAGACATAGAGTAACGTTTTCAAAAATAACAATGATAGAATTTTAATGAGTTTCCAGTCAAGATGGAAGCATAGATAAATACAATATTTGAATCTTTTCCCAACCACATCAAAATTAGAACTAAAGTACAGAATAATCATCATTCAAAATCAGATGAAATCTAGCTGAAAGGACGTCCTACAGCTAAGGATATAAAGAAGAAGTTACATCAACACTGGTAGGAAGGGCTGGGACAGGCTGGCCCCACACCCATGTGGCAAATTAAAATTGGGAGGGACATCTACATTGCAGAGGTCCCTCCTGAGGAACAAGGTATCCCAGTCCCACACCAGGACTCCCATCCCAGGGTTCCAGCGCTAGGAAGAGAATTCTCCATTACTTCTGGCTATAAAAACCAGCAAGGATTGTGGCTAAGACAATGGCCTCTGGAGTCCCAGGCATTCCTCTTAAAGAGCACAGGAACACTCTAGTGCTGGGACAGCAGGTCGAAAGGGACCAGGGACATAAAGGGAAGAATTTAATTGTCCAAACAGTTTTCTCACATACAAAAGTGCTAGTAGAAGCTGTTGTTCCTTTGCTGAACCCTCCACCAACACAAATATACAGGAGGGTACCATATCTCAGCCTCCATCAACCTGGCTAGCACAATTTGCCCCACCTTGGTGATTCCCTGAGACCCTGCCCCATCCAATGTGCAGGCCCACCCATGCCCTTTTTAGTGGCTTTTCCATACAAAAGGCATCTCTTGACCCATGCTGCAGACTTCCCTAAAACTCTCAAACAAGCAGTATCTGGTATCATGGTATCTCATACCTCTTGCTAACTGGCCCAGGTCTGGCAATCATTGCAACCAACCTCAATTTGGACCTTGGCCTCTCCCAGACACCTCCAAGCCCAGCAAAAGTAGCAGCCATTTGTAGACTCCTTTGAAGCTCATGCCAGGTGGCCCAGGGGCATGGCACAGACAGTGGCAGACCTTAGCCTGCACCTCCTCAGAGGCCCCAGAGTGAGTGTAACCAGTAGACAACTTCAGACAATGCCAGATTACATCTCAACCTCCCCCATGAGCAATATGTTCTAAGGGTGAACTTAGTTCACCCTCTGACCCACTGAAGCCATTCTTGCTCTGTAGCGTCAGCCTTTGAACAGAAGCTCCTCCAATGTAGTTGCAGCTGGTTCTCACAGGTGATAGTCCTGGGGATCAGTCTTTCCCAGCGATGTGCCAAAGGCAATCAAGGCTCAACTACAACTGGAGTTTTCACACAGCCCACCAGAGAGGGAATGCATACTGGAAACCCAGCTCAGATGACTGGGGAGGCTGTGTCACCGGGCCCTACAAGATATCTACTACATAAAGCTACTTTGTCAATACCAGGAGACACCACAGCTCTACCTTATATGAAGAAAGAAATGCAGGGAGGCTGCCAAAATGAGAGGACAAAAAATATTTCCCAGATGAAAAAGCAGGAGAAATTTCTAGAAAAAAAGATTTAAATAAAAAGGCAAGCAAACTCCCAAGAAGAGTTCAAAACAATGGTTATAAGGATTCTCAAGGAACTTAGTGAGAATTTCAACAATATTAAAAAAGGACATGAAAACAACCAAATGAAATGAAGACTACATTACAGGGAATCCGCAGAAGAGTAGATGAAGCAAAGGATAATCAGCCATTTGGAAGATGAGAAAGAAACAACCTAATCAAACTGGGAAAAAAAGAATAAAAATAAAATGAAGACAGTGTAAGGAGCCTCTGGGACAACTTCAAGTGTACCAAAATTCATAACATGGGGGTGTCAGGTAGACAAGAAAGAAAGCATGAAATTGATAACCTATTTGAAAAAAATAATGACAGAAACCTTGCCTAACATGATGAAGGAAAAAACATACACGTCTAGAGAGCACAGAGTCCCAAATAAGATGAACCCAAAGAGGCCCACGCCAAGACACATCATAATTAAAATGCCAAACTTAAAGACAAAAAGACAATCTTAAAAGCAACAAGAGTAGAAAAAGTTACCTACAAGGAAGCTCTCATAAGATTGTCAGTTGATTTCTGAACAGAAACTTTGCAGGCCAGAAGTGATGAAAAGCAAGGACCTATACAACCAAGATTAATCTACCCAGCACAGAATCATTTAGAATCAAAGAACAGATAAAGAGTTTCTAAGATAAGCAAAAAATAAAGGACTTCATCGCCACCAAACCACTATTATAAGAAATGTTAAAGGTCTTTAAGAAGAAAATGAAAAATATGAAATATGAAATGGCAATAAATACATATCTATTAACAATTACTTTAAACACAAGTGAGTTAAATGCTGTAATCAAAAGATATATGGAGGCTGAATAGTAATAACACAAGAGCCTTACACATACTCTCTATAAGGTACCCAGTTTAAATAGAAAGACATAAACACACACTGAATGTAAAGGGATAGAAAAAGATATTTCATGAAAATGAAACTACACCTTGGCCAGAGGTGGCTGCAGCAGCTACTGCCCTTGTCCCTGCTGCTGCTTTTCCAGCCCTTCTGTGATTACCCTTCCAGCTGCTAGGCACTAGCAAGAAAAGGGAAGAAGCAAGAAACTCCCACTGACCTACAAAGACAAAGATCCAAGATGGTGGAGGAGTAAGTTGAAGCTACACTAACTTCCTCCCAGGACCAATCTGTAATTGCAACGAAACTGTAGAGAAATTATCCTAATTAACTAACTGAACTCTAGCTGAAGAGAAGCCTTATAACCAAGGACAGACAGAAGCAAGCACTCACCACAACAAGAATGGTAAGGAGTGCAGAGGAAGCACTAGAGGGCTGGCTGGGCTCCCACCATTGGCAGCTGAAGTTCCATATGGATATTTTAACATCCAGGGCTTTCCCCTGAGAAACCCCAAGCTGGGGTCTCCAGCCTACAGTACAAAAGCCAGGAAGGAACCCAGATAACATCCAGCTGAGAAAAACAGCAGAGTTTCTGTCTGCCAGGGAGAGACATCTAGAGATGCAAAAGCCACTTAAAGGGGCAACACACAAAATTTCTATTGCCGTCACTTACCCTGGGTTCCAGCTGAGGGAAGGCAGAGTGGAAGAGACTATTGAGGAGAGTATGGGGTTGGTGGCTCTGGGAAGAGAACTGAACAAATAGCCTGCAGGTTCCCTGTTGCTAAATCATACATCAGAATCTATCTCTTTCAGGCTGAACACTCCTCTCAAAGTGACATCAGCCTGAGTGGAAGCAATAGTCCCACCCAAAGAAATTACTCTATTCCACCCTGTGAAACTTAATCTGGGCTGTTGATTACAACTTGATCAATTTAACAGCTGATGGATTTAACAGACTAAGGTGGAAAAAACAAAGAAGCAGCCAAAATGTGAAGACACTACATAATGATAAAAGGAACAATCCAACAAGTAGATCTAATGCTAGTAAACATTTATGCACCCAACATAGGAGTACCTAAATATGTGAAGAAGATCATGATGGACATAAAGGGAGAGGTAGAAATAAGTCATAATCAGGGATTTTAACACCCCATTGACTTCAATGGATAGATCTTCTAGGCAGAAAACAAGGAGACAGCAGCCTTAAATGACACACTAGGTGAAATAGATTTAAATGATAACTTCAGAGCATTTCACCCCAAAGCAGCATACTTACATACTTTTCATGTGCACATGGAACGTTTTCTAAGACAGACCACATATTACAACACTACAAAACAAGCCTCAACAAATTTAAGAAGACTGCAGTTCCCACCAAGCTGTAGGTGTAGGTAGAAACCTTTCACTTTCTTGCACAACCAAGAGGAAGATAATAACCAGTCTAAAAGCAATAAATAATCAGAAGTGCCAAAAAATCATACTTCATGGAACGCCAACAAACAAAGAGTTAAAGAAACATTGACCAGACCAGTAGGAGAGATGGAGATTGGCAACTGGGCGAGTGGAGACAACTCTGCAGCAAAGCAGAAGACTGAGGGGGCAAGGCAGCAAGCCACATGAGCAAGGCATGTCTGGCTTAGGGGACTCGCAGCAAGCACCAAGGTGGACCTCATCAGTGAGACAGGTTTGGCTGAACAGGAAACTAAAGACTCAAGCTAGCTGTAAACTAATGCAAGGGTTTCCACAGTGGGGGAAACTTCCAGTCTTACACGACAGAGTTTGATGGAAAGTGAGGTCAGAGCAAAGCAAGTGAGCCATGCTGTTCCCTCTCTGAACCCTCCCCCACAGACAGCGCCACAATGCAGCAAAGTCAGTTGCCCTGCCCTGGTGAATACTTAAGGCCCACTCCCTACAACATAACAGGTGCACTGAGACAAAGAAATGAGGCCCAAATGAAACAACAGATCAAAACTCCAGAAAAAGTGCTAAGCAACAAGAATATAGCTAACCTATCTGATGCAAAGTTTAAAACACTGGTAATCAAGATGCTCACAGAACTGATTGAGCTCGGTCACAAAATGTAAAAACAAATGAAAGATACCCAAAATGAAATAAAGCAAAATATACAGGGAACCAAGAGTGAAGGGAAGGAAACTGGGACCCAAATCAATGATGTGGAACAAACGGAAGAAATAAACACCCAACTGGAACAGAATGAAGGAACAATTCAAAAAAATGAGGAGAGGCTTAGGACACTCTGGGCAACTATAAACATTCCAACATCTGAATCATAAGGGTGTCAGAAGGAGAAAAACAAGAACAAAAAGTGGAAAACTTATTTGAACAAATAATGAAGGAAAACTTCGCATATCTGGTGAAGAAAATAGACTTCCAGGAAGTCTAAAAAGCACAGAGCCCTAAAGAAATTGGACCCAAAGAGGAACATACCAAAGCACATCATCATTAAGTTACCCAAGATTAAAGATAAAGAGAGAATCTTAAAAGCAGCAAGAGAAAAGGAGAGAGTTACTTACAAAGGAGTGCCCATAAGACTATCAGCTGATTTCTCAAAAGAAACATTACAGGCAAGAAGGGACTGGAAAGAAGTATTTGAAGTTACATTAAGCCAAGTACCTACATCCAAAGATTACTCTATCCAGCGAAGCTATCATTTACAATGGATGGGCAGAAGAAGTGCTTCCCAGGTAAGGTCAAGTTAAAGGAGTTCATCATCACCAAACCCTTATTATATGAAATGTTAAAGGAACTTATCTAAAATATGGAAGAAGATCAAAAACTATGAACAGTAAAATAACAACAAACTACCAACTATCAACAACTGAACCTAAAAAATGAAAAAATGAAAACAAAAACTAAGCAAATAACTAGAACATGAATAGAATCAGATAAATGGACATTACATGGAGTGTTTTCAGTGGGGAGGGGAAGGGGAAGAATGGAGGGCAAAAGTTATAGGGAATAAGAAGCATAATTGGTAGGCATAAAATAGATGAGGAGAAGTTAAGAAAGGTATAGGAAACAGAGAAGTCAAAGAACTTGTATGTACAACCCATGGACATGAACTAAGGGGAAGGGAAGCTTGAGGGTTGGGGGATGCAGGGCAGAGGGCAGTAAAGGGGGAAAAGTTGAGAAAATTATAATAGCATAATCAATAAAATATACTTAAAGATTAAGAAGATTACAATCATAACAAGAATCTTTTCTGATCACAATGTTATGAAACTAGAAATCAATCTCTAGAACACTGAAAAATGCACAAAGACATGGAAGCTAAATAACATGTTATTAAACAATGAATGGGTCAACAACGAGATCAAGGAAGAAATCAAAAGATACCTTGAAACAAATAAAAATGAGGACACAACAATCCAAAATCTGTGGGACACCAGGGAAGCAATCCTAGGCTTGTAATTCATAGTATTACAGGCCTATCTCAAAAAAAAAAGGCAAGAAAAAACTCAAATAAACAATCTAACTTCAAACTTAAACAAACTAGAAAAAGAACAACAAACGAGACCCAAAATGAGTAGAAGGAAGGAAATAATAAAGATCAGAGTAGAAATAAGTAAAATTAAGCCTAAAAAGTGATATAAAACATCAATAAATCCAAGAGCTGGTTCTTAGAAAAGATAAACAAGATTGACAAACCTCTAATCAGACTTATCAAGAAAAATAGAGGACTCAAATAAATAATTTCAGAAATGAAAGAGGAGAAATAATAACTGACACCAAAGAAATACAAAGGATTGTAATAAAATATTATGAACAACTATATGCCAGTAAAATGGACAACCTGGATAAAAGGGATAAATTCCTAAAAACACACAATTTTCCAAAACTTAATCGGGAAGAATCAGAGAATCTGAATAGACAGATTATACCTAGTGAAATTGAAGCAGCAATCAAAAAACTCCCAACAAACAAAAGCCCTGGACCAAACATTTTCACAGGTGAATTTTACCAAACATTCCAAGAAGAACTAAGCACCTCTCCTTCTCAAATTATTTTATAAAATTCAAAAGGCGGTAAAACTCCCAAATTAATTTTAGGAGGCCAGCATTATCCTAGTTCCAAAACCAGATAATGACACTGCAAAGAAAGAAAATTATAGGTCAATACCACTGATAAGCACAGATTTTAAAATCCTCAACAAAATATTAGCAAACCAAACACAGTAATGCATCAAAAAGATCATATACATGATCAAGTGGCATTTGTTCTGGGAATGCAATGTTGGTACAACATTCACAAATCAATAAATGTGATTCACCACATAAACAAAATAAAGGATAAAAACTACATGATGGTATCAACAGATGCAGAAAAAGGATTTGAAAATCCAGCACCCATTTATGATAAGAAATCTCAGCAAAGTGAGAACAGAGGAAACATACCTTAACATAATAAAGGCCATATATGACAAACCCTCTACCAGCCTCATAGTAAATGGACAAAATCCACAAGCATTTCCTTAAGATTGAGAAAAAGACAGGAATGTCCGCTTTCACCTCTTATTCAACATAAAACTGGAAGTCCAGGCTACAGAAATCAGACAAGAAAAAGAAATTGAAGGCATCCAAATTGGAAAGATAGTAGTAAAACTGTTTTTATTTGTAGATGACATGATACTATACATGGAGAATCTAAAACATCCCACCAAGAAACTACTAGGACTGATAAATGAAGTCAGCAAAGTAGCAGGATAAAAAAATTAATATCCAGAAATCAGTTGCATTTTTATATGCCAATAATGAACTAACAGAAAGGGAAATTAGGAAAACAATTACATCTACAACTGCTTCAGAAAGAAGAAAATACCTAGGAATAAACCTAAGGGAGGATGTAAAAACTTGTATTCAGAAAATTATAAGACACTGAAGAAAGAAACTGAAGAAGATACAAATAAGTGGAAGCACATACTGTTCATGGATAGGAAAAAACAACATCATTAAAATGTCCATATTACCCAAAGCAATCTGTAGATTCACTGTAATTCCTATCAAGATTCCCAAGATGTATTTCACAGAACTAGAACAAATAGTTCAAAAATTATATGGAACCACGATAAGCCCCACATAGCAACAATGATGCTAAGAAAGAAGAACAAAGTTGGAGGAATCATGCTACATAATATCAAACTATACAATAAGGCCATCATAATCAAAACAGCCTGGTTCTGGCATAAAAACAGACACACAGATCAGTGGAACTGAATAGAAAGTCTGGAAATAAACCCACACCTTTGTTGTCATTTAATGTTCAACATAAACATTAAATAGCTTTAAATAGCTATCTTTAGCCCAAGCACATACAATGGGCTAAAGATAGTTTATTCAATAAATTGTGTTGGGAAAATTGGACAGATATGTGCAGCAAAATGAAACTACACCACCTTCTCACACCACACACAAGAATAAATTCATAATGGATCAAAGACTTAAATGTTAAGCCTAAAACCATAAAAAACCTAGAAAAAAACATAGGTAGCAAAATCTAGGGCAATGTTTGCAGTGATATTTTATTGGATATATCTCCCCAGGCAAGGGGAAAAAAAGAAAAAATAAACAAATGGAACTACATCAAACTAAAAAGTTTTGCACAGCAAAAGAAATCATTGGCAAAATAAGAAAACAAACCACAGAATGAGAGAACACATTCACTGATACATCTGATAAGGTGTTAATATCAAAAATTTATAATGTACTTACAAACTCAATACCAAAAAAACAAACAACCCAATTTAAAAATGGGCACAGGAACTCTTTCTCCAAGGGGGACATACAGATGGCCAATAGACATATGAAAAGATGCTCAATGTCACTAATCATCAGAGAAATGCAAATTAAATGATAACCATTCTGACAGATGGTATCTCAGACTTGTCAGAATGTCTATCATCAGTAAATCAACAAACATCAAGTGCCAGTGAGGATGTGGAGAAAGGGGAACCTTTTTGTACTATTTGTGGGAATGTAGATTAGTACAGCCACCGTGGAAAGCAGTATGGCAATACCTGAAAAATTAAGAATGGATCTCCCTTTTGACCCAGTGATCCCACTTCTGATCATGTACCTGAAGGAATGCAAAACACTAATTCAAAAGAATGGAAGCACCCTTATGTTCATTGCAGCATTATTTACAACTGCCAAGATACAGAAGCAGCCCTGGTGTCTACCAAAAGATGAGTGGATAAAACAACTATGGAACATTTACACAATAGAATACTACTCACCCATAAAAAAGAAGAAAAATTTACCCTTTGCAGGAGTATGGATGGACCCGAAGAACATTATACTAAGTGAAATAAGTCAGTCAGAGAAAGACAAATAATGTATGATTTCATTCATATGTGGATCTAATGAACAAACAGAACCAACAAGGAAAATTGAGAGACTCATAGATGGAGAGCAGGATGACAGTTTGTTAAGGGGGAGTTAAGGAGGTGAAGGGATTGAGCAAAAAGGAAAAAGGACTCATAGACAGGGACAACAGTGTGGTGATTGCGAGAGGGAGAGAGGGATAAGGGCACTAAATGGTAATGGAAAAAACAATAAAGATTAAAAGTTTTATTTTTTTTTATTTTAGTCATTATTCAGTACAGTTTCTATCCTTTACTCCCATTCCAGCCAACCCACCCATTCCTCCCCTCCTCCCTCCCATTTCCAACCCCCCTAGTTTTGTCCATGTGTCCTCTATATTTGTTTCTGTAAACCTTTCCCTTCTCCCCTGAAATTCCCTCCCCTCTTCCCTCTGGTCACTGACAACCTGTCCTCTATTTCACTGTCTTTGGCTATATTTTACTTGTTTCTTTGTTTTGTTGTTTAGGTTCCTGTTAAAGGCGAGATCATATGGTATTTGTCTTTCACTGCCTGGCTTATTTCGCTTAGCATAATGCTTTCCAGCTCCATCCATGCTGTTGCAAAGGGTATGAGCTCCTTTTTTCTTTCTGCTGCGTAAAAGTTTTATGAAAAGATGAAATGGAAAGTAAAAAAAATTCTAAGAAAGCAATACTTATATTAGAAAAAATAGACTAAAACAAACTCTCTAACAAGAGACAATAAGCACCCAGCAATTCCTCTGCTAGATATTTGTCTGAATAAACTCAAAGCACCAAATTGAAAGGACATATACATTCATATGTATATTGCGGCATTATTTTCAAGCAATGACAAGAAAGCAACTTAAGTGTCCATCTATAGATGAATGGATAAAGAAGAAGTGGTGCATATATACAATGAAATATGAGTCAACCATAAAAAAGAATGAAATCTTGCCATCTGCAACAATATGGATGGACCTATAGGGTACTATGCTAAGTAAAATAAGTAAAATAGAGAAAGGCAAATGACAGATGATTTCACTTATATATGGAATATGGAAAACAAAATAAACAAGCAGAACACAAAGAGACTCATAGATAAAGAGAATATTTTGATGGCTGCAAAATGGAAGGAGACTTGGTAGATTAGTGAAAAAGGCAAAAGGATGTAGAAATACAAATTGTTAGCTACAGAATAGTTGTGGAGGTATAAAGTACAGCATAGGGAATATGGTAAATAATATCATAATAAGTATGGTTTCTGATAGGTACTAGATTTTTTGTGGTGTTCACTTTGTAAATTCCAAAAATGTCTAATCATGTATTATATACCTGAAACTAATATATTGTTTGTCAACTATAATTTAAAAATTTAAAAGAAGAGTTACATTTTGTTACAAAAAAAGACTTGCTTCAACAACCATAGTAACAGTAAAGTACTAATAATTCATGTATATTAGACAAATCAGAATGAGAGTGCAGAAGCACTGGGGCCAGCACTTTGCTAAAGAAATCACTGATGAGAGGAGAGGGAATTTCAGGGGAATTTCAGGGGAGAATGGGAAGGGTTTACAGGAACAAATATAAAGGACACATGGACAAAAACTAGGGGGAGTGGAAATGGGAGGGAGGTAGG
>CM052543.1:66190722-66222563 GCA_028533065.1 Trachops cirrhosus
GAACATAGGCTGGACCACGTCTGCGAATTGTGCCCATGAGCACTCATAATGACTAGAATTGACCAGTTACCACAAATTCTCATAAATTTAAGCTTTTCATCCCTAGCCTCTAGATCAGAAGTTAGCAAATTACAGCCAATGAATCTGGCCAACTTTTTTTTTTTTTTTGCAAATAAAGTTTTAAGGGAACACAGCTGCGCTCACTTGTTTATATATCATCTGTGGCTACTTTCAGAATACTCTGTGGCAGAGTTGAGTAGTTGCAATAGAAACTCTAGGACTACCTGACCCATTACAGACTTGCCAACCCCTGCCTTAGAGCTTTCAATGAAAGATGATTACTTTGACTGAATCGTCTTATCTAAAAAAGGTATTTAAATTTGTGCTTATTCTATGTATCCTTTCATTGCTAAGTAAACTAAATTTTCATAATACGAAAATATAGTTTTAAAATTATTCATAACAGTAAATCAGTATTTGTGAAGTTGAGTTTAAGTGTCTGTATAAGAGTTTGACTGTGAGTACCATGGGAATAGTTTTACTGTATGTCCGCAATATCATGGACACAGGTGCTTGCACCTGACACATTACTGACCTAACAAATTCTTAGTTTTCCTACCTTTCACAACGATGATGAAGCATCCCTTTCAATTACTGGATTAATAGAACTCAAGCTTTTCTATTTAAAGACTATTTCCCATTCTTGAGGATACCTTGGAATCAATGCCTGATCAAAGTCTCTAATGCAGAATATCAAATTTGAGAATATGCTTAATGTCAATTGTTTGTTTGTCTTTATGAAAAAGACATGTCCATAGGAGAGAAAAAACTATTTCCCAAGAGCATCCAGGCAATTAGAAATGTTTGCTGTTTTTCTCTACATGGTAGTTAAAATAAAACTTTACAAACTATGATCTTTTATTTATCTCACATCATTTTAAGGTTTGTTTGTTTTAAGCTGCCTTGTATCTTATGTCTACTAAATACTAGATATGGGCTTTGGAAGTTAAACTGGGAACCACTGTAATATAAGTACACTTTTAACTTTAGGATAAATTTAGACATTTCCAAATCATAACTGGGTATGTACATATAGCTTAGTTTTGTTTGATGACTAGCTCAAATAAAAAATAGATCAAAGGCAGAAGCACCATCATCTACTGGATTATTACCATAGCCTCTTAATTGATTTCTCTGCTTCTGTCCATACCCAAACCTGCACCTTCCTAACACAAAAGCCAGAGTGAACCTTCTAAAACATCCCCTGCCCAAAAGCTGCCCAATGGCTTCCTACTCACTCAATGTAAAATCAAAGCTCTTATGATGACATTCCAGGCACATGGTATCATGCTCTTTGTTCTCCTGGAATACTCTCTGCACGTATAAGAAGACTTCATTGTCTCTCCCCCTTCACATCTCTTCTTGCTATCACTTTTCAGTGAGATCTTCTGTGACAACCTTCATTCTTCATCCTAGCATCTCCTTATTCTCCTTTCCTGCTTTATTTTTCTCTAGCACATTTTACCACTCTGCATTCTATACATTTTATATGTCTTGCTTATTTAACATAGGCTTCATCACAGTGGAACCTTTTGTTTATTTATTCACTGCTGTACCCTAGAGTCTAGAAATGTACCTGGCATATAGAAGATGTACTATATGTGTGTGTATGTGTGCCAAATGAAATTTTATAAATGAATCGAATAATTGGCAAGAATGATAATGAAAGTAATAAAGAACAGGAACGTGCATAATCATCTAATAGTTATCATAGGAGAGGATACTGGTCTAGAGATCCTGAGGCCCAGGAATAAATGATTAGGAGTGCTTAGCATC
The DNA here is from genome assembly GCA_028533065.1 of Trachops cirrhosus. Taxonomy (NCBI): domain Eukaryota; kingdom Metazoa; phylum Chordata; class Mammalia; order Chiroptera; family Phyllostomidae; genus Trachops; species Trachops cirrhosus. The sequence goes on from CM052543.1 coordinate 66,192,559, forward strand.
TTACATGTATGGAATTCTTGGAATATCTGATATCCCTGTCACTTATTCCTGGGAATAAGTTGTTTATACCTGAACAGGAAAACAATTTTAATTTGAGGACAAGTTGTTACTATTTAAATAAGTGGTATAGGATGTTCTTAAACTATTCTAAAAAGGAACAAAAAAACTCTATGTTTTGTTCTAAATTCACCAAGTTTAAGCATAAACCCAGCATGTTTTTGATAAAATCTTATGCATTTTTTGGATAAACAAGAAGCAGATGCCACAAAACTGCACATGACAAAAGAAAACAATGAACAAGAAAAGTGGCTGATCATAGATATTATGAAAAAGATACTTTCAAGTGGTATCTGAGGTTTTTCACAAATTTTCAACTTAACAATACTAGCAAGCACTCACATAATGCTTCACCTGTGAAAGTATTGCTCTAAAAGCTTTATATATATATACACATAAACTCATTTTGTCTTTATAGCATTCTGAAGTAGGTGATATTATTGCTCACATTATACAGATGAGAAAACAGAGGTTTCAACAAGTTAAATAACTTGTCCAAGATCATACAGCAAATAGTTGGCAGACACAGGCTTCAAATCAGGGCAGTATGACATCAAAATCTCTTCTTTTAACCAATATATTATGATACCAAGGAGAACCTCCACCATTATTTGAGTCAGAGATAGCCAAAGAAGATTACAAAATAAGCAGGCCCTATACATTTGACATACATCACTATGAGGCACTGGGGAATCCCAAAAGTTCCTGAAAGACTCAAAAAAAGAGCCAGTCATGATCCAAATATTTCAGCTTTAGAAATTTATTTCAGCATGGGTGTCTGAGCCCTGCAGCTGCTGTGTATGGGCTTTTGTGTGGTCACAGGTGTTGGCTGTACCACCAGAGCACTTAGTGGAGGATGACAAGGCAAGCATAGTGGGGACTGCCAGCCCCAGGAGGTAATGCCAAGTTTAATACTGAAAGTCAAACATATGCATGTGCCAATTTTCTTCTAAATGCATTTTTATTGAAGAAAACAAAGTTGTCTTCTAAAAAACATCATCTGTGGATGGATAAAGGAAGATATTGGCATAAAAATAGTAGCACTAGCTGGCTTTAAAAATTAAAAATTGGTTTTAAAACTGGAGATGATAGAGGGATGAAATTAGGCAATTATATTAAGAAATGACCACTCAAATACCAACTAAACAACAATCAGAACCTTCATGTTTCAGTTGTAGGAAGTCAAAGTGTGGCTACCTTTTAATGTAAAAATAATATTAAAAAAGCAAAGAAATAAGCCATACCCAGAGCCTTAAAAAAATAATACAGCTGGTACTTTCTATGAATGGATGCTTCAATGAACATAATAAACAATGCATGGTGAATGATGCCTAGAGCCTTCCTTATATGAGTTGAGTCATTAAACCAAATTAAACAAATGTTTGTGGATGATCAGTTAAGTGTGCCATAGAAGATAAATATAAACATAAACTATAAATTTTGATACCAAAGAGGAAAAAGAACACAAATCACTGTAAAAAAATATATACTATACTAGTAAGGGCACATGCCTGGGTTGCAGGCCATATCCCCAGTATGGGGTGTGCTAGAGGCAACCACACATTGATGTTTCACTCCCTCTCTTTCTCCCTCCCCTCCCCATCTCTCTAAAAATAAATAAATAAAATCTTTAAAAGAAAAAAATATATACTAGGTAAGTAACATAAGAGAATTACAAAGAAAATTCTGGGATTCAGATGAAGACGATCCCATATCAGATTTGGAACTAAGAATGGACCCCAAGGATAAGGTAGAATTTGAATTGGTGCCTAAGAAATTAATGTAGCCTTTCAAAAAGCAGAGAGGAAAGACATTCTGGGGAGGAGAAATTGAGTGAATAAAGAGGAAGAAATGGGAGGTAATTTTCAACACAAATGGTGAGCTGTCTACATATTCTGGAATGTAAACTCCATAACCTGAGAAGCTTAAGCCTAGTAAGGGATCTGTGAACCAATGGATAAGAAATAAGTCGTATTCTAACTCCCTAGACCTCACTGAGTGACACATAGAACAAGTGTTTGATTAACATGAAATGAAGTGAAATTGCATGTAGGTGAAATGAAAAGGCATGTTGGTGAAATGTAGATGAAACACAATGTATATAATGGTACCTATGCAGATAACCATTACACCATGTAAACCATGCTCTAACTGAGGCACATACAAGACTGTACAGAGATACAGAGACGGCAAATCATTTTGCTTAGAGAGTCAGGGAGGCTTCAGAAAGGATAACATTAGAGCTGAGTAGATCTTTGAAAAATCACTAAGAGATTTTGAGATGAAGTAGGCAGAGAAGGGCATGCCTTGGAGGTAACAGTATGGCCAAGAGTATATGTCATGCAAATGGTAAGTCACTCATTACAGCTCAAGAACAGAAAGAATGGGAGATGGCTGGCAAAGAGAATGAGCTGATAAGATTGTTTAGGACAGATGAGACAAATAAAGTTGAATTGTGTAAGCCCCATCTAAGCATTTGGATGCTGTGCCTTAGGTAACAAGATGCCAGTAGTTATTTTAAAGTAGAATACTGACATGATGAAGGTTTATGCTTCAGAAATATACACTAAAGCAGTATGGAGATGAACTGGAGGTGGTGAGATTTGGCAAGCAAGAAAAAGCAACCAAGAAAAGTACAATGTGACACATAAACAAGAGAAAATAAGCATAGTAAAACCTATGTGCATAAATGCTAAGAAAGTGTCAAATATATGAATCATCAGAGTAGGCTGATTTTAGTCAAAGTTTGTCACTTGAGATTTGAGGCCAGATCTTATTTTAAAGATACCCCACTCCCCCCCCATTTTAACTTAAAAATAACAACGAGATTATAAACTACTGTTTACCTTTACTCAAAGATTTCTGCATCTATTTTTTCAATATGTACTAAAGATGCTAGTAATATTATTGATATAAACATTTTCTTTGTCATAATACATTATTTACATTACTATTTGGTGTATCTACACAATACAAGTTGGAACATAGATGATAGAGTGCTCCTGTTTGTTATAGCTTATAATACATCTAACTTCCTGATTCAAGCAGGGTTTGATCTGTGATGACATCTTCCTTGTATTCAAATGCTGCTTATTTAAAGACAGGCTTTAGTTGTTAGTCTTCTGATTTGACTGTGTAGTTCTGTAAAATTTTGCAATTTTATGAAAAAAATTAATTTCTTCTCAAGGCCTTTATTTAATATAGAAGTGTTTTGATCAATATCATTTTCCATTTCTGATAGTATTTTTTGCCAAGTTTTATGTATTTTTCTCTTAGTTTTTCTAGATAAATATTTTTCAGCTCCTTCCCTACCTACACAAAGTTTAACTGTTTTAATACATCATTTAAAAATAGCCCCCAATGTAATATAAGTTTTTAAATAAACCCAATCATCCAGTTTCTTCTTATTTCCAGACTGCCAAGCAGTCCTGGAGAAAGACATAAAATAGGGCCTTTTTCTTTCATTACAAATGGACCCAGACCCTCACTTCTACTGAGTAGTTCTACTTATCTCCAGTTAAAATCCCATTAGTTTCCTCAAAGCTCTCATTCCAAATGTTTTTCCAATTTTTCCAAATATCATGCTGGACTTTTTCTACTCCCTTAATTCTCTGGCGATCAGGGTACATATAACATGAGCTCCCTCAATATTCTAACATTAAAGTGCTCCGAATACTCAACCTTTCCTCCTGCGTTCTTTCTGCCTTCAGAAAATATCCCTTGCCTTCAATCAAGGCTATCCCTCCAAGTGAGCCCATGTTCTCTCTCATACTAAAGCTGTTTTTCTTCAAGTTATCTACACTCCCTCTTTGACTTTAGGTTTCTTCCTCTCTTCTGCCTATACACATAACCAAAACTTTCCCAAATTATAAACAAACACTCAAATATCCTTTATAATCTGAATTTCCCTGAGCCACTATTCTGTCTTTCATCATCACATTTACTGACCCATAGTACACAAAGATCCTGTTGTATCTTTGCTCCTCATCCTTTGCATTTTGGGTTCTATCTACCTCTACTCTACAGCATTTAACCTCTTCAGAAATTAACCTTAAGCTCTCTAATGCCAAAAATGTTCCTAATATTTCACACCCTTAAATGTTCCTTATTCTTTCTCCTCTTAAATTCCTCTCTAGTATCTGAAACTATTTTGCGTTTTTTTTGAAACGTGTTCCCATGATCATCTTTAATGCTGCATCATTGGCGCCTTATATACCTGATCCTACATATAGTGTTCTCTACATTCAGTTCTTACTACTACTCAGCTCAGCTCTCAACCTTCTTTCTAGATCCATTGCTATTTTTTGCCATTGCTCTAAAATTTTGATTTGGATGATTGTAAAAATCCCTATCTCTATATAAGCTCATACTAAAGCTTCAGTCCATTTGAACAAGTTCCTCTAAGAAAGTGTAATTAAATTTTCTTAATAAACCAGATATGGATTTACACAACTTGTGTATGTGTCTTGGTAATTCTTAGAAAACAGCATTGAAATAATTAGGAGTAAAAGGTTATGATTTATCCATTGTGCTTCAAGAAAAGAAATAAGTATGTATTGCCCATGGAATATATACAATGTGTATTTCAGATTAGATAGATAGACAGATGATAGATGTATTTGTGTATTTGTATCTGTAAAATGTTAACAATATGCTACTTTGTGTAAAGGGTATAGGGCTTTTTCTTGTATTTTTTCTCAGATATTTCTAGAAGTTAAAATGATTTCCAAATAAAAATTACAAAAATAAGTGAAATGTAACCAAAGTTTTACTGAGAGGGAATTTTATAGCTTTGAAGACATTTATTATAAAACAAAGAAACTGAATATAAATAAGCTAAGTTTTCAACTCAATAAGCTTTAAAAACAGACAAACATCATAGATCAAAATCAAACATGCAAAAAAAATTAAATAATTCAGACAGGGCAGAAATTAATATATATGATTAATAATAAAGCTACAGGGAATTTTTACCTACCCATTCATTGCTAAATAGATTCCATTCTCTCCTTCACCTCCCTCTACTATTTCTTCTCCTCATCCCTTTATATTAGAAAAATTAACTATGTTTTAAATGTGCTTTTCTCTGTGTTTGCTACTGAAATTGCACCATTTTTAAAGTACAAGGCACTAAAAGACATCCTAATGAGGAGATATGCCCTAGTTTGGAAATTAAAGAGTCTTTTCTAAGGCAGTGAAGTGAGAACAATCATTTAAATAATGAATAAAGATTCTCAAGGCAAAAAAAGAAAAGTGGAAGACAAGCAAGTGTAAAAGTTTTGAAATAAAAAAGTATATGCTCAAAAAGTGGAGCAGAGAGGAAAAAGAGGTAAATTTAACAAAAAGTACCAATAATAAAAAAAAGGGTAAGGTTGAGCAACAATTTAGAAAACCAAACAAAAAATAGAAGGTGTATATTAATTTTATATAAAGCAATCAATTAGACTCAAAAATTTAAATGAACAAGTGTTATAATAATTGAATTTATAATTAATATCAAAAATAATGATGTTTACTCAGAAAACAATATATCAAATTAATACATAATCAGAAAGCTATAAAAATACAGAAAGAGTTTAAAATATTACTCTTGATTTTATCAATAACAATAAATTTAAAAATAGAGAATTTGAGTAATATAATGTATTTGTTTAAAAAACAAAATTAATTACTCCACAAAGAAAGAACACATTATTTTATTTTCTTTTATAAATGTTCATGGGTGGGGTAGAGGAGCATGGTGGGGGGAAACTATACTTGAAAAACAATAAAAAAATAAACGTTCATGGGACATTTATAAAAATAGACTATATATTAAGCCCATACATACAACGCCAATAAATTTCAAAAATTATAGAAGCCATATTTGTTAATACACTGTATAAATACATATAGTATACTAATAACAAAAACTTAAGGCATACAAATCAAAATATATGTAAATTTATAAAATAAAAATTGGAAAAAAAACTTGTGGCAAAGAGAAAATAAAAAATTCAGTGTCAAACTAACAAAAATCATAAAACCCTAAAGATGAATCAGAACTATACTGAGAAGTAAAGTAGTAAAAATAAAAGATTAAAATAGCTCTACTACATATAAAATCCACTATATATAGAAAATAACAGTGCAGAAGAAAACCTAGCAGCACAAACTAATAAAGATGCAAGCAGAAATTGAAGAAGTGGGAAAAAAGTATAACTTAAGTATTCAAAAACTGGTTACTTCAAAAAAGCAAAAATGTTTTAATACTCATCCTGAGGTAGTTTTAATGTTTAAGGCTAATGGAAAAATTTCAGAGTATTGGCTGGTACAAAAGAGATTGGCAAGAAGCAGATGCCTCCTTCTCAGCTGTTAAAGTTTGTAAGGCTAAACTATTCTAAATAAACATATCCCTGAGTCAAAATATATAGACATGGCAATAAATGTGAACAATATATGAAAGGTCAACAGGTATTTAAAATATTTTCAACCTCAATGTAACCAATTAAAATGAAATACTATACACATCAAATTAGAAAAGGTCTTTGCTAATGTGATACCTAGGTTTAACAGGAAAGAAGCCTTCTTAACCATGTCCATTATCATATTAATTTGCACAAGTCCTACAGTACAAAGTTACTTTAGAAAATCTAGCAATATAGATCAGAATTTGGTAGTATAGATCAAAGCCTACATTAAGAACTTTCACTTGTCAGAATTTTCTAAATTGCAGAATAATTGAAATTTGTATAAAGACATCCTAAAATGGTGAAGTCAATAAGATATGTATATAATTCTTCAATAAGAAAAATGGGTATAATTTTTGAATCCTATAGCACAGGCCAAGTTAGCATCTTATGAATAGTATCTAATAATTCTATTATAAAATTATTATTTTCCCATTTTAAAGATGAAGAAACAGACTCAGGTTAAGAAATTTGCCCCAAATCATATGACTGCTAAAGAGTGAATCAGTGATCCAAGACTTGTACAGTCTGACAATAAAATCTGCTCACTGAATTATGATATTAAGATATTTATCATTATTTATAACAGAAAAAATTCCTTGAATATGCAATACCAGGATTTAAAAAATCATATTGTATCTAAATGCTTACTATGTAGAAATGAATAATATTTTAAAAATATATTGAACTCATCTCATTAATATAAAAAATGAATTGGAAAATCAGTATATTCTTGTGAAATATATATACATATTTTATATACATATATATATGAGAATAGATAAATGATAGATGGTAGAGTGAGAGATTTATAGGCCAGAGAACCTATGCCTGAATTTGAGGTCTACCCCTAACCAGATAAAGACTTTATGGAAATTTAGTGAGATAATTCATGTAAACTACTTAGCAGAATGCCAGGCACATAGCAATGCTCAAATACACTCTCCCTGGTACCGGAAAGCTAGATAAAAGTTCCTTGGTGTGGAAAATCTCAATGATTTTTTTTAAATCCCCAAACTTAAGAATTTTCTGGCTCCTGCATGCACCCTTCTATCCTTCCCACATGGCAGCCAGCCAGATGTGAAACTCTAATCCTAACAAAATATTTGTGAGCAGACTTTGCTGAAATGCTTGGGGTCATAGAGAGAGAGAATATCAAGCACCACTGGTTTAAAACAATAATTACTGTCCCCTTCTTTTACAATGTATCACTAATCTGAAATGGTATTTTGGACATACCTATAGCAAATTTACCACTACTAGCACACCAGCAAGGGGCTATCCTGGCCCTGCATCCCCGTGATGCCCTGTGTCATCTCTGCAGACCAGTGTGACCCCTTCCTTGAGGCACTAGTGCTGTCAACACCTAGCTGTAAACACCCCCACCACAAACACAGAATGATGTACATGAAAACTATGTCCTGAACATCATTAATGTGATTTGGTTTTGAAATTAAGATTATAGGTGACTTCAATTTTTTTCTTTATATGTATCTTTATTTCACAACTGTTCTTCAATGAACATATATTGCTTTTACAACAAAAAATCTTTTAAAAGAAAGAGAGGTGGTACTTAATAAATTTAAGAAAATGTTCTTTTGAAGTATATGTTTTTATTTAATTGTCCTTATGTTTTGATTAGCTGACAGTTTTTATTTACATAGAAAAATTTATGAAAAAAATGACCCAATAATTGCAAGCAAGTGACAGTTCTAGAGGGTATCACTCCCCATGGAGGTGAAACATTCTATCTAGTATTCATATATCTTGTCTTATACTCTCATATTTTATATAAATAAAAGCTATATTTGTGTGATAAAATGTCTCCATTTTAATCAGTGACTATTCAGGAAAATCTTCAAAGTTGTTTCAATGGAGACCAAAATAACACATAATTCAAATAATAAATTTTAAAAATATTTTTGTGATTCAAGAACCATTGGGATGAAGCCTAAATTCATGGAGACATGAGAGAGGGGAGGGCCTGGAAAATTTTAGCTTCAAGAGCCCATCACTGTATTGCGGTGACAGCCATTCATCTCGATCAGTTTAATCAAAGGAATAATGGATGTACATCACTCCAAAAGTCTTAGTTTTCTAACCCTTCATTTGAAAATAACAGGGAATGACTACAGTTAGCAATGTAGGGGTGTCTGATCCCAAGGACAAGAGTACAGAGAGGATTCGGGAAGGTAAAGGGATTAAGAACTGAAAAGCTACAAGGCCAAGACATAGGATGCTCTTCTGCTTCACCCATATTTTCAGTCAGAGTTTACCATATTTCAAGGGTAAGTCAAAGACAGTTACACCACAGATGCTGACTCATGAGACTGAGCCAGACTGATATAGGTTAGGTCCTCTTGGTTTTTATTCCAAATTTCTAGAAAATAGAATTCAATTTGGGCTTAGATTTGGTAAGGGATTCCACCTACCCAAACAATTAAACACCGAGGTATCCTTGTGCAGTTTTCACTCGTGGTTTTAAAAGCCTTCTTGTTTCGTTACCTAACATTATTTCAATATAAAGCCTTCGGAAAGAGAATCTTTGTGTGCTATGCTGAAATTTCTAAATACAAAGGTATACATATCTTTAACAAATGCCTTTCCAGTTTTATTAAGTGAATATAAGTAAAATCTTTAAAACACTAAATAAAAGGTAGATATTTAAGAATAGCAATCAAACATATGAACACATTGTTAAAGATCCCATCAATGGTACAATGTATATATCTCAGCTCATGCTGCATTTATATGATCTAGTAAGCTTTCTATAAAGACTAATTCACATCTGTATACAGTAGCTCCCATTTGTGGATATGCCTTTCAATTCAGTAGCAGTTTTTGGAAAGCTATAGAATGTCTGCTTGGATCATCAACTGGCTCAAAGAATTGCTTAAAAGAATAAAAGTATTAGGATAATGGTGTTACAGAACACAGGCTAGTTCTGAAAGAGATGAGTGCCTCTGGTCGACCCTGACTTCCTGCTGCAGGGTCTCCTCACGTGTCGTCTTCCCCGTTCCTTTAAAAACCTTTCGGTTTTCATTGTCTAACCTTTGATTATTGGGAATATACAATTTACTACCTACCAAGAACAGGGAAAAGAAAGCCAAGTTTATGGAACACCTTTATCATTTATGTGTGACAGAGGCTCTGTTGTTCAAAGAAGAAAGAAAAGCAACAGATTTAAAGAAGGTAAAGATTAAGTGTTTCAGGAACCTAGGATATCTGGTAATCTAATAGGTTATTTGTAACTTCTGTTTTATGGGTATGAATATTATTCACATTGTAAACTGGGTAGTGTATGTTTCTTTAATGTAGATATAAACTAAAGGTGAAAATTGTTATTGTTAGAAGTTCAAAGCCTCATTGAGAGTCTTTTTCTTTTTGTTCTTATTATTTTCAAATGAATGTGTTAATTTCTATTACAAGTTTTACAAGATTAAATAAAGGAAAAATAAGTTTAATCATAATTTAATAACGAAAAAGTATATACTTTCATCTGCAGGAACTTGGTACACTGGAAACACTAACATTCTTTGCACGCCTTTCAAAAAGTTAAGCATTCAATTCCTGCAGATCTGAATAGTATAAAATGACAAAAGGAAAACAACAGAACACTGGTTGGCCACACTTTTATTTTCACATCCACATGTCACATTTGAAAGTTCAGCTTCTGATTAGTGTCAACATTATATAATTCAAGTCATCAGTAGCCATTATGTTTGACCCAAGTTAAAAAATGAAAGACAAAAATAATAATTTGATTTCTAAATCAGTTAAACTCAATCTATATTCAAATTGCTAATAACTGCTGATCTTTGTACTGATTTAATCACAGTAATTTTAAAATTGACATTTATCCTTTCTAAATTTAACATTTGCCGCAGACCCTTTGGAAATGTTAACATTAGTGAGACATGGTGCCTGGTTTCCCCGAGACCACTTTCATCATTGTTGTGCTTCCCTGGAGTGTTGATGGTGCCGTATTACAACCTGAAAAGATGCACACAACACTCCCATTACTGCCACGAGGGTGTCCTAGCTGTGTAGTTCCTGGTTCTGCTACTGCCTTTATTCATACATACACACTTCAGTTCTTTTCTGTGCCACAAGTTAAGGCTAAATTGTGTTTCTATCAGAAATGAAGTTTCTAGAAAAGCAAACTGCATACCTAATTTCTTTCTACTTTTGTTTCCCAATTTCTGGGCTACATACATCTCATTTTATATCAGTGATTATTTTGTTGTTCATGGAAAGTAAAAGTTAATACCTCTATATAGAATTAGTTTTAGTCCCTAAAGACAAAACTAGTTTAGTATTGACATTATTTCCATTTATAACTAGGTTTAATTCAACTCACAGTTCTTTTATTTTGTTTATTTTTTGTCTATGAGGCTGTTTTTTGTTTTTGTGTATTGCTTAATCCCTTCATCTTCAACTCACAGTTCTTTTAAAAATCACATATAATCCCTACAAGAATCAGATAGACAATAATATACAGTATAATTTCTGCTTACTTTAAAGTTATATGAATGCAAAGTTAAATCATACTCAGGGGCCCAGAAAAAATGGTTATAAAAAGAATGTCCCCCACCCTACAAAAAGGGAAGAATTCATTTTTTCCCTGTAATTTTTTTATAATTAGTAAAAACATATTACACTTTTTAATGAATTTTTGCTTAGAGAGGAGACAGTGCCTTCTTGTTAATTATAAAATAAAGAAATATGAAGCAGAAAAAGATATGTAGGAAAATCCATTGTGTTTTCCAAATCATAGGTGAAAGCTTGCACACTATTTCCCTTGATGATCTTAAGAATTGTTATAATCTGGTGTATAATCATAACAGGTGTATTTGAGTCTGAGTTCTTTTATCAGTTCTTGTATCAATAACCTTTGACCTGCCAGTTTAGATTTCTTTCCCACAGGGAGACTTACCCAGCCTATGCTTCATTCCCTCAGGAGTGTTTTAGGTATTTACTGATTAATCTCACAAATTAATTGGTGCTAACTTTTAAAAAAATATTTTATTTATTTATTTTTAGAGAGGGAGAAAAAGAGGGAGAGAAACATCACTGTCTGGTTGCCTGTAGCATGCCCCCTACTGGGGACCTGGCCTGAACCCCAGGCATTTGCCCTGACTGGGAATCAAACCAGCAACCTGTTGGTTTGCAGGCCAGCACTCAATCCACTGAGCTACACCAGCCAGGGCCGGTGCTAACTTTTTAATGAATGATTCTGACTAAATATGTAATCTGTATTACATTATACAAAATATAATGTATGTATGTGACATTAACACAATTATTAGAAACAAAACTTTGTATCCCAATATTTTCATACTAAGAAATTCTCATTTTTATACTGAGAAATTCTCAAGGTTTTGTGATTTTTTAAATGTGTGCTTTCATTTCAATAACAAAAAATTAATAAAGCCTTATTAGATAGCAACTTATGACCAAGTAGTGCATGATTTCTGTGTCAACATATGAATTTTTGTTCCTTGTTACATTGGTGTCAAACCATAAAGCAAAGATATAATGTTAAGTTTTAAAACTGGTGCTTCTAACATTACAACGTGAGGTCCTGGAGGTCTAAAGATACCTTTAGCATCTGTGTCTTCTCAACTTTGAGAAACACTACTTTAACTTGAAAACTGCATCCAATGAAGAAGGAGGACATGGCCATGACTGGCATGGCTCGGTTGGGTGGGTGTTGTTTCACAAAGTGAAAGGTTGCCAGTTTGTTTCCCAGTCAAGGGACACATCTAGGTTGCAGGTTTGGTCCCCAGTTGGGGCGTGTCTGAGAGGCAACCAGTCAATGATTTTCTCTCACTTGGGTGTTTCTCTCCTCTTTCTTTCTCTTTCCTTTCCCCTTTCTCTAAATAAATAAATAAATAATATTTTTTTTTAAAAAAGAAGGGAGGTATGGATTTAAGCACTATTGTAGACTGATCTTTGTGTCTTTCCCAGATTAAACCAAGGAACTCCCACTCTTCCTCTACACAAGCACAGCATGACGGTTAACAAACAGAAACAGCTGTGCTAAGGTGCTGTGGGAAGGTCACAGGGCTTAAGGTTCAAACAAAAGTGGCTAGGTTTCGGTTCTGACGTTAGCACTCTCTGCCTGCCTAGTCAGGTAGGGCTCAGGACTGAGTGAGATAATAAATGTAAAATTATATAACTAATATATGTCTGGCTCAGAGCAGCTGTTCAATAAAGTCTGTGTCCACCTTAGTCAGAAATGAGCTTCAAACTGTGATCTTTTCACACTAATCTTATGCTTTAACCTTTATAATGCAGTACTCCCCTGGAAAATACATCAAGATTAAAATACTTCAGGGAGAAATGTCTTTTACTGTCCTTTTCCCCAAAATATATGTATTAAAAGAAAATATATGTATTTTCTTTCCCATTTTTATGGATTAAAAAGTGTTTTGAACTCATCTAATATGAATATATAATGTCTGCTGTTCCAAAACATTTGGGAAAGTTTAAATACAAAATTAAAGGAGCACAAAGTCACACAATCTCCTTGTTTCCAGAGTCACTTTCAGTCAGCCCCACACAGCTGTTACACTGGGAATTATCCAATCGCACACAGATAGATCTCTTTCCATTCATTCAGATAATTCTGAATTCCTTTCAGAGGAAGCAGAATGCCAGAGCAGAAGTACAAAGACTCAATAACGGTCACCCTAAGGAAGGATTCAACCAACTGCTCATCAGAAATGTTGCAAAGCTTCTTTTTTTGTCCATATGTTTCTTCCTGACAGTGGAAATTTCAAATTATATTGAATACCTTTTGTTCAGACATAGTATTAAAATATTTTTTTAATTGTGCTATTCAAAATATGCCAGAGACCTTGAAAAAAGAAGAGGTAAAACAGCTCTGGTTGTTTGTGCGTGTGTGTGTCTGTGTGTCACGGATTAAAATTCTCGCCACTCTATTTATTATATAATTGAAACTATAAGGTACAAGGTCAAAAGCCTTTAGTTTGAGAATATGCACCAGCATCTAGCTTCCTATTACTCAACTACATTGAAATAGATTAATCATTTACATGATGATTTAGAAGTAACAAAATTATTAGAGCATTGTGGATTTAAAAGCTAGTCTACCTGGATTATATTCTGACTGTACTTCCTGTTTTCTGTCTGACCTTGGGTTGCTCCTTTCCTTAAACCTTAGCCTCATATGCCAAATAGAGACAATGATACTACCTTCCTTTTATAACTGTTCTAGATTAATTGAGTCCACTTATGAAAAGTGTTTAGAACAGTGCCTGAATCATCATAAGCACAATATAAGTTATAGTTGTCATTATTAGTAATATTATTATTATCCCAGAAATATATTCCTATATTGTTTAAGAAAATTTATTGCAAAACAATTGAATGGTCTTGAACAGGATTTGGAAGATATTTTAAGCATTTCCTTTGGACATCTCAGCATTGCTATAATTTACATACAGGCTAGATCAATAGCTATTAAAATTTATTTTTATTAATAAAATATTCAATTAAATATTAATTCTTAAATGTTAGCATTTCATTCTTTATATGGCATGATTACAGAGGTCTGGCCTATCTTACTCATCTTTGTAAATCTGGTAATTAGCACGCTGCTAGGCACATAGGGGTATCAGTCCACATGCACTAAATGAGTGTGAGCTATTTAGTCAATAATGGGGATTGTTTCACTTCTTGAAACGTCTTATGATTTTTTATAAGTGTTCTTTCTGCTTTAGCACAATGAAATATCAAATTTCTGTGAAAGCTATGCAAATTTTTAATTTTATAAATTTTTCTTGCAATTAAAGTTCTAACCATACTCATTTTGCTGGGATAAATAAGGTTTATGTTGTTTTTATTTTTTAAAAAAAAGGACCTGTTAAAACCAAATATAACTTCTTTTGCAAGGAAAAATAATTTTTTAAAGAAGGCCAGTATCACTTACTGGAAGGACTTATTGGAAGCAATGATTCTCCAATAGAGATTGGGATTCAGTGGGTACGGGGTGTGTCTCAGGCACCCACGATGATTCTAGACACCATGTGTTAGGAAACACTGAAGAAGCAATAAAAACTAACATGTTCGAGCCCATGCTTAATGTTCTAGCTACTGTCTAAGTGCTTTATATAAGTTAACTAATTCCTGACACACACATGTACCACAGTTCAAACCCAGGCAAGCCTGCCTCAGAAATCCATGCTTTTGCTATGAGTACTGTGAGATACTGGAGCTCATGTAATCAGGGAAATCAACACTAGTCTTTCAATTTCTTCATTTACAAATTCAAAGTTTATTCCTTTGGTGAGAAATACATTAGGTAAAATTCATCAATACATGTTTTAAGTGTTTTGTGTATACATATAAAGTATGTATATATTAAATATTGCTATTAGATCAATCACATCAGTCCAAAAACTTTGTTATCAATATCAAGTGAAGAAAAAGAAAGATATTACTAAAGGAAAGAATTTTTAAAAGATAAGCAAATAGAGCATTAGTTAAGATTGATTTCATTTAGTATCAAAGCAGCGCAACTTGTTGCGCTCTTGGAAAGGTGGGACTAATCAACATCAGACATTTCTCAGATATCTCACACTTTAGCTCTTCTTCAAATTATAGTCCTTCCTATGAGAAACTTACACTAGAAATCAAGCCATACTCATATCTTTAAGGTTATATGACAATAAAAAGTCATTTGTTTCATATTTAATATCTGATAGCTAATTTTTCTGAACTGTTGTTATCTGTTTTTACTCTGGTACTCAAATCAAATGATTGAAACTAAAGGAAATAATAGAGTACCCTTGCCACTGGTAACAACTGACTGGGATAAAAGTGTTCATGCTTAGAATGAAATATTTGCTATTCACCAGCAATTTATAACAATGTCTTGAAATATAAATGCCCTAGTTATGACACTTAAGATCACATTATTAAGTTGAATCTTTTATTATAATCTTTCACCTTAAGCCATGATGGAAGTAAGACAAAAAATTGTTGTTTCTTTTTAGGTTCATTCATGATAACAAATTTCAAAATCTAATCATTTGAGCAATCTAGATTTTACTTCTCAACATATTATTGATTTGTGAAGCATTTACATTTATTATGCTTGAATTTCTCCTCATGTGACTTTTTTAGGTTAAAGATAGCATATTAAACAGAATCCAAGACTATCATATAATATTCATTAATTCACTTAACCAAATATGTCCATGTGCTGATATCTCATGGGCTAGTTGTTGAGGATTAAACAATAAATAAGATAAAGTGAATACTCTATTTTTTCTCTTCTAATTCAGTAGGAGAAAAAAATCTTGCCCACTGGCAAAGTCATTTATTAAATGAGGTTCTTTTCCTTTTTTTGTAAGGTAAGCTTAAAAGTAATGTTGCTCTTACTCTGCAGGAGAAGCTCTGTTAGAATCTTTAATCTACAAAACAGTGGTTTTAAGTGAACCACTAGCAATTCCACTGTGAATTAGACTGTAAACACATTGTTATGGGTATCTTGGACTTTCAGAAAAGAGAAATGGACCCCCTCATACAAAGAGAGAACTCGCCTTCATTGCTGAGTTAAACAGAAAGCTATCAGAGCCAATACTCACCTCCAAGGGAGACAGAGGCATTGTTTTAGACTCTCCAGGTTCTTCTCAGAAAACAGCTGAAAAGCAATCTTTTCCTCAGTGCATGTTTTAAACATTACAGTGATTTCCATTCCTGCTATTCTGGTGAATAGAATAGAGAGAATCTACTATGGTAGTTCAGGCCAAAAACAATTATATTGAATATTGACCTCAGTTCATTTCATAACTTTTCAAAATCATTTTTCTGTGTATGAAGGCATTGGACTCTATGATTAGCTCATACTCAAAATAATTAATAAATGGTCATATAAAGCTTTATTCTGTAAACTTGAGGTGCCTTAGTAAATGAGCAATGCTGATTATTTTTCCCCAATCAATTAAAAGTACATAAAGCCGCATTGTTTGTGTAGCGCTGTACTAGACTCTCTGAAGCATACATAAAGCACGAAACATTGACCGCACGGGCTGTGAACCAAAAGGTTGCCAGTTCGATTCCCAGTCAGGGCACATGCCTGGATTGCAGGCCAGGTCCCCAGTGGGGGCCACGTGAGAGTCAACCACACATTGATGTTTCTCTCCCTCTCTTTCTCCCTCCCTTCCCCTCGATCTAAAAAATAAATAAATAAAATCTTTAAAAAAAAAAGACTATACAGTGACAGGAATATTATGCTAAGTTGCACGATGAATGCTGGAATTCTTGACCTAAAGAGTTCGGGCTTAGGACTAAGTCTCTACAATTAATGTGGGAGGTAAACATTTCTAGCCACACAGAGGTAGATGAACACATTTTTAATAGGTTCTACTTCATTCTGAAGGTAAAATCTGACTGAAAGTAAGCATTTTGGGGGACAAAGAACATAAGCTTTGTATGATTATAAAATGAAATTCAAGACCAAGAATGTGTAAAAGTCATGCAAGACAAATTAAGACATTAATTCCCTGATGTGATGAAATATAGGTCTACACACATAGTAATAGGCTTTTAGTCAAAACAGTTGTGTCTATAAAAGGCACCGAATATAGAACCTTACCAATGGTTCAAGGCTTATATTTGATCTCAGACTGCTGAGGAAGCTTTAGCTTTCCATGACTACTCAAGACCCCATTGATTTTTTCCTCTGAATTCATCTAGTACATGAATAATACAATACCAATTGTAGCACGTGTGTATGCCAAGTAAAGTGCATGTTTAAACAAATGTTCCAAGTGTTCAGAGACAGAGTGTATCTGTCCTACTGATACTGTAGCGTTCTTATAACGATCGACCTCTCTGCAGACTCCGAGGGCCCTTACCTAACTTGCCCTGAGACCATGAAGTGCTACCTTTTCCAGCCTTTTTTTTCCACCTGGGAAATTATTAAAGTCAATGATATCCCTGGATCATCACAGTTCCAACAACCCAAGTTCTATTATCCTATTTCTGTTTACATTACTTAAAAACAGAAACTAATGTTTGGACCAGTTAAAGTGAAATTTAAGCTTTCATAAGCAGATTCTCTAAATCAATGACTTTAATTTCATTGTAGCTCAGGGTGACTTTACTAACCAAAAGGAGCAGCACAAAAAATAAAATTGCTAAGTGAAGTCATTGTGGTATTCTTAACAGTCCTAAATGCCAATTTAAAGAATAGGCTGCTTCTTCTGAAGCACTTCTATTTAAAACAGAGTGGACAGCAACATTGATGGATGACCAAGGCAGTCTGAGTCACACAAGGGGACTTTATCTTTCTGCAAGTAAGGAATAAAATGCAGAATTTTTTTCTATCATTCTCACACAGCTATGAAATGCTATTAGCTATTCACAATGCAGAACTGTCTACCAAAATCTGAGAGTAAATAAACCACTCTTTCCTTCCACCTGCATTGGTAAGAACCACAGGTTGGGTGGGAACTTCTCCAAATTATTTATTCTGTCTCCCTTTTTACATCCTGGTATTATACAAACTGTTCTCTCTAGCTAACCTGTCAGAGAGACATCTGTTACCTTTATAGAAGCCAATGCACATGGGTGTGTGTCATGGTTTGGTTATTCAGTGCCAATATTCTGGGGCAAATCTTTTCACCAGGCTTTGTCTGGAAACTCTGTTTAGCTCCATCAGGCCCTAGAGGCACATATATTGCCCACCTTTAACTTCAGGCACCAGGTAGCATGTAGTCTATTAGCTTAGTTATTTTCACCCATGCTGCAAAAATGACATGTTGCCTGTATAGCTCTCTTGGCAGTTTTAAACTGCCCTGTCAAGCACAAATAATTTATTAAAAAAAGAAGCATCCCTAATATAGCCTTAACACCCTTGGGTACTCTTCTCCCATTACTTTTCACCTTTCTGTCTCAAGCCAAGAAACTAAAAGGATTAGATGTAATGCTTTAAATTGTAAAATGTGGCAGTTCATAGAGGCCTTACTGCATATTTGCAAGCCAGAGGAGAATTATCATGTTACTACTAACACCTTAAATTTAATGCTTTGATGTATCAAAAGAAAAAGGTTTTTTTTGAGATCCAAAGACAGTGAGAAAAGCTAAGGTCTGAAAAGGCCAGTTAACATGGTGATCACTGCATGTGAAATCAGGTGTACTTCCATTTACTTTTTATGCAGCTTTATCATTTGCAGGCTTTTCTGCCCCAAAGAGCCTTGGCTGTCCGTTGCAAAATGCTCTTCACATGGACAGCATTCTACTCTATTTATCATCACCCACTGTCTGTGTCAGCAGATCTAGTGACCTCTGTGAGTGTTCCTCCCCCGACTGGGTGGATGATGAGCTCGACTGTTCCATCCTGAAAGTGCTGAGGGAGCTTCCAGCCCAGATGGCCTTCTTGCTGATCATGTCTAAGGGTTGTGCTATTTTGTTATGTTTTTCTCCTAAGCTGGCTCATTTAGTACAGGATACATCCGAGGCAGTTTGGCTGAGCCAACAAAAAATAATAATATAGTTGACTTATGAATTACAGTGCTGCCTTACAAACTAATGACAGTCACCAAATTAAAAGTATTTTCTCTAGTGTTACAGAGAAAAACTGTGATATGTGCTCATATATATCAAAAATAAAAGGTCAAAGTGAAGTCTGCTTTGTTGTTTGGTATCAAAAAACAATGAGTGTGCATTTAATACATACTTTGCTTCTGTAGAATGCCCTGGGATTGCTTTTCTAATTCACTTTTTAAAGGTTAAAAATACTGCAGACTCAATATACACATGAGGCTGCCGCTGTCATTGTTAATGGAAGGTGTCCGCATTTCATTCCTCAGTTCTGAGTGGTTGGTTTTCTTCAACAACCACTAAGTATGCCTTGGAGTGCCAAGTTCTAGCCCTGCCCAGTCTTCCTACCTGGCACATGCATCTGCCCAGGAATTTGTTCCTAGTATTATTAGCAACCCAGTGTTCCTTTTAACTGTTCAAAAGTAATGACCGGCTCAGCTCATAGAGAACCTGTCATCATAAAGAATTCAGGTAAATGATACATCTGGATGTCAAAAGATGCTATAGCAATATGAATTTTGCTATCAGTTGAATATCCATTTGAAATTAAAGTTAGAAATTTAATTCCAAAATGAATTACATTTGAGCAATATCATCAATGACCCAAAACATTAAAGCTTAGCAAAAGAATTTATCTTAATATGATCCATAGTAAGTAAAGACCGCTGAAGAGATTCTCAGGGAATGTTATGTAAGAAAGTTGATTCACATGGAATTGATCTAATTTTGGCTGAAATGAAAATAGACTGAAGCAGCAGCATCACTTCCCCTTAGGTAGCTGAATGCTTTTAAAATATTATTTATAAATGCCATATGTTAAAGACACTAGAAAAAAAACTTAGGAATGCCAAAGAGCAAAACTATACTGAGTTCTTCTCATATAAAAAGCAGAAATAAAATAGTACTGAACTTCATATTAAGTTTATAGGATGAAAGTCAACCCCCAGCTGTGAAATATGAAAAAAGTAAACAAGAAATAAAGCAACATCAAAAGCTTGAAATTGAATTATTTTTTAAATAATTTAAATCTATTTAGATATAAAAAATAATTTGCAAGGGGAACGGCCATGTGAATTATGCAATTTATTTTGTTTAATTTATTCAAAGAGTTCCCATGAGAGAAATTTGACATTAACAGTGAAAACAAAATTCTTGCATCTTATAATTAAAATGTTTGTAACAAGAAGGGAGGGGGAGGGAGATAACAGGGAAAGAAGGGAAAGGGTCATCAAGGAGCATGTATAAAGGACCTGTGGACAAAGCCAAAGGGGGGAAAGATGGAAGGTGGGAGGTGGGGGTGGGTGGGGCAGGGGAAAGTAGTGCCAGGAAAATGGGGACAATTGTACTTGATCAACAATAAAAAATAATAGTAGTAAAAAAAAGGAAAAGAAAAATAAAAAATAAGATATTTGTATATTTATATCATAAATCTGTTTAGAGATATCTTGTCAAAAATAAATTATGTACTTTGCATATGGAGAACTAACACAACCCATAGTCATAACTTTGATATGTGTGTAATCTCCCCAATACAATTTTGCGTTCATTATCTGTATTTTGAAGATGTAAGTTTTTAAACTTATGTTTAACATGCCTGAAATTATTTCCTTAGTTCTTCCAACAGTTATCAGTAAGAGGAAGGTACTTATGGCTATACATATAATTTTTTAGATCTATCAGTTTTAATTTTAATTTTAATTTAAATACCTTATCTAAACTGTTTTGTTCAACAAATATGATTTCATGGGTTAAGACACTACCTTCAATATGGTTTATAGTCCAGAGCAGGAGACAGACACTAAATCAATTATTTCAGGTTCTCCTCAGCCATGTATTCTGGTCTAAGGCAGTTTGTCCAACATGCAAAGATAGGTTGAGTGTCATCTCTACTGTTTTTTTGTATGAGAAATTGAAGTATTAAGACTTTAAACAATACAGCCAAGGTCATATCAGAGTCTCAAAGTTTCCCTTCATTCTCTTATTTAAGGAAAAGTTCTAAAAAGTGCATAGAAAAACAAGTTTTTATGCCAATAGACTTATAAATCCCATTTTATTAAAGTCACTTTGGTTCAGTTCAGGAAACATTAATACACAGCTACCATATCCTGGGCACTGTTAACTCCTGGAGATGTTTGTAAGACTATGCTACTACTCCATAGCAGTCCTAGGTTAGACAAGTCAGATATAAATACTGTCCAGAAAGTCTCATGAATGCGTATCTGAAGCCAGTGCCATTTCCCTTTGTTTTAAAGATATTGACAATAACCAAGATACCACACGCACCCTACCTTAACACTTCCTCCAAGGTAAATAGAAGAAGGCAGATGATGCAGGTAAAATATTGAATATTAGGATCACCATATCTAGACACAGTCCCTGCCGATTCTTTCTTTTTCAGAGAGCTAACCCCATAGAATCCAACTGTAGGAAGCTCAAAAAATGCATATAATGCCACTTTTGAAGGGTTTTAAGAGCTCCAAAATGGTACTATGCTACCTCTTTTAAAATTGACCTTTGAACATTCTTAATAAAGCAAAAATGGATGTTCTCAGACTTAGAAACCTCTTGTAAGGTTTTCCTTCCCACAGAGAATTTGGAAGTAGTGTTTCAGTTCAAAGAGCAATGCATCTGCTTGCTGAGACCATTGTAGCTCTATCAGAGACAAATGGTCACAGAGTTTAGGGAAAGGAAAACGAGGACATGAATACACAGGCAGATAACTTCACTCTTGTCTGTCAGCTGTCCAAAAACAGAGATATGTCCAAAGTGCTACCTGAACACCAAAACAGGATTCCTACATGCAGGGGTGAGGCTTTGTGGGGAGGAAGGGAGAGGTACCTTCTCAGAGTGGTATCTCAGTCTTGAAAAGTTAGGAGTTTACCAGGCAATAAAAATTCAGTGAAGGAAGAATTACATTAGTAAGGAAATGGAGATGTAGGAATTCATGTTCTGTATATCAAGGAGTCCTACATGTAACAGGCAGTTATGAAAATGTATATTTTGTATATTTTAATGGGTAATAACAATCTCTCCCAATTTTTTAAATGATCTTTTGATTATCAGCCAATTAATTCAAAACTTCACTACCTGATTCTTAAAAGAACTGTTACTGCAGGTGGTCAGAGGCACTTAACAAGATCTTAGAAGAGGACAAAGCAATAAAACATTCAATTTCACAAACAATATGGGTGCCTGTGATTAGTTGGGCACGGCTTTTCCCTCCCACTGGAATAAAAGCTCCATGTCACAGGGCTTTTGTTTTATTACCCACAGTTCTATCTCTAGCACCTAGAATAAAAACTGGTGCATATATAGTTATGATTATATGGTTATATAGTAAAATTTGGGATTTAGTGATAAGCAAGACAGACCTGGTGTCTTCTTTTTTATGAAGTTGATATTCTAGTACAGGGTTTTAACTTAGGAGAGACAGAAACTTGTACAGGGAAAATATTAAATCTTTATTTTTTTCAACCTGTAACTAAAATTTAGCATTAAATTTAAATATGAATATAGGCCACAAGCTGCAGATGCATTGGCAGTATCTGTAACTTTATCACCATTAGTATCACAGATAATTTCATACCACTTTTTAGTGTTGCAGACATCTGAAAACACCCCATTGCTCGTCACGACTTGTAAGTTGTTTGCTGTTGACGTGCCATTAGGTTTTATTACTTAATACCTTAATAAAAAAGCAAGTATATTAATATGTTATAAATTTAGGTTTAGTGAAATTATATTTCAATATAATTCACTTTTTGTTGCTGTTATCCCAAGTAATTTATCTAATGCATTTAAAACTGTTGTTTTGAGAAGATAATTACAGATCTCAGTAGAATGCTAACTAGGTTCATTATATCAAAAATGTTAAGAACATGTCTAGGGGAGAAATGAAATTAATTAAACAAGTTTTTATTCTTTGATGATTAGGAAAGTGCTCTGAAGAGGAAGAATAGGATGCTGTCATTGCACACACATAGAAGAGATGGGGTAGTCTTGGAAGGATTGCCAGAGAAGTAATGCCTCTGATCCCCTTGAAAAATTAGTGGAAGAGTATGGCCTGTTCAAAAACCTGAAGGAAGTTTGTCATGGAAGGAGCTAGAGCATGAGTGTGTGAGTGGAAGAGGCTGCTGTTTAGGGGATAAGAGATGAAACTGAAGAGGTTACACTTGGACCAAGTAAAATTAAGACTTAAAAGAGCTTGCATTTTATTCGGAGGTTAATGGGAAGCTATTGATGAGTTTTAAAAACTGAGAGTGAAAAAAAGATCACTCCGGAGAGAATGGATTTCAGGAGGGGCAAACGTTAAGCAGGGAGAGCAATCTCCATTCTTACAATAACTCAGGAAGATTGTATGAGACAAGCATTGTTATTTAAAAAATACAGAAGTAAGTAAAATCAATATGCTACTAGAACATCAATGCGTTTTGTTTTCATATTTCACCTTATTAGGATCACTTTTTTATCCATAGCAGAACTTTATTGACTGTTGCTAATGCAAACCATTTGCATTTCTTTCAGTGGTTTTTGTAATTCAAAGTGAGTTAAAGGAAGTAGGGTAGGAGCTTCAGCAAATGACAAATGACACTTCCCTTGAGAATCAATGCAACAAAACTGCCAGGCACAATTATGGGCTGTGAAACCTGTTTCTAATCACTATCCTAAGCTTCCAATTTTGACCTAGTGATTTCTGGACAAGCTATATCATTTTAAAGGATATTTATATCAGTTCCTTCTATTTTAATTTTATCTTTAGCCAAATTCTCTCTTTTCCTTACTGTTTGTTCCCAAAGATATAATTTGTGATTCTGTCCAACTTATACATTATCCTAAAACCAAATGTAGTGCATCATGTAGCAAGATTGTCTGAATTTTTGTCCTTTCCAGGATGTGTTCATTTATGTGGGTCCCTTCTGTTGATTAAATGTTAACCTGTTGTTTTCTCTCCTTCCAAAACCACTGAAGCATGATATAACTTTGATTTTTAACACATGATTATTTTATATATCATTCATATATGATTTTTAATTATTATTTTGGAGACAATGAGTGATGAGATATAGAAAGCTGGCCTCATAAAGCATTTAGTTTCCACTGTGACCAGATGCATGAGTGCCAGTGCTCATTGTCATGCCTTTCCACATTTGATAAATATGTGTTTCACTCCATTTACCTTTAACCAATCATTTTTGGTGGGAGGTTATTTCCTTCAATGTTCTGGTTCCTCCATCATCCCATGAGGTACAAGAGAAGATGAGGAGGTAACAGGTAGTTATCTATAATATAAATACATAGGAAACTGAAAAAATAACAAGAAAGAAAAATTATCTTTTTTATAAAATAAAGTAACTCTTTAAGTAAGTTAGTAGAACCTATTTTCCTCTGAACATTTCCATAATAGTTGTACCAAACTTACACTGAGCAATAAATTCTTTCATGGCTATTGATGTTTTTGTCATATAAAAATCTCAGGGGTTTTTGTCATTTGCTTTTCTTTTCCATACAATATAAACTTTAATATCTTATTTTGGTAATGAGATGAAAGAAGGCCAAAATAAGTTAGAGACTATACAGAAGGCACTATATCCAGAACATGAACATATAAAAAATACTAAACAATTTGTGCTTAGATATAAAACAGGACACAAATGAAGCTCAAGATCAAAGCAAGATTATAAAATAAAGACTTAATGAGTGATATACACATTTTAGAATAAAATTACAGTATATGTGTAACAAAAAAAAACAAAGTATTTTGGTTCTATAAATATGAACAATCAAGAAACCTGATTACATAGTAAGCTTTTGGGTCTATAATTACACTCTGACTCTCAATTTACCACTGCATGAAGTTTCAGCTCTCCGGTATTTTTCTTGGGATACCACTACAATATTATAATTTATTCCTCAATTTTACTTCTAATTTATTGTAATTAGGTCTCCAATATTCTTCTGATCTAACTAATGCTTTGTTCCCATAATCTGATTAAATATCATGCCATCACTCAAATCAGTTTAATTACACTGCCTTTTTAAAACCATAATGGATTCTTTTATATCTTGTTCATTTCCTCTTCTTAGGATTTGTATCCTGCACCACACCATTAGCAGTTAATTGTAGACCTATTTTTGCTATTTACAACTGGCTTCATCTGCTCTCCAACAAGAAGGTACACTCCATATCAGCATGCATTCTAAGGCACAACACAGAGCTCAGTGCATTTACTTAGGTAATTGTTAACTAAAACTCAAACAACAGAAATTACATAAATTTTTGGAGCAAGATAATTCCCAAGTCTGAATTCTGCCTCCTCTATGTATTTATTTGTTTATCAAATATTTATTGATCACCCACTATATGCCAGACACTATTGTATATTTAGCAATAGAAGCAAAAGAAGTCAATCACAAACACAAAACCACACACACACACACACACACGTGAGGCAATACTACCTATACTCAATGAGTTTACATTCAAACGGAAGAGGTAGAGCAGACAACAAAAATGATGTTTTAGGTGACAGATTGACAAAGAAAAAATAAATCAAGGAACAGAGATATGAACTGTTAGAAGGAAGATGGAGTGCCCTATGGAGATAATTATCAGGAAGGCTGGAAGGAAATGAGGGAGTTAGCCTTACGGGAGAGTATTCAAGCAGGAGGACCATAAATTGCAAGTACCTAAGTGAGTAAGCATCTTTTTTTTAATTTATAAATGCAATGCCTATCTATTTTTATTAAATTTATTGGAGTGACATTGGTTACTATGATCACATAGGCCTAAAGGGCACCACAACAAGTGATCTACACACCACACTGTGTGCCCCCCACCTGAAGTCAAGTCATCTCCCATAACCATATATTTGGCCCCTTTTACCCTCTACCATCCCCCAAATCCCTTTCCTCTGGTAACCACCATACTGTTGTCTGTGTGTGTCTCTGAGTTTCAGTTTTATATCCCACATATGAGTGAAATCATATGGTTCTTAGCTTTTGCTAACTTATTTCACTTTGCATAATATTCTCCAGGTCCATCCATATTATTATAAATGACAGTATTTCATTTTTTCTTATGGATGAGTAATATTCCACTATGTCTATGTACCACATTCTCTTTATCCAGTTGCCTATTGAGGGACACTTTGGTCATCTCCATGTCTTGGCCATCATGAATAATGCTGAAACACACATAAGGGTGCATATATCTTTGCAAATACATGCTTTTGGTTTTTTTCAGAGAGATTCCCAGAAGAAGGATTTCTGGGTCATATATCAATTTTTTAAAGAAACCTCCATACTGTTTCCCACAGTAGTTGTACCAGTTTACATTCCCACCAATAGTCACTGAGGGTTCTTTTTCCTCGACAACCTCTCCAACATTTGTTATCACCTGTCTTGTTGATAATAACCATTCTAACAGGTGTGAGGTGGTATCTCATTGTAGTTTTGACCCCAAAGGCAAGGGAAGTAAAAGCAAAAATAAATCAATGGGACTATATTAAACTAAAATGCTTCTGCACAGCGAAAGTAACTGGCAATAAAACAAAAAGGCAAGCAACTGAATGGGAGATGTTATTTGCAAAAAATCAGCTCAGAGAAAGGGTTAGTACCCAAAATATATAAAGAATTTATACAGTTCAATACCAAACAAACAATTCAATTAAAAAATGGACAGAGGACTTGAACTGACACCTCTCCCAAGAAGACCTACAAACAGCCATCAGTTATATGAAAAGATGCTCAACTTCACTAGCAATTAGGGAAATGCAAATCAAAACTGCAATGAGTAATCAGCTTCTTTAGAGTATCTGAGGGATAGTGAAAACCCATATGGCTAGAAAGAGAAAACAAGTAGGAGAATAAGAAGTTAGCTCAAATAGATACACACATGAGACTTTGCAGGCCATAGTAAGAATTTCATTTTGAAGGAAAAGAGAAATGATATAACCTGACTTACATTTTAACAGGCTCTCTCTCATTACTGATTAAGAATGGGAGTGGGAAGAAACATGGAATCCAATGAGGAGACTGTGGCAATAATCCAGGCAAGAAATGGTTGTCAGAAGTGGTCAAATTCTGGATGTATTTTAAAGGTAGAGCCCATAGGGCTTGCTGTTGCGCAGTGTAAGGGGAAAGGAAGAATCAACAATTACATCAAACTTTTGAGCTCTAGCAACCAGAATGTAGAATTATCATTACTGAGATGAAGACAAATAGAAGAACCTTGGTGAGAAGTGGAGGACAGCTTAGATTTTAACATGTTAATTTTGAGGTGATTATCATTACAATTCTAAGTGAACCTGTCAAGTAGTCAGATAGTTGGCCTGGAATTCACAGAAAAGGACCAGGACAACTTGGAAATTATTAGTATTAATATGGTATTTAAAGCCATCTCTAGAGAATGTCAGCACCTACACAGTGAGACTAGAAAAACAAGAGAAATTCAAGTAATGAGCTCTGCCTAAGGGCACTGTAATCTATAGAGATAAATGAGATGAGAAGGAACCAGCAAAGAGACAGAAACTGGTGACCAGAAAGATAGAAGGAAAACTCAGTAAGTGTGATAGTTTTAGATGCCAAGTATCAAATGGTTTCAAGGAAGAGTGATCAATTAGGTAAAGTGCTATTTATAAATTGAGTAAGATTAGTTCTGAGAAATTTCCGTTAGAATTAACATGTTGGGCTTTGGTGACCTTTACAAGAGCAGTTTCACAGGAGGGGGTAAAAACCTAATTTGAGTGTGTTCAAAGGAACAGAAGGAGAGAAATTGAAGACAGTAAGGATAGAGGACACTTTCAAGGAGTTTCACTATAAAGAGAAGAATAGAAATGAAGCAGTAGCTTTAGGGAAAATGGTTTCAAGATATGAGAGAAATACCAGCATGTCCTTTAACTAATAAATGATCACTGGAGAGGGAAAAACAGTGATGCTGGAAACAAAGGAGAGAATACTGGAAATGTCCTTGAGTAGTCAAGGGCAGATAGGATCCAGGGTATACATAGAGGACTTGACTTTACCCAGGATCACAAATCATTCACCCATAGTAATGAAAGAAAAAGTAGAATATTTTCACACAGAATAAAATGCATGAGTAGATATAGTGATAGAAGCTTGTGTAAATTCTTTTCTGAAAGCTTCAATTTTTAGATAAAACTAGTTAAAATCATCTGCTGAAACTGCAAATGTGGAAAAGTTGTGGTATATTAGAGGAGAAAGACTAAAAGATTTAAAAATCATCTAAGATAGTAAGAAAAAGAATCAACTAGGGATAGAGGGTGATTTCCAGAAACCATGAAAAGGAAACTAGCTGGTATGGCTGTGAGTTTTTATCAGCAACATTCAGTTATGTGGATATAGCCTCAGACTAATGAAGAATTGAATGTAATCTGGATTATAACTTTGTCACATGAATAAGGTAAACTGAAGAGAGGTAAAGGATTTGAGTAATTATGACTACCTATGATGAATTTTAAGCTGGTTTGATTGGCAATAAACCACATAGCATAAAAAAGTAGGATGAATGTATTGATTGTTCTAATGTGGAAAAAGGATTTCTGGAGTCTGGCTTTTGAAGGATACTTAGAGGGACAGGAGGTAAAGTTTAGAGGATAACTAATTGAAGCTGAGATTATGTAGAGTTTGCAGTTTTTGTCAATGTCAAGATTATAACCATGGGAGTGTGTAGACACAGTGTGACTGAGTGAAATCAAGATCATGGAGAAAAACTAACTAAACTGAGGTAGGTAATGTTAGTATTGAATTACAATTTACCAACTATAACTTTTGGCAAGTTACTTACACTTTCTGCATAACTTAAAGCTTTTTTCCCACCATATTATTTTCCATGAAGAAAAACATCTGTTGATTGAAAACTTTGAGTTATAAATAATAATAACAGCTATTATTTTTAATTTATTTTTAATCATCATTCAAGAACAGTTTCTATCTTTTACTCCCATTCCAGCCAACCCACCCATCCCTCCCCTCTCCCTCCCACTTCCAATGCCCCTACTTTTTGTCCATATGTCCTTTATATTTGTTCCTGTAAACCCTTCCCATTCTCCCCTAAAGTTCCCCTGAAATTCCCTCCCCTCTCCCATCTGATCACTGTCAGCCTGTCCTCTATTTCAGTGTCTTTGGCTATATTTTGCTTGTTTCTTTGTTCTATTGTTTAGGTTCCTATTAAACGCAAGATCATATAGTGTTTGTCTTTCACTGCCTGGCTTACTTCACTTAGCATAATGTTTTCCAACTCCATCCATGCTGTTGCAAAGTGTAGGAGCTCCTTCTTTCTTTCTCCTGCGTAGAATTCCATTGTGTAAATGTACCATGGTTTTTTGATCCATTCATTTACTGATGGGCACCTAGGTTGTTTCCAGCACTTAGCTACTGTAAATTGTGCTGCTATGAACATTGGGGTGCATAGTTTCTTTTGGATTGGTGTTTCAGGATTCTTAGGATATAGTCCCAGCAGCGGAATTGCTGGGTCAAAAAGCAGATCCATATTTAGTTTTCTGAGGAAGTTCCATACTGTTTTCCATAGTGGTCTTATCAGTCTGCAATCCCACCTACAGTGTACTAGGGTCCCTTTTTCTCTACAACCTCTCCAGAACTTGTTGTTTGTTATTTTGTTTATGATGGCCATTCTCACTGGGGTGAAATGGTATCTCATCGTGGTTCTAATTTGCATCTCTCTGATAGCTAGTGATATTGAACATCTTCTCATGAGTCGCTGGATCCTCTATATGTCCTCCTTGGAGAGGTGTCTGTTCAAGTCCTTTGCCCATTTTTTACTGGGTTGCTTGTCTTCTTAGACTGGAGTCATGTAAGTTCTTTATATATTTTGGAGATTAAACCCTTGTCTGAGGTATCATTGGCAAATATGTTTTCCCATACAGTTGGTTCTCTTTTTATTTT
>CM052543.1:66223063-66324738 GCA_028533065.1 Trachops cirrhosus
ACTCTCTGAGCTTCTGGACTTCCTGGAAGTCTATTTCCTTTGCCAGATTGGGGAAGTTCTCCTTTATTATTTATTCAAATAATTTTTCCACTTGTTGATCTTCCTCTTCTCCTTCTGGTACCCCTATAATTCAGATGTTGGAATGTTTAAAGATGTCCTGGAAGTTCCTAAGCCTCTCCTCATTTTTTTGAATTCTTGTTTCTTCATTCTTTTCTGATTGGATGTTTCTTTCTTCCTTCTGTTCCACTCCATTGATTTGAGTCCCAGTTTCCTTCCCATCATTATTAATTCCCTGTACACTTTTCTTTATTTCTCTTAGGGTAACCTTCATTTTTTCATCTAATTTGCAGCCAAATTCAACCAATTCTGTGAGCATCCTGATTACCAGTGTTTTGAACTGTGCATCTGATAAGTTGGCTACCTCTTTGTTGCTTAATTGTATTTTTTCTGGAGCTTTGATCTGTTCTTTCCTTTGGGCCATTTTTTTTTGTCTTGACGTGCCTGTTATGTAGTGAGGGACAGAGGCTTAGGTATTCATCTGGGTGGGGCAACACAGTTGCTGGGTTGTGATGCTGTATGTGGGGCAGGGTTCCGAGAGGGAACAATGGCACTTGCTCTGTTCTCTGCCAGGTTTCAGTCATTTCCTCTGCCTCCCCCAAGCAAATTGGGCCCTTCCGGTGCTGATTCCCATGTGGGTGGGTTTGTGTACATTCTAGAACCCTATGGGTCTCTCCAACAGACACTCAGGTGAGACTGGGAGTCTCTCCTGGCACCTCAACTGCCACAGATGTTTTCAATAGGTGCATTAAGGCTTTATTTCCTCACACTGGAACGCTGGGTTGCACAGTCTGTCTTGTTCCCCAGTTTTGCCTTGTTTATCTGCACGCAAATATGGAACCACCCAATCCACCAGCCACCTTGTGCGCTGCGCCCCTCCACAATCCACCGCCTCATTGCATCCACCAGCTGCTGCCTTGAGCACTCAGAGTCCACCAACCACTGCTTTGCTATGACCCCTCTCTGACTGGCCATGTGACACCACCCCTCCTACAGGTCTGGATGAATGTGTCTACTTTAATTCCTTGGTTGTTGGACATCCATGTAGTTCAATTTTCTGGCAGTACTGGTTGTTTTTTGTTTCTAAGTTGGCATTGCCCTTATTTTGGTTGTGCGAGGAGGCACAGTTTGTCTACCGATGCCTCCATCTTGGCTGGAAGTCCCACTCCTACCACTGTTATTCAACATAGTACTAGAAGTTCTAGTCACAACAATCAGATGAGAAAAAGAAATAAAAGGCATCCAAATTTGAAAGGTAGAAGTAAAACTGTCATTTGCATAAAACATAATAGTGGACATAGAAAACCCTATAGTCACCACAAAAAAACTACTTGACCTAATAAGTGAATTTGGCAAAATAGTGGACTCAAAGTCAATATTCAGAAATTGATGGCATTTTTGTACACCAACAATGAAATATCAAAAACAGAAATTAGGAAAAAATCTCATTACTATAGCAATAAGAAAAATAAAGTACTTAGGAATAAATTTAACCAAACAGGGAAAAGAACTGTACTCAGAAAATTACAGAACACTGAAGAAAGAAATTAAGGAAAACACAAATAAATGGAAGCATATATTGTGTTCATGGACTAGAAGAATTAACATCATTAAATTGCCCATACTTCCCAAAGCAGTCTATAGATTCAATACAATTCCTATTAAAATACCAATGACATATTTCACAGAGCTAGAATAAAAATTTCAAAAATTTATATGAAACCAAAAAAGACCCCAAATAACCTTTATTCCTATTAAGAAATAGGAACAAAGTAGAGTGGATCACAATACCTGATATCAAACTATATCACAAAGCCACTGTAATCAGAAGAGTCTGATGCTGGCAAAGGACAGGCGCATAGACCAATGGATCAGAATAGAGAACCCAGAAATAAAGCAAGTCTCTACTACAGCTCATTAATAGTTGACAAAGGGGGCATGAGTATACAATGAAGTAAAGAATGCCTCTTCAATAAATGATGTTGGCAGAACTGGGCTGGCACATGCAAAAAAAATGAAATTAGACCATCAACTACACCATACACCAGAATGAACACAAAACGGATAAAAGACTTAAATATAAGTCATGACACCACAAAAGTACTAAAGGAAAAGATAGGAAGGGAAATTTCAGATATTCCTTATAGTAGCAATATTTTGCCAATGCATCTCCTAGGGCAAGGGAAATAAAGGAAAAATAAACAAATGGGACTACATCAAACTAAAAAGCTTCTGCACAGCTAAAGAAACCAAAATCAAAAGGAAAAGGAAACCAGCTGCATGGGAGAGTATATTGACTATTGGTACATCAGACAAAGATTTGATCTCCAAGATATAAAGAACTCATACAGCTCAACACCAGGAAGACAAACAATCCAATTAAAAAATGGGCAACAGATCTGAACGGACAATTCACCAAGGAGGAAATATAGATGGCCCATAAGCATATGAAAATATACTCAGCATCACTTGCCATCCAAGAAATGCAAATTAAAACCATGATGAGCTATCACCTCACACCTGTCAGTTTGGCCAGCATTAATAAATAAACAAACAACAAGTGCAAGCAATAAAAGGGAACCCTAGTGCACTGTTGATAGGAATGCAAACTGGTGTAGTCACTGTGGAAAACAGTATGGAATTTCCTTAAAAACTAAAAATGGAACTGCCTACTGACCCAGCAATTCCACTGCTGTGTATATACCCTAGGAATCCCAAGTTGCCAATTCAAAAGAGCTTATGCACCCCTATGTTCATAGCAGGACTATTTATAATAGCCAACTGCTGGAAACAGCTTAAGTGTCTATCAGTAAATGAATGGATGGAAAAACTTGTACATTACACAATAGAATACTACATAGCAGAAAGAAAGAAGGAACTCTGACCTTTTGTGACAACATGGATGTAACTGAAGAATATTATGCTAAGTGAAATAAGCCAGTCAGTGAAAGACAAATAGCATATGATCTCACAAATGAAATCTAATGAACAAAATAAACTAACAAACAAAATAGAACCATAAGTATGGAAACATCGAGCAGT
Source organism: Trachops cirrhosus (assembly GCA_028533065.1). NCBI lineage: Eukaryota > Metazoa > Chordata > Mammalia > Chiroptera > Phyllostomidae > Trachops > Trachops cirrhosus. The sequence continues at coordinate 66,226,163 of CM052543.1, forward strand.
CTGAAAGTGATCACAGCCGAGATGGGAGGGGGGCAATAGTGGAAAGAAGGGGAAGGGACTAGACAAACAACATATATGCATGACCTGCAGACATGGACAACAGTGTGGAATTTGACTGTGGGAGGTGGGGGTGGGATGGGTGGAGGAGTGCAAAGGCAGAAAAGCTGAGACAGCTGTAATAGAATAGCAATTAAAAAATGATTTAAAAAAAACCCAGAAGTAAACCAAATGGAGTCTGGAGTTCAAGAGCAGGACTTCATGTTCTGGTAGAACACCAAAAGCAAAGCCAGAATGATATGCTAGACAAGGAGATGTTGAAATAGAGATTCTTTTTTGCATTGCTATTTAAGAACTAAGACAATCTCTCTTACATTAGAAGAATCTGAGATAACTATGTACTTGCAGAATGAAAATAGGTAGGCATTCATTAATAACAAATAAAATCCAAACGGCTCACCACATCAGTGTCCCCAGCTGTCAAGATATAAAAAGTAGGAGTTAATTGAACTCTGGGCACAAAATAAGGAAAACAGATAAAATATTTCATCTGTTCTACTCAACAATTAGTGAAGCTATTGAAAGGTTTTCTAGATATTGCTTATTAAATCAATTAATTCTTACAAATAAAAATATTGGATATTTCTTTAATGTTGACGAGGATTGTTTTTCCTTACAAACATATTGAATACAATTTTTCCTACCAAAATATACCCTGCAAGTTAATTACTTCCAATGGCATGTCATTAAAAAATGAACATTTTTAATTTGCTTCTTTCAAAGTAGATTATTATTAATAGTTATATTTTATTAATTCATATTAGGTTTGTGGCACATATTAAAAATACAAATATTATAAGTATTTTGTACCTTTTATAAACACACCACAAACACACACATATACAAACATACCCACACATACTGGAATCTTTAAATAGTAATTTTAACTATATAATTTAATTTTTTTAGAAGCAGCATAACAAAAAAGTATGATGGGTTTTGGAATTTAGACAGAAAATATGGTTGAATCCTGGCCCTGCCATTTACTACCTGTACAAGTTTTGAAAAGTTTCTTACCTTCAGTAAAACTCAGTTTACTCACCTATTAAATGGTATTAATAACTCCTACTTCACTGAGTTATTGTCAGGATCAGTAGCTGATGCATTATGTACAGAATATATGTCAATAAATTTGAGGTGATTTTTTGTACCCTGAAAAATCTTCCATGGGGCTCAGGATTTAAATATTTATCACCTTCCTGGTCTAGGAGTCTGTTTCTTTCATTTCCTAAATTGTTCTCAGTTCCTTCTTCTCATATATTTAAACCAACTGTTTTTTTACCTTTTGACCTCTTTTCCCTATTTATCCTACAATTCCACTCTCCACCTCTGCCAACCACCTATCTGTTCTGTGTATCTATGACTTTGGTGATGTGTTTTTATCTGTATATAAAGAAGATAATACTATATTTTTCTTTCCTTATCTGACTTACTTCACTTAGCACAATGTCCTCGAGATCCATCCATGTTGTCTCAAATGGCAAGACTTCATTGTATTTTATTGCTGAATGATATTTCATTATATATATTATATATAATATGTATGCACATTATATATGCATGTATGTATAATATGTGTGTGATATATGTATAATATATTCATATGTGCATATACATATTTTATATGTGTGTGTGTATACATATATATGCATGCTACAATTTCTGTATTCATTCATCCATTGATGGACACTTAGGTTGTTTGGTTGTTTCCAGGTTCTGGTTATATTAAGTTATGCTACAATGAAGGTGGTGGTGCAAATACCTTCTCAAATTAGTGTTTTCAATTCCTTTTGATAAATACTTACTAGTGGATTGCTGAAGAATATAGTTCTATTTTTAATTATGGAGGTTTGAAGAACCTCCATAATGCATTCCATAGTGGATGTACTAGTTTACATTTCCAGCAATAGTGCACAATGGTTTGCTTTTCTCCACATCCCCTCCCCAACAGTTGGTTATTTCTTATCTCTTTTGATAATAGCCATTATAACAGGTGTGAGATGAGTTCCTTGTGGTTTTGATTTGCATTTCCCTGATGATTAATGACATTAACCATCTTCTCATGTAGATATTGACCATCTATATCTTCTCTGGAAAAAATATTGATTTTTTAATTGAATTGTTTGTTTTTTTTGCTATTAAGTTGTATGGGTTTTTTATACATTTTGGATATTAGCATCATAAGATTTGCAATGATTTTCTCTTATACAGTAGGTTACATTTTCATTTTGTTGATATAATTATGTATGGTTTAACATTCCTCTGACCTTACATCACAGTTACTTAGATTTGAAATTTTAGTCAAGCCCTTTCAGCTAAGAAGAAAAGTCATTTACCAGGTCACAGAAAAAATAGATATAGCTATTAGCATTTTTTGCTCTTACATATTTGTATTTGTTTCTAATTTTTATGGTTTTTATTACAGTTTACATTTAATATTATTTTGTATTGGTTTCAGGTATATATCACAGTGGTTAAACAATCGTATAACTTACAAAGTATTCCCCTTGATATTTGCAGTATCCAACTGGCACCACACATAGTTATTTAAATATTGACAACTATATTTCCTATGCTGTGCCTTACACCCCCAGGACTATTTTGTAACTAACAATCTGTACTTCACAACCCCTTCACCTTTTTCACCCATCTCCTGAACCTCCCTCCCATCTGGCAACCATCAGTCTGTTTTCTTTAACTATGAGTTTCTTTATCTTTTGTTTATTTGTTTATATTAATTTTATATTCCACATATAAGGAAATCATATGGTGTTTGTCTTTCTTTGACTGACTTATTTCACTTAGCACATCACCCTCCGGGTCAACCCATGCCATTGCAAATGGTAAGATTTTGTTCTTTCTGTGGCTAATATTTCATTTTTTATATGTACCAGAGCTATCATATCCACTCATCTTTTGATGGGCACTTGGGTTGCTTTCATAGCCTGGCTGTTGTAAATAACTCTGTAATGAACATAGAGGTGCATATATTTTTTCAAATTAGTGTTTTGAATTTCTTTAAATATATACCCAGAAGTGGAATCACTGGATTATAAAGCAGTTTCATTTTTATTTTTTGAGGAACTTCCATAGTATTTTCTATAGTGACTGCACCAATCTGCATTCCCACCAAGAGTGCATGAGTGTTCAATTTCTCAACATCTTCATCAAATTTGTTGTTTGTTGATTTATTAACAATAGCCATTCTGACTGGTGTGAGGTGATAATCTCATTGTGGTTTTAGTTTGTATTTCTCTGCTGATTAGTAACATTGAGCATCTTTTCATATGTCTATTAGTCATTTGTATGTACTCTTTAGAGAAGTGTCTGTTCAGGTCCTTTAATCTGAAATGCATCTCTTGTGGATAGTATACTTAAGGGCCTTGTTTTGTTATCCATTCATTCAGTCATCACATGTCTTTTGATTAGAACACTTAATCCATTTGTATTTAAAGTACTTGTTGATAGATATGTATTTATTACCATTTTATTTTTCATATTTTTTATCTTTTCCCTTCTTCTTCCTAATGAAATCCTTTAATATTTCTCATAATATTGGGTGGGTGTTGATGAACTCCAGCTTTTTCTTGTCTAGGAAGCTTTTTATCTGTCCTTCAATTCTAAATGATACTTTGTTGTATTGAGTAATCTTGGCTGTAGGGTCCTTGCTTTTCATATCTTTGAATATTCTGTTCCAATACCTTCTGGCCAGAAGAGTTTCTGGTGAGGAATTGGTTAACAGTCTAATGTGAGCTCCCATGTTGGTAACTAACTGCTTTTCTCTTGCTGATTTTAAGATTTTTTGTCTTTAACATTGGCATTTCAATCATGATGTGTTTTGGTGTGGGCCTCTTTGAATTCATCTTGTTTGACACTTTCTGCAATTATGGATTTGTATGCCTATTTTCTTCACCAGGTTAGGGATGTTTCTATAATTATTTTTTAATAGTTTTTCAATTTCTTGCTCTCTCTTCTACTTCTGGCACCCCCATAACCTAAATGTTGGTACACTTAAAGCTGTTCCAGAGGCTCCTTAGACTATCCTCATTTTTTGGATTTTTCTTATTTTTTGCTGTCTTGACTGGGTATTTCTGCTTCCTTACCTTCCAAATCACTGATTGGATTCTCTGCTGTTGATTCTCTCTGCTCTACTGTTGATTCCCTGTGGTGTATTTTCATTTCAATTAGTGTATGCTTTATTTATAACTGGTTCTTTGTATGGTTTTCATGTCTTTCTTACATGCTGAGTTTCTCACTAAGCTCCTTGAGCATTTTTATAACCAGTGTTTTGAACTCTGTATCTAGTAGTTTGCATGCTTCTATTTAATTTAGTTTTTTCCTGGATACTTCTTCTGTCCTTTCATTTGGAAACTGTTTCTTTCTTTCCTCAATTTGGTTGCTTCCCTATATTTGTTTCTAAGCATTAAGTGGAGGTTCTGAGTATCCCAGTCTTGGTGAGTGACTTTATGTCATAGGTGTCTTATAGGCCCCAGTGACAGTGACTCCCTGGTTCTTTAGTCTGGGTGCTCCAGGTGTGCCCCATGTTGGCTGTATGCACTGCATGGTTGTAGGTGAGCTTTGATTGCTTTTTGACACATCACTGGGAGAGATTGACCCCTCAGCGGATTGGCTTCAAGGTTCAGCTGTGACCACGGAGGGGGGGCCTTTGCAGGGGCTAACCCCTTGGAGCAAGACTTGTTTCAGTGTGGCTTTTTTGCTCACTGAGTTTTCCCTTGATGCAGTGCTCATGGGAGTGGCTGGGTTTAGTCTGATGTGGTTTGAAGTTGTCAGTTGATTTACCTGCTTGGGGCCTGCCAACACGAGCTATAAAACAATTGTAGGTGGTAGCCATTTGTTCAGGACTAGAAGGTGCCCAGGCAAGGCCAAGCTGCAAAACAAGGCCAGCTACCACTAGTGCAGGGACTGAGGCCACTTAGCAGAGGTACAGGGCACACGGGTGCCAGATGCTGATGGTTTAGGAGGTTTTAGGAAGGTCTGAAGCATTTGCTAAGTCAGGATTTTTGTATGGAAAAGCCATTGGAAACAGCCTGGGTGGGTCCTAAAATTGAGTAGGACAAAGTCTCAGGAAATCACCAGTGCAAGGCAAACAGAGAACAGACCAGAGTGATAGAGGCTTAGTTTTGGCGCCCACCTGCTTGTTCTCTGAGCGAAGGCTCAGCAAAGAAACAATGATCTCTGCCTATACTTTTGTCTGGGAGACAGCTGCCCCACCAGCCCTCACTGGAAAACTCAGTTCCTCCTATATGTCCCTGGTGCCTTTCAAGCTACTCCTCCAGCTCTGGAGCTCAGAATGAGTGAGTTCAAGTGAGTTCATGCACAGGGCCCATTATGAGGAATGCCTAGGGCTCCAAAAGCCATTTGTCTCACTCAGCCACAATTCCTGCTGCTTTTCACAGCCAGAAGTTATGGAGAATACTGTTCCTGGCACTGGAACCTTGGGCTGGGTTGCCTCATGTGGGGCTGGGATCTCCTCTGCACTCCCTCCTCTCTCCCTCCTAGAGTGGACCTCTGCAGCCAAGATGTCCCTCCTGATTTTTATCTGACACATGAGGGTTTGGAATCACCTGTTCCTGCATCTTCATGCTTCACACCAGTTTCAATGTAACTTTTTCTTTATATCTTTAGTTACAGGACTTCTGTTCAGCTAGGTTTCATGCATTCTAAATGATGGTTTTTCTGTAATTCAGTTGTAATTTTTGACGTGGTTATGGGAGCTCCTGAGTACTGCATTTTCATATACCACCATCTTGACAGGAATCTGTATTTTAATATATTATTTGTATGCCTTAATGTATATTTAGCCTAGTACATTGCTTATAAAAATAACTTTTATACATTTAATGTGACTTTCATTTCTCATTTGTCAGACTGTTCTTATATAATGTATGGAAGATTACCAGAGCCTTGCAAGAGGCCAGGGATGTATTTGATATTATTTCCATATTACAAAGAAGACAGAGGCTCTGAGACATCAGTTTACTATGAAGTCTAGAGGTTTTCTTCAGCTAACGATACATTTATATATAAATAAACACATCTTCAATATACATACATATAGATGTATACATGTAATATTGTATACATATTAGAGTCTTATGGGTATTATGCTTCATAAAGTGTAACAGTTATTTATTATATATGTTAATGTGAAAACTGAGTTATAATCAAAAATTAATTATTTGTTTTAACTGCATTAAGTCATAATTGAGGTAATTAAATCCTTAGAACTTTCCAAGCAATATTTTAGGTCAATGTTCATGAACAGCTAAATAAATTGAGGTGCTACTACCATTAATATGTTTAATTAGTTAACAAATGGAGTTTGTATATTTTCCAGAAAGGATTTTATGAACTCTTAATGCGCTTAATTTGAGGTGTCAAAAATGTAAAAAATGTGGCCCTAGCCTCAAAGTAAGCTTAAAATAAAATTAGTAAGTCAGATATATAGGTGATTCTAATTGGTGCTATACCAAAAAGGTAAAGAACCATGGTTATTAATATTTTGAGGGTCACCACGGTTATTAATATTTTGAGGGTCACAACTGAGAATAGCTCTATGTTGTATGTTTGGTATTTCCTAGATTTGAATGGGTAAATTTGAAGAAGAGCAGAAGACGAGGAATTTGGGCAAGAAAAATTAATGAACACATTCATTTGCTATATATAGAAACTTTATTATAAAATGTATTGCTACCAACTTATTTTCGATGTTACATGTTAGTTGTAGACTAGTAATCTAGTGATTCACCCTTATGCACATAGAAAATGTTAACTAAACATCCTAATTAACAAGTTCTTATGTAATTTCTTAAAATAAATTCATCTAGACTTTTAAAAATATAAGGGGATGACTGGGGGAGTGGAGAGGAGAAATGGAGACAACCGTACCTGAACAACAATAAAAAAAGAAAACCTTATTAAAATGAGAGTGAGATAAAAAAGGTTAGATGCAGAACAATGAAAGAGAGTTCAAATAAAGTTTGGAAGTAGGTGTGATTATTTGTCTAAACTATTAGAGATTTTAGACCCATTATTAATTTCTGAGTACAGTTTATTTTTCTCATATTGGAAATAAATGTGTTGGAATGGAAAAAATATGTAGGCCTGATTATTAATGTCATATTATTACTGAAAGATATCTATAGTTTTCCCTAACAAATAATCAGATTTCTGAACATCAAGCATTCTTGTTTCCATTTAATTCAAATACACACATACCATACCTCACACATACTAGACCAACCTCAGGAAATCACACATTCCTAATTTAAAGGAAAAAAAGCAGAATTTCCTTCTTAACATATTTTTAAGGCATGAATTGTATTGAAAAGAGGTGAAATGAATTCTGGTTGTGTGCACCTGCACAGAAAATGACAGTTGCCATGAGGAGGTCTTCATAAGGATTGTTAAAGATGTCAAGAAGGTAGCAAAGTAATAGCCAACTATAATTGGTTAGGATCAAGGATAAAACTATTATAAAAATAATTTTTAAATTGATAATTGCACAATTTTTAAATTCTAAATGCATGGTAGTAGCTGGTGGTATGTTAATGTCTTCAATTTTTCAATCATTTTCCTTCTCTTTGAGTGGCTGAAAATTATGCTTTCCTTGAAAACTATTTCCTATCAAATGTGAAGATCATTACAAAGGTATTTTCAGTTAAATGACAAACACAGTAGTTTGCCTTCTTCCAAGGAGGACATATCTGACTCTATCAGAAAAAAAATACTGCTTGATACATGTGAGTATACAATAGAAAAATACACTTCAAAGGCTATCTGTATCCTCATAAGCTAATGCAAATTATTTTAAGGATTTTTACTTTTCAGACACAGAATTTTTACATTCAAAAGCATTTTTTACTGGATTGGAAATGTGGTTGCTAATAATTTAAATAAGCACTTTGTTGAATTGATTGCCATAAGCTGGCCTTTCCTCATTCTATTTTTGTAATGCTGACATTATAACATGATATGTGTTTAGGAATAAGTAAGAGTGTTCAGTGTACTGTTTCATAAACAATCTGTATTACCTAACTAATGTGTCTCATCTGTGAAAGACCGATCAGAAACAGAAGGTAGAATGAGGAGATCATCTAGTAAGACAGCCCACTCACAAGCAACTGCTCTTTTAAAGGGATAATAAGAACAATTAAGTCTAAAATAGTTTTCAAGTCAATATAAACTTTCAAAATGTCCAAGTAGTGGAAAGCTTAAGTGGACAGGGAAAAATTACAAAAGCAAAAGAAAATGGCTACAGAAAGAAACACTCATATCAGAATCCATATTTTGCAAATACAAGCAAAAAGCAATAGCTAAAATTGAAGCATTGCTATAAAATAAATGGCTCAATTAAAGGAATACAACATAAAAGCCAAAAACAAAAATTCTAAAATGTTAAAGGTCAGTGTGTGTGATCAGCTGTACTTCCCTCTAGCTCTGGGCTTTCTTGACCACAGTAATTGCTAATAGCTTTGGAGGTTATCCCATCCATAGACATTTACATTTTAATAAGGGTTTGTGATATTTTAAAAGCCTTTTAAACACAAAGTTTATATTCCATTATTAAAGGACAGAATGTCAGACCCTGTTAAGGTTATTTTGTGGCAAAGAGCTTTCCTTAGTAACTCATAAAAGTGGCCTAACTGGAAACCAAGGTTCTGACTTAAGAGTCAATTCAATCATGAAATTTAGGGGGAAATTGACATTATCTAAGAAGCAAAGGTGAGAAGAGAAGGATTAGGTAGACCTTAAAATAGTACAGAACCAAAGCAATCTGAAATTACAGAAGACAAACCCAAAGCTTTTGTGACTTTTTACTCTAATAGCTTACTTAAAAAACAGCTTACTTTTTAAGCTATTTTTTCCTTGTCCTCCATAGGCTAATAACTGTAGAATTCTACTTTTTTTAAGTTAAAGCATTTAAATTTCTGATTAAATAAGAAATGAACTTATTTTTTTACCACTATTTCTTCCAAAACCTTACTAAACTGACACTAAAAAAGATAAATAAAAGGTGAGGCTGTGGTCATAGACCCACATGAACAATGAGAGTGGGAATTGCAAACAGAGAAATTCCAAGTATATGACTTATCAGAATGGAGGAAGCTGATGCCAAGGTGGAAACAAGAAGATTGATTGAAAGAAGTACAGTTACGCAGAGCCTATCAGAAGGTTCAAGAATGGAGGCACCAATTTCAGTGAAAAGATAATACCTGGAGCTGGAAATAGGTACACTGTTTGAAAGTCTATTTCTTATAAAAATTTCAAATTCACCATTTCTTTCCTAAGAAAGGTAACTGGCATCTGTTCATCTTCCACCCCATGTAATTTTGCATGTATATTTTTAAAGAGAACAAAGCAAAGATATTCTAGACTTGAGGACAGGAAGCAGAGTTTAGGGAAAATGTGCCATGATGAAAACAGCCAGTGAGATGAAGTTCTCAATATTGAACAATAATCCCCTTTTAGTCTTTTTTAGTATCTTACTTGTAAATACAAGCAGGCACTCCATGAGAAATTTGAGAAACAATCCAACTGGAAAATTATTCATCCATGTGAAGCAAAACAAAAGAAGACAATTATGGTGTGAAAGATTCCAGTGCAGGAAACGAAAGAATGAGACAATGCTATGTAGGTATGAAACAAGAACAGGAGACTATTAAAAAGGAATGTTCAGAGAACAACAACAAAATTTCTTGAAAAGTAAAAATAAGATAACAAAAACACCAATCATATATATGAAAAAGAAATATAATATTAAAGTGTAACATTTGCAAAAACCTCTTAGAAGGTGCAACCAAGAAAAAAAGAAAGGAAAAATAGTAGTGAAAGACTAAAGAAAATTGAGAATTGGTCCACAACACCCGATGTCCAAATAACAGGAATTCCTAAAAGAATATAGTAAAAACTAAAAATCCTATAGACTCCACACTGAATAAACCTATAGGTGGTTCAGAACAATGAATGCAGGTGGGGGGGCTCAGTTTTATTTATTTTGTCTTTTAATTAAGAACACTGAGAATGAAAAGCAGATGTTAAAAACCTTCCAGCGTAGGTAATAAAGTGGTCCAATATAAATACTTGAGAATAAAAACACTATATATTTATCTTACTCCAAATTATAATGGTTTTATTAGAAGAAAGAGTTTGGAGGTGAGTATGTATTGAAGAGAATTGAGGATAGCTCAATCTTCACTTTTCATGGTAAAAAAATCAATAGATAATATTTAACATTGATGAAAGACCACAAAAATAGTAGTATAAGTATGAAATTTAAAACTTACATATTTAGATATTTAGAATACAGTCAAACATTGTCAGGAGTTTCAACTGCTTACCTATAAGGAATGAAAACTGCGGTTAGAGAGGGAAGATCTTTCTTTCCTAAGCTTTGTAGTTGTCTTATTAAACTAGCTATATGCACAATTTTATTTATTTTAATAACTAGGTGTGTTTCAATGTTAATTTTTACTGACAGTATATATAAATTCAATGAGATCTATAATATCTGATTTAAGTATCTTTAGTTCTAAAAAGTTGATGGGTTGTTTGTCCTACTCTATTACTCATTATAAATTCTAACTATGCTCATTATTATTCAGAGACTTGGGGTATTCATAAAGTAGGACACCATATTCTATCCCTCACTCTAATAATCTTTGCTCACAATTTTTTGGATTTTTTGTTTACCTCCTTCATTTTCTGGATTTTTTTAAAAAAATTCTATTACAGTTGATAATCATTGTTATTTTATATTAGCTTTAGGTGTACAGCAGTGTGTTTAGACAATCATATATTTTACAAAGTGATCCCCCCCAATATTTCCAGTACCCACCTGGTACCATACATTGTTATTATAATATTATTGACTGTATTTCCTGTGCTGTACTTTACATCCCTGTGACTATTTGTAACTACCAATTCACACTCGTTAATCTCTTCACCTTTTTCACCAGTCCTGCAAACCCCATACCATATGGCAACCATTCATTATTTTCTGTACCCATGAGTCTCCTTCTGTTTTGTTTATTTATTTTGTTCTTTAGATTTCATATGTAAGTGAAATCATATGGTATTTGTCTTGTTCTGTCTGATTTATTTCACTTAACATAATACCTTCCAGGTCTATCCATATTTCTTTATCCAGTGACCTACTGATGGGAGTTAAGGTTACTTCCATATCTTGGCTATTGTAGATAATGTTACAATGAACACAGGGATGCATATATCTTTTTAAATTAGTGTTTTGGATTTTTTCATGATTAATACCCTAAGTGGAATCTCTGGGTCATAAAGCAGTTCAGTTTTAAATTTTTTGAGGAACCTCTATAATATTTTCCATAGTGGCTGCACCAATTTGCAATTCTACCAACAATGCACAAACATTCCCTTTTCTCAACATTTACCAACACCTTTACCAACATTTGTCTGCTGATTTACTTATGATGGCCATTGCACCATGTGTGAAGTGATATCTTATTGTGGTTTTAATTTGCATTTCTGTGATAATTAATGACGTTGAACATCTTTTCATATGTCGATCATCCATATGTATGCCCTCTTTGGACAAACATCTTCTTAAGTCCTCTGCCCGTTTTTTTTGTCACCTTTCTTTTTTTTAATTTTTTTTAAATTTTAGTTTATTCAGTACAGTTTCCATCCTTTATTCCCATTCCAGCCCACCCACCCATTCCTCCCCTCCTCCCTCCCATTTCCAACCCCCTTAGTTTTGTCCATGTGTCCTCTATATTTGTTCCTGTAAACCCTTCCCTTCTCCCCTGAAATTCCCTCCCCTCTCCCCTCTGGTCACTGACAACATGTCCTCCATTTCAGTGTCTTTTGTTATATTTTACTTGTTTCTTTGTTTTGTTGTTTAGGTTCCTGTTAAAGGCGAGATCATGTGGTATTTGTCTTTCACTGCCTGGCTTATTTCACTTAGCATAATGCTTTCCAGCTCCATCCATGCTGTTGCAAAGGGTATGAGCTCCTTCTTTCTTTCAGCTGCATAGAACTGGATTTTTTTGTTTGTGTTGAGTTGTATGCGTTCTTTATAAATTTTGGATGTTAACTCTTTATCAGATGTATCATTGGCAGATGTGTTCTTTCATTTAATAGGTTGTTTTTTTGTTTTGTTGATGGTTCCCTTTGCTGTACAAAACATTTTTAGTTTGATGTAGTCCCATTTCTTTGTTGTTCCTTTTGTTTTCCTTGCTGGAGGAGATATAGTCAGAAAAACACGTTACTAGGAGCATAGTCAGAGATTTTACTGCCTAAGTTTTCCTCTAGGAATTGTGTGGTTTCAAGTCTTGCATTTAAGTGTGTAATCCATTTTCAGTTTATTCTTATATATGGTATAAGAAAGTGGTCCAATTTTTTATATCTATCTGTCCAGTTTATTGAAAACCTATCTTTACCCCATTGGATATCTTTGTATCTTTTGTAATAGTTTTGTTACCCATATTAGCATGAATTTATTTCTATTCTGCTCCATTGTTTTATGTGTCTATTTTCATGTCAGTGCCATGGCATTTTGATTACTATAGCATTGCAATATAGTTTGATATCAGGTAAAATGATATCTCCAATGTTGCTCTTCTTTCTCAAGATTGCAAAGACTATATAGTGTCTTTTGTTATTCCATATAAATTTTAGCATTATATGTCTAGTTCTTTTAAAAGTTCCATTGGTATTTTAATCATTTCCTTTTTTTTTTTTACAATTATCTTCTGTATAACTTCGAATCATCTCTACTGTCTGTTAGGTGTTACTGTTTTGAGTGTTAATTTTATTTGGTTTATTTCAAATTTCATATTATGGTCCTTGTATTTCTGATCATATTTTGTTCAATTTTTAAAAATAAGTATTTCTAAAATTTATTAATTAAATTTAATTAAAGAGATAGATTCTCCTCCACATTTTTACAGTATGGTCCATCTTTTTATGTGTGTGCTAAGAATATCTTCTATGAATCTATGATTATTTTTTATTCACCCATGAGTTTAATTTATTGATGTTTGTTGTGCATTTCAATTCATCTTGAGGGCTAGTTTAAAACTCACCCCTGGATTCCTGGTTGAAACCAAAAACCCTGCCCTGGTCTAGGACCAGTTTGGGTGGGGGAGATAAACAATAAATAGGGAAAACTTTATTATTTCCCCAAATGGCCTAGGAGCTCAGAGTCTCTTTTCTCTGGACCCAAGAAAGCAAATTAGGAAAAACTGCAAGTAGAGATTCTTTTCCACTGGAAAAAGTTATGGTGCTAAACCCTCTTGGTATTTATAACAATCTCCATTATTTTCCATTATCGTTGCTTGATGTAAAATATTTCAATTTTTATGCAATAATTGAGGAATGGTAAGGTGTTTGCTCATACCTATAATTCACTCATTTCTCCAGAACTGAGAAAACCAGATCAACAGACTAACAAATTTGAACTATGTTGATAGAAATTTTTGATAAAAATATAGTTAACTTACTTTCTTCCCAAATATGAATAAATGCCAGGGTCTAGCCTCTCTCATACACAGTACAACAGAGGTTCAATTTATATGCTCTGAAACTTAAAATAACTACTAAAATTCTGCTAGCTAATAAAAATAAAGTATGAATAACAATTGGGAACAAAAATAATCTGCAAATTCATAATATAACAGCAAATGTAGAATGAATTCCAAGGGAAAACAAACAGCTTCACAAATATATGGAGTAAGAGCACATATTTAAAATTTCTTATTCAGATAATGATCAAATAAAAGTGATGCTAGATATACTGGGCACCATTTCTAATAGTGTGTAAAGAGCTTGCAAGGATTTAAGGCTAAGCTTTGTTAGCTGTTATAAGAAAATGCAATTCATTGATTTCCACTTTTACCCAGGCTGTTCTGCTGATCAGTCACTGTTGACCTATAAGAATAGGTTCGGCTTTCATTTGCCTTGCCTCGAACCTTTCCTCTGCCCCACCTGGAATTCAGCTTGGGCTTCTTCCATGTTTGAACATTTTGTCTTCTTTGAACCTAAACAAATAATATCCATATGTTTTTATTTTCCACCTGAATTAATAGCAATAATATTAATATGAATATTCTAGGATAGGGATAGATTCCTAAAAACATAGCTACATGATAAATGTAAAACAGTATAAGATTTGTCACTAATACCTTTAAAAAATTAAACATAAAGGCAGCTCAAGAGGAATACTTTTGTTCTAGGCAAAGAAAAATATTATGTTTGTTACCACACTATTAGCTAATGAACAGTCCTAACAGCCTGCTGTCATTATATAATTTAGTTTAGTGTCTGGAACACAGAAGACAGCTTGCCATTTGCTAACCTCTTTCTTTCCTCTCAGGGTCAGGGGAAGGGTTGGGAGCCAGACCTTGGCCTGACTGAGAGCAGGGTCTGTGCTACTCTCTCTAGCCATCTGGCCACCTACTGAAGGTGATTTAAAGGACCCTAGGCAATGACACCTGCTACACAAATCGATCTAGTGAACCATCATAATGAAAGCCCATCTGTAAAAGTCATTCCATTATGTCTTGGCAGCATCAGTCTTCAAAAGGTACATACCCTGTACATCCCCCTGTAACCAAATAAGGTTTCTTAAGGATGAATGATCCAGGTGAGGAGGAAAAATCCCCTGAGGAAATTTTTCAAAATGTTTACCTATCTCCCACCTTCTCCCTGAAGCCTCTCTGACTCTCCAAAGAAGTTAGATATAAATATTGCCCAGATAGATATTCAGGTAAACTTCTCCCACAATTTCCTCAGCACCTTTCAGAACTTCACCTGACACCTGAACACAGGAGATGCAGACTTTTTTGTGAATAAAACAAATAAGCAAAAAGGCAAATGTTTGTAAGCTGCCTTCTTCAAAATTATTTTCATGAGAAAATGTGCAACTCTGTTTAAGCATTGTTAGATTTTTTATTATTACTTGCCTTCTTTTAAGGCTATTTCTGAAGACATCTTGCATGCACTGCAATACTGTCTGCAATGTTACAACTTTCAGCAAATTATATACATACAAGATGAGATCTCATAGATTGGAGAAGAGGCAGGAGAGGGATGAATTAGTTGGGAGGAATGAGTTGCAATTTCACATAAGTGCAATCACCTCTTTTTCCAATTTTAACATTACCCATGCAGGGATCCTTAGGTGGCAAGAGGAGAAAGAAAGCTGTTTCATGGCTGGTGATTTAGAGGGCTGCAGGGAATGTCGCAGTACCACTCAGAGAGTCAATGGTGAGCAAACTGTAAACAAACAAGCAAGCAAAATATAACCAGAGACATTGAAATTAAGAACAAACTGACAGTAACCAGAGAGGAGGGGGGAGAGGGATAATGAAGGGAAAAGGGGGAAGGGTTTTCAAGGAACACATATAAAGGACACATGGACAAAACCAAAGAGGGGTAGGATCGAGGGTGGGAGGTGGGGGTGGCTGGGGTGGTGGGGAATGGTGAGGGGAAAATAAAGACAACTGTACTTAAACAATAAAAAAATAAAAATAAAAAACGCTTTGTAATTTTCAAATTTCCTTCAAGAGTCTTAGACTCTAACAGAGAAAGAAATGAAAATTCTTACTGCAGCTTATCTGGGAGGCAGAGGTAGGGAAACCTTTAATCTATCTCTTCAGTGCCTTTTTCTCTCACCCCATCTCCTACGTCTGTTTTGTGTGTCAGCTCCCAAATGTCACATCTCCAGGGGCAGCCTGTGATGGCAGCATCTCCTAAGCCCTAGCCTGGAAGTGAACAAAGGACTGCCTTAAATTGCTCAGTCCAGGGAGGATTCTTAACGGCTGTCCATAAATGAGACAGTAAATGATATTTTCAGTATACTTTATTGCTTATGAAAATAAAACTCAGATTGAGTTGCCTGATAAAATACAAGACACCCAGCTAAATTTGAATTTTAAATAAATGATGAACAACAATTTTTAAGGTATATTCCAAATGTTACATGGGACATGCTAAAAATTACTTTTTGGTTATCTGAAATTCAAATTCATCTTAGCATCCTATACTTTTACTTATTGTCTCTGGTAGCCTTAGACTCAGACCACATTAGAAAGCTAGGCTATGAGAAACAGGTAAATGACATTCAAAGCTTATATTCACTCACTATCCTTAAGTGCTTTTGTGAAACTAGAATTAACAAAGAGCAGCATCTTTATAGAAACCATTTGTTCCTCTCTGTCCCTAGCTCCCTTTGCTTCACCTCTCCCTCCCTAACCTTTCTGAAAGTTTCACTAGTGCACCTAGAATGGGCACCTGGACAGGGAGAGTGTTGAAGAGGAGAAAGAAAAACACCCAAAGTAAACTTTAAGTAGTTTTGAATATCTTACTTTTTTGCCGAGGACCATCACTGTTATGTGAGAATTATATTAGAATTATTCATTTATTCACAAATGCTTTTGAATTTCTAATGTGAGCCTGCAGTCCTTTATTTTCCCCATATTGCTGCCCACTTTCTTCCTCTGCACTATCCCATGCGACATACAGGGATTCTTTCCAATTTGTTTGATGAACATTTATGGATAAACCAGACTTCGTGGATATGTTGTGGATAATTGGCCAGTTTGAGTGGGACATTTAGAAACTCTTCCCAGCCATCTCATTCTCCAGACTAGAACGTTGAGGACAGGCAGTTCTAATGTGTCCTTCCCACCACCCAGTGCTGTCTTCCAGTGCGATGTTTAGGACCACCCCCAGTCATTGCTTTGGGCTCAGTCACACCTGAATTTGAATCCCATATTGCCTTATGAACCTATTTCCTTCTTTTTGAAACAGTGATAGTAATAACCTATTTAGGTTTTGGAGTGAATTAAGTAAAATATGAATATCAAATAACTACTCAAGAGTGGGAACTCAGTTTCCCTTTCTGTCCTCTCCTCCTTTGTATAAGCATGGGTCACAACCACATAATATCATAGTCAAAATTACTCCAGCCTTCTGATTCTCATCTTTTCTCTAAATCATTCTGCTCATAAAACAGAGGCAGTTTCATGAACTTGGGAGAAAAAGATTAGGGAAGAGGACTTTGGTTCTTATTTAAAAGATCATTACAAAGAAATTAGGAATGACTAGCTAGTTTCTTCATCTAAGTTAGGAAATAAATAGCAGAGTTAGCCTGAAAAGTGAGACATACTATTTTTAAAAAGGGGAGGGTGGAAGAAGAAAGGAGGAAGAATCATGAAATCACATCTGGTCTATTCATATACAGGTAATGATTTAATTGGAGATGCTCAATAAGGAGGAGTTTATCCATTATGTAATTTGTTTTATATTTAGCAATATTATGGAGAGCTTGAAATATTTTCAGAAACTGAAGAGTTGTAATAAAATTCATGTTGTTGATACTGAGTCACTAAAGTGCCAAGTGTTCTGCAAAATAAAGAGAATTTCTAGAAGTTGAAGACAGAAACATTCCTGCTTTATACTTTATAAATGACTAGGTAGGTAAGCAATCAAAAATTTTCCCACAGGGAAGAATGATATGGGACACTGTTACTTAGTTTTAACTCTAATTAGGATATAGGAAAACTCCAAACCAACAAACAGTAAATACACAAGCTCTGGAGTCAGGTAATAAGGCTTCCAATGTGGACTGTGGCACATACTAGCTGTGCAATATTTGGATAATTTACCTAGGCCCATCTACCTCCCCATTTCCTTATTGCTATAAACTCAGATTCTAATACCTGTCCAGTTCATAGGACTTTGTCAACCATCCTCCCGTCTTCAGAAAGTGCTGAGTGCCTAGTATGTATCTGGTCCTGTGCTCACAGTGCTGAGAAAATATGAACAATAAAAGATGGATACTTATATGGAGGAAACAAATAAGAGGACGTGACAGGGAGTAAAGAGCTGAGTGGGGAATGTGCTTTAGATAGGTGGTCTTGGAAAGGTTCTCTTTCAGGCTACATTTCAGCTGAGACCTGAAGGCTAAGAGAAAATCAGCCCTGCAAAAGTCAATAGTAAGAAAAAAAGACAAAACTTTCCAGATGATGAAATAGAAAGTGCAAGTGTGCTGAACTAAAAAAGATTTAATGTTTTGCAAAATGAACAAGAGAAGGAGGGGTGTGGAGAGAAGTTGGCAAGAGAAACAGAGCCTTTTAACCTGCAATAGTTTGGGTTTCATTTCAGTGCAAAGTGAGTCAAAGAATATACTTAAAAGGAGATGACCAAACCTGATTTATTCTAATTTGTAGTTTTAAAAAAATCATTGTGGCTGCTATACAGAAAATAAATTTTAGGGTCTGTTACATAGTAAGTGTCCAAAAGTTGTTAGTAATTAATGTGATTATTACTTATTTAATAATACCTCTATTAATCACTATTGTTGCAATTACTCCAGATATATAATCAGAATATTAGTGACAATCTCATATGTAAAATGACCATTTATAGAAGTTGAATGGGTCTCTACCATTTGGTAGTATAAATTCTTTTGCAGTAAATTTTAGTTTTGTGTAGCCTTGAGTGACTTAACCTCTCTGAAAATCAGTGTGTTGATTTGTAAAATGATAATAATGCTAAGGCTATGTAGGATTCAAATGAGAAAATACATAAAATGCCTAGCAGAGAGGCAGATAGCAGGCAAATAGCAAATGCTATGTATTATCACCATTTTAAGTGTATACACAAAGGGGAAAGAACAAAATTGGATACATTCTTCAGTCTTAGATCCTTACTTACAAACATACGCAATATATACAGAAAGGAATGCACAGCAATTAGTGTGAACATCTATTGTTACATATTTCTGTCCAGCTCCTCCTTTCAGTCCTTCTGCTATGAAGAGTATCTACCAATTAGTGGAGACTGCCTTCCCAGGATTGGGTACACCTTGTTCCCCCACTTAAACCTAGAGATGAGCATATGACCCAGAGTTACAAAAACTTCAATACCTCCAGAACCAAAGTGATTGGTAGGAGATGGGCATGTGACCCAAGCTTCACCAATTAGGCACTTTTCTGCCACAGCAATAAGAACTTTTTGTTGGAGTGAATAGGTAGATAAGGTGAGCCTGATGCTGCCAACAGTCCTTTCTGTTTACTGTGAAATACAGAGACAGAGTCCTGCTGACAGTGTTTCAGCTTAAATCAAGCAATAAATAAAGCCAGCCAGCCTTTCCACTGGACATTTCTGGTTACATGAGTTAATAAATCCCCCTTCTTGCCTAAACTCATGTCATGAATCGAAGATTCCTATCTAATAGATCACTGCAATTGAGGGCCAGTTCTGGCCCATTTTGGACACAAATTTTGGACACAAATTTGCTCGGTCCCCTAAACAAATTCTTTACTCGGTTTGGAAGAAGGGATTTAGTAATATAATCAGTGAAGACAAGAACTGTCTCTGTTAAGATTCTTTCATCTCACAGAAAAGTAAATGGAAATGTCTTTCATTTCCCAAAGCCCTGCTCTCCTTCCCACTCTTCAGCTGTCCTCTCACCTGACTCCTGACCTCCTTCACATGCCAGAGCAGCCCCAGCTTTGAGAGTCCAGGCTCCTTTCTGTTGCCTATGCCATCTGCTGCTGCTGCTGCTCCAGCTGCTGCTGCTGAGAGCTGAGGAAGAAACCTTTAGGTGCACTGGCAGATATTTTTAAGGAAATTGGATGAGTCCTAATAAGATTTCTTCTTTACTAGTTTCAAAGCATGAGCAGTTGATAATTTGGAAATAATATCTCTTACATATAATTTTTAATAAATATTTTAGGAAGTCAAATAGCTTCAAGGAGCATATAATTTTAATGGGAAACTGTCATGCCTTTTATAAAATCTCTCAGTCATTTTAAAGTTGTTTGAGTTTGCTAATGTGCCAAGATATTTATCCAATTTTCCACATGCCTCCAGGACTTAATGAAGACACAACTCCTCCTTACCACCCAGGATCCAGCTTCATATCAAGCATACCACTTTGGGTCTGGGTGAGACAGCATGATGTAGCAAGAGACCATATAGCATAATGGAGAAAACATAGACTTTGGATTGGCTATGCCCATTCATTGTAGGTCTATGACATTGAGCCACACACTTCACTTTTCTTTAATAGCTTTAGTTTCTTATTCATAAAAATAATACCTGTCCTAAAAAGTATTTGATACTTAGAAACATTCCTTGTATGATTTCCAAGAGTATCTTACATATAAGTGATCAATAGACATATAATTGTAAAGTTTTATGTGCCTTTTTTCTGCTCAGTTCTAATTTTTTTTGGAAACTAACCAAATTCCCATAAACTAATGAGTACATAAATAAAATATGGCCTTTATATCAATGGAATATTATTCAGCAATACAAAAGAATGAAGTACTGATACATACTACAATATGGATGAAACTGGAAAACATTATGCTAAGTGAAAGAATCCACAGACAAAAAGTCACATATTGTATGATTCCATTTATCTTAAATGTTCAGAACAGGCAAATCTATAATGACAAAAATTAGTCTAGTGGTTGCCAGGAACTGTGAAGAAGAATAGAAAGTGGCCACTACTGGGTACAAGAAAAGTCCTGAAATTAGACAGTGGTAATATTGCACAATATTGTGAGTACACTAAAAACTATTGTATAGTATTCACTATAAAAGAGTAAATTTTAGGCAATTTACATTTCAGTTGTTTTTAAAAGATAACATGTTCAAGCATAACAATACAACTACAATGTTGAGATAACCAAAATCTTGTAAATTATCTATAAATTTTACTTTAAAAACGCATCGTATTACATTCATATTTAAATGTATTCAAATAAAGTTAGCTATTTCACTTCTTGGAAATTTCCCACAATAACAAATAAGAAAATTAGAAACAATTATAAAGCCCAACATAGGTAAAACTAGAAAACAACAGAAACTTTAAAATAAAACAAAACAACATTTATGCATTTATTTATGAAAACTTGCCCAGAGCATTATTTGGCTGGGTTGTGGTGGAAGGCAATGGGCAATGTAAAAGAGACATCAGGGCCACAGATCTCAGAAGTAAGGAAAATCATGTATCTTAAAGTCAGGCTGACAGACACAACCTAAAGCCTAAAACTCAATTCCATGTCTGTGACAGTGGAAATCAAGGGTGTAGGTAGATTAATGCTGACAGAAGCTTCCTTGGACTCTGTTTTGTCCCCAGAGGTAGAGGAGATGTGGCTAAGTAAGGACTGACACACAGGTGATGTGTGTTTGCAAGGAGACAAATCCCCATAGCTGGAAGGAGATGGGATCAGGTGGAGAGGAGAGGCTTTACATTGCCAGCCAGGTAGCATCTGTCTTTTCCCACTGGATGGGGAGAAATAAAAGCTAAGGAAATGGATAGGCAAAACCCAAGCTCTTAAGGAAAATTACTGCTTCCCTAGAAGAGAGTTCTACCCATCTTTTTCCAATACATATTGCATACAAATAGTGACTTCAGGAAAAACTGATCTCCTTCAAAAGTTAATCATCAGAAAGGATACAGGGGAAGATGAGGAGGATGGAAAGGAATGGTGCAAACAAGCAACTGAAGAACATGTGTCACAGATAAATTGAATGTGGTGAAACTTATGGCAAACATTGTAATGTAATGATGCACTTTTTAAATGAAATAAGAGCACAAAGCAGATACAAATGCTCAAGACTAGAGCTCAAAAAAGTAGTACAAGGAAAATAACAGAAATATGGATGAAATTACAAGGATGAAAGAAAATTGATATTCCTGAAAATACAGTATCCGTCACCAAAAGTGAGAAAAATAAAATGGTAAGCTAAAAATTCTCCACAGATTAGACAGCAGATCACAGTTATGGAAGACAGGCCCAGGAGATCCACCAGTTGCATATTAGAGTCCCAAGAGTTAGTTAGGGAAAAAGTGATGTTTCGTTTATAGCCCAGCAAGTTAAAACTGCCATGGAGATATCCTACAGAGAATTGGAGGAACAGGTCTGTTACTCAGGAAAGAGGTGAATGTAACTTCACAGTTAATTTTTTTCATATTCAGAGAGGTAGCCAGAGTAACCTTCCTCACAGGAATAACCTGTATGCCTGGTGATAATTCTACCCATCATAACCACTGATACTTACAGGTAAAGAGCTAATCTCCATCTTCCTTGCTTTTAATATTATTTTCCCCCAGATATTTAGTTAATATTTTATTACACATAATAATAGTGAAGAAATAGTTTAGATCAGCAATTTTCAAAAGTTTTCATTTCATGGCACACGTAAGCTAATTACTAAAATTCTGTAGCACACCAAAAAATATATTTTTCACTGATCTAACAAAAAAAGTAGGTATAATTTTGATTGATTCACACTGGACAACTATTGTTATGCTGGCTGTTGTCAGTTTTTTATTTGACAATCTAAGGGAAACAGGACAGTGTACTAGTCAGGTAGTGCATGTTTTAAAAATTCTTGTGATATACTGGTTGAAAATCTCTAGTTTAGATGGGTGACATTCTCAAAATGGTCACAAACTTCCTCTGAGTGAAGCTTCAGTCACCTTAAAGAACCAAATGCCTTTTGTAAGCAATTTCCTGACAAATGCAGCTTCCACATCTGATATCTTCCCCTCATGAGTGCAGGACAGGGCATAATGGGGACCAAATTGTTAAAGGGCAGAAAGGACACCCAACAAGGGCCTCTGGTAATAGCCATATAGAAGTGACCTTTACTCCGTGATGCCAGCAGGCATTTTATATAGGCCTCTGAAAATTGCTACAAATTTGTTATCATATTAGAAGTCAAATGCTTTATCTTTTCATTATATTTTATTGATTATGCTATTACAGTTGCCCCACTTTCCCCCCTTGGTCTCCCTCCACCCAGCACCCCCACTCCCTCAGGCAATCCCCCCACCATTGTTCATGTCTATGGGTCGTGTGTATTAGTTCTTTGGATTTTCCATTTCCTGTATCATACATTAGATCCCCATAACTATTCTGTAACTATCTATTTGTATTTCTTAATCCCCTCACCTCTTCACCCATTCCCCCACACCCCTCCCATCTGACATCCATCAAAACACTCTCCATACCCATGATTCTGTCTCTGTTCTTCTTGTTTGTTTAGTTTGTTTTCTAGATTCAATTATTGATGGATATAATTTATCACCATTTTATCGATCATAGTTTTGATCTCCTTTTTCTTAAGTCATTTTCACATTTCAGGTAACAAAATTTTCATGATGATGAACTCCTTTTGTCCTTTTCTTTTCTGGGAAGATCTTTATCTGCCCTTCCATTCTAAATGGTAATTTTGCTGAGCAGAGCAATCTTGGCTGTAGTTCCTTGCTTTTCATGACTTTGAATATTTCTTGCCAATCCTTTCTAGCTGCAAAGTTTCTTTTTAGAAATCACCTGACAGTCTTATGGAAACTCCCCTGTAAGTACTGTTTTTCTCTTGCTGCCTTTAAGATTCTCTCTTTATCTTTACTCTTTGAAATTCAAATTATGATGTGTCTTGGAGAGGACCTCTTTCCATCCCTCTTGTTTGAGACTCTCTGTGCTTCATGGACTAGTATGTCTATTTCCTTGACCAAATTAGGGAAGTTTTCTTTCAATATTTTTTTCAAATAGATTTCCAATTTCTTGCTCTTTCTCTTCTCCTTCTGGCATCCCTATGATGTGAATGTTGGAATGCTTTAAGTTGTCCCAGAGGCTGCTTATACTTCCTTCTTTTTTTTTTTTAGATTTTTTTCTTTTTCTTGTTGATTGGTTGTTTTTGGTTTCCTTATGTTCCAAATCATTGATTTGATTCTCAGCTTCATCCACTCTACTATTATTTCCCTGTAAATTGTTCTTTATTTCAATTAGTGTATGCTTCATTTCTGATGGGTCTTTTTTATGCTGTTGAGGTCCTTACAAAGTTCCTTGAGCATCCTTATAACCAGTGTTTTGAACTCTGCATCTGAGAGATTGCTTATCTCCCTTTTGTTTATGTCTTTTTCTAGAGTTTTGATCTGTTCTGTCATTTGGGCCATGTTTCTTTGTCTCCTCACTTTGGCAGCCTCCCTGTATTTGTTTCTATGTATTAGGTAGAGCTGTTATGACTCCCTATCTTGGTAGTGTGGCCTAATGCACCAGATGTCATAAAGGGTCCAGTGGCACAGACTCCCCTATCACCCAAGCTGGGTACTCATGGTGTGCCCTTTATATGGGCTGAGTATAGCCTCCTCTTCTAGTCAAGCCTTGATTGCTGTTATGTCTATGGGAGGGATTTACCAAGGCTAGTCAGCTGCAAGGACTGGCTGTGATCACTGACCACCAAACCCCATCCTCCATGGAGGATCAGCTAAGCAGGGGCAGGATGGTGGTGTTCCAAATGGTCTGTAGCTGTCCACTAGAGTGTAGGCTTTGGGGTTACTGAGTATTGAGGGCAAGGTCAGGCCCCTCCTTTGTTCTGCCTGTGGCCATCCTGCATGGGGTATAAAGCAATCTGAGATACCTGCTACTTGTGCTGGGCTTGGAGATTCCCAGGCAAAGTCAAGCTGTGAATCTAGGCTGACTGCTGTTAGTGCTGGAACTGGGAGCATTTTGCAAGAGGTATAGGGGCTTGGGGCTTACTGAGGTCAGCTATTGATTATTTGATAGGATTTAAGAGATTGTGAACCATGAGCCATGACCAACCATTTATATGGAAAAGTCATGGTTGACAGTTTGGATGGGTCCATAAGTTGGGTAGGAGAGGGTCTCAGGAGATCTGTAGGGTGGGGCAAACATTGTTAACCAGGTTGATACAGTCTCAGATATGGCATTCACCTGCCAGCTCTGTGGTTCTCTGGGCGGAAGGTTCAGAAAAGGAGAATGGCCTCTGCCCACCTTTCTGTCTATGAGAAAGCTGTCTCCAGCTCTTGCCTTGATGCCAGATACTTCGGTCCCTCCCTATATGCTACTGGTGCCTTTCAAGCTGCTACTCTGGTGCTGGAGATCAGAGGGAGTGAGTCTCAGTAAGTTTGTGTGTGGATTCTTTAAGAAGAACTGCTTGGGACTCCAGAAGTTTCTTCCACTGACTCAATCCCTGCTGTATTTTGCTGCCAAAAGACATAAGAACTTGTCCTCCTGGTTTGGAAACTTGGGCTGGGGGCCCTGATGTGAGGCTGGGACTCCTCACTACCAAGATATCCCTCCTGAATTTTTATTCAACACATGCGGGTGTTGGATCAACCTGTTCTGCATCTCTGCCCCTCCTACCACTCTGGATGGTTGTTATTTCTTTAATTCCATAGTTGTCACATTTCCATTCAACTCAATTTCTGACCGTTCTGAGTATGGCTGTTCTATACTTCAGTTGCAATTTTGATGTGGTTCTGCAAGTAGGCAAGTTGTGTTTACCTATGCCACCATCTTGACCAGAGGTCTCCAGAAGTCATAAATTTTAAACCTAAACTCTTCCTCTGTTTTTAATCCAGTTTGTTGTGATTGTATAAAAAATCAAGCTATGTAAAATAGGTTAGATTTTATTATGATGTATTGTAGACAAAGAAATTAGGACAACAGAAGAATTTTTTCCCTTCCATTTATAAGGTACATGGATTAAGCACCTTAAAAGCAGCCATTCAGGTTTGTACACTGTCAGTTCATTTTAGTATATAATTTGTCCCTTGAGGCATGGTGAAACATTTTATGGTTTCAGGAAGAACTAGTGCTGCTAAGTGTAGAAAAAAGGAAATAGCTTTTTCTTTTATGTATTTATCTGCATGCTCTTGTTGAAAGGCATACAGGGTAGAATTCTCAAACTTGTGTATAAAGTTATACTACCTGGTTTTCAATTCTGGCTAGCCCTCTTACTATTTATGTAATCCTGTACAAGGCAACTAATATCTCTGTACCTTACTTTCCCCATCTGCAAAGATAAAAATGATCATGGATCTATTTCTGTGTCAATTTCCATAAATTCACTCACAGCAGTACTCAGCATGTAGCATGCTCTCATTTAATTTTGTATTGAGACATAATTAACAAGACAAACAAGTGAGCAAAATAGAACCAGAGACATGGAAATAAAGAACAAACTGACAGTGACTGGAGGGGAGGGAAGAGAGGGATAACAGGGAAAAGAAAGGAAAGAGTCATCAAGGAACATGTATAAAAGATACATGGACAAAAACAATGGGGGGCACTGAATGTGGGAGGTTGTGGTTTGTAGGGCAGAGGAGAATAATGGTGGGTAAAAGAGGATGACTGTAATTGGACAACAATAAAAAAGTTAAAATAAAAAAAATAGAAAATAGAAAAATCTGGCCAAGATGGAGGCATAGGTAGAAATGTTTCGCTTACTGGCACAACCATAAGAAGGATAACACCAATTTAAGAACAAAAAAGAAAAAACAACCAGAACTGCCAGGAAAGTCAAACTGCATGGAAGTCTAACAACTAAGGAATTAAAGAAACTTTCATCCAACTGGTAGGAGGGCAGAGACATGCAGCCCAGGCAGAGAGGACTCACAGCAAGCCAGCAGACCATGCAGGCGAAGCGGAAGCTGGTTGACTGGGTGGTCCCATTCATATGTGGATAAACTGGGGAGGTAGACAGTCTGCAAAACCCAGTATTTCAGTGTGGGAAACCAAAGACTCAAAACTTCTGTCTGTAAAAACCTATGGGGGTTGCAGTGGAAGGAGAAACTCACAGTCTCACAGGATAGTCTTTGGAGAGGCTCATGGGATCCTAGAATGTACATAAACACACTCACCTGGGAATCATCACCTAAAAGGGCATAATCCACTTGTGGGTAGCAGGGGAAGTGATGGCAAGTGGGGCAAGAGTCAAGCAAGTGGCATTATTCCTTCTCTGACCCCTCCCCTACAGACACCACCACAATGCAGAGAGGAGGGTCACCCTGCCCTAGTGAATACCTAAGGCCCCACCCCTTACAACATAACATGTGGGCCCAGGCAAAGAAATATGGCCCAAATGAAAAAACAGATCAAAGCTCCAGAAAAAGAACTAATATGAGGAGATAGACAATGTATCTGATGCAGAGTTCAAAACACAGGTAATTAGGATGCTCACAGAAATTACTGAGTTCAGTTGCAAAATGAAGGAGGAAATGTAGGCTACACAAAGTGAAACACAGGAAAATGTACAGGGAACCAACAGTGACGGTAAGGAAACTCGGACTCAAATCAGCAATTTGGACCAGAAGGAAGAAACAAGAATTCAAAAAAATGAGAAGAGGCTTAGGAACCTGTGGGACAACTTTAAATGCTCCAATATCCAAATCATAGGAGTGCCAGAAGAAGAAGAACAAGAAACTGAAAACTTATTTGAAAACAAAATGAAGGAGAAGTTCCCTAACCTGGCAAAGGAAATAGACTTCCATGAAGTCCAGGAAGCTCAGAGAGTCCCAAAGAAATTGGATCCAAAAAGAAACACACCAACACACATCATAATTAAATTACCCAAGATGAAAGCTAAGGAGAGAATCTTAAAAGCAGCAAGAGGAAAGAAGTTCCTATAAGACTGTCAGCTGATTTCTCAAAAGAAGTCTTGCTGGTAAGAAGGGGCTGGAAAGAAGCATTCCAAGTCATGAAAGGCAAGGACCTACATCCAAGATTACTCTAGCCAGCAAAACTATCATTTAGAATCGAAGGGCAGATAAAGTGCTTCCCAGATAAGGTCAAGTTAAAGGAGTTCATCATCACCAAGCCCTTATTATATAAGATGTTAAAGGGACTTGTATAAGATATACAAGATCAAAAACTATGAAGAGTAAAATAACAACAGACTCACAACTATCAACAACTGAACCTAAAAAACAAAAACTAAGCAAACAAATAGAAGAGGATCAAAATCACAGAAATGCAAATCAGATGGAGCGTTTTCCATGTGTAGGGGGAGGGGAAGAATGGCGGGAAAAGGTACAGGGCATAATTGGTAGGTACAAAATAGACAGGGGATGTGGGTAAGAATAGTATAGGAAATGTAGAAGCCAAATAACTTATATGTATGACCCATGGACATGAACTGTGGGGAGGGGGGCCAAATACTGGAGGGAGGCAGGATGCAGGGCAGAGGGGGATAAAAGGGAGAAAAATTTTGGACAACTGTAATAGCATAATCAATAAAATATACTTAAAAAATGAATAGAAGACTCATGGGCATGGACATGGGGGGTATTGACTGAGGGAGTGGAGGGGACAGGGTATGGTGGAGCAATGGGGAAAAGGCAAGACAACTGGAACTGAACAACAATAAGATTTTTTAAATAATAAAAATAAAATATTTTAAAAATAAAAAGCAATCAATAAATGAGAAACTTAAATTTTTAAAGTAAAAATAACATGCATACATTATCATATGTTATATGTAAACTTCTCAACAATACTATAAAATAAATAGATATTACCATCTCTCTTGTGGGTTGAATTATATTTCCTTTTAAAAAAATGTTGAAACCTCAATGCCCAGTATCTCAAACATGACCCTATTTGGATTTACAGTCATTGCAGCTGTAATTAGTTAAGATAAGGTCATGCCAGAGTAGAGTGCCCTTATTCAAATATATTTAGAATTCTTATAAGAACAACCATGCAAAGATGGAAACACAAAAAGAGAATACCATATGACAACAAATATAGAGAGTTAAGGTATGCAGCTCCAAGCTAAGGACTTCAAAGATTGTTAGCAAATCACCTGAAGCTAAGAAGCAAGGAAAAATTACCTATAGGTTTCAGAGGGAAGTAGCCCTACCAACACCTTGATTTGGGACTTCTAGCCTCCAGAATTGTCAGAAAATACATTATTGTTGTTTTAATCCACTAAATTTGTGGTACTTTGTTACCACAGCTCTAGGAAACTAATACAATCCACATTTCACAAATAAGAAAATGAGTCCAAAGAGTAAGAGGTTTATCAAAGATCACAGAAATTAGTGGGTAAAAGAACCCATGTGTTTTAGATTCAAGACCCAAACCAACTACTCATCTTTTTCTATAATCCCTACACACACCTGACACTCCAGCCATGCTCCTCAGCTTAGCCTTGTTCAAACAGGGGAGGAAAATATGTTTATTGACAATCTCTTCCATATCAGGCATCACACTGGGCAAATTTCATACGCAGTGTACTCTGCCTGAAATTATTTTTCCTCCATTTTCCATTTATGAAAGTCTATATTTTTCAACTGCAAAGTTCGATACTCCAAGTTTATGTTTTTTGATCTACCCAGTCAGAATTACTACTTTTTTCCTGTTTATTTCCACATCCTATTATTCAGTAGCTTTTTGAGCTCTAATTTAATTCTGCTGTGTCTGTAGGTAATTAGCAGCCTGCAGTAGTGTTTCAACCTCGCTGAATTTAAGTATTTTACAGTCAGGACAATAATGTAATAGTTATTTAAGGAACAATAGACTGAGGCTCTGAAAATTGTATAGACCACACAGTTCTGAAATGCAGCTTTTGCTACAAATGTTTACCTCATATATAATCTTTGTCCTATTCTCCAACCCAGGAAAATTAATTAATAAGCACTTAGGGAGAGAGGGAAGACTTCCATGACAGTGTATGAGGTTGTTTTTGTGTTTAATTCACTCTCCATGTGCACCACTCTTGACCTCTTTTCCTCAATCACATGCCTTCTGTTAAATTTGAAATTTCACTGAATCTTTAGAAGATTCCAAACTGAGAGCTCACTTAATCTCAATAAAATTATGAGATGGAAAACCTTAAAGAGTTGTATTTTAGAAAATGTTTTCAGAAAATAGTCTACTAGAAAAACATAAAAAATTAGAATGCTTTAATTAAAACTACAGAAGCAATTTAATTTTGACACTACACACATTCTGAAGTAAATGTAAGCATATCTACTAATTTGAACTCTGTCATTTTTATTTCTTATCCACAATTTCTTTATAAAACTCATGCAAAAACAAACCCTACACACACACACCACAAAACACATTAGGCCGGTGGCTGTCACAAACCATGAGGTAACCACAAAATGCAGCAGAGCTATTGCATATTGCAAATGAGCTGCTTGCACTTTTGCTAGTCCTAAAAATTCCCAGAGGTAGAAAAGTCCCTGTACTGTAGAATGATTTGCATTTCAAAGAGTGGTAATACCTAAAACTTAAGTCGAACTGAAATGCTTAGCTTAAAGCCAAGCTATTTCTTTGTAGACATAATGTTTTTTTAACTCTTGTAGTTTCTTTCATTTTTCAAGACAATAAGGCACTTGACAAATAATATAAATATAGTTTCATGACTGGTATGTAATAATAACCAAGGTAAAGTTTAAATGCTAGCCAGAAGACTTTGTTAGTGTTACTGAACAAAAGTGGTATTGGGCTGCTCCCTGCCAAACACACATGTAGGATGAAGGTTGGTGGGGAAGGAAAAAGGTCTTTATTAAAATGTTGCATAATTTGGGGGAGCAAGGGATTGCTCGGTTCCAGGCTCCTTTCTTCTGAAAAACACAGGAAAAAACCATTTGTTCCCAAAAAGAATGACACCCAAAATGAAGCCTGGAGATTCCCATCCGTTCTTATCTGTTGTCAGAGTGCAAGGCTGGTAGGCAGACTGCTCTTGGGCTTCAGCCTCCCTCCCTGGAGTGCACACATGTAGGGCCGATGCCACCTTTGCCACGCTGCATCTGCTGTCCACTCTGGGGGCCCAGGGCTTCCAACTGCTGCAGCCAGTTGTTCAAGGGCTTTGTATGTGGGGCCCATGCTGGAGGCTGCTAGCACCTCCCTAGGACTAGAAAGCACCCTGCCCACATCCATTCACTGAATTTAGAGCAAGAGAAGGGGTGTAGTCCAGGGCCATCGATGAGGCAGAGAGGCAGTATCTCATGGGCCACTGCCTGGGCATGCATCCCTGGGGCACTGCCTAGCATGTGGGACTCAGTCTCAGTGCAAGCTGGCCCCCGACTGAGCAAGTGAAGGGATGGAGAAGCGGCAAGTCTCTACCCTTGTTACAGAATATGGGCCAAGGGGGGTATGATATACTATTACCGAAAGGACCCCCCACTATGTTCGCTTGATGGCAACCAGACGAAAGATGGCTCTCAATGCCAGAGATTTGTGAAGAGGAAAGGAAATATTTATTTAAAGCTATACAGACTTAAATAGTGACCTAATGTCTTCTTTAAAATATCAAAGTCCTTTAGAATACCCACAGATGCACTCAGTCCTTCCTTCTCCCCCTGCCTTAATCTGGGATACCATATCTCAGGAAAAGTTGCAGTCTGTGATTCAGGCTCCCAGCACCATCAATTGTGTTGCCATCAGGATCTTCAGTTAATCCAAAGCCATGTGGCCCCTTCTCATGACCTGCTAGCAGAAGTCCTTGCACCCCTTTTCTTCCAGGCAAAGTCTCTCCTATTTCCTAAGCCATGTGGCCAAGGAGTGCACCCCAAAGCCATGGGGTCCTCACTCTCACCAAGGCTGCATGGTTCTCCCTTGGCAAAGCTGTGGGGGTCCCCACCCTGGCAAAAGCACATGGTTCTCCCCTAGCATGGCTGCCAAGTCTGGGTTTAAATCCCTGCACCAATCTTCCTCTGCACCTCCATTTCCAACTCCTCTACAATCAGTTACACCTGCCAGCATTCCTATATTCTTCCAAATTTACTGGGCTGCCATTGTGAATCTGGGGAGATGTGGCCCCATGGCGTGGAGCCAATCATCTCCAAGCTCTCACTAGGTGCTGTAACCAGGGGGACCTGCCCCCCAGTTATATCTTGGGTTGAAGTCCCTTCCATCCCCTGGCTCAAGGCATGGCCACAGCTATTTAACATATCTATGCAACCAGCTAAAGGTTATAGATATGTTAAATGACCATGCCAGAGGTTAGCTGCAAAACTGTTGCTGCACAAAACAGCTCTGCATGTTCCTGCTCCATGTGTCCCTTCCCTCAACTCACACCTGTTGGGGGAAGGGGTGAGGACACCCTATGTATTTTTCTAATATTTCCTGGGCACCTTGAGTTCTGGACCCCATTCCAAATCCCTATTTGGGGTCCCCCTCTGGGCTGCACCCTGTTTCACCCTCACTCTGTCTCTACACTCAAAACCCCATGCATACTAGAAGTATCCATCTTTCCTAGCCAGTCCATCCTTTTGCTAGGCTAGACTGGTATGTCTGCACCTCCCCCTGTTCCAGAAGGGAGTCGAAGGTTTTTTCCCTTTGTCAGTCACCCTTGCTAGCCTGGGCAAACTCTGCAATGTCGCCCTCTGCCACCATATGCTGTGCTAGCTCAGTTGCTGTGCCAATGCAACACTGCAATGCTGGTTTGTTTACCCTTTACCTGGAGGTAGGAAAATCTGTCATGCACCATGCTGTGGCTTTAGCCCACCACCTCCAGCATTTCCTGCCACCTCTTTCTCACTCAGGGGTCTGGGAAGGCACCAGTATCACTAGGAGTACTGCCCAAGAGTTACTCACAAATGGAAGCAGAGTGCATCGTTGAGGAAAAGAATCTGAATTCATTGACCTTTCTCTTTTTGCTTTGACTTTAGAGAATTATTTATAAGTGCATGAAATTTAGATACTTACTATAAGTGTTTATGTAAGTCAATGTCACCAAGTAAATTTTAAACTCTTGGGAAGAAAACATATTTTAACTACTTTTGTTTGTGTATAACATTTAGCATAATGTTGGCAAATAGTGTGCTCAAGAAACGTGTCAATTTTTCTATCCTAATCTTCCTTTTACCATATTTGCTCACATTCTATTCTATGTTCTTGTAACCTTTTTAAAATTAAAATTTTGTTGTGGTCTGGTAATTGAGTAATTAATTAAAGTGTGATAAATTTGGATTTAATTAGGCTTATGATATGTCTTAATTAAATATCTTCTTAACATAATAATAGTATAATGGCAATGAAAAGAGTGAAATCATCTAACAAAATAGATGGAGTTAGTTACTATGTCACAAAAGTATATGACAAAATTGATTTTTTATGAGTGTGTATATTTGGGATTTACTAGATACAATAAAATGTTGAATAAATATATTTTTGTTGGTCAGTCCTTTTCTGTTACCTTTAATACAATGTTGCTTCTGAGCATTTCCATTTTCAAAATGTTCTAAGTACTCAAGTCTTTTCATTATTTATAGGCTATTCCCAATGTTTTATATTCTTTGAGGATGACAGTGTGCTAGGAAATATATTACCTTTCAATTCAATCCCTTTTCATATTTCCCCATTAATCTCATTTCATGATTTCTTTAAGGATCCTCTCAAATGCATGTGAAAAAGCAGGATTCTTATCACTGCTTACAAAACTTCATTTGGAATCACAGTGCTCTTTGGCAGATTCATGTATGTCTCCCAAGGGATTTAACCAGAGCTATTTTTAACTTATTTATAGAATACATTTTGAATTACAGAAGTACCATTACCAGTCACAGACCATTAAAGTGGATTTTTTTCTCTTGTCATAACTGTCTGATATTTTCTACAAGGACAGGCAAGAAATCCGTGGTTACATTCCTGTGGAAAAAAATAAGGTGTTAACCTAAAAGGAGAAGAGGTCAAGAAAAGGAGAGAGGGAGGACAAAAAACAAATGAAAAATAACATGGATAAAAAGCTTGAAGACCTGCTGGTATGAACTTGGAAGAGCAGGTGGTGCAAAGTGTGTTTTGCAAGACTGAGTGGAAACAGCTGATGAAAATAGTAGGGGTGGCATTCTCCCAAAATACTCTAGTTACCACTATCTTGCTTGAAATATAGTAAATAAATCTGAAATTAAATGTTATTTTTCAAGTCCTTGCATATGTATAAACTATAATAATGTCTATGGCTACTGAAGTTGGAGCTGATAATGAAACATGAAGCTCCAGGTAACTATTAAGCTCTATATGGTTTAAATCTGATGGGTTTTTTTGAGGTAGGATTATCATTTGAATTCAGTCATGCATTATGAGCTGAACTGTGTCACCTCAAAATTCATATGTTGAATCCCTAACCCTAAAACCCTCAGAATATAACCATATTTGGAGATAGGGCCTTTAAAGAAATTATTAAATTAAAATTAGGCCACTAATGTGGACCCTAATCCAGTCTTACTGGTGTCCTTATAAAAAGAGGAAATTTGGACTCACAGACACCAGAGATGCACAGAGAAAAATGACAAAGAGAAAGAAGTCATTTTACTAGCCAAGGAAAGATTTCAGAAGAAGTCAAACCCTTTGATATCTTGAACTTGGACTTCCAGTTTACAGAACTGTGACAAATAAATTTGTAATTTTAGACACCCAGTGTGTGGCAACCCTAGACAACTAATAGCATGCATATAGTTTCAAATGTCAAACAGTTTAGTTAGGCTTAAATACATCCCCATAATCTCTTGTTCCACCTCCTGCTAATCCCAACTTTTATTCCCATAGAGTCATCACTTTCAGCTTTTTCAGTTGTTTTTTACTGTTTTTCTCCTTATTTTTAAAAAATATTTTAATTATTTTATAATTTTTATTAGATGATATCTAATGGCTTCCTTCTAAGGGAAATGGGGACTTAGACCTTAGCAGCTTATTCCACTATCACTAAACATATTTACATCCACATTTCTTCACTTCTGTTGCATTGACAACAGATCTGTCCAATATTTGTTTACCTTTCTGTGTCTGTTTAAATACTATTCACAGTTATGTAAAACACAGTGATTATAATTGCACAAAGTTTTGTTTTTTCTTGGAGCTAATAATTGCCTCATGGATTGCGCAAAAATAACACTCAGTTATCCCTCTGGGATGATTTCTCAATAAACAATTGTACCCTTGTTTTGGAGAGATCTCTGCAGTCACCTAAAGGCTACACGATCTACCACAGGCATTTTCTGAAACACTTGGGACTTTTTCTGTTGCGCTCATTCTGTGACGGTGAATGTGTTACCATGGCCAGGGAGATGATGCATCCGTGGAACAATGGTGGCCATGTGACTGGTATTGTATATTGATTCTATGCATTAGACATTTGTTTTCATCAAGAACATGGCAGCAAACTAAAAGCTACTGTACAAAAGCATGTACCTGGTAGCTGTGTCAAGTGCACAAAGATTCCCAAACCCTACTGGGATGTCTCTGGATAGAAGCTACCTTTTCGCCAAAGGTTTCAATCAGCAAAATCATCAGTCATAGAAATATTTCTTTCAAAGTGTCATTAGCGTTGTGGGGCCACGAAGGTACTAGCACCCCTCCAATTGTAGCTCTTTCCATTTGGGAAAACCCTTCTGACATTCATAGTACATGCATACAATACAAATAATATATTCTGCAGTGGAAGCCACAAAAATAATATGTTGAAGTGGCCCAAAAGGCCCTATTCATTTTAACTTTTCTTCCCATTGTTCCCACTGTGATCTCTGTCCACGTACAATCAGTGGAATCTGAGTGTTCCCTCTCCTGTCAGAGCACGGTAGGATGGTGGACACCTATATCCAACAGAGCTCTAAAAGTTTGAGTCCATTTGCTCCCCAAAGTACATGAACATGTACAATATATACATACAGTTTTGCCTTCTCCTTAAGGACTGGGAGACCTAACCCAACCCCTAAACATTTTTCTCCTTAAAGCTGCTGAAGGTGGGGTGAAGTGGAAGGCAGGAGATGTGGACTGGAGAGGACGGGGCATGGAGGGAGAAAGCAGCTCTGTGCTCATAAGCTAGGTGTATTATTTCTCAAACTCTGTTGCTGCTAGACTTTTAAAGTTCTTTGGGTCAGTTTTTTATTCTCCTGTGAGTCACCTGCATCAACATTGTAAACAAAATCCATGGCAGTAAGGCCCCCAAACTAGTCAATGCTGCATGTCTCGTTTCCTATTGGAGTTTGTCTATCTCAGAGAAATCTACTCTGAAATACAAAACTCCCTTAGAGCAGCCAACACCCATTGCAAAAATACATATACATACATACATACATACATATATAAACAAAGTCTTCGACCATTTCCTATTTTCTCTGAATATAATTAAGTTTGAAAGACTGCAGGAGGTGTTGAGCCCAGTGATGGCCTTGCTGTTGTCATTCTTTTTAACAATCATGCATACCTTCTCCACCCAATCTTTCAAGTGAACCAGCCAAAGTCATAATTCATTTGGTTTCTGACCAGGGCAGTCACAAATTGCTCTCCTTTCTATATGACTCTGAGTGTACAACTCCAAAACTTTTATGTGAAGGGAGAAAAAAACTTTCTTCCCACAAGGAAAGAATATTAGTAATGTTTGGTACAATAGTGCAGATCTGAAACTGATTACCAGATTGGCAAGGAAGTTCCCCAACTGGAATAGAGTTAAGGTGAACTAGGGAACTATTTGGGCAGCTGTCTTTGAAACTATTTCCTGTTAGTCAACCACTACCCCAATTCCTTCTCATTAATAGGTAATTGAGGATCAATTATTGCCTGGTTAACCATAAAATTTAGTCAACATTTTGCTATTGATTCCTATGAATTTCCTTCTAGTCCTGTTAATCAGCCTGTGAGACTCTTATTTTACCACTTTCAGAGAGTCTATCTCTCAGCATCCCACCCTAATGCCACAATTGTCAAGAACTGTACAGGGTCTGAAATTTTAATCTATCTACAAGCTAACTAGTTATCATGCCACAGTTTCATGAATGCTGGCACAAGACTCCTGCATCAAAGACCAAGGTCAGTTTATTTCTCACAGCAATAAATTTGCAGTAGCTAGAGTATCATTTCTGCTCAGTTACCCAAATACCAATTTCCAGAGAGTGAAAGGGAGAGGGTCAGGTGACAGACACCTGCGTACACAGTAGGTTGCCTGTACAGCCAGGAACCTGAGTTTAGAGATCTTGAGTCTTTTGTTATCGACAGTGAGCTGTAAACAAACCTACTCTGCCCTCTGGGGAGAGTCTATCTTTATTTTCCAAGGCTATTGCCATACAAATATCTATGAAAAGATAGTCTGGAACAAAAACAGTGAGTTCCCACAAGGCATGCGTAAATGTGAGAGACCGGGAAGAATTATCTACCAAAAATAAGTGTGAGATAAACATTTGTTTTTGAATTAAATCTTCTGAGCAAATTACTTCAATATTCAACCCCTCCATGTCTGGAGTGCTTTTTTGGTGTTTCTTTGGTAATTTCCTTCTCTGTGTTCTCTGTTTTTCCTTTCTGAAACTATTATTCAGTAAGATTTTCTGGACTTACCTTCTAATTTTCTCATCTTTCCTTTTCTCCTTTTCTTTTTGTTTTACTTTATGACAAATTTTCTCAACTTTCTCTTGTAACTCAGTTATTAAATTTTCTGCTGTCATTTTTTAATTTCCAAAATATCCTCTTTTATGAAGTTTTTAATGGTTCTTTTCAAAAGCTTACTTTTTTTTCCATGGCTATAGCATTTTCTCTTAGTTCTCTGAGCACATCAGTTATAATGGCTTTTTGTTTTCTAAGTTTTCTGCTCCTTGCATTACCATGTTTCCTCTAAGTTCTGAGTGTTTCTTTTTATCTCTGTTTTATTTTATTATTATTCTTTTAAACTTAGAAGTTTTCTTAAAATGTATGATATCCCTTCTCTATTTAGCCTGTTTAAGATTGAAGACACCATAAAACTGAGCAGAAACTCTATAGGAATACCTGGAGCTTGTCAAGTGGTGGGTCTCACTATGAAATAATTGGGCAAGAATCCAGCTATTTTGGTTCCCTAGGTCTTTCTTCTTGGGCTAGTCAGTATTCCAAGAAAAGTATCATCATTCTCTTGCTTGTTTTATATAAACCTAGCTACTAAAATTCTCAGACAAGTGTGGGAGAAAAGGACAGAGGTTCTTCGCCTTCTAACATACAGACTTTCACCTTACCCCCCCTCATCACTGCATTTGTGCTAGTGCCATGTCCAGACAGGAACCTACCTGTCTCCTGCCAGGATTAAACTGGAAGCCTAATCCATTCTTTTTCTGTTACATAGCCCTACCAATTTTTCAGCCTTCAGAAGTATCTGACATCTCGGAACCCTGAGACATTTTGATGTTTTGCGGCTTTATTTGTCTTGATTCTTGCTTCTCCCACTGCAGACATGTAGCTTACATCTTTCTCGGCTTATCTATGCATGGATGTCACCACTTGTCCATCTGCTTTCCAACTTCCAATGTTTTGTTCACATCTCTGGTGTACTCTCGTATCTTCTCCAATTTGCTTTGCTTTTATGGTGTTTTACCTTATTTTTTTTCCTTTACAATGTCATTTTAGTTGGATTTCAGGAGAAAGCAAAATTATGTATTTTTATGCAGTCTGCCATGTGTAACCAGAATAATGTAGACTTTTAAGGAGAAGGATCTATGGAGATAGAAAAAAGCAGAATAATAAAAGAGCCTATGTTCCCATAGTTGAAATGGGGGCTTCATATGTTAATTGTGCAGTATTGTTTGTAAAGCTCCAAAGATGCCAAATATTAAATATTTGAGCCCAGCGATTATTTTCAAATATCGTAGGAAAATATCTAGTTTCCCACTTTAAAACATGAAGTGAAAATGGATTTCAGGCTTGAATAATTCCAAATTATTTAATTATTTACTTGAAATCTGAGTAGGTTATCAAAATATACATTCAAACCATAATAAAATAATGATATTTTGCTTATGCAAGTGTTAAAATAATTAAGGAAACAATTCAATCAATAAAAACAAACTTTTTAAAACCATTTCATGAAGTGAGCAGTCTCCAATCACAAGGGTTCAGAAATCTACAACATGGGGCACAAGGCAGGAAGCTTTTATAAGATAAAGAATAAAGACCAAGGAAGAGAAAAACAGAAAATGAAGAAGAACGAGAACATAAGTACAGAACCAAGAGTTGCCTTGGCAGTTGGGGTTGGGCTGACTGGACACACAGTGTTTCTGGGTTCAGTGGAGCATTTCTAGAGACAGGAAAGTTGTCTAAGTTTTGGTTTGCTGAGACAGCACTGCTGGCAGGAGCAGCTCCATACTGGGCCTAGAAATTTATTTCAACACAAAATACCAATGTCAGTGACATTGTTTTACTGGCATTTGTTAAATCACATTGTTGACTGATTACTATTAAAAAAATAGAAAATATTTACAAGAAAAAGAATGAACTTTGTAAATAACAAAGTTAAATTTCAATTTCAGGAAATTTCTCACATTAAAGCAACTTATCTTAAAAGCCATCTCCTTCATTTTATAGGTTTACTAAAACATTCTATAATTTTGTTTTATATTCAGAAGATCATAGAATAGGAGAATGGTGTAACTATTCTGGTACCATTATCTTTCACAAAAAGGAAAGATAATGAGAGCTAAAAAAAGTGGTTGAAATTTTCTTCCATCCATCAGTGCTGCACAGTTAGAGAAGTACAGCTATACCATATTACTACTGATTAGTTTATGATTTTTTCATCATCAAAAGAATAGAAGAAAGATTATTGGGGATATTAAAAGGAAAAATATGCATTTATGAATAATATTACACTGTATAAATATTTTTAATCTACAATTTTTAGTTAAATTAGTAGAGTATTAACTAAATTTGCTTTCTTAAAAGTGCAGGGATTATGCAATGAATCACGGATTCTGAAAGCCTGGTATGTTTCTGGTGTAAAGATTTTCAGTGCACATATGGAAAGACCAGTGCTTCTTATAGCTTGTGCTTTGTTAAGATACCATCAGTGAAAAAGGGCTGCTTTTTCAGTTAGAATTTTTATTGTGACACTATTCTTAGTGATTAAAAAGAGGTCCACCATGATTCCACTCACATATGGACTATAACACAAAAAGTAACAAGTAGAACAGAACAGAAAGGAACATGTGCATATAGACAGTGCAATGGTGGTTACCAGAGGGGAAGAGGGGATGGAAAGAGAGCAAAATGGATAAAAGGGGTCAAATTTATGGTGACAAATGAAAACTAGACATTTTGTGGTGTTCATGCAGATTATACAGATCTTGAATTATTATGTTGTGTACTTGAAACTTATATAATGTTAACCAATATTACCTCAGTTTAAAAGAAAAAAGGTTATGTTATGCAAACAAAAAAATCAGTCCAGATGATTTTATTTTGAAAATTGACATCACAAATGCAAATTAAATCAGATTAGTCATTTTTCAATCCAAGTGAAGGGGAAAGATTCTGATATCTCAAACATATTACTGTTTCTCCTCCACAAAATTTAATTTGATTCTTAACTGAATGAGTGCCTCTAGGCATTTGTAGAGGAAAAATCAAACCTCCCAAGCTGTTTTGTTCTATATAAGAGCCTCTGTATTCATGCTGAACCCAGAAGGATTTTAAAGGTGGATAAATGACATAGCCAAGCATACATTTCTTATGCATGAGAAACTGGTTGGCACAGTAGCCACCCCCAACACTGCATGTGGTATGTACCCAGATGATTCCATATGTTGGAAATGCTACCTAAGCACTGCTGACAGTTCCTACCTGAGACAGCCAATGCAGGGTACTATCTGAGGCTACCAAAACAGATTAAAATTATATTTGGGAGTGCTGTACTTCCCACTCACAATTCAAAATAGAGATTTAAACATGGTATTTTGCCAGTTAGCAGACTTTATAGAAGATGAAAGATTGGTGAAACAAAGCCCAGTATTTTCATAAAAAGAGTATAAATCTTTTAGATTTTCAATTGTCGTGTGCCCTATGATCTGATTTTTTGCACATACTATAACAAACTTAAAAGGCTGTAATGCCATTCTTGAGGAGTCGTTTATCTGGAAGCTCCATAGGCTCATATCTTTACGGACTGCCTCTTGTTCCATGTGGTGTCACAAGATGTGAATTTTGACATGAGATTGCTTATATCCATCTACTTACAATGCTCCAAATATTCAGAGACAATTTTCAGATTTTCCTCAGAGAATAGCTTGTTGATATTACAAATTGGAGACTAGAGAACAGGGAGAAGAAACAGCATCCCCAGTAATTCCAAACAAACCTACAATAGGCAACTCCATTATCATAGAATGGCTGTATTTATTGTGTGCTATGTCAAGTAATGTACACACACATGACATGTGCACATACACACTGACCCCCACATACACACATGTAGTCTGATAATTTCTAATTCTCAGTAGATATCATTACAACCCTTTTACAGATGAGAATAATGAAATTCATCAAGGCTCAGCAACTTATGGAAGCCCATCTAATTAGTAATGTAGACAAATATTCAAACTGAGAACATGTCTAAAATGAGGAACCAAAACGTCAAGTCCTTTCCGAGCTGACTCCTGACTTCTGGTGATGCAAGAGCAATCACTAGATATTTATTTTAATTTTCTTTTTAATTGATTTGAGAGAGAGAGAAAGAAACATTGATTTGTTGTTCCACTTATTTATGCATTCATTGGTCAGTTCTTGCTTGTCCCCTGACCAGAGTTTGAGCAATAACCAGCTCTTTAGCAGGAGCTACATGGAGTTGAGAAATGTCTCCTAGTGTTTAATCTTCTTATTCAGTCAAACTGCTACAAATTGAGAAGACTTCAGAGGTTGAATGATTTTAATTACTAGCCTCATATGCCAGTGACAGAAGTAGCAATGACTGCTGGTCTCCAGGAACACCCCCTGCAATTGTGCTTGTAGAAAGTGAAGGGACTTTGCCAGGCAGTTTAAATTAAAACATGATCAACTACCCACAGAGAGTTTGTCCTAGTGCCAGCAGGACCACTTAAAGTGTTCCAGTTTTAAGACATACTTCCCACTCCATGTTAACATATGCTAACATAAGTGCTGATATTTGTTTGGGCAGATGTTTGAAGAAAAAGAAAATAGTTATCTGATCCATTGGGGCTGGTTCCACTTTCTTTAGATAATAGAAATTGAAGGGAGAGAAGTGTTTTATATATGTAAATGTAAGCTTAAAGTTATGAACTCAAAGAGAGATAGGTACAGGGACTGCTGAGTTGTGCAGAGACACATGTGACTATGAGTACGAATTGGACCATAAGCCAATACGCAGATAAAAATGGAAAGGTATATAAAAGGCTTGCAAAAAATTATTTTAGTTGTTATGAACTATAACTAGCAGACTGGTAGAGCTATTTAAAATCCAAAGCAATTAATAAATGTAATATTTAGAAGGTATAAAAGACATATTTAAATACTGCTTTATTTTACTACCTCCTCAACAATCATTATACAGTCCATACTCCCTGCTGTATAAAACCCAACCTCCTTAGCCTAACATCCAAGATCTCCCATCATTGTGCTACTAACAGTTACTCTATTCTGTACGTTAAGAAATTCAGTGGCAAGTTTTCCAAATGGGGAGTGGGAAGTCAGATTTGTGTTGTAAAAAACCACTGGCAACAGAATGGATTATTAATGGAAGGAAATAGAAACTATAGACAGTATAACTATTTAAGAGTTGAGAATAGTGGTTTAATATCAAAGTTGAAAAGCAGATAAACTAAAATAGTGGAAGTGAGAATGGAAATAGTGCTGTGCTTGAATTTCAAAATACCAACTAAGATTCATCCAAGTGTTCTCAGCTGCAGAATGTTTAGTCTCAGGGTTATTTGAATAAAAATCTGGAAGATCCACATGAGATAAGGATGTTGGAAAAGAAAAGCAAACTTTTCCACACTGTATCCTTGCTCCCAAAGAGGTGATAAAGATGCTAGCCCCATAGATTACAAGATACCATTCAGCAGATTTTCTGGTCTTATAGACAAGTGACCAGACAACAGACAGGGTCTCTACATACAGAATGTCAAGGTGTTTGAAGCTTCTTAACCTTAAATTTCATTTACTTTCTTCAAGTTGTATCTACTCAATTAGACATAGGCATAACGTATAAAAGGATAACCAGAAGTTTAGATTATGAGATCCATTTTCCACACTCTCCATGAGGGTCAGGTCCAGGATTCATATCTGAAACATTCTCGCCTTAACAGATGATTTTACTGAATATTGCAAAGGATTGTCTTGAAACTATTTCAACCAAAAGTTTACATACCACTTTTCGCTAATGTCTTCTTTGCCTTTATCTAAGACCTTTTAAAGAGGTGAATTAAATACACACTCATCAGTACACTTACACACATATATGCACACCAACAGTTTTACTTATCTTTCATTGGGTAACAAACTACCCCACACTTAGTGACTTCAAAAAACATTTATTATTCCTAATGACTTTTTGTGGAGGTTGACTTGCTCAGCTGGGTAATTCTTCTTCTCCTTGTAATGGTGAATGGGGCCATAGTCATGTGGGAACTTGACTGGGCTAAAATGTCCAAGACGTTTCATTCACATGACTGGCAGGTTGATGCCAGATGCTAGTTAGGATTTCAGCAGGCTCTATCGAGCAACA
This sequence comes from Trachops cirrhosus, assembly GCA_028533065.1. Classification (NCBI taxonomy): domain Eukaryota; kingdom Metazoa; phylum Chordata; class Mammalia; order Chiroptera; family Phyllostomidae; genus Trachops; species Trachops cirrhosus. Next base: position 66,269,468 of record CM052543.1, read on the forward strand.
TGCCTTGGTTCTCCTTTTTGTATCTTTCTTAAAACTTCTCAGCTGATTCTAAGGAGGAATGTTTCAAAATGACAAGCCCTGGTGTGCAAACAGTGTGTTTAAGGCTTAGCAAGTTTTCAGTTGCATCTCCCTTGGTAATATCCCATTGACCAATGCTAGTCACAAGATCAGCACAGACTCAAGGGAAGAAGACATAAGTTCTACTTCTTTAATTTGTATCTTTTACTGTATTTCTCCCATTACCATTTGTCCTGCTTATACCTCCCTCTCCTCTAATCACCACACTATTGTCCATGTCCATGAGTCCTTCTTCCTATTTGTTCGATCCCTCCACCTCCTAATGCCCACCATAGCTGTCATCCTGCTCTCTATGAGTCTTTCTCTGTTTTACTTATTAGTTCAGTTTGTTCATTAGATTCCATGTATGAGTGAAATCATATGGTATTTGTCTTTCTCTGACTGGCTTATTTCACCTAGCATAATATTCTCCAGGTCCATGCTTTCACAAAGGGTAAAATTTTCTTCTTTTTCAGCCAAGTAGTATTCCATTGTGTGTATGGACCATAGTTGTTTTATCCACTCATCTACTGATGGATACTTGGGCTGCTTCCATATCTTGGTGATTGTAAAAAGCACTGCAATGAACATAAGGGTGCTTATGTTCTTTTGAATTATTGTTTTGGGTTCCATTGTATATATTCCTAGAAGTGGGATCACTGGGTGATCACCATGGCTGCACCAATCTAGCTTCCCACCAACAGTGCAAAGGGGTTCCCCTTTCTCCACATCCTTGCCAGTGCTTGTTGTTTGTTGACTTATTGATGATAGCCATTCTAACCAGTGTGAGGTGATGTGAGAAGCAGCATGAACATGTGGGCAGAGGGGATTGTTGAGGCTTAACTGTGGAGACTCTCTACGAAACACACATACATACACACTTGTATATAATGTTTAAATGTTTATGTTTAAATTAAAACAAAAATCATCCTGCATTATAATTTTCACACAGAAAAATCCATACTCAGAACATTGTTCTCTACTTATCAACTAAAGGTAGACCATGATAAAGTGTCATGAATGTTTAAGAGAACCTCTGATAAATTGAGAAGTGTCCAAAGACTCTTCTCTATTGTAGAAAGTCAAGAAATTAGTGACTATTGAGACAATGCAGCAAGAGCTTGAGCTGTTGGGAGTGCTATCGTGGTCAGTTATGCCAGTTATACACTAGACAACATAGGCTCCATTCAGAGACAACGTGAATGGAATCACTTAGAGTTGTGCAGCATAAAACCATCTACCACATCCTTTATTCTATAGTTTCCAAATTGAAAGACTATGCAGATAGCGATGTAATTAACTGAGATAGAAAACCCAGGAAAGAAATTAAGTGTAGTGGAGAAGAAAATCAATTTTATTTTGGACATGGTAGGTTTGAGGTGCCAGTCCATTATCTATGTCTAGCTGTGTGGTGGACAGTAGGAAATGTTCAACTGTGGCAAAGTAGGCAGGGGAATAGCTGATATCCTCAAAGGACTACAGGTTTAGAAACAAAAGGAAGGGCTGAAAGAAAACCCTGAAAGGATGAGAGCCAGTGAAGCATTCAGAGAAAGAGCAGTCCAAATGATGTAGCATCCTGACGTGTATCTGCTAGAATGAGACAGATTAGTAAAAACCATTTTCTTACAACAAATCTCAAGATTGCTGCTTAAAACAGTGGCAATGGACTTTCTATCATTATCTTTATACAACTTTTCTGAGGGTATTCCAGAGATAAGGTGTTAATTCACAGGAAAGCTGCTTTTTCTTTCTTCCTGCTGTGGCACATGAAAGATGACCTTAAATAATGATAAAATTGCCTCATGTAGTGATTTACAATTTACAGAGCACGTTCACTCATTTAACTTAATTTGTTCTCTATCATCACCCTCTGAAGTACACAGGACAGGTATTAGTATCCTCATTCTACAGATGAGCAAACTGAAGCCAAGAGAAGTGATTATTCCAAAGTAAAACTCCACCCTCTGACTCCTACTTCAGTTCTGTTTCTGCTGAGCCACTTGATTACATCAAAGATCAAGTCCTTACTTTTCAATTTGGCCCCTAAGATGCCTAAGTTAGGAGTGTTCTGTCTTAGAGTGATAAGTCTTGACAAGAAAGATGTGGCAGGAGCTGGGACTCTCAGGTGACTGACACCTGTCCTTCTGCATTTTTGAGGCTGTGCATTCCATTTTCTCTCTTTCTGTGGCATGAATTTCAGCGTCAATGCTATTTTTTTACATGATGACGAAATTTAATTGGTTATCTCTGCATTTAGGAATGCATCTGATCAAGACTTACAAACAAAACTCAAACATGTTTTTTCAATCAAATACGAGAAACATCTCTTCTTATTTTTAACCCCCAAATTTACATAAACATTCTTAACAGTTTAAAAATACTTTTTCCTTTAAATATCTTTAAGCAACACCCTCTTTTAGAACTCCCATATCAAAACTTAGTTCTGAGGATGTCCACTACTTTTATCTGTACCTTTAAGCAAAGTTTTTCTTTCTCACCACTCTTGCAACAAATATTTATTGAATTCTTAGCAAGTGTTAGTCACTCTGTACCATTCTTGGGTTATAATTCATGGTAATACTTGCTCAACATTATTGCAGCTATTGGTAGATAGACATAGGAAAATAGATAATCTCCATATTCCTACTCCATATCTCAATTCTTCCAACTCTTGTAACCTTTTTAATTATTCAAGATAATAATTATTAGCCTTGCAAATTAATCTGTAAAAATGTGATTAAAAGTATATATGGAGATAATTTTACAAAATTGAATTCAAACAATAATGCTATTTTATATATAAAATTAATAATTCTACTCAAATTCATTAGAACACAAGGAAATATGTAGTTGATGAACCTCTAACAAATTTCTTTATCATAACAGATATTACTTTCCACAATATTCATTAATATTAAGAGAAAGACTTTGAACAATATTAAGAGTCTTGAGACACTACGGTTGTTTTTGGTTTTGTCTTAGCTACATGTTTCTATTTTAAAGGTGCTGATTGGCTCTATGTTATATCAGATGTGGAAAATAGTACCCTTATCTTTTCTCCTGTCTTCCAATTTTGTTTGCTATGTTATTATTTTTGCATGAGTGATATTTATTACAATCATATTGCTTTTCTATAGCCATAATTGCTGGCTGGTAAGTCTTAGTTGTTTTCATTGTTCTTCAGAAATCATTTTACTATGCCTTTCTAGTACAAAATACTTTATCTTAATTCATATGTTGATTAGTTGTTTGTTTCAAGATAGCCAATGAAAAGCATAGTTATAATAAAGTTCAGTAGCTGCCCCTCTTATCCATGGTTTTGCTTATCACAGCTTTATTTACCCATGGTCAATGACGGTCTGAAGATGTTAAATAGGAAATTTCAGAAATAAACAGTTTATAAGTTTCAAATTGTGTGCTATTCTGAGTGGCATGATGAGATCTAATGCCATATCTTCCCCACCCACCTGGGACATGAATGGCCCCTTTGTCCATCATATTCTTGTTATACATGCCTCCATTAGTCACTCAGTAGACATCTCTGTTATCAGATATACTGTCTTGGTATTGCAGTGCCTATGTTCAAGTAACCCTTATTTTACTTAATAATGTCTTACTCACCATACTTTACCCAATCACATAGGCATTATGTCACAAGAAGAAGGGTCAGTACAATACAGGATATGTCGAGAGAGAGAGCACATTGACATAACATTAATTCTATTGTATTGTTATGATTGTTTTATGTTATTATTGTTACTCTTTTACTGTGCTTTAACTACAAATTAAACTTTATCATAGGTTTGTATGTATAGGAAAAATAATATATAGAGAGTTTCGTACCATTTGTGGTTTCAGGCACCCACTTCAAGTCTTGAAATGTATCTCCCATGGATAAGGGGGGAATTCTGTATGTTAATTGCCATGACTTTGGAATCCAGAATATTATGGCATGGCAGTATGAACATCTAAGAGTAAATCACAGATGAAATGAGAGGAAGGAGAGAAGAGCTGACATTGTTCCAGAAGTTGCTGTCTTTGTGCCTCCATGCAAATATATAGGTACATATAAATACTCCACATCTCAATCCTTCAATCTTTTATAATATCTAAATTACCAAAGACAGTTATTATTAACATGGCAAATTAATCTGTGCAAATATAATAGAACACCAATGGGAAATTATTTAAGGACAATTGAGGGCTCAGAGCCCAATTATCCCACACATGCTGCTCATTCACCTGGACCCACGCATTACCCAGCCCTGACCGTTTCATGTGGAAATCAGCATGGATTGTATAAGAGTACAGCATCACTAAACAGGGAGTGACATGCAGCATGCTGCCTCACTTGACCCCACCAATGAAATGTGTTTTGAGAGAGCAATGCTAGTGTTCTCTGTAGGAAGTATGCTGGCATTTTTAGTGTAAAAAGACAAAAAGAGTTTGAAATGAATCAAAGAATTTTTTTTAAATTTTTATGTGACTTTCACATAAAAATATGCAGTAAAACATAAAGAGTGACTTAAAGAAACTTTCAGATGTATTACTGTCCTGCTATGGAAAGACCTTTTTTAGCTACCATGCTGTGTGGCATGAGCTGATAAGTTCAGTTCCCTGTAGGTTCAAGCAGACATCTAGGCCTTAAGCATGCCTGCAGCAAGTTGATGTATGAACAAAGGGAAAACCTATTCAGGCTAACTGTTTAAATGTCAGCCTACCACAAATAGACTTCACGACATTCTAACATTGCCCTTGTTAATATAGTTCATTAGTATAATGCATTTAATTCAAGAGTTTTATGCTTAATGTACAGGATGGGACAAAAGTAGGTTTACAGCTGTTTGTGTCGAAAAATAATACAATAATTAATACATAATAATACAAGAATAAACTCTGTGTTTCATGTGCTTACAACCATATACCTATATTTGCCCCATCCTGTATGTGTAAAATCAGGAGATAATTAAGATTTCCAATTACTTATATTTTGTTATAAAATTTTAATGGAACTTATTTGTAAAAATGTTAAATTGAAAATCCCAAAGACTTGAAACATATTATTCTTTATTCCATGTCCTTCATAACATATGTAATGATTTATTTTAATATTTTATTTAGTTTTATTTTTAGATGTTGATTTAATTATTTTAACACGAGCAAAACAAAGCAAAAACAATACATTATATTGCCAACTTTTGAGTAGATAATTTTCTTCATCAGTTAAAACACTCTTTGATTAGATTTTAAAATCTGATTTACACATGGGGAATTCACTATTGCATGACATGGCCTTTTCTAAGATATTTGTAAAACACTGTGTTACAAATTGTATACAGGTTGAAATTCATGAAAACAGATATAATGATGCAACTTTTATTTAATTATACCATACTGTGGTTTTCCATTCTCATCCTCTATTATAATAAATAAGAAATATACCTATGAACCCATAGTGGGCAAAGTCAAATGGTGATGAAATGCAACTTTGTACATCCAAGTAAAGATATGAAAATCCATGGCTTTTATTTATTAATTAGCAGTCTGGCTTGTTGGATTCCCAGGTGATACATATTAAACTCTTATTTTTATGGCTTTTAATCAACAAGAAAAAATGCAAGTCATTAGATTTAGAAAAGGAGAAACCATCGGTGATATTTGAGAGAACAGGGGCATTAAAGTGGGGCTGGGGGATAAAGAAATCAGGCTGCAAGGAAATGAATCCAGTAGATAAATGCTTGTCATTTGAAAATTTTTTAATGAAAGAAAGAAGAAAAATAAGATGATAATTAATAGAGTAAGACAGATAAAGTATAAAACAGTTTAACAAGATAGAAGAGTCTCAAGTCTTGGTATGTTTGAGGATAGAAGGTAAGCACCAATAAAAGAAGTAGATATTGGATATCAAGGAGAAGAAGGGGCTAGAAGTGATAATAAAAATGTTTCGTGAATTAACAGAATTTCAATCCACTGATCGTTGCCTTAGCTTTTCTCAATAGCAAGGAGTTTAAGCCCTTGGGCTGATAGAAAGAAAAAATAAATAGGCATAGCAGCATGGGACTCTTTGAAGTGGCAATTTTGTTGTACTCCTGTCTCTTCCTCTTTCCCACCAGGCCCAGAGCCAAAAGAAGTAGGTGAGGGTTAAGGGAGAAAGTACTGGATGCTGACTTGCTCTCTTTGACTCATTTATCTTGGAGGCAGTAGGGGAAGGATCTAACATTGGGACCACCTCACTTAATTTCAGTGTGAAATCTGTCCAGATAGATGTTTCATTTTGAGGTGTCTGACTCAAAGCTTTTAGTCACTCAGTTGGAAATAATGAGGTGATGCAGTGATATGAGGAGCAGAGACTAGACTAGCTAATGGGTGGAGCTCCTATTCTCCCCATCAGGCCATCTACCCTCTGTTTACTCTGGGTTCCCTGACTTGACAGGTCTTCCTTTATTCTACAGACATTTTTTCTCACTTTAGGCTTCAACTTTAGAGCACCCATAGCTTATACTATCTCTGTCATAATATTAGCTCATGTCTCTCAAACCTTATTTCCCATACAAATCACAAGGAAAGTTTGTGAGTCCTAAATACAGAGATTTCGATTCAGTAGGTCTGATGTAGAGCCCTGGGATATTCTTTTTAACAAGCACATTAAGTGGTTCTGATGTAGATGATCTAAAAAGCACTCTGAAAGAAAGACTTAAGTAACATCTCAGGATGAATATGTGTGTGCATTACTTCTAATACTGATAATTTTGAATTTGTATTATACATACACGTATATAAATTCATACTCCAAACAATATTTGCATGATACTCTTAAACTAACAGCAGGATGACTCAAGTAATATGTTTAAAATTAGTGCTTCCTACTATTGAAGATATTCCTACAGACACCTTACGACCACACTGGACCTTCACCTGCAGGATCCAAGACCACGGTTAGAGTCATTGGCAGTAGAGAGCAGGAAGTGTCATAGCCTCTTCATTATTGAAGAAAGAGTAAGGAGCACAGTGTACATTCAAGTGTTTGGTAGTGCTTAAAAGTAAAGGAGACACATCTTTCCAGATGTCCTTTACCTTCCCAGTCAGGTAGAACAGAAAGGGCAGCTGCTGAAGGTAGGATCAGTATAGGACAGAGGGGGACTAAATTTGGAAATCAAAAAGAGAAAGGGAAGCACCCAGTGGTACTCAACTAGAAATCAGTAAGTGCATTTCATGCTACCATGAGATAGTTTTCCCAATATGAAGAAAATTTCCAAATCAGGAATTCCTGAATTTTGCATGATTTTTAAGTTCTAGTATAATATTTGTTATATCATCTTTTAAGTCAAAAATATTGTGAATTTGAGTGTTAGAATATTATGATTTCCAAACAAGAACTATTACTGTGATGTGCAGTGCTAAATGAGAACACGACAGAGTGATTAATTCTGTTTCTAATACAATCGCTTATCTTCCCAAAACACCCGTAATGGGACTCGAAAGATAAAGCAACTCTCATTTGAAGACACTTTACTTAGATTGGCTTCAAAATTATTGACCTACTTTTGGCAATTTTCAAGTTTACACTAAGGTTTTGATAATTAAAATAAATTAAACTTTGATAAAAAGCTGATTACAGAACTCAATAAAAATGAAGTAAAAAAATAAGCATTAACATTATTTTTCAATAAAGATAAAATCACCTAATCAAATAATTACAGGTCTGTTTCTGTGAGTTAAAGTGTTTTAAGTTTTAATAAAGCCTGGAAGCTCCATTCCTACAAATTAAGCAGGAACGTCAGCCCTTTTTCTACATGGTGATGCAGCTCATGCACCTACATAGGACCACAGGCCTGTTTCATTCTGTGAAATAAAATAGGAGTTTCTTCTACTGTAGCTTACAGAACAGCCTATTACTTTATAATTACATACATTATATTCCTCAGGCCCAAGTAATTGCTTGACTGTGAGTTCTGGCTCTGGCATTAAAGACTGATGCTAAAACATTGCAACCAAGGTGACACTCACCTGGCCTCTGACGTAGTCCTGAGCTGCCTGGGGCAGGAGCACTGCCTCCCATGTCAGCTCAGAGAACTATTGTACTAAAAAAGATGTTGCCTCTCACCTGGGGACAGACAGGATTGTAACTAATGACACACCCTGAAAATTTGACTGTTCCATGAAAATGACATTCAGGCTCCCACTCACACAGCTTTCTTCTTTGGGAACTCCTCTGGTTCTTGCTACCAGCACTATTTCATTGGCTTCCTCAGTGTCTCCAGTGCCACCACCCATTTAGACAGCCAAGGCCATCACCCTACCCAGGCCTCCTCCAGTCTGCTCTACTGCCATGGCTGAGTTCCCTCTCTTTCTCATGTTATAAAGTAAACATATGGTAGATTCTACTAACTCTAGAAAATGAGACATTATTGTGATCAAACTTTTACAGTAGTGTATTTGGAGATCTCAAATTATGTCTGCTCCTCTCTGCCTTCTACAGAAATTATGTATATGTCATCTTTCCTACTACACAGTAGGATTGTTGCCTCTCCTAATACAGAGTGAGCTGTTCATGGACATGGCCAGTTTTGGTTCTCTTGGCAAGTCTAAATCATTGTACCTAAATGCAGAAAGGTGTTCAATAAATATGTATTAAAATTAGCCCTAGAGAAACAAAGTTTTCTCAATTCCTGTTTCTATTGTGATAATGAATGCCTTTTTTACCTCTTTTAGATCATTTAACCTCTATCTCATTTATTTCACTATAAAGTGGAGAAGATGTCACTTGTCTTTGAAAAAGTATTCCATGTTTGAGATGTTGTATCAAAATCTTATATAAGCACAATCAATAACTTTTAAGAATGAATAAACTAAAGATCAAAAATAAAGATCCCAAATTTCACACTTTACCTTAAGTTCATTACTAATGATTGATACTTAATTCTTACAATCAGCTTCTTTACTTGTGAAATGAGAATAATCATAACTTCCTCCATGTTCTAAGGATAAATATGCAGGTATGAATTAATATATTATTAGTTTTTAAGGCTATTTTTAAAGGTCAAACATTGAAAGTTTAGTAAAAATAATGAAGATATACTTCTTTCTGATACCTTCAACTTTACTAATACCAAAAAAACATAAATCAGAATTATAGGACATTTTAGCAAAAATAGTATTTTATGTACACATAATCAAGCATATTCAATAGCATGCTGTTGGCCAACAGTTAAGAACAAATAAAATTCCTTAGGAGTCTTCTATAGTATACATAATCATTATTTATAATTGCTATAATTATTATCTTATACAGAAATGTTTCTCTAGTGTATTTTAACCAGGATATTATAATTGTATAATCATCTTATAAAGAAGTATTTCCAAAGTATATTTTTACTATGATCAACATTTTTATTTTATTAATGTTATGTTTATAATATTTTATTAATAACTAAGGGAAACGTAAACCTGGGGCTTCCTTATCTAAATGTTTTAAAAATGTTGAATTAGTTAAGTATGCAATAAGTAGGTCTTTCTAGATTGTTCATGTCATTATTGACAAAACAAAAATTATAAATCAAAACAATTTGACTATTTGGCAAGTTTTTATAGATGATATTACTATATTTCAAACCTTATTTACTTTGAATCATAGATCAAAATATTTTAATCATCTTTTATTATGAATGAAAGCATAACAGCTTTTATTCATTTTAGGGTCAATAAGTATTTCTTTTCATAAATTGAACTAGAGTTTTCTGCCATATAAACTCTAGGACACAAGACTTTCCTCATAGATCTATCTGAAATCTTCAATAGTCAAATTATTACCCATGAAAAAGTGGATCATATTATTGACACTAAAATATATTTCTTTTTCCACACTGTATGAACCACTAATAAATGCTCCCAAAGTATATTATTTCTATTTAAAATGCCAAGACTCTTCCTCAGATTAACAGCATAGCTTATGGGAAATTTAAGTATAATGATGGAGGAACAGAAAATTATTTGTTTTGACAGGTATTATTTGTTTTAAAACCTCCAAGTATTTGGCATTATTTGGCATTTTAGAATGCTCTATTGTCATATCATAATGTATTTCATTGTGCTGTGTAATACTGGTGGTAAAGTGCTGTGTTCCCCTGTACCTAGAAGTTTTGAATAGTGCAGTTTCTCTCTATGTTATAAGATTGTCTGCAGAAGGCTCTCAGACAATTTTAGTCTGGCTTCTTTAAGTTTAACTTTTGACATCAAATAATACAAACATCTTAGATACTCAAAATATGATGTGAATATACTTCTGTTATAAAGCCAATCTTACAAAGAAACTGAAATCTGACTGTCTCTCTCTTTTAGTGTGGCTGTAGCTTCACAAACTGTCCCTTTTCATCTATTACTAACCAAAAGGTTTGACCTTTTCCTACCTTTGTGGACCTTTTCATAATCAATCATCCTAAATCCTAAAATAATACACTGCTGTACCCCATAACTTGAGGGAAGCTCTAAAATCAAACAAGGGAGTTAGTCTATGTAGAAATGGCTGCTTATTTATTAAGAAACTCTACAAATTTGAATTTTACTTTAAGCTTCTATAAGATTCTAGTTCACTCCATGGCAAAATTTCAATTACTAACATTCCTCCTATATCTTTTCATGATTTTTTTAACTCTCATTTCTTGACAACACAATTTTTTTTCAAATAAATTTGTCAGCATTCAGACACTTGAACTGAAGTCGGGGTACAGAATAGGTATTCCCAAGAAAAGTTCTTACATCTTTTAAAATTTTTATTCTTGTTTCTGTTTCTACGTACAAATCTTAACCCCAGCACTTTTTCTTAAGCCCATTTGTCTTTTGATGGCAAAAGGAAGGCATGGCATTGTTCTCTGTGTAGCCTTGCAGGTGGAGGGAGCTGGCTGTGCCTCTGTACATTGGGACTCGTGCACAGCAGGAGGGCAGATCTGGAGTCCAAAGCCCAGATTTCTTAAAAATCCACCTCCCAGAGTTGGCAGGAGAAAAAAACAATCAGGACAGTAGAGAGAGCTTTCTCTGAAACAAACTTTTCAATTTGAAAAAATGTTATTTATCCTGATTATATTTTCTTACTCTTTTAGAATTAAAATGTTTTTCTTCTTTAAAAGTATACAGATATAGATGGTGGTTATAAGATTTTTTTGTATTTTTTAATCATCCTCACTTGTTAGAATAAAAACTTGGAAAATTCAAGTAGGTGCCCCCCATTTCTGTGTTTTCTGTTATTCCAAAAAATGCAGAGCCCTTGGATTCAAAGTCCCTCCCACTCTGAATATGCAGCCCTCAAATCTGCACAAAATGAACTTACTCTTCTCAAGAGAAGCTAGAGACAAGGAGAGGTGCCTAATGCTGGTAGCTGTGAGTGTCACAGCTGATGGGGGCACCAGCCACTGTCCCTCATTAATGAATTAATATTTATTGAATACCTACTATGTACTAGGAGCTGGGGATACAGGTTTTACTATTTGATTTAACTTTTTAAATTTAACTTTTAAATGTGGTTCTCAGGAAGGTCTCACTGAGAAAGTACTATCTCAGTGAAACCTGAACCAGGTGAGAGAGCCCTGTGACTTTCTGGGGGGATAGCATGCAAGGTAGAAGGAACCGCATATGCAAAGACTTAAGGAGAGAGTATGCCTTATATAACTAAGGAGTAGCAATGAAATCAGTCTACTTGAGCAAAGTGAGCAAACTAGTGAGAAGAGGTCCACGAAGTATAAGAGTGGGAAGAAAGTGCCATTGAAAATCTTTTTCCCCTTAGTGACATGGAAAGCTATTGCAGGATTTGGGACAGAGATGTAGCATAACATGACTTTCAATTTAGCAGGATCAGTCTGCCCACTGTGATAACAATAGACTGAAAGGAGACCAGGGCCTAAACAGGAGGAGCTGTTTGCAGGCTATCGCAACTGCTGAGGTGAAAGATGATGATAGCTTGGATCAGGGCAGTTAAGGTAAAGATACTGAGAAGTTTCCACATTTATTTTGGAGGTAGAATCAAGAGGAGTTATTGTACAAGATCTAACAAGATTAGGTCATACTTTCCTGGTATATATGGATAAATGACTTCCTAGGTCATTCCACCAAGAAATTCTGTCTCTGTAACTTTCTGAAGCTGGTCATGAGACAATCACATGATAATTCTCAGTCCACACTGAAGGTTATCTTTTTATCTTTTCATAAGATGTTACAGCCAATATTTAAAAGAAGTCAGACTGAAAGCAATGAAATACAATGGAAAGTAGAATTTTAGTTCCACTGAGTCTGAAACCAACCAATCATTAAAGGATTGAAGAACTCTTAATGTCAATCCATTCCTAGAATATGATGCTGAGGAGAAAGAGAACCAAACTTTTCGATAATCCTTAAGTGCTTTTTAAAAGGATTTATTCTAATGGGAACTCAATAGGCATAGTTTTGTTTTGTTGTTTTTCTTCATTTGCTCTGTTTTGCCCAAAGCTTATGAGAGTTTACATCTTCATAAAGAATGTCAAGTTCTCAGCTTTGCCCTGTCCAGATTTCTCCAAGGACAAGTACAATGCTGTCAGAGACACTAGAAAGGACTTGGTAGACCCTTCTCTGCCACTAACGAGCTCTTCCCATGACTAGCTTTCAGCTTTGGACAAGTCATGTAACCATCTGGTTCAGGTTTTCTGTCTACAGTACGTCAGAAGTTTAAATTAAATTAAATTCCACCTATTTCTCCCAGCCATAAGTGCTTTGATTCCACCTAATTAAAATTCAGAGTGGAATGTACTTTCTTAGTAGGGTCACTTGATCTTCAAATCTACTAGTTTATGCTGTTTTATAAAACAAACAAACAAAAAACACCTATGCTGTTTATTTGTTAACACTTAAATAGGTTTGAAAAATATAAAATATGAAATAAACAGGAAAATTCAATAAATAATGTATTAAAGTCTATGTTTAAATACTTTCATGTGTCTTTTCAGAAATAGAATTCATTGAACCCATTTGGTAACCAAAAACAACACTGTTCAATGTCTTCCCAAACCAAGAAACCCTGGCTTGCCTTACAATGGAATGCCAATGAAATTCCAATACCTACAAACACTGGGCATCCAGAATTCTCTGATCTCAAACACTAGCTCCTAGTTCCTGACACCCCAGCTCCAGACACCTCACAGAATTTCTAATATTATAAGGTTCTGAGGTTTAAAAAATTGAAGTGTTGAGAGGATCACATGTAACTCCTCAGAGATGTGGATTAATTAACCTTTGGCCAGATAAGAACAAGAAAAACAATGAGGGAGAGTCTGGGAAACCTGGACAGCCAAGATCTTTTCAGAGATAATGCCTCTGGACTTTTATACGACCATTGGTCATTTTTTCTGGCAATTTTTTTGGTCAGTTGTCAGTTATAACATAGAAAGAATTTGAAGATTATGAGCTGTTTGCAGGCAGTGTCCTATTTATTTCTGTTCTTCCCTCAGGACCTAGCCTGGTTGCTGACCTATACATCTTGGTTTGCCTACACAGTCCTGTTTTACACCTGATAGCCTAGTATAATGTTAACAGTGCCCCCTTTTTACTCTTGAAAGTGTCTCCCTTCTTGTGATAAATTGTACAGTCACTCTACTTATAATAAGCAATCAAATTTAAATATGTTGAGCTAAAAAGTTAATGAAATATATAACCTCCCCTTATAATTCTTATAAAGTAACCAATGCAGTCTGAATGAGTTTGAGATACAGGTCACCTTCAGCCATGCTTGAAAAGATTTCAGATTATTCTATGGTAAATAGTCTATTATTAAACATGCCCAGTGGTTTTCTTGTTTATATTCTTCTCCTCTGACTTTATCAGACTCCAAGAAGCCCTTCATATAAAATATTAAGATCTAGTAATTATGAATTCTAATGAGTGTTATGTTTCACAACTATAAATCCCAGGCCCTAAATGCCCTTGAGGGAAGAAAATAAGAATTAATGAATGGCAGAGCAATAGTAAAACAGGACCTTTTGTATTAAGAAACAACTATTTAGTAGCAACTTTTAATAAGCTAACTATTCATCCATAGCATCATGTAGTCTTTGTAACTTCCACAATTTACATTACAGGGAAAACACATTAATGATATAGAGACTTCTCCAAAGGTATTAAAAGTTAAACTTTCCATTAAATGCTTCCCTTTATCTAACACTTTTTGAAAAGGAGTACTCACTGCGGGGTTACTCAGAGATGACGAGCACCACTCCTGCCACTGCTGCTGCCGCTGCCGCCTCTGCTCCGCACACATCATCCCGTATCCATACGTAAAACCTGCGCACCGCAGTACAGTCTGTAGAGGACAGTCGATAGGATGCAGTGTGCTGTAATGATGAAAAGGGCAGGTGATGAAGTAGGACTATTACATATGTGTCCAGCCTCTCCCCACTAGCTGTGTGACTGTGGTCACTGTTCTGGTAATCTATTGTTGAATAGCCATTATTGTATTACTGCCTCATATGGTTCTAGGGGTGACTGGGTAGCACTGAAGTGATCTCAAAGGCTCTGTCCCCCTGAGTCGGGTGGATGGTTGTGGTTGTCAGCAGGAACTTTATCTGGGATCCTCTCCTGTTAGTACCTGCATGTTCCCTTTGCACTGGCTGCTTGGGCTTCCTCACACCATGGTATTCAGTTTCAGAAGCAAGCATTCCAAGGGAACCAGGTGGAGGCCCTATAGACTTTTATGATTTAGCCTTGGAAGTCTCTTGCCTGTCTAGATTCAAGGGGAGGAAATTGGCCCCACATTTCAGTGTGATAGGAGGCTCAATTTCACATTGTGTGAAGATCTATGAGAAGGGATATTTTATTATAGCTATCTTGGAAAACACAATCTACCACTAAGTTTACCAATTTTGTTTTTTCACCTGAAAAAATGTGGCTAAATACCTATTTAATTGAGTCATATTAAAGATTAAATAGGAAAAATCCATGTGAAGCCTTTAGCACAGTACACCATAAGCACTCAGTAAATGTTCATGCAGTTCGTTCTTGGAATGCTTTCATTTGTATAAAAAACATTCTGAAGACAATATATGAATATTTTGGGAATCTGTATTAGCTACTTCTCTATATAATATTTCTTTATTAATTCTAAAAGTTAGAAGACATACTTGGAATTAAGAAAATAAAGTCCATTTTTAATTACTGATTTTTCTAATAGTTGTTGCTTATAAATTGTTTTGAAAATGATCTTAGTTAACTTCAAAGAAGAGAAGTGGAGAGGTATCGACTAAAATAACCTCAGAAACTACTTCTGTATGTATTTAAACCTTGACTTTTACAAAATGGAGCTAGGTTGGTTTAATAGTATACTGATGGAATATATACATGATATACTGTAAAATTCACATTTATGGAGTTGATGTATATCTGTAATTACACACATATGTATATATGCAGTACACATATATCTAAACACTAAACACACCCATATGTAAATTATGTTAAAAGAAACAGAAGTCAAAGTCATAATGAGGAAAGAAAAATATGCAAACACAACTTTTTAAACAATTATAATGAATAAATGTAATATTTGCCTTGACCTGCTTGCTACTTGGTGTGGGGTAAGGGAGGGGACATTATTGATTGTATAACTCCTGTTACCGCAAAATATTGAGTACAAATTTCCCAAGAAAAATTATCCCAATAATGAAGTCATAAAGAAAGGTTAAATGTGAGATTTTATTTGGAGGACATTGGGTAAAAAGTATTTTCTTTAAAGATATTTACAACAAATGCAGAAACTGTCTAAATAGCATTGCCTATTGTAAAGACCTTCAATAAAAGTTGAAGGTATAGCATTACAGCACAGCTCGTGCACACAGTTAGTTCTGCAGGTGATGCCAAGAAGGTGCCATCCAATAACCTACTTTAGCACAGACTGTAAAGTAGGTAAGCAACTAAAGAGGAAGACTCTCTTTTCCTCATCAGCAACTGGATGACAAAAGACTTTGTCTTTTCAGGCCATGTTCGTCTCATACAAATGATGTATCACTAAGAGAATGGAGAACATTTGCTTATTACTTGTTATAAATAGACTTGGTCTAAAATGTGCAAGGAATGCAAGATTATTAAGGTACAACCCCAAAATAAGGAGGGCCAAAATATAACCTATTTTGTACTCTTTAAAGTTGTAAACTATTGTGTTATGTCTTAATTTTTGAAGCAATGTTGAAACGCAGTATACTTGGAAGTGGTGGCATCTGAGGACATAGTCATAGGCCTTTTCTGACGATGGAAAGAAATGCTAACACAGTGAAAGTTACAAGCTGTCTCATGCAATTTATGGAATTTGTATTAAAGTGAGAGATATAACAGGATAGGTAGAACAATTACACCTTTAAATTTCTTCTACCAAACAAGTATTTCTCTGGACTCAAATCTACCTTTGTTTTGTTATGCTCATGAGAAACAAATGGCGCACTTTAACTGGGTAATTGCCAGGGTCTAAATGTGTGTGTCCTCACAAAATTCCTATGTTGAATCCTGACTCACAGTGTGAAGGTACTTGGAAGTGGAGCCTTTGGAAGATGACTAGGTGATTGTGGATCCCTCATTATTGGAATTAGTACCCTAAATAAAAGAGATATGAATCCAGAATTCCCATATCTCAACCTGTCTATCTCCCTCTCTTCTTACTTTCTCTCCCTCTCCTCTTTTTCTCTCCCCGTCCATCTTTGACGATGGTTTTCTCCCTGTAACCTGTAACCTCATGTGGTAAAAGGAGGATGGGGGGTTCTTCTGGGTCCTCATTTCAGGGGTGACTTTTTATACTCTCTGTTCTTCAGGTACATGTCTTTCCATTGACTTCTTGAGAAGTATCTCTCATTTACTCTCCCTAAGATTAAGTTTTCTTATCTGTAAGGTTTGAGTAATTCTATCTTTAAATTTTATAATTGTTAAATATGATTATAGTACTCAGTCACATTCAGTAAGTACTCAGCCATCCTCAATAATTTAAATTCTTTTCCTACAGGGCTGATACATCTATAAACACACTTCATTCTCTACTCGGACACATTTGTGACAATTAACTTACATTTGATAACATAGTAACTGCTGCCCCCATTTAGGGCAATAATATGGGGGAAGTGGCATCATTAGCAATAGAATTATATTCGTCAGGGAAAAATACACCTTAAATCTTCACTTTTATCTTTCTTGGATTCAAAGGAAAAAACGAGATATAATTGGCAAGACATGTATTCATGTTATCTTACAAAAGGATCTAAATTAGGAGGATCTAGGTTAGGATCTTGGTTAGGAGCGACAAACTTTTCTTCATTCTGCATTATAAAAGAAATTTATCAGGAGGTTCTCTCTTATACACAAGGAATATTCAAACTGTATTGTTACTTTGCAAAATATCTGATTCTAAGGTCTAAATAAATAAGACTTGTGTCTGCGAATTAGATCCTTGAAGAATAGCATATTCCTTAGATCACCTTTCTCAAATAACAATTGATGGGCTTGAATTTTACTAGAAACCAGAGACAGTGGTATGCATGCAAGTATACTTGTTTAAGAGTCAGGAGACTTTTGTTGTGGTCTCTGTGTCATCTAGCATTTATATCTTGACAAGTCATTGGGGAGGGGAGGGTATTTATTCATTTCTTCTGTTTAAAAAGCAAGAGAATCCTTAAAGTCTCTTTGGGCTGCAAATGGTCAATGAGCTTTTAGATTTGCTGGGGGGTAGGAATGTGTCAGCTCTTCATTCTCTATTGCAGAGAGAGTCTATGTGCTGTAAGTAAAAGATGAACAGATGGCAAGCTGACATTCTGTTAAAAAATTCAGAAACCCAACTTACACTCTCTTCTGGATACAAGATCACCTCACAGCTACAAAGAAGTGAGTCCAGAGTAAAATAAAAATCCTTTGAACTCTGGAATTCTTCAGTTTCATTTATAGGAAAAACTATTTTTTTTCAGATCACATTGAAATAATGCTTAAGAACAGTCAATCTACAGCAAATGCTAGACTCCTCAAACGTGGAAAGGGGAATAACATAAAAAGCAGCCCATGTTTCATGGTTAGCAGTGATGGGGGAACATCCCCTGTGAATGCTCACTTAACTCTAAGCATCAGTATGCAAATGGGCACGTTTTCAGAACTGGACTAAAATATATTTTCACAAACACCCAGCACTAAAAGCTTCTCAGAACAAAGACAACAGTTGAATTTTAGTTTTTTATAATTACATTACTAACATTACAACCTTGAGAAAAGAGTTTGAGATTAAAATAATCAGAGAACATAATTCAAATTTTACATTTTAAAAAGCACATACAAAGAAAGTTATTATAATTATACAGAATGTGTCATGTGATCATAACTAAAAAATAAAAATCAAATTTACAACTTGATAGTGACATTGGTTTCATCAAAATGAATCTTGAAAATCTGAGTTTCAGTCAAGTTGTCACTGGCCCCTAGTGTAGACTGTTGATTTAGAAAGCAAAGCAGACATGGATTTACTGACATTGTCTTATTATAAATATTTTATGAAAATAAATAGTTTGAATTGACATTTCATCCTAATAATACAAACATGGCTCAAATTTGTTACAATTATAAGATCATAAACAGATGTTTCTATATTCATTATCATTTTCAGGCAAATTCATCTAATTAAAGATCAAGTACCCCTTGATTTTACTCTCCTAATTCCTGTTCAGAGAACTCCCCTACATTAACCCCTGCATCAGCAAAAGCCATTCCCTACTGTGATTCAAATAAAATTTTTGAAATAGTCCTGTAGGGTTTTATGACTCCTTCTAAAAGGGAAAAACTTGGGCAAGCATATAAATAGATTTAAGTAGTAATTCAAGAGCTTTCTACCAGAGTTGACCTAATTCTATGATTCAGTGTTTGATATCCTTACAGAAAGAACTTGACCATGGGGCAGCGTCTGCAGGCTATTGTGAAGGAAGAAACTTTGTTCTTTATTGTAATGTTTTCAGTGGTTGTGACATTTGGACCAGATCTGCCAGAGACTCTTGGGGGGTGGGTGCTGAAGGGAAGAGGGCTCCCTCCCTGTGAAGCTGCAGTTAAAATGGCAAGCACATCCCAACACGAAGAGCAGAGCCACAGCTCTCCTCAGAAATACTTACAGCGCCCAGGAGTGCTTTGCCACTGGAGATGTTTCTGGGTAAAAAATTAATTCTTAATAGGGGAATATAAGTAACCCAAACAGAATGGAATTTAGTGTTCATTGTATTATAGTCCATGTTACAGAAGAATATAAAAAGTAGACTTTAATGTCAGACAAAACAAAGCTCTATCAATTAACAGATAAATAATCTTGGCCAAGTGACACCATGCCCATGAAGCACTCATTGTAGCACTTCTTTGGATTAGTTAGGCCTTTAACAATTGTTAGTTATTTTTATTATTATCTTTATTGTTATAGGCTTGATCAAATGGGTGGTTAATATTAAAAAGGCAGGATTTTTACCCTTGCCATCCAATTCAATCTAACTCTTATTGAACTTATTATTTTATTTGTGTTAGGAAAAATAACTAAAGCAACAAAAATGACTAAGAAGTCATCTCATACTTTAAAAGGTCTAGGCAAGTAAACTAACAATTAAAATTACTATAGTTCAACATACTTGAGATGAGTTATTTTCTCATAGTTAGTACTTTCTAAAGTGCCATATAGTACCCACTTGATAAATAATTTAATTAATTTAGTGAGACATGAGCTGTAATTATTGCTACAAACAGATAGCTAGGGGAATATAAAGAAAAAAGTCAACTCAACGTGAGGTCAGAAAAGTTCTAAAATCATCTAACACTAAAAACAAGGTTTAGAGTAAGATTGGAAGTTGCAAGTGAGCATGAAGAATACAGACTTTCTCAGCGCAGGGTAGTAGCCATGGCAATGCATTAAGGTGGGAGAGAACCTGGTTTATTCACTGAACTGTTAATCTTCAGTGTGACTTGAGGGGTGCCTACATAGTCACAGACAGAAAGAGACTGGTGTGGGAAGATCACCACTCCCATCATCACCGCCAGGCGTGTCTGTCCCATTCTTTCTTCATTTTTCTTCATAGCACTGACCACCTACCTGTTGTCATTATACTCGCAATGTATTTGTGTGTTTGTTTATGGCCTGTCTCAGTCACTGGAGTGTCAGCTTCATGAAGAAAGACACATTTTACTGTTTTTATGATTCCCATGTCTGCAGTCCCTAGAAAAGTGGCCTGTCAGAAAGTCCACACTCAATAAATATTCATTGAATGAAAACTGAAAGAAAGACTAAGTAGGGAGTCGCTTACAAAATATGTTAAATATAATATTTAGGAAGAAATATCAGGCTGACTTGGGGTGAGGGTGAAGAAGAGCCAGCAACAAATCTGAGAGTATCTCCTGGGTTTCTGACTAAAGTGCCTGAAGAAATGGTTAAGAACGACGTGGGAAATTCAAGACTAAGAGTTAGATTTTTGTTTTTGTTTTTGAGGGGGTTGGGGCGGTTGTTATACATTATGATTCCTCCAGAGTTATGGGGAGGAATTCCCTCATCCATCAAGAATTCCCACAGTGTTTCCCTCAAATGGACAACAGCATTCTGCATTCAGCCTACCATGGGGAATGAAGCTGGTTTTTATTAACAGCTATAGAGCAGATTACTATAACTAATAAAATCCTACATTAGTCATCTTTACTGCATAGAATTCAAAAGTAAATTATATAAGGAATTCAAATAACCTGCCTCAGAACCATATCGTTGAAATGAGAACCACAATTTTTGCCATTGAAAGTAACCAAGTTTACCTTGAACCCATCATTTGCCATCGGACATGCTGTTCAAGAAATCACTCTTTATTTAGGTGATCACCCCAGAGTCATTTCCCACTGAAGAAATTTAATAGTGAGTAATTGAACGTATTCACTCTCACAGTCACTGACAAGAGTTTGCAATTACATCTTGGAACTGAGCTATCCTCAGTGGGGTGTAAAAATTGGGCTAATCATATGGTGAATACTTACTTCATCCTGTGTTTGCTCTTGCTAGGAACAGAAATTGTCTCCGTGATGGTATGCAAAAATCCTTTCACCAGAACCACCACAAGAAAATTATGTACTGCTACTCCTTTTCTAAAGAAAAGACAAAAGTAACATTTTAAAAAATCACTTTTAAATCAACCAAAATGAATGTTTTTGGCTTTGTGTATAAAAGCCAGATCCAAATTAATATTATTTACAGTACAGTTTGGCATGTGAATATAACAAACTGATACTTAATATGTTGTGGAACACTTCTGTGTGTTTTATTGTTAGTGATTGCTTCCATGACTGAGCTCTACTGGACTCAAAGTTCAACACAGAGTAGAATAAATTAATTCATCTTTTAAGAACCAGAATTCTATGTAGAGCACTGGCTATCTTGCCCCCTCAACCAATGAACCAACTTTTCCAAGTTCGCGGAGAATTTGTTTTTATGAACCAGAAGTATTTCTGCTTTTATCATTTAGAATAGAGTTCTTTCTAAAATATATTTCACACTTCACTTGTTAGTTTTTAGCTTGTTTTAGCTTTTATTGATGTCTCAGGATGGTTGCTATGAAGATTGATAATGAAAACTTCAGAGCAATTTCACAGAAACTCTAAGGGCTTGCTGAGGTGTGTTGGACTGGACTCTTGGTTCCCACAAGTCATGACTTTTGTCTGCCCCAGTTTAGAAGTTTATCTACCACACTCCTGGGGGGTCAAAATGTATAAGTTAAGTATTTTTCAGGCCACTGTAATTCCATCTAATATTCTTTATCATCAGTTCAGAAGCTATCTATACGTGGAAACATAAGACATTGTTGAAATTTGAATATTTTAGACTAACAAAAATAGCAATTTCATGTTTCCTAATGTAATGAAAAATCTCCTGGCTCTTGTACAGATAAATACAAAATGGAGGAATAATTATAGAATTTATAATATTGACATTTTCCTTTCTTCCTTTTTTTCAGAATCAATCCATATTAGAAGAGTCATTGAATTATACTTGAATTAATTTTAGGAATCTCCTATTTGGATTATTCCATTTCTTCCTTCTCTTTCTAGGTGAATCTATCATTTCCATTAATATTATGAAAGGAATTTTATAAATCTGCTCCTTCACTGCTCCAAAGCCTCCAGTGTTTCCCTGTTGCCAAAGGAGTAAAATTAAACTTTCAGTATTTAATTATTCAGAGTAGTTATTGAGTACCTTTTAGTTGCCAGGCACTCTTCTAGCAGAGTGAACAAAACCAAGTCTGCCTTCATTACCTTACATTCTAGTGGGGACAATAGACAACAAACAAGACAAGGGAATAAAATGTATATTACATTAGATGGCAGTATTAGGGGAAAAATAAAGCAGAGATGGGAAATAGGAAATCTCAGGAAGGGAGTTGAAATTTTAGAGAAAGTGGCCTGGGATGGCCTCACAGAAGGGCATGTGGCTAAAGACCTAAGGGAAGTGAAAGAGTGACAGACTGTCACAATCGCAAAGAGGCCAGTTAGCTGGTGATGTTTGAGAGCCAGAGAGCACTAGGTGAGGTCGGAGGTGTGGGCCACACAGGCCCTGGAAAAAGGCAATGAGAGAATTTTGAGCTCTGAGTGATATGATCTGCTTGCTGGCAGCTCTGCTATTCATAGTCTGAAGGAGCAAAGGCAGAGCAAGGACCCCTGTAAGGAGGTCATCGCAATAGCTGGACAAGAGGCAGTGGTGGTGTGGGGCTGGGTGGTGGCCATGCAGATAGTTTCTTGATGTTTTTAAGATAGCACTGACAGAAAATGCTAAAATAGGAAATGTATTGAGAGACAAACAGTTGATGATAACTGTTATTTAAAGGTTTCTGCAACACAACTTCAACCTTCCTTTCCCATTTCATCTGCTGTTGGCTAAAGTGTGGTGAAAATATCCCTAGACTTAATTAAGCATAAAAAGCCTGAATTCAAATTGTAGCCCTGCCACTTATTAGGGTTATGATTGATATGTATCACATAACCTATCTCTGCTTCTTCCCTACCAGATGAGGATAATAATACTACACAGCACTCCTAAGAGGTTCAATTATATTGTAAAAGGATAATAGAGCAGCATATAGCTTATGAATCTACTACTCCAGCAAACTCATTTATTAATTTTTTATTGTTGTTCAATTACAGTTGTTTCCATTTTCCCACCACCACTTTCCCCTGCCCTACCCATCCCTACTTCCCACCTTCAATCTTACCCCTCTTTGGCTTTGTCCATGGGTCCTTTATACATGTTCCTTGATGACCCTTCCCTTTCTTTTCCCCATTATCCTCTCCCCCCTCCCTTCTGGTTACTGTCAGTTTGCTCTTTATTTTGATGTCTGTTAATTATTAAGAGTTTGTTAAGGGTTACTCAGTCTTCCTGCCTCTCTGCCTTTGCCTTATGCTGCATACATAGCTCATTTGTAAAACCCTCCCTCTGCTAAAGACCATGTCACATCCCTCCAGTGAAGTATTTTCAATACAACACTTCTCCTTCCCCAAATTTTATCATGTTGAATACATTTAACATGCAAACTTAGGCTTCATGTACTTTAAATGCTTAATATGAGACAAACATTGTCTAGGTGTCTGTTAATTCACAAATGTATGTTTTAATCCCCTTATGAGGATACTATGTTGCATTTTTATGCCTTTGAACTGTGGACTTTATACAGTGTGATATCAAAAACAGATAAAATTGGAATTCTGAATTTTATATGGGGTACATAATATAAAATATTTATGAGAAAAATAATATCTACATAGAAATGTTATACATTTATTCTGATTAGGAAATCAATCTTTAGTTATTTGATTTTGAAATTATGCAAAATTTTAAAGAATGCCTTTCTTGAACAAAGAAATTATCTTCTATTATAAAAAGATAAGAATAGATACCCATAGTACTGAAGAGATAAAAAATGTTGGAAGCAAACTTGAAAAGAGGTTCAGTTTATTCTTAGGGAATATTCAAAGTCTACAGAGATGACCTCTAGAAAAACTAATGTCTACAGCTAAATTAATGTCATGATTTAGCACAATGTTTTGGGCAGTGAAGAAGTTGGCTGCAAGGACTGTACCATCAGGAGTCAGTTGACACCTGAAACCCAAATAGAAAAATATGTGCTTCTTCAAGTGATCAAAAAAGGATTAGGAGACCCTTCCTTCTGAAAACAAAAGCAAAATGACCATCAGTAGCACAGGTGTTGGTTATGCACAAATCTTCCTTCTCCTTCTCCCTATGTTTCATCAATCACCAAGTTCATTGAGCCTGCCCCCATAATCTAGAATCTACTCTCACCTGGATTACTTAAATATGGTCTCTTATCTGGTTGTCCAATCTCTTGTGTTAAATTCATATACTGTATTTTCCAGAACTCAGCTAAATGACCGGGTTAAAACACATTCAGGCTTGTCACTCTTTTTTTAAAGTCCCTGAGGAGTAATGGCAAAATTCTATCAGCAGGTAGAGAAGGTCGTTATGATAAGTCCCTTGGCTACTTAGCTCTCCAGACTTCAAAGTTCTTTTCACAGATGACACCAAGTCTCCATGCACCCTCCTTGTTTTTACAAACACACCAGATAAACTGAAGTATTTGAAGTTCCTGAATGTGAACTGCCACGTTGCTTTTTAGTTCTAAGATTTTTAACATCCTGATTCCTCAAATTTCCAATTAATTTATTCATGAATTCAAACAGCAGTACTGAGCACCCACTGGACTAGGTAGTGAACACAGAAATAGAACTTACCTTCATGGAAGAGTGTAGTGGCTGGAAAAGACACTAATAACATCGTTCAAATGTATAGTTAGAAGCTACTGTCAAAATATCTGAAAGAAATATATGGAAAGCTGTAAGAGTTTATATGACAAACAAATGATCTAGTCAGAAGGTAAGTGATGCCTGAGATAAAATCTGAAAGAAGGTGAAAGTGGAGGGAGCAGTGTCAAGTGCAAAGGCACTGCGGTAGAGCTATATGGTACCTTCTAGAACATCTGAGAAGGCGAGTTTTGCAAGATGGTAGGAAGGTGAGGGCAGTGGTATAAAACAAGTCTTTAAGGAGGCAGGGGACAAATATAACCAGATTTTGATATGTATCATGAAAGATTAAGAAAACACTGAAGTCTTCATGCAAGGAAGTGCCACTGAGTTTCAGTCTACAAAGATCAATTTAGTTGCTATGTGAACAGTGTATGTATAACTTAATGGGCTCACCCATTCTTTGTACTCAAATAAAATTTACCAGTGACCCAGTTTTAGAAAAGCCCTAAAGACATAGGTAAAAATAGTGTTGGGGTATGCTTGAGATGAGCTGCTGAGTGCCTTGAACTGGTGGCAAGTAGTTGAAACGACTTGCTGCATGCCTGTAATAAGAGGGTTAGGTTGAGTTGCAACTGAAAGAAAACTTAAAAAAATTAAAGTATCAAATCCCCTTATATGATGCCAGCTGAGTCACATATGAACACTACAATGTAAGAGTCAGGAGACACTAAGTGTTATTGTCAGAAAGTATAAAGAGACTTAAGGAAACATCAGTACCCAGAAGACCTTTGAAGATGGATTTTCTATTTTTACTCTTGATTATTTGTAGAAAAGGAAAAACGGAAGAGATTCCATCTAACGTTAGGTTTAAGTATATGGCTTCAAACTGTATAAGTTGGAATATCTTTGCTTATTTTCACTATGCTCTTCTTGAACAATGGCTTAAATAAATGTTAGAGTCACTGCTACTGGTAATTTGTATCCAAACTACAAACCAGTCACTCCGTGTGCGTGCAGAGACCTTAGAGTCCAGACTGCAGCCCTTCAACATGTTATTTTGGTACCTAAGCTGCTTTGGAAACCGTCCAAACTAAATGGTTACTAAATCTGCTCCACAGTTCCAGCACAGTGGCATGAAATGTGGTGAGGATTACCGATTCCTATTCCTCTCTGTGGCTGAGATTACACACAGCATGAAGTACACTTCCAGACATAAAACAACTTTCTGTCCAAATGCACTGATTTTGGTTGCTGGTAATTGTGTCATACCGGAGAAATCAATGGTGTAGTAATGGGGACCTGCATAGCAATTTACAAGTTTAATAAGAGAGGCTTTAATGATGAGGAAGTCCACCTGCTGCTACCTCCCTTTGTCACTTCTTTTTAAGCTCTGCCACTCTTCATGAGATGCACCCTCCCCCTGCCAGTCCTCTCATCCAGGCTGGTCCAGATCCCATTGGCCTGATGTTTCTTTATCACGTATCCATCACAACAGCCTCCTCGTCTCCTGCCTTCATGACCCTGATGATGTTCCTTGATAATTTCTCCCTTCTCACTTCTTCTCATTTTCTCCTCGGTTTCTCACTCTTGTGAAATATGACTTCTCTACTCAGCATTCCACTGATGCTGCTTCTGAAGAATGCACCGATGACCTTCTAACTATAAAGCATTATGAACACTTTTCTGTTCTTAGCTAAATGAAGTTTCTTTATAGCACAGGGATAACTCCCTTCTTTGTGAAATTATATCCACTCTGACATAAATTTCTCCTGATTCTCCTCCTGCGCCGCTGTGCACAGATAGTCAAATCAAAAGAGAACATCAAATAAATAAGCTCAGCTTGTTGCTAGCAGCCACGGCTCTGGATGGTATTACTCATCCGAAATAGGTCATTATCCATGGATGGCACTGAAGTGCTGATGTGTGAGGATGCAGGGGCTCAAGACTGCTTACATCACTATGATTCTATTGAGCATAATTGATGATATAGTTGCATGACAGAATAACATTTAAAAATATGTGTATGTGGAATTGAGAGTGTTCTTTAATAACTATGAAAAAGTCTTTAACTACTTGTTGTAATGCCACAATGAGATTTTGTATACACTATGTCCTCAGTACTCTTCTAATAAAATCAGTTTGGTCCTTTTGAAGTTATTTATACAATACCAAATAACTTGTGTAATAGTTGGTTACCTAAGTATCAGTTTTGCTAGACAGATAATTCTTTGTGGAATCAAAATCATGTCTTGTCATACCTTAGGGAATCTTGGATATAGAAGGTTTTCAATAAATTAGATGGTATAAAATGTCAGATAACATTTTTAATGAAGACTTAAAAGATCCTTTACAGTATTTCCCATTAGTTGTGTAATATTCACCTAAAACTACAGTATCCATTTTCTGGCCAACGATATTGCATTACATATTGTCTAATAACTAGGAGATACAAATCATAGCCTGATGTAAAATTAGTACAACTTGACTTGTGATTTTCCAGTTTATATAACAGTTAAGTTACATAATCATAGATTAAACAGCAGTATTTTCTGTGATTTACGATGTATTCCCAACTATCTTAGCAAATAAGTAAGACACACAGATCTGAGTAGCAATAAAAAAGAAATCATATTAAAATCAAACACAATTTACAAAGAATTCAAGTTCTCAGCCAAGTTCTGATGCTGCAATTGTGTGTCATTTGCACTGCATTGAAAAGATGCCATTTATTTCTGATTATGATTAATGGTTCTTTTTAGGCAGCCAACTTTCTTTTCTGTGTAACAAAGATTGTGTCTTAAGGCTTTGTCTTATACCAGTTATAATGTTATTTCTAAATCTGAAATAGCAGAAAACAAAATGTGAAATTTGTAATTTTATTAGTGTAAAAGTTCTGTAGGCAGAGAAATAACAACCTGGATGCCTAATACTCACATGAAGCCTGTAAACCACTTGATGGGGCCAGCGGGGGCAGGGGGTGTTGGTGGAGCACTAACTGAAGCACTGGGCCAAGCCAGGAATGCTCCCAGGGAGCGGGAAGCTACTTTGATGTGTGGCCGATGTTTATCATTTTTTACAACATGCAAAAAAAATCAAACAAACAATCCTTTTTGGTATGAGAATAAGTTAAAGTAGAAAAGAATAGTTAAATGCCAATTGGTATTTTTAAAAAAACATGTTCATAGGTGTCAAAACGAATACAAGGAGCATTGCCTCACTTACTACCAGAGAGCAAGTGCCAGTAACAGACATAATAAATGAGGCAGGAGCATGCACAGTGAGACAGGACTCAGTATCGTCTCCCACACACAGCGAACAGGGAGCAAGGGAAAGAGTGCCGGTTTGGGGTGGGGAGGCGGGGACAATCTAGGCAAGATTTGAAAAGATAATTACAGGCATATACGAGAAAAGGAAAGACTAAGTGGAGCAATCGATATACCAAAAATATTATATAGTAATTAACATGCCCTTTTTATTTCTCTTTGGGGAATTTTTTTTCATTTAGATAAAAATGAATCCTGACTGCCACAATATTTCATTTGGCAGGATATCAGGTAATTTATATTTCAAATATGATCTCATCATCATATCCATCTGTTGATATTAACAGAACATTTGCAATGTTTGAAACTCTGACTTGTAAAAGACATCTAAAAATCAGAGCCTTGAATCTAAGACTCACACGCTAATGAAAACTGATAAGTGTGCCCTTATCTTACATGTGTTTTACAGGCATTTTCAGTGTTCACTCGTTTTTAAAGATTATTTTTTTAAGAGAGAGAGGGAGGGAGGTAGAAAGAGAGGGAGAGAAACATCAATGTGCAGTTGCCTCTTGCATGACCCCTCTTGGGGACCTGGCCAGCAACTCAGTCATGTGCCCTGACTGGGAATCAAACCAGTGACCCTTTGGTTCACAGGCTGGCACTCAATCCACTGAGCCATACCAGCCAGGTAGTCTTCACTTTTAATCCACCTATCTCTCCACTCTAACTCCAGGGACCAAAGCAGGGAGAAACTGTAGGCAGCTGCCACAGAATGAACTCAAATAAGTGTTAGACCTTTAAAAAGGCTAGTATATTTCGTATGCCAAGCCACCATGGAGGGAGGTGAGGAGAGCTGGTTAACAGGCTCTGATCTTAACCAGTCCTTGTTGAAGGACTCTTCGTAGATTCAAATAATCTTTTCATTTTCTTTCACATTTTATTTTAAAACAAAGCTGGAAAAAGTGAGAGGGCAAGACAATGTTGGTATGAAGATGTACTCTAAGTGCTGGACTCATAAGTTTGCCCCGTTGTCCTTAACCCAGACACTAAGACCTGTGACTTCCCTTCCACATTCAGAGAAATCAGGAGCAAGTACAAGGTAGAGGTTATCCAATCCTCCCTGGAAGCCTGTCTCCAGCTAACAAACACCCCTCCTTCCTCAGCATTCTTAGATGTGCCTTCTCAACCTTCAAAACACAGTTCAAGTTTTTTCTCCTCCATCGTATATTTCCTTGTCTAATCCAGACAGAGTTAACCAAACTTTCCCTTGGATCAACACTTTACCTTGCATATAGGTATCATTGTGCTTTTTAAACTGATGTACAGTTGTACATTTTAAAGTCTATTTACTCTACTAAATTAGGTTTGAGTACCCAGTGCCTCACCTAATGTGTCATTTAATTTATCCCCATTGAACATTACTCCCATGCCATAAGAGGAGGAAGAGTTAAATAATGCCTTCCCCATTTACAGCAGTGGGTCCTCCCTAAATACTGTTGCACTGCTGTAACTGAAAACACAGGTTCAGCTGCCTGCTGCAAGAAAATCAAACTTGTGAGACAGGTGCTGGTGCAAAAGGAAAGTGCAGTGCCCTGGGAGAATGGTGGACTCCCATTTCAAAGACCATCCCCCTTCCTGCTAAAGCTCAGTTCTTATAGGCATAGGAAGGGGAGGGCTTGGTTCTCTCTCCAATCATTTTGCTAGTTGTCAGCACCCTGGGGCCCTGTCCATCCATCTTTCTAGCTCTTGGTACACTCAGTGTAAGAACCACCCCCTGTGCCTTCTTGGTCAGTGGGAGGGGGGATTCCCTGGTGCTCTGACTGTCGATGGTAACACTGTTCCTTTTAATCTTGTATTCCACAGCTGAACTAAAAAATGCTCTTGCTACCTTGCCCTAAGGAAGCATCAAAACATATGTTCAAAATGAATTCTATTTAATATGTAAAATTACCAAAAAACACTTACAAAATTGTTATTGACCCCTAGTGGTGCTGTATTTGGTTTTTGGTTAATATTATCAATGTGTCTAAAGCAATGTAATATTCTTCAGTAGAGAGAGATTTTGAGAACTTATTTAAAATAGGATGTTGCTACTTCATTTAATCAATATTTTAAAAGGTGTCGTTGCCCTAAGTAAAACAAAAACAAAACAAAACAAATGGTTTTCAAATAACCACTCTGATTTTTAAATTTCTAAACATCTATTGTATATTTTGAAACATAAAAATGCTGAGACAGAATCAATGTCTGCACACATTGTTAAAGGGAAGTAAAAGGATGTTTTCAGTAACCAGTCTGAATTTTTTTACCCACTAGGATATTCAATACTTCAAGCTATTATGGAGAAAGCAGGACAAAATGGTTGGCATGTCAGCGCTATATGTGTGGAAAATTTTAATGATGTCAGCTATAGACAACTTCTAGAAGAACTTGATAGAAGGCAAGAGAAGAAATTTGTAATAGACTGTGAGATAGAGAGGCTTCAAAACATATTAGAACAGGTAAGTCCTGGATTTCATATTATTATTAACCTATACCCTATCAGCATCTTCTTCCAACCATTTAGTTTGAAGTGTATAGTTAGGGAGTTTTCACTCTATGGTTTGTCTCCAACACTAATTCATAATCTTCTATTACCAAACGCCATTTGGGTTCTTAAGTCTCAATGTGGGGAACACCACAATTTCTCAGACATTTTAAAACACACAACACAAAGAACATTTTGTGAACCATCAAGATCTCTTGGCCCCCAGTCATCATAAACATTAATTTTGAAGATTAATGCCATCTAAAATATTTGAAAACTGTAATATTTGTGACTGTGTGCTTTTTCTAACATTTAGAGGAATAGCTACATGAAAATAACAACATGAATTAGTGAAGCAATGAAATAAAATAAAATTAAGTGGCATACTGTGCATAGCAGATTTTCTTCTAGATGTTGTGTGTAAATACCTTACCACCACAGGAAAGGTGGTTTTCAACTCACCACACAAAAGAAGATACTTTGAATAAAGCTTTCAATAAATATATGTTGATTTTCTTGGTAGGAAATTAAAAAATAGAGCTCTGTCATTGTGTTGTTAAATGATAGAAAATATCATCCAATAATGGATAGCGTTTGGCTTCCCTGTAACCTGCACATCCTGATCACGCTTTGAAAGCTTGTATTTGGTCAAAATCACAGTGAATGATCGCCATCTAGTGGTTTTAGAAATGTTTGTCCATATGTTAAGTTAGCTAGACAATATCATAACATGATGGGTGTTGTTGTTTGTTTGCTTCATATAAATTATCTACATAATCATATAATTTGATTTGTAGTAGTAAATTTATTAATTAGCAGGTTTACTTATAAAAATAAATATGCAACTATTCAAAATCAACACGTGTTTCAGATCCTCCTTATTATATAGAAGGGCACTAAACTAGAGACCTTAAATTTTTTACCTCAGCTATATTAGATTTTGTAAACATTAAAAGTGAAAAGGAATATGGTATTTCTTTTAGAGGGTTGGTGAGACGAGAGCATGCTGTAAGAGGAAATGTCAGTGTATTCACCTTCTGTTAGCCTTTACAGCAGGGGAAAAGCCCACTTGATCAAAGAAATATGTCTGTGTTATATTGGAAAATATTAATTATAAACATGTACACTACTCAGGTTTATTCTTGAGAGAGTCCCAAGTTATTAAGGATGTAATGATTCAGGGTATATGAAATTTTTAAATGTGTACTTGTGGAACCCAAGGGAAAACTCTTACTACAAGACCGTCACTTCAGCTCAAACTCTCATTCTTCCTCTCTCCCATTCCTGCCCGTGTCGAGAGTTTGAGTTGTTTGACCTGCACAACTGAAGCTTTGTAAATAATTCCTCATGAATCCCAGAGAGCAGTCAATTCTGAGAACTGCCTGGATTGCCAAGTTCCTGTCAGAGCTTGAGTGAGGCTCAGAAAGACCCTCCACTTAGCACCTGTGCTTAAAAGATTGGGCCTGAAGGAAGCAGTTGAGTGCCGAAAGCACACTGACCCACTTCGGAGGCTTAGCTGTTTTCTAAGAAGAAAGTCGGCACACCCAAGTGATTTGGATTAACTCTTTAAATAAGCCTTAAATAAGCTCTTGCTAAGGGAACTGTACATCTTAATTTCTCTGTCACTTCAAAAAATATTTTTGCCAGCCTTATTAAGATATGAATTATGTATAACATTGTGTAAGTTTAAGGTGTACAACATGACAATGTGATACCCTAATAAATGGTGAAGTGATTACCACAGTAAAATTGGTTAATAGGTTCACCACTTCACATAATTATCATTTCTTTGGGTGGATGAGGACATTTAAGGTCTATTTTCTCAGTAACTTTCAAGTATATAATACAATATTGTCAACTATAGTCACCATGCTGTGAATTACATCCCCAAAACTTAGAAAACTTGAATGTCTACCTTTTCTATTTCTATTTCTATGTCTATTATTCTTGCTGAATCTGAAAGGTTTCCATCATGACTGCATAGTAATAATGAGACTAACAACAGATAGAGCTTTGTCCATTTAAAATACCTCTCAGGTATAAATCTCATAAATTATAACAAAGTCTACTGTATTGTGAGACTATAATGTACTCTTCATTGTCCTATAAAATTTCTCTGTAAGAAAGGCTTATTTCTGATTCTGAAATGATTCTTTTACTTTCTACATTTTAATTCATTGTACCTCTAAACAAAATCACTTTTATTGTTTCTAGTTTTACCCTTGACTCATCTAAATACAAGAGTTAATCCAGATTTTTGTCAGGAATCTGTAAATGCATTTCATTACCTTAAATAGCATTGCTATTTAAAATAGCAGTTAGCAACATTCTCACTCAAACATTCCAAAAAATGAGTCTCAAAACAGGTATATGAAATTGTAGTTTAAGGAAAAATGGAAGAATTTATGTAAATATTTCTCATTGAGATATTTAAGGGGACTAAATAGTAATGCAAAAAAATACAATAAAATTAAATAAAAATAAAGCAATAGAAAATAACAAAACTACAACATTAGATTTTTGCCATTTTGTTTGCATCAGGATCCATTAAAACCAACTTTATGTTTGGCTCTTTAAATCTAATGGGCATTTTGGTGTACTCATCAGCAAAGAAAAAAACTTTGAAAAGCAGCTTACAACTAAAAACATTTTTGAGTATTTGTTGAATTGTTGATCAATTATTGAGGAAAGAATCTTGATTTCTGATAAAATTAATATAATCTTTTTGGATAATGGCATTGTTCATCTCACCTTGTTTTCTTGCTATAAAAACGTATCAATTATTTTATAGAATAGCTCATAATAGCTTAATATAACTTGGAGCAAATCAATTGTTTTCACATCAAAATAAGTGGCACATAGTAGGAGACTGTCAAACATTATCTTCACATATATCTATTAATTTTAAATCTGGAACTTCATTACTCAAAGAGAGTCTCTGGGGACTCTATCTAATACCTTATCAATTGAACATTGAAGTACTATATTTCGATTCATATTTTTAACCCAGTAGCAAAAAAGCAACAAAACATCAATATTCATCTTTCTAGCATCAAATGCATTTGAGCAAAACAGCACTTGAAGCTAACAGCTGCTCACAAGCTCACTCCACCAGGAACACAACCTAAGGGCCTATGGCTGGGTCTCTGTGGTCCTGCTGCCGGGGACACCCAGCTCCCATGGGCTCAGCTCATCCTCTGAGATCCGCAGTTGTCACAATGGCAGTGGGATGGCTTGTGTTCTTCTAGTGCGTTCTTTGGTCAATTCACTTATTGCCTCAAAATTATAATTTTTCCAGAAAAGATAAAGGTTTTTACTTTTTGAGGGATGGGAAAAAATCTTAAATTGTTTATTTTTCAAAAGTGAGTGAATCCATTAACACACGATTCTTCTCCTTCCTTACTGTAAATGAGGAGTATTGGGCTGAGATGATCTGGAAAAGCCTTGCTCATTCTAAAAGTCAATAACGCTATTTCCAGTGATGACTTTCTGATAATTGTGTTCAATCCTGAAGCAATATACGATTTTACATATGGGGCATATGCTGAAAAGAAGCATAAAGATTAAACTTCAGTCAAGTGGCCTTTTCTGTATGTTCACTCATTCTACAAATATTTATTGAGTGCCCACTTTAGGTCAGGCCCCGTGCTCTGCTGAAGATAAAGTGATGAGCAAAAGAGATACATTTTCTGTTCTGCTTAGTAACTCTTACCTGGTTAACTGTGGTTTAAACAAAAAGTATTTGCTCAAATCCTACTAAAATACATTCTCTCCTTTAGAAAAATAGTACATAAAAAGTAATAAAGACTCTCATTGCCTCAAGGACTTTGCTCTGAGTGCCAGTTCTTATTGAAGAGGTGACGATGTTAAAGGCATTAGATAGAGAACTGGAACTATATTGGCCTTGGGATATACCATAGTTGTATTGCAGGAATCCAACCAAGTAAACCAAGTAGTTATCAGAAGAAGATGTCAAAAAGTGACCTCATTGCACAAAATAGCTGTTTATCAAAGTAATGGAGAAAAATGGCCCTAGAATTGGCTCACAGATATCTCAAACTGTCTCAAGCACACACCTCAAATTTCATGGTACCTCCTTCCCTTAGCCAGCATCCTCAGTTTTGCCATATGAAAGCAAAATTCAGTGTTCCATCAAATACAATGTGAATCTCAGATAACTAGCAAACCCAGTGACCTTCTCCTACCATTTGTAAATTAATCAGAGAAGCTTAAAAGTCATGATTGACCTCTTAGAGCTTTATTGCAACACAAAAGGAAGCCAATAATACTTCCTTGGGGCACAATTAGAAAACAGAAAATTCCTCACAAACCAAAATGTTGCCATTTGAACATGAGCGGTAAAACATGGACAGGGCCCCAGTTAACTTGTACTTAGTCCAAGGTGCCACCTAAGTGACATGTGAGGCCTCAGACAGAGTTTTTGGCCAATTGCCAAATGTGTGGCAGTGCTGATTAGCAGGTAAAGCCTGTTTACCTAGAGACTGCATTTATAAATTTTCAGAGTTCTCTAACGTAAGGAATTGTACTAAACCTAGAGCTCTACCTGGTCCACGTATGCTTCCCAAAGCATATCAGACACTGAATAAAACATCAAAAAGAGCCAAAGGCCTAAAGAGCCTGCCTCTGTGAGCCATATTTGGTTGAGCCATTCATTATCTAGAAAGAAAGGAAAATTATAGTTGATAGCTAATGGGCATAAATTCATTTTTTTCCACACTAAAACATAACAAAGCAACACAAAACAAAACCCTCTAAAAAGTGTGAGATAAGATACAGAGGAGACAAAAAGAAGCAGCAAGAGAAGAGGAAACCAGTTATATGAGTAGTCGTTATAGAGAGATGATAGATTCAATTATTTGCATCATCTAGAAAAAGATTACGCAGCATATACTATGATGGTAGGAATGAGCCACCAGCAGGAGACAGGACAATTCTGCACTTGACTCTGTATTTATTCACTCAGCATCTACTTGCCAGCCATCATCCCAGGTACTGCATGTCTCTACCAAGAGGAGCAAAACATGGACCCCACACTGGGAACTCACAAACAAAGAATTGCAATCGCATGGGTTCAGAAACAGAATTACTGCCAAATGTATCAGGAACCCAGAAGGCATGGTGACTAAATATAACCAGAATTCTTCCTGAGGGGAAAAAGACATTTAAATGGAAAATGCACTGTCTTCTCCGAGGAATGGAAAAGGGGTGAAAGTATTCCAGACAGAAACCACAAAGGCAAGGGGGTCTGAAAAAGCTTGAAAGGAGGAGACCAGTTCTATGGGATAAAAATTAGGTAGAGCGCAAAGGTGAAGCTATAAAGACCAGAAGTAGCAGGAACAAGGATTAGTGCTTGTATTGCATTAATTTAGTGATCTGCCTTTGCTGTTGAAACCTCTCCATCAAAGCAGAGTCTAAGTTTGTGATTTACCAATTTATTCCCAGTGATATCAAAACAGATCAAAATAATTGTTGAATAAATGAAAGTCTGAATGAGCTTCACATGAAGATGCAAGCAGGAGAAATACCTCTTGTATATGTTTCAGGGAAGAGCACCCAGTAGTACTGGAAGTTGTACAGGGTAAGACCTCAGTCATCTGAGATCGGGAATTTAGGCTTCCAGAGTTTGTATTATAGGCTGAAAAAAAGCACAAGAGTTTTTACTTCAATATGTTAAAGTAACAGTGAGTGAGATACAATGGGAACAAATTGGGCACTCAAAAAAAATTACTATAGCAAAGAAATCATATCAGCAATTTCCCGCACTGCAGTACTGGCAGGGCTGGCTGCTTTTACGTCATTATAAAGCTACTTTTGCATACCAAGCTTGGCTCAATCCAGAGCTGCAACAAAGTAAGAAAAAATTTAAAAGATATGAGTTTATGTTTTAAAAGGTGAACTTTACTTCTTTAATCTTACTTTTTTCTTTAGCTGAATTGATTTGAATGTGCAAGTCCCATTATGATGCGCTGGGTTTGTTGTTTTCACAGAAAACAGGAATACCTTTACAGATCTCAGCCAGGCAAAGGAATTGGTGGGAGTTGTAAAGGCTTCTCTAATTATCTCTTAGCAACTGTTTCCATGGTTGCAGCTATTCTTCATTCTTATAAAGTAAACACACTAAAATAAAAAGTAAAGAAGGCAAAATATGTAAGATTTTTCAAAGAAAAGAATATGGTTGTCAGAATAAAATTTGTTTTAGATGATAATGCAAGAACCTTATTAGAATAGTTGTCATTATTATTGTTGACTTGAACTTTCAAAATTTCAACTTCTTAATTTTAAAAAGATAAAGGAAAATCTGCTTGATAATTTTAGATACATAAAAAAATAGTTTTTCTTGCTTTAAGGAAAAGTCAGCTGCATAGACTTATCTACTACGGTTTAGGAATAGGTAAATAATAGTCCTCTTTAAATAGAAAAAAGAGTATGATTTCATAATTTATTTCACTAGGATTTTGTAGCTACTCTTTAAATGTTCAAAAGGCAGTGAAATTAACAAAAAGGAGGAAAAACATTCAACAATACCTTTGAGGACATGATTCTGAGTCTTGTACACATTATAAATGCAACTATATAAATTCTAGAGTATTCATATTAAACAGTTTAGTAATTGAGTGTACAACCTGTTAGTAAATGAAGTGATACATCTTTTTAGAAAGATAATGGAACAAATTCACTCCTAATCCTCTTCTTCTGGTTAACTACATAATTGTTCCAGACTTCCTGCCAATTGTCTAGATTTTCTCTGAACTCATATATATACCAAGTTTAAGATCAGATTGTAGAAGGAAATTAAAGCAGTGTCATTTTTACCAAAATAAGTAAGTTTTACATAATCACTGACAAATGGAAGAATGATCAAGACTGTACATAGGAAATTTACTTTCCCTTTTTTAAGGTTCATATATAACACATGATTGTTTATTCTTCCAAAGTCCAGGCTTATATTGTCTCTGTACTGGCCCTATGTCCTCCCTTTAAAACCACAGAACATATATTGGAACATATAAATATACATGTATAAGGTCTGTCCAGAAAAAGTTCAGCCATTGTTGATATAACAAATTCAGTTTGTGTGACATTAATGTAACCTGGGAGCCAAGGAGAGTGGACTGGAATGCACATGTGTGAACAATGACAACTTCACTGTGTTAGTCCATGGGGGTGGTAGAAGCCATTGAGTGAGCATGTGTACTGTGTGGTCATCACATTCAAAGTGACTGAGCAAGTAAAGCAATGAATCTGCATCAAATTTTGCATTAATCTTGAACATTCTTCCATGGAAACTATTTGGATGATTCACTAGTCCACAGCTACCGGCAACTGGTGATTGGCAGCTTCGTCAAGACATGCAGATGTTTTTGGTGAAACATCAAATCACCCAGGTGACTCAGCCCCACTACAGCATCCCAGATTTGGTGCCCTGTGATTTCTGGCTTTTCCCAAAACCAAAATTGCCTCTGGAAGGGAAGAGATTTCTGACCTTTGATGACATTCAGGAAAATACGATGGAACAGCTGATGATGATTCTAACAAAGGATTTTGCAGTATTTTGAACAGTGGAAGAGACACTGGGAGAACTGTGTGAGGTCCTAGGTACCTACTCTGAAGGACACTGAGGCATCATTGTAATATGTACAGTGTTTCTTGTAGCTTGTATCTTCAATAAATATCTCTATTTTTCATATTACATTACTGGATACTTTCTGAACAGACCACATATATTTGAATTTTATTTTTATAATTAATTTTTGTTCATGTTTTCTGATTGTTTTAACATAAGCTTAAAGTCAAGTATTATTATAATATAATATATTATGTAGTATCTTGCAAGTAACACAAGAGAAATAAATTGTCTTGTCTCTGCCCACCTCACCATTTATTTTTCTTCCTTATAAATGGATTCATCACTCATCCATTTGCTCATTTATTCAACAAATATTTTTTCAATACCTATGGACATTGTATATATAGTTAAATCAATCTCAGTGCATCCCTTGAAGAAATTTCAAATGTAAAGGAAAGCAGAGGAACACAAGCAAGTAATACAGCACAATGTGGAAAAGTGTAATAAAGATGAAAGTAGATTATTGAGAAATGAGTTAGAATTCCCTAGTAAGAAAACCTGGGAAAAGACATTCAAGGTAAGTTCAGAGCAGAGCTCTGGGAGGGAAGCCACCTCTGTAGGGAAAGGAAGTGAGCATGGTTTGAATATCAAGTGCAGGGAAAATAAGAAGGCAAATTGAAGGCAGGTTGTGAAGGGCCTCGTAGGCTTTACTTAGTAGTTTTAAATTCATAACATTCACATGTCATTGGATGTCTTCAAACATTATCAAATTTTTATTTTAAAAAGATAATTTTGATGACAATATAGAGAATGGACTGGAAGGGGGTCATCCTGGTTACTAAGTAGTGTAGCAAAAGAGTAAATGTTCTTAATCTTTATACTTTATTTTTCACTTTTACATTTTAAAATATAAAAATATACTTTATATTTTAAGGATGTGCCATGTCTAATAAAGTATAACTTCATTTATTTGACACCTATACAACAAACAGTGCTTATTACAAATAAATGCTGTAAGCTCAGTAGAAGTCCCTACCCCATGGAGTTTATATTTCAGTGAGGGAGCCACACAATAAACAAACAAATATGTAATGCCAAGTAGTGATAACATTATTTACTAAGTACATTTATTAAAAGTCACTTTGCAAAACACCATGATATGCATTTAGGCATTCATAGTCTTTATTATTTTTGTTAAAATTTTGAGAAGTTTACCTGATCAACTGGGGTTTATAAAAAATTGATAATGTTAAGAGTATTCTCAGTCATTATGAATAACAGTCTTTAAATTTTTATTGTAACTGTGAAAATATGGGCAAAAGACCTGCCCAGTGAATTTGCTACGCAAATATTGCATACCAACATCAAATAGGAGAATCCCATTTGCTACGGAGAGGTATGTTTTCTGCCCTCTCTCTGTCAGTTATAACCTTTCATATGTTCATTTTTTTTAAAGATTTTATTTATTTATCTTTAGAGGGAGAAGGGAAGGAGAGGAGAGAAAGGAGAGAAGGAGAGAAATATCAATGTGTGGTTGCCTCTCATGGGTCCCCTGCTGGGAACTGGCCTGCAACCCAGGCATGTGCCCTGACTGGGAATCGAACCGCGATTTTTTGGTTCGCAGGCCCGCGCTCAATCCACTGAGCTACACCAGCCAGGGCTCATATGTTCATTTTTTAAAATGATTTTGGAGTTAATCATTTGAACAAATGTGAAGGGTTTACTCAGAAAAATTTCTACTCCTTTTTTGAGACAGGATATCTGCTTATATCTATGTCCTCTCTGAATCCACTTCATAGGAACCCAAACCTTTAGAAGTAGAACATACCCATAAATTTAAATGCAAAGAAAGTATTCTATTGCCATAATGGAGACAACTGTACTTGAACAACAATAAAAAAAAGTAAAGAGAATAACTCTGGGTCCATATGACTTACATATTCAATCACAATTGTATCTATCGAATATAATTACAAACATGTAAATTTAAAAATTCATGACCAAAAAATTACTAGCTGAAGTTACAAAATAGTGAGCTGCTATCACAAAAATGATGGACAGAACTTAAATATGCCTCAAATGGTTTAGGTTATGCTTTTGCTGTGGGTAAAGATGATCAACACTGAAGAGAAATAAGAAAGTGCTATTAGAATAACAAGTTTGAAATGTACATGAAAGTTAAGGAAGGATGTGAGTGAAGAATAATGTTATAGGATGAACTTTTTTTTAATCTTTTTTTATTGTAGTTCAAGTACAGTTGTCTCCATTTTCTCCCTACTACTCCCTTCCACCCCACCAACTCCTATCTTTTACCCTCGATCCTAGCCCCTCTGGCTTTGTCCATGTGTCCTTTATACATGGAAGGATGAACTGCACACTATCTGGCTCAGGGGTTTTTAGTGTTCTTTCTGTTATTAAAGTCTTTAAAAATTCCTACAGCAAAAAAACCTACTAAACCTTAGTCAACCTACTGTTCCCTGCGAAAGTGGCCACAGAACTTTTTTTGCAGTCACCTCTTTTATTTTATTTGCCTAAATATATGACTCCTCAAATTTTTATAACCCAAGATATTTTTTCAGTGATGATATATCCAATTAGGTACAACTTAAGAAATCAGATATTCCACCCTGGCTGGTGTGGCTCAGTGGATTGAGCACAGGCTATGAACCAAAGGGTTACCAGTTCAATTCCCAGTCAGGGCACATGCCTAGGTTGCAGGCCAGGCCAGACCCCCAGTACTTGGCATGCAAAAGGCAATCACATATTGATGTTTCTCTCCCTCCTGTCTCCTTCTCTTCCCCTCTCTCTAAAAATAAATAAATAAAAATCTTTATTACAATAAAAACATATATGCAAAGTATTGCTAATTCTACTTTGCACTAGACTGGGTCAGGAATACACAGATAAAGAATTACCAGGTAAAATGTAACACATCCAAGTCTGGATCTGCAAATTTTTTGTATACCCACAATAAAGCTAATTATCAGAAAGGCTTAAATAATTCAGATTCAATTTTGTATAGCTTGTACTTTATCAGATATATATTTAAAATGACAGTTCAAGTACATATGCTATATTTAAGCCAATTCAACTCAATAAAACAAGTAATTCTATTTATGAGACAAGCTTAAAGTGATAATTAAAGGTTAAACTATGTACAATATAGTCAAATACATTCTAACTATACTAGTGTTAAATACATTTTGTGATGTTCTCATTGAAGACAGGAACTCCGTAAGTGGTAGTATATACAGTTAACTTTTATTAATCAGAATATCTTATTTCTTTTTTAAACAATATGTTCAGACACAAGATTATTTTTTAAAAAGGGGACTGTGTCTTTATTTCATTATGAGAAATCTAGTTATTCTCATGCACAAGTTTGGCATCATCAAAAATCTAATGTCAGAAAGAATGTCACTCTCACAAGTATCTATTTTATTTATTGTGTTATTATGAAGGATAGATACTATTGAATTGCTGTGGCCTAGGAAAGGCAACAGGGTGCAATAAAAAATGATGAAAAGTGTAGTCAAAAGACCTGGGGGGAAGTCCCAGCTTCATCACTTAATGCTTGGATTTATTTAATGCATTTGTTAATGAAAGCACAGGATTAACCTCTCCACCTATATCTCATTAGAATGATTTTTATATTGCTTCTTACAAAATGTCTCTTTAATTAAAGAAGAACATGCTGCTCTCTGGTTCTTTCAAGCTGTTATGTGAGTTTCAAATTAATAATTACACATTCCATAGAATCTTTTGTGCCTCTTTGCAAATATTTTAAATCACTAAATTAAAATGCTATTAACTCAAAATGGATCTCTGCTAAGAGATATTCAGAGTCAATATAATGAGAATTATAATACTATTCAGGATTTGTGGATGTAGAATTTTTGAACAACCATAATTGTCAGAGAGAAGGGCATACAGGTGTATTCTACCATGTGTTTTTCTGTAGCTTTTGGCAGTTACCCTAATGGGGTAGAGAGGCACAGAATGGAAATTAAACACCAGAATTTCAACACTTGATTTTCACTTATAGCTTTACCACCCTATTCAAATCATATTGCTCTCAGTGTGGGAGAGGTATATATATCATGTTATCTAAATTCTTTGATTTGAAAGGATAAAACTGAAAGAATTTTTTATCATTTAGAATAAAGCTGAAGAAAGAAACAATAGCAAACCCATACTATGCATGTGTATCCTTAAAGATTATAAGACAATGTGAAGGGGAAATCATGTTTCGGGAATATAAATAATTTGTTAAATAAAGATACTGATTCATTCCTAATTCTCTGTATAAGAGAATAAACATTTTAAACCAAATTTACATATCCAAATAAAAGTACTTTGTACAACTCGAGACCCTGATTATACATAGAGATTAGGGACTCAGAATACAACAAAGACAGGTTACACTACAGAGATGAAGAGCTTGGGACAGTCAGTCAACAGAAGTGTTTTTTACATTATAGATTACTCTACCACATTGGTAATTATTTTTATTTTTTTAAAGGTTTTATTTATTTATCTTTAGAGGGGAAGGGAAGGCGAGAGGGAGAGGAATATCAATGTATGGTTGCTTCCTGTGCATTCCCTGCTGGGAACTGGCCTGCAACCCAGGTATGTGCCCTGACTGGGAATCGAACCGTGATCTCTCGGTTCACAGGCCCACGCTTAATCCACTAAGCTACACCAGCCAGCTTGGTAATTATCTTTAAACTGGAGACTATCTTAGTTTGGCTCCCCCCAGAAGCAGACCTTAAGGCAGGAATTGGTGCATAATCAGTCAGTTTCCTAGGTGAAGAACACACCTGAAGCAGAGTGGACAAATGCAGTCAATAAAAG
This sequence comes from Trachops cirrhosus, assembly GCA_028533065.1. Lineage (NCBI taxonomy): Eukaryota > Metazoa > Chordata > Mammalia > Chiroptera > Phyllostomidae > Trachops > Trachops cirrhosus. The sequence continues at coordinate 66,312,543 of CM052543.1, forward strand.
GTGCAGCATTTATCTAGCAAATTACTAGATAAATTACTATGTGTGTGAGAGGGGCTTAATCTCATTTGAAATTAGTGTAAACTAATTACTGGAGCTGGTGTAGAGCAAACACATCAGAATCATCTCACCTGTGGGGCAAGGAACTTAGATTACCTATGCACCGGTTCCTGTCATCATTGCATCAGTACTGCTGGGGAAGAGGGGATTATTCTCCTGACTCTTCTGACCTGATCTCCCCACCACCACCCCACCCCTAAGGGCAAAGCACACTCTAGAGACCAGAGAAGACCCTTCATCATGGAAATTCAGGTGCTGCCAGTAACAAGTCATAAGCCAGTGTGTGTTAACATGGTAAGAGGAAAAGCATGGTGGGGCAGCAGCACTGTTTATTACAGTGACTGACAATACAGATATAGAACTCTTAAGTCTGTATAAGATTCTAGATTCCAAAGAACTCTACCCCAACACCTTTTATTGATCATGAGTCAGCTTTTGCTGTGTCCTTCCAATGAGAGAGATCATTACTTGAGAGGTAGCCATTCCCTTTATGGGCAACTCTCTTCCCCGCCCTTTCTCCTAAAAAAGTTTGTCATAATTAGAAGCTTTTATAATTTCTAACATCTCCAAGTATAGAAAAGAATAAAAATATATGCACACACCCCTGTGTGTGCACATGGTACTTCTTTCCCTTCAAATATTTGATGAGAGCTCTCATTCCCTATCTTCTCTCTTAATCTCCTCTCACAATGGGCAGACTTAGTTCTGTTTGGTCTGGGCCCTTTATTTCCCTCTCCCCATGTGTACATCCCATGCTCCAAACTAAAGATCCTTCTGTTATCTTACAAGATTATAGTTTAAGTCCATAGCTTGTTTGCAAAAGTCCCTTGCCTCATATTTTTTTCTTTTTATAGAACTGAAAAAAACTAACTAAACAAACTAAAACTATGGTGTTTATCTATATTAAAATGTGTTGAAGCATATTTAAAATCAGCATTCAGGGGGCATTTGAGAGTTTGACATTTCTATAGAATACAAAGATTAGTGAGAGTGACTGCCCTCATTACAATAAATCTCCAACATTTACCAGGCATTGTGTCTCTAACACCGCCAAAATATTGAACTGTTTTCTCCATGTCACTGAACTCTCAGCAACATGATAACTGGGAGAGATATTTCCAGCGTATGTGTAAAATCTAACTAAAAGGGAAACCAAAACCACTCATATTCATACTCAAGTGTGCCACTGAAGATCTTCAGCTTAAAGACAGTGCTTAATATAAACAACCACAGCTTCACAATAATAGTTTCAGGTAATACATATCAGCTCTTATCTCAAAAGACATTGCTGACACATAAAGGACTAACATAAAATCTGATTGTGGATTGAACACTGAGCTTTATTCATTTTCAAGTCTCAAATTGATCTTAATATGCTAGTGTTGGTGACATTTATATTCTCATTAGCTTCTTTATTCATCCAATCAATATTTAATAGGATCTATTCTCTCTTAAAAACTACCTTGTTTGCCTAATCATACAACACCACTTCTTAAAACCCACATCACTCCCTTTACTCTGAATTGCAGTCACAATAAACATGCTTGTAAGAGCAGCGCTGACTTACTTATCTTTATAATCTTTGGCTCTCCTACCCTAATTTATACATGAGACATTTATCGCACTACTTATTTAAAGGTAGAGGCAAGATGAAAAGCTGTCCTGGACTCATTTTCTCTAATTTTAATAAATAAATAAAGATTTAAAAGTCCCTGTCCCATTCATAAAAATTGATTATACCATAATTTGCTAATAAAACATTTGCTGTGATACCATCTGGCATTTACCTTATTGTGACACATAAGCCTTATTTCAGAATTGAATCATTTGACCATCAGCATGGCTGTTGATAAACAAATGTTTATTTCCTAAAAAACAAACAACAAAAAGTAATTAAAAGAATCAATTAATCACTTTTCCTATGTTTTATTCTTGTAAACATGGGCTCACTTGAAAGTGTATCATCAGTGTAACTTGTATGTCCTTCCTAACCCACTCTTCAAACTCTAATCCAGACTCTCAATCATTATTCTTTGTTTAATTTCATCCTGTTCTTTCAAGAAGATAAAGCATTACAATGCTGATTTGCTTTTTTACATTCTTTGTCTTTATGAAAAGCCGTCATTAATTATTGCAGCCAAGTCCTCATCTAGGCAGTGTTTTTACAGTGACAACTCAGTCAAAACACTTGAGTGAGTGTAGTGCTATTTGATATTCATATCATTCACCTCAAGCTGTTTCTTTCCACTCTTTATAAGAGAACAACATCAGATATAGAGACACAAGGTTTGTTCTATATTCGAATTCCAGTCACTCAGATTTTTTTTTTACATAAGACAATCGTCTTATTTCAGTTGAGATAATGGAAGATGTGAAACAACACCCATGATGTCAATTTTACACAATCATTTTTCAAAAATTAAATAAATAATACTGTAGGTATAGGATACTTGACTATGGAGTACAAACATGATTTTTCCAAAGAAACTTCAATCTAGTGGTGGATACTTGGCAGAAGGACCAAGATCTTGCCTTAAACCATGGCCACCCCTAGTCAGTGTTTATCACACTCCCTGCACACATTGAGGCCTTTGCAACAACATGCAGAACCTTCACTTTTTCCCAGGAGGGATCTGGCTCAGCAAAAATGGTATTCTTTTTAGCATCACCAGCAAGGTAAATAAATCTGCAGATCACTGCTCCCTGAGGCCCTGGGCTTACAGAATGTTGATGCATATCAAGCTCTGCAAGGCCTTGGCTGCCAGGATTTTTGTCACTTTTGGTTCTTTGTGGTTTCTCTAAGTCCTCAACCCTTGAAAGTGTGTTACATAACCTTTAATTTATTATTGTTCTTTGCCAGGCAATCTAGAACTGACAACGATTTCTTTACAGAAATACCCAGTGAATAATTTCCCACATTTCCAAGCATTTACACTTTAAAGTGAATTTAAAAGAAAGCAGAGGTTATTGACTGAGACCACACACAAATCGAAAGCTGAGGGTGTTGAGAGACAAGAGGCAGAATGAGTGTGAAGGCTTAAAGAGAGTGCAAAAGGGCTTAAAGAGCTGCAACAGAGAAAGTAATGGTGAATCAGTAGGAGAAAAATAAGAGTACCCAGTGGCAGCAGTGCCTGCTGAAGTTAAAGAGTACAGATCTCTCTAGTAAACTGAAGAATAGTACTCAGTTTCCCAGCTGAGTATCAACCACCGTGTTCCTTGATAACTGTCTTGCACAAGCGGTACCTGAGATGCTCCCAAAATAAGAGGGCTTCGAGCTCCTCAGTCTATGACAGACCACTCAGGATTGGTTTACCCATTATGATGACTAATTAAGCTATTTCTTTACTGAACTTTCTTTATAATACCATCTATTTATTGCTTGTCATCATCTGTATGGTGAGATTGTCATGGGAAATTTGTTTTAGATAAATAGTGGACAAGATAAATCTGACAAAATAAAGCATATAAACATGTTATGTAAAACATTACAAATTCATAGCTGAGCCTCCAAGAAAGTAAAGAAAACCTTCAGGGGCCAAGATTAAAGATGACTGCACCAACGGACGTGATCAGACTGGGCAGCCTGACTGGGAAGTTAATGCCCACCCAGGAACAGAAACTGTGGGCTCAGTCAAGGCAATACATTTATATCTTAGATCTCATATTAAGCCAGACTATTGAAGGGTAACATCCCAACAAAATAACAGAAGAAAGTCAGCTACCTGTACAAGGAGTCGACTAACTGCTTTCTGACGTGGTGTGGGTTTAGTGCGGTGTAGGAGATATCTTCTATGAGAATTTGTCATCACAGATTGTATTTTGAATTTATACAAACTGTGATTGGAGGATCTGGAAATGAATAAATTATCATTAAAATGGCCCTACACCAGTAATATCAACATTGCAGCATCTGTTAAAAGCAAACACAAAAACACCTTTGAAAGGATTTTAAGGGATTTTGGTTGAGAAGTTCTCAGAATTGTTAAAGGGCAATCCTCATAGTCAAGAAGCACAACAAATCCTAAATATTATAAACAAAAATTAAAAAGTAAAAATCCAAACTCATTGTAGTGAAACTTCAGAAACTTAAAGACAAAGGGGTCTTAGATGGGATCAAAAAGAAAAGATTAGATGAACAGAGATCTCATTTCACCAAGAGCCATATGTGCAAAACTGTTTCCCAGCACAACTCATAGGTTATGGGTTTAAATAGAGTTTTCCTGTATTTCATACACAAGTCACTAGTTTACAAAGAAATATTTTAGAGGACTTTCAAATGCTAAAAAAATTTAATTTTTTCTTTGATGATGGAAGTATATGAAATATTATGTTATGTTGTTACATTTGAGGATACCAGTAAGGTTACAAAGCTGCTCATTATTAACTGTCATTGGATTTCCTCTCACTGAAATAAAATTTCCGTTTTAAAACAAGGTTTTTAACTTTTAGTGCAGAAATAAAGTTGCATATTTTTTAAAGATTTTATTTATTTCTTTTTAGAGTGAGGAAGAGAGGGAGCAAGAGAGAGAAACATCAGTGGGTGGTTGCCTCTTGCATGGCCCCTATGGAGACCTGGCCTACAAACCAGGCATGTCTCCTACACCAGGAATCAAACCGGCAACCCTTTGGTTTGCAGGCCAATATTCAAACCACTGAGCCACACCAGCCAAGGCTAAAGTTGTATTTTTTTAATCCTATTATTTTTTCTTAAAATTTTGGTATTTCCAATTTTTTAAAACTTTCTAAAAAACATTCTTAAGGGAAAAAGTGAAACTAGCAGACAGAATAGTATCTTGATAATGTATTCTTCTTATTTTCTTTATTATAATAAAAATTGCTATGTCCATAAGTAGGTGAAAAGTAACTAAGTATTGTGTGGTATCAGAGGTATCTCAAAACAGAGATTGGCCTTAGAAAAATATCACTTGCTGCTCACAATAATAATCCAATTTACTCATAGAAAATCATTTTCACCAGTTGAAGACACCTAATAGTCTATCATGCATTTCTATAAATTATCAGTAAATTAAGTAAATCTAAATCTTTTGGAACAAAATCATTTAAGCTTTTTATGTTATCTATATTTTCTTTTTTTTCACTGTAGGTTTTTTTTACTTTTTTTTATTTTAGTTTATTCAGTACAGTTTCTATCCTTTATTCCCATTCCCTCCCATTTCCAACCCCCCTAGTTTTGTCCATGTGTCCTCTATATTTGTTCCTGTATATATAAACTACTGATTTGTTTTGTAACATTCATTCTCTTTGGGAGGGGATTATAGCGTAGTAGATTTTTGAGAAGGTATAGTGAAATAATTGGCCATTTATATTTACAGTCTGCTTAAAACTAGAGGGTGTTTTTACTTTAACCACTTAACTTTTAATGTGGCTTATGAATTTATTTTCCTTAAGATAAATCACTTTTATCAGGAAAACAATATTTTCTCATCAGTTTCTATAAGGAATTATGCTAAAATAGTTAAAATTATACTTTTTAAAAGTACAATAAAATTAAATTTGTTTTCTCTTATTTCCTTATATCTTCACAGATTGTGAGTGTTGGAAAGCATGTTAAAGGCTACCATTATATCATTGCAAACTTGGTAAGAGCTCTTTATTTTCTATTTTTATAAGAATTTCTCAAGCATTCAAAGTTATTTCAATTGTTCCTTAAACTAATGTTCCAATCAATGATTATACTATATTACTTACTGAGCTTTTTATAAGATAGGGTAATCTTCTTATTCTAATGATCATTATATTTGTAATGTAGAATTCAATATATTTGATACAGATCAGCTTAATATCTGCCAAAACGACCTTTAAAACTAATTACAATGTTTGTTTTACTATGGTATCACTTGGCAAATTAAATAATGGCCTTTTCTCTGTGTAAATGATAAATGTGCCACTCTGTGAATAAAGATTGCCAATACTTAGGGGCATTACAAGAATGTTGGTGCTGCATGTTCTCTAATGTTAAGAAAAGCAAGATAGAAATGGCTATTTAAGAAAGTTTTTATTGTAATTCAAATATTTAAAGTTATGTCAGCTATTCATATATTAAACATAGTTGGTTATTGAAGTAGATACATGCATTAGTATAAAATTCTTAAAGGCCTGAGGCAAGTGCTTTTAATTCTTTGCAAGACTTACTAGGTATTTCCTGTTAACTCTGCCACATAGGGGGTAAGCTAGCCAAGCAGAAGGCCATTCTCCTTGCTTTATTTGAGGACAATCTGCCCCAAGGGCTTCATCTCAAAAGTGATATATGGTAGAGAAGTTCAGAATGTTTTCTTCTTTTTCTTTTTTCCCACCACATATTTCTTTGTTATGCACCTTGTCCTTGAAGAAGGAAAAGAACCAAATGCTGCAAAGGGATTGAGACGTATCCACTATAACCATGTGGCAAGTAGGCCATCTTAATTTGAGACAGGAATTTTTCTCTAGTGAATTGGGTTTCACTATGGAGTAGAGATATTGAAATGCAGCAATAGACTATAAAGTCTTATTGTATTGTATTTCTTGAATAAAGTATAATTATGCTACTTAAGGGATTATCCAAGCAAGAATCATGATGAAAATGAAAATCTGAACAGACCAATAATAAGGAAGGAGTTTGAATCAGTAACCAAATCTTCCCAATAAAATGCCTAAGGCCAGATGGCTTCATGGGTAAATTCTACCAAATATGTAGAAAATAATGAAGACCAATCATTTCCAAATTACTCCAATAATTAGAAAAGGAGGAATGCCTCCAAACTTATCTTACAAAGCCAGTATCAGCCGGATACCAAGTCAGATAAGGACAATACAAAAGAGTAAATTGCAGGCTGATACCCTGATGCAAAGAGATACAAAAATCCTCAACCAAACATTAGCAATCTGAAGCCAACAACCCATTAAAAGGATCATAACCACTAAATAGCAGGACGTGCCTCAGGTCTAGGTGCAGGGACATGCCCCATGCCTGATTCTTGAAATTTTTCTGAGATTATCACTGCCACTATCATTAACAATTGCATATTAAGAATGACTAAAATTTACAAGAGATGAAACACTGCTGAACTCTTTCTTTTCCATGTCCTGTTTATGGTTTGTGTGCAGGTGCACATATGTTTTCTTTACACATACCCAGCATCTAGAGGTACTGGAGAAAGCACATGATATCTCAATAGGTTAAATTCTACTGCAGAAATTTCCAAGAAATGTAAAGTCAGGAAAACTTTATCTATCACTTGACTCACTGTAGTCTATTTTTCAGAGATTTAAAGAAAATTGCTTCCTTGCTTTGCCACTAGACTTTCTCTTTTCCAATTTTCTGTTCACTTTGCTCCCTGCTATTGTTTAAAGAGAGATAAGAATAAGATCATTTCCCTGCTTAAACTATTTCATTGGCTCCAAGCTAAAAATACAGTAAAAGAATCCAGGTCCTTCATGAAAGGAAAAGACCTTGTGGTCTTTCCAACGCTACCTGCTAATACTTGTCATCTCACCCATCCACAGAGCTTCTTTCCATTCTCTAAAAATGGCATGCTGCCATTGCCCCATTGCTCACCATCTTCTACTAGAGTAAGCATTCTAAATCTAAGCTCCCTGCTGCTAAAATGCATTAGGATAAAGTATCTACACTATTTACCTTAATGAACAAAGCCCTGAAAGACTTAGCCCTGCTTAACCCCAGAGTTTCTTTCCCACTCCACCTCTCACATGTCCCTTCCAGAAACCAAACTAATTCCAAGGCATTAATACTGCTGCTTTGATCTTCCCAGCTTTAGTTATGTGTTGTCTACAACAGGAGGCACTTACCCTACACAATCCTAATTAACAGTCCCTTCTAGGAAGCTGTTCTTATATGCCTAATCTGCTAAGCCTGTTACTGGGTTCACATATCACCCTGTACTCCAATAGTATAGAATGCATTCATTATTTTTTTATTCATGAAATCACTGTTTTTTTATTTTTTCAATTAATATTTTTTGCATTTTTCCATTACTATTTGTCCCCCTTATACTCCCTCCAGCAACCACCACACTGTTGTCCTGTCCTTGAGTCCTTTTTCCTCTTTGCTCAATTCTCCCACCCTGTAACCTCCACCCCACTAGCTGTCATTTGCTCTCCATGTATGAGTCTGTCTCTGTTTTTTCTTGTTAGATCAGTTTGTTTATTAGATTCCATGTAAGAGTGAAATCATATGGTATTTGTCTTTCTCTGACTGGTTTATTTCACTTGGCATAATGTTCTCCAGGTTCATCCATACTGTTGCAAAGGGTAAAAGTTTCTTGTTTTTATGACTGGGTAGTATTCCATTGTTTAAATGTTACATCAGCTCTGTACCAGGTATTGTCTAATATTTTGTGGCCTAACTGCAAATAAGACATTAATACACTGCAGGTTCATTAAGTTGGGAATAATGTCTTCGTTAATCTTATAAAAAGGGCCCTCTCTAGCACCCTGCTTACATCACAGTATAATTTTGTTTCTGTAATTGTTCTAATTAATCCTCAAAATAGATGTTTATTTTACATATTGTAATTTATCCAAGATCAGGGATCCTAAGTCTAAAAACTAAGATTGAAATTCTGTCTTATCTGATGCCAAATAATAAGTCAATTTAAATAAATAAATTCAAAATTAGTGAATAGCTTACATAGTTACAATGTGACCATACATTTAAGCATCTCCTATGCCATCCTCAAGGGGGGATCTGGCCTTACACACGTTCTCTGTATTTGTATTTAAATCTTTCTTCACCCCTCCTCCAGCAGTCAGATGATTTAAACAGCCACCAATAAAAAGCAAGGAGGAACTGTTGACAGTTGTTCCACAGGCAAGGAAAATTGTTAAAATCCTGTTATTTAGATTTTTGATTTTTAAAAATATATTCAGTTTACATCTAGAAAAACATCTGGATTTGTCATAAAGAAGTATAGATTATAGAGTTCTTATAGTATTTCACTAAAGATTAACTAAATCTCTTCCTTATCTAACTTTTACCATACCACACACAGACACACACATGCACAAACCATTTATTCCTTATTTATAAGGTAGGAAAATTAAGATGCTGAGAGTAAAGTCCTTGTCCACATTTAGGCATCTGGTTAGTATCAAATGGGAACTAGAATTCAGTTCCTAAAATTTGCAGTCTAACACATTTTTACTCAAATGCAATAGCCCTAGTTAAGAGACCATGAATTCAAACACATTGCTTTACTTTTTTCTTTGTGTTTCTTATATTTTTCAACTTTTCTTCACTGAATATGTCTGACTCCACCAGCCATCTACTTTGATCATAAAAAATGATCAAAGTTGATCATTAATCAACTTCTTAACAACCTATATTTTAAGTGTGAATTTAAGAGTGAATCTTTCTCATTCTACTTGACCTTCCTTCTGTTAATTGCACCAGAGCTGCCTCAATGATTTAGATAGCTAGTGAACCTGAAAGGCAAAACAGCACAGATGTTTTCTGAATTAGATCACACTTATGATATGATGGACCTATGTAGGTTTATATCAATAGTTGTCAGATTGTCCGAAAGCCTATAATTCATTAATTTTTCCCTTTTTCCCTCAGAGGATAAACAGAAGTGGAAATTAAAAGGAAAACCAAATTGAAAGATATTCTTTCCATAGGAGGTCACTAACTATTGCAACATGCAAGCTTTGTTGAACACCCCATTTCCACTAAGTGGCATTGTTTATTTAGTTACTTAGCCTCCCCTAATGTACAATTATAATTTTATTATGATGTTATGGAGAACTTTCAACTCCACAATATTCTCTGGGTAAAAACAGAAATCTCAATGACCACCTCAGTGACTGTTTATGAGAAAACTACTTCACAGTCTAGATCAGAAATTTTCAACCTTTTTTATCTCATGGCACACATAAACTAATGACTGAAATTCTGTGACAAACCAAAAAATATATTATACTTTTTGCTAATCTGACAAAAAAATTGGTATAATTTTGATTCATTCACACTGGACAGCTGTTGTTGTGTTGTCTGTTGTCATATTTTTGTTTGACGATCTAAGGGAAAAGAAGTCTGTGGCTTCTGACTAATAGTCAGTTATTGCATGTTTTAAAAATTCTTGTGGTGCATGGGTTGAAAATCACTGGTCTAGAGCAGGTGTGTCAAACTCATTTTCACCAAGGCCCACATCAGCTGTGCAGTTGCCTTCGAAGAGCTGAATGTAATTTCAACTCCTTAACAGTTAAGGAGTAGTTACATTTACACAGTCCTAAAATTATTTTGGCCTTTTGAAAGCAACTGCAAGGCTGATGTGGTTCTCGGTGAAAATGAGTGTGACACCCCTGGTCTAGATCCTATACATTTTCTATGTGAAATTATTTTAAAATATACAAAATAAAAAAATATCATCTGTACTCAAACAGCCAAAGCTGAAATTAACTGAGCCAGCCACCTTTCATTTAGATCATAACTGGAAGAAGTTTATCATCAAACCTGACAATATTTTTTTCCTTTACCTTCATCATAGCCACAGGTTGGAATCAGAGAAATGTGGATTATTGTTTATCAGACTTTCCATCAGGTGATTTATCTGAAGGCTGAAGCTTTGCCTGTGCATCTGGCAGCTGTCGGATAATGCTATGAAAGGAAGCTGGCCAGGCTTTCTATTTTAGCCTCTGCAGAAAGAAAATAAAAATGTCATCAATTAGCAACTAATGCAATTAGTTGAATCACTGTGACTTTTAGAAAACTGAAATCATTTGCTTGCCTGTGGGTTTGCCCTATATTCTTTTAGAAGCAAACAAATGTTCGACTGACATTTTACTAGCTGGAGATTGATGGACATGTTTTCCCTATTTCAAAAACATAGATTTGCTTTCTGGCATCTAACTTCTTCCCACTGAAATGAGAATGTTATTGATGAGCTCTCCCAGGAGCTGGTGCATAATAGATGTGAAATAAATATTCGTTGGATGAATTAATTAATAATAGTTAGTATTTAGTGAATTCAAACCAGATGTGCTAGCTACGTGAGCATTACCATTGTCCGTGTGAGAAGGGGACTGATGTGTGCTCAGAGCCTGGACCATTTTCCTCAGCGTTACTGCCCTGCCTCTCCTAGGGACATTATGAAAATACCAAAGTTAAAAACACACATATTTGTATAAGAATACACAGGAGCATGGGATTAAAAAGGCAAACTCAAGAGTCATCTTGGCTCTACTATGTATTCGCTGGGTAAATAAAGTTGAACCATGTTGCTGTAGCCCACTGAGCCTCAGTTTCCTTACTTACAAGGTAAGGCTTATAATAGGATCTACCTCATAACTTCGTTATGAGAGCTAAACTACGTCATTTGGGTAATGTGCTTAGCAGAGTGCCTGATACAGAAGAAGCCCAGTGTCAACATTAGCTATTAATACACACTCCTGGGGCTTTCCATAGCAATGTAGATGAGTTGCTGACAGACTGGTCTATTTCCTTTTAGGTAGCTGAACAGTAATGCGCATGTATTGGCTAGTAAAGCAAACTTCTTTATTATTAAAACAAGCAAACAAAAAAACCAGAAGTTTTCAAAAACATGTGTAGACACAATCAGAGGAATAACAACACCAAGTCGTCTTCTCCCTGATTCCTACACTGATTCCTGTAATAATTTCAAGGTCCCTGCTGCATATTGTACTTTCAATTAAAAAAAAAATTTTCTCTTTGTTCCCACAACACAATCAAATCAAATTGACTTTTTCAAAAGAAACTTTACTAAATCTGAGAGAAAACAAAATAATGCAAATACAGATGTAAAAACCCATGTTTGTGTGTGTGTTGTTTACTTTTCTCTGAGCTACTATCTTTGGTTTTGTTTTGTTTTTTTAATTTTTTTATTTTAGTTTATTCAGTACAGTTTCTATCCTTTATTCCCATTCCAGCCCGCCCACCCATTCCTCCCCTCCTCCCTCCCCTTTCCAACCCCCCTAGTTTTGTCCATGTGTCCTCTATATTTGTTCTATAAACCCTTCCCTTCTCCCCTGAAATTCCCTCCCCTCTCCCCTCCAGTCACTGACTACCTGTTCTCTATTTCAGTGTCTTTTGTTATATTTTGCTTGTTCGTTTTGTTGATTAGGTTCCTGTTAAAGGTGAGATCATATGGTATTTGTCTTTCAC
>CM052543.1:66325238-66438968 GCA_028533065.1 Trachops cirrhosus
TAAATTGATCTGTTCTGGCTCCCTGGGTTTATGGTGTGAACTTCTGTGGTAGAGTACCTGTGAGATTCAGTGGTATACTCTCCTTCTGGTATCCAGGTGTTCACAGTTTCTACCTACTCTTTTTTGTGATCAGTTGGAGGGGTAAGGCAAAATGGTTTAAGTCAGCAAGAGAGTATTCTGTGATATTTACAGTAGCAGCCAGTAGAGAAGAGATAGGAGATCCTTTGGCTATGTATAGTGCTAACCGTGATCTTTCACCCCACTAGCCACTTTTTAGAAAGCATTGAAAGAAGATAAGACTCTTGTTGGGTAGGAAAGGATTGTGCGTTGGCTCTAGAAAGCAGTGAGGATGTGGAAAGTCAGATTCTGAGGTAGGGTGAGAGTAAAGAGTAGTAAATAGGTGAAGTGTGTGAGAGAATAGAGTTAACCACTACAGTAATAAAGTTCAGGAACCTGCGAAGTGGGCTAAAATCTGAAAGTATTTACAATTGTATGGAATACCTATTATTTACAGTAATATTAAGGAAACAGTTATATGACAGAATCTATGAACTCTAGATAACAAGAATAGAGAGTATTGAGACTTGTACTCAAGAATAGAGAGTATTGTACTAATGGAACACAAATGAAGGACAGTATATTAGCAATACACTATGAATGAGATAATGGTGGAAACCTATCAAATGATACAATATAATCAGCCAAGCAAAGAAGTCTATACAGAAAGAAGAGGAATACCAAAATACTATAAAAATAAAAGGTGTACGAATAATGAAATAATGGTAATACATTTATGCAATTACTTGCAGGTTCAAAAAAAAAAAAAAAAAAAGGAAGGAACCAAGCAGAAGATGGAAGGAAGAAGAAGAGATGAATTTGGAAAGCAAGGAAGAAGGGTCAAGACTAGGGTGACAGAAAGAGTAGCATAAAGAATTGATAGATCTAAAAGTAATACAAATTAAAAGATGAAAGGTTACTTTAAAATCATTAAAAGAAAACAGAAACAAACAAACAAAACAAAACAATACAAAAAACACCTATTGTTGGTTTCAAACTGGCCAAACCGGTTTTTCTAGCTGGCTTCAGCACACTGAGGGGTGACTGGAGACAGTTTTTCTCTGTTCCTGTTCAGGACTCAGTCAGCCTCTGGCGTACTATTCACAGTGTAGGCATGCATTCTCCCCCAAGCCCATCTGGTACTTCCCAGAAGGGATATGTGTGTGGGGGCTGGGTGCAACTACGTGCGTCCTTGGGAGCTCACCACCATGTGTTCCGATGTCCCGCAGAGCGCCCGCACCTTTTGTGGGTTCATGGGTGCACACTTTCTGGGTCCCGAGGGGCACCCACTTCCCCCAAATTCACAGCCTGGGCCTCATAGGTTCCAAGGAGCGCCTGCACCTTTTCCTTTTTCAACTCTGTGGTTTCTGAGACTTTCACCAAACCATGCTCTCTCCAGGTTGGGGGCGCAGGCATAGAGGCGGGTGCCTTTGGATGCCCCAGGTGGGGTGCACACTTTCACCAGCGCTTTGTGTAGGTGCTTACAGCCCCTGTGAGGGTGCCTCTTCGTCCTCACTCCTCTCTCATCCTCTCTCTCTGCCCTCCGGTAAACTAGCCTCCCCAGGTGCTGCTCAGTCCCTGTTTGGCCAGGGAGGGAGCGGATGACCCAGCTCTCTCTAGGGATCCCCGCAGCCAACGCCGGTGCGCCAGGCCTGGAGCTGCAACCTCCCTGGTCCCTGCACTGATCCACATAGTCTCCTTACCATCAGGCTTTTCAATGTCCACTGCAATTTGTGGTCTCCTATTTTCATTTATGTTGTGATAATGTTGGCTCTTTGCTCTGTTCCTACCTTGAATGGCTAGGATTTTTTTCTGGGTGTAGGAGAGGTAAAATCTGCTCCGTCCTACCATGCAGCCATCTTGGAATCCGTATCTTTGGTTTTAGTAATTCACTTCCCTCACATGTTTTATTATTTTTTTGCCCTCTTCTTGTCATGTTTATGTTTTACACTTTGTATTGCATATATATGTTTGTAAGTCACCTTAAATACTTAAAGGGGTCAAAACAGAACCAGGTATAAAACAAATAAGATAAATGGTAATAGGTAGGTAGGTAGGTAGGTAGGTAAATAGAAAATAACTTTTCAGCATTATTAAAATTCAGTTAACTTTCTCTAGACCAAAAGAAATAATACTCTTCCTTTCCACCATCTTCACTCCCCCTGGTGGACATCATCTTTTTTCCTACCACACAGGAGTCTATGAATGGTCTATCTTGCTCTCCTCTCTTCCACTTCCATTTCCAAGAATTTCAAGGGTTGTGGTGACTGAAATTATCAAAGCTTTTACCCTCCCTGGCTCAAGTGATCAGTTCTATCTGCTTTTAAACTACTTTGTCATTAAACTGCACCCCTAGACTCATAGTACCATGATACCTTGGCAGTACCTCCACATAGACACATTTCTACCTCTCTGTCCCAGAGGGCCATCATGTTCTCAACAGACAACTTTTTGATGATGTCATATTCATTTCCTATATCTACCCCTATGTACTAAAAAATGCATTCAGAGGAATTTAAGAAATGGTTGTTAAATTAAGTTCAAATGAACTGAAAAACACTTACATACTTGTGTCATGTTTTAGATTTTGAAAGACAGAATTTAATAGCAAAATTTACATAATTGTATCTTCTGCCTGTTTCTAATCATCACTTTCCTAGAAATCTAGTTATGTATACATTGGTTATTAATTTGTTATCATTGAAGAGCTAAGATGTGTAATAGTGAACTGAACTTAACAAACTGTCATATTGACTTTTATAGGGATTCAAGGATATTTCTCTTGAAAGGTTTATACATGGGGGAGCCAATGTTACAGGATTCCAGCTGGTGGATTTTAATACGCCTATGGTAACCAAACTAATGGATCGCTGGAAGAAACTCGATCAGAGAGAGTATCCAGGATCTGAGACTCCTCCAAAGGTATTCGTTTGTTTTTATCTTATGTATGTTTAGTATGTTTAGTAGTTTAGTATTTTTAGAGTTTACAATAAAAAGCTCATGATGCAGTTTTTCTAGTAATATTTTGTCAGACACAGTGTGGCAGGCAGAAGCATTTTGTCACTGTCACTGTGTTGCACAAGCCATTAATAATTTCTAAATATCTATACTTAAGAGTAGAATTAGTAGTTACTATCTCAAGCAATTTACTATTATTGTTATTATTATTACTTTATATATGAACTTCCATGGATGATATTGTATGCTTTGAAAAATGTCTTTGTTAACTAGAGATTTCAATTTCAACAACATTGGTAACTATACCAACCAGGAAAAGAAGACTGTATTTTCACAGTGATTTAAGTGAGTATATAAATTAGGAAAGTGGTAGAATGTAAAATATGCAAGCTTCTCAAAGGTTTACCTTTCAAATGAACAGTAAAAGGCCAGGTTGTTTAATTTTTTTCAACAGACATTGTAGAAGTATGTTATTGGATTCTGCAAAGGAAGCTGGTAAATTTCTGATTGTAAGCACCTTTTTTCTCACCTGAAAAGATACATGACTTCCTTGGAGATCATGTAAATAATGGCATAATATTTCTTAAACTCCATCTCAGTGGTTTTGAGCTCCTACATAATGACATCATAATTTTAACAATCTTTATAACCTTCACTGAGAGTGTATTCTAGTAAAAAAATTCAAAAGGAATTCAGAAATTTGAGCCAAGAAAACTACGATCTAGTAGCAGAGAGTCTCAGTTTTTCCTCCCCTATTAACTATGTAATTTCTCCTCTGTAATATAAGAATGTGGCTAGTTATATTCACTACTCTATTGAATGGAATTTCAAAGCAAAGCATTTACAAAGTGTCCACTGTGTATCAAGCACCGTAATCCACCCCTTTGGTTTTATAGATTAATAAATGCAAGATATTAGATGGCTATCCCTGAGTCTAGGACCAGGTGTGTGCAATTACAGGCAGGGATCAGATCACAGGCTTCCTGAGTCACAGACAAATGCACGATCCACTCTATTGAACCACTTCTCATGCTCAGATAACATGTATGAAAAACATCAAAAAGCCAAACATTTTTTCAAGATGAAAATCATCTTTACAATTAAAAGAAACTTGAGAAGTGTTTTGGTCTCTCTATTGCCTTCCGGAGATAAATAATGCCAAAAGCTCAATTATATTGTGATAATACACAAAAAGAAGATTGTAAAGCCTCCTTTTGAATACATTTCAATCTAGATGGTTTGCCTACAGCATATTCCCTTCATGCTGTCATCAGTCTGTGAAGAGACTCTCTTCCTCATGAGACACTCTCATTTCTTCCTTCATCACACCTTGTCTTGTCAGACTGTGATTTACATCTGTGTTTCTTCTGTAAGCCATCTGTTCAAGTTTTTGTCACCCTTTGACCTCTAGTAACTAGAATGAGCTTCAAACTTCTTGGCAGAGTTTTGTAGCTCTTTGTGCCTATTTTTCATTTCAGTGATAATATTGAGTGTCCACTGTGGTCCCCCCACCTGGACATTTTGGTGTCATTAGTCTTTCCATTCCTTTAGCCCATCCCAGTGTCTCCTACTTGCTAACCTGTAACTAGACTTAACTGTACCTCAGCTTTGGGAACTTTTTATATACTGCTATAAATGCATATGATTTTCACATCTTTCACAGCTCTTAGCATGATGCTAGGCACTCAGTAGCCATTTAATAAATACAGGGGTGGGCATAAGTAGGTTTACAATTGTTCACATGAAAAGTACAATAATCAATAAATAAGAATACAACAAAAACTGTGTTTCATGCACTCACAACTGTAAACCTACTTTTTGCCAATCCCTGTATACACCAGCAGTTCTCACCCCTCATGGTAGTTACATTCTGTGACGTTGTGAGAAGCACTGGATGAGTGAGCACTGACCCTTGTTCCAAGGGGAGAAACAACATCAGGATCCTGCAAGCCTTCCAGTCACATTGTTATCACTTGGTCCACATAGAACACATGTTTTTTAAAATAAAAAATGACTTATTTAATACATTGTTGATTCATTAACATTGATTTCATGGCCAACAGCACCATCACTCAAGCTTGAATAAAGCTTACCTAACATGCGTTCATCCATAAAGCACTCCACTGCCTTCTTGGACTGAGGAACACCAAGACAGAATTTCACCAGTACATTTCTGAGCCATTTTAAACAGGGAAATCACCAGCAAAAAGTACAAAACTATGACAAACCTGGCATTAAACAGATCACACAAGGACACTTTTTACCATATGAGAACTGAAACAGGCAGGCAGGCAGGTGTCGCCATGTCTGCCTGCAGCTGGGGACGTGTGCGTCGGGGAACTCAGGTTCTCACCACATGACACACACCTGCAAGTGACCTGTCATGATGATTGATTTGGAGGTTACAAATTTTAGCAAGTAGGCAAACTTGCAAATATGAAGTCCATGAATAAGTAGAATTATATGTACTTAATTAAATTATACTTGATTTTTTTAGTGTCTTAACTAAGATTTAAAGAACAATTTCTGATCTTTTGTCATACTCTGCTTTTAAAAAAATCTTTTGGAGTAAAGATTTTCCACAATATATTCCTAACAAGTCTTTCTGGTTATATGTCTCTCTGCTCCATTTCTAGCCAGAAAAAAATTAAATTAAATTTTCCTATTCCATATCAGTCCATACACTCTTGATCCATCTCAGCTGTCACCCACCTTCATTTCCACCTGCTCAAACCTTTATCTCAAATTTACTTTCTCTATGAAGCCTTTTCTTAGTTCCCCAGTAAATATGATCCCTGTCTTCTTTGTAATCACCCTCATATTTGATTGTGTACTTCTCACAAAGGACTCACCATAATTATTTGTCTATTGGGTTGGCCAAAACATTCATTTTTTTTGTAAGATAGTTCTAGTAGCACTTAGCTGTCCTTAACTTCATTCAAGATAATTTTGTTAGATTGTATTGTGAGAGCTGTCATATCAGCATGCATTTAAAAAAGCTTATCAAAATTGGTGAGTTTTGTGTGGCCATTTTAATATTAAAGGTGTAGAAAATATGCAACAAATGCAAAAAATTGTGCAGTGTATAGAGAAGGTGCTTGTGACTGATTGAACATGTCAGAAGTGGTGTGCAAAGTTTTGTGTTGGAGATTTCTCGCTGGACAATGTTCCAAGGTTGGGTAGACCAGTTGAAGTTCATAGTGATCAAATCGAGACATTGAGAACAATCAATGTTATACCACACGGGAAATAGCTGCCATTCTCAAAATATCCAAATCAAGCATTAAAACTCATTTGCACCAGGTTGGTTACGTTAATCAATTTGATGTTTGGATTCCACATTAGTTAAGCGAAAAAACACCTTCTTGCCCATGTTTCCACATGTGATTTTCTACTTAAACATAATAAAAACATTCCAGTTTTAAAACAATTGTGACAAGCGATGAAAAGTGGATACTTTATGTGGAATGGAAGAGATCATGGGGCAAGTGAAGTGAACCATCACCACCCACTCCAAAGGCTAGTCTTCATCCAGGGAGGGTGATGTTGTGTGTATGGTGAGATTGGAAGGGAGTCCTCTATTATGAGCTCTTTCTGAAAAAACAAATGATTAATTCCAACAAGTACTGCTTCCTTAGACAAGCTCAAAGCAGCACACAATGAAAAGCATTCAGAATTCATCAACAGAAAATGTATAATCTTCCATCAGGATAACATAAGACCACATGTTTCTTTGATGACCAGGCAAAAACTGTTACAGCTTGGCTGGGAAGTTCTGATTCATCCATTATGTTTACCAGACATTGCCCCTGCAGATTTACATTTATTTCAGTCTTTATAAAATTCTCGTAATAGAAAAAAATGTAATTCCTGGAAGACTGCAAAAGGTACCTGGAAGAGTACTTTGCTCAAAAAGATAAAAAGTTTTGGGAAGATGGAATTATGAATTTACCTGAAAGATAGCAGAAGGTAGTGGAACAAAATGGTGAATATGTTGTTCAATAAAGTTATTGGTGAAAGTAAAAAATGTGTCTTTTATTTTTATCTTAAATCCAAATGAATATTTTGGCCAACCCAGTATTTATTGTCTCACTTCTACAAGTGTCTTTGGGCAGTAACCATCTATTATACATCTTCGTAGTCCAGTGTCTAGCACATTTTTCATAGAACTCTCAAAACAACCACAGGGTTTCTTTTTTTTGTTGTGGGGGGAGGTTGCTCTGTTTTGTGTTCCATAGCTTAAAAGTGTACTCCACATTCCTATAAAACTATGAGTAGCACAATGTGAATTCGTCCAGTTCTTTCTCCTCCAAACCCATGCTCTTGCTACTGCCCTATTATTCTGCCCAACTGGCTTGTTGGGCAAACCATGCAAACCATGGTAAACAGAAACCATGTCACCATTCGAACCACTGGTTAAAACAATAAATAACTCTAGGCCAAGACTCAGTCTTCTCCTGCCTAAAATGAAGTGTTTATTTAATAAGAATTTTCTAGATGTCACCTAGAAGATGCCCAGAATGATTTCTTTAACTTTAGCACAATAAGACATGTGGAAAAGAATGAAATCCTTTGGAAAGGTAAAGTCGATTTAAACTACTGCTTCTTTGCATCTGTCAACTCAGCGACCTGTCAAAAGCCTTTGCTCCTCTGGCTGAAAGTCTGCTGTGCTCTGCTCTCTCTGCATGATATCTCTTTTCTCTCGCTTTTTTTTTTTTTGTACTTCACCTGTTTCATAAGGACAGATGGACTTTTTAAAGCACAGCTAGTGTATTTGCTCTTTGGTGTCATCTCTTCCCAGCTTTTTTCTCCCTATTAAAAAAAGCAACAATATCTTTTTAATCCCCTCTTGATCCTAAAATACTAGCATCATATTTTTCTCTTGCCCTTTATGTCTTTAGTAAGTTCTACTTTATTTTTTGTTTTTATTTTCTTGCTTTACCAAAAGATGATTTGAAGGCTTTCTCTACTCAAAGATATGTTGGTCTAAGCAGGGGAGGAGGTATATATTCATGTTTGGTTTATCACCTTGCTGTAACACCTTCATTTCCTTCAGGTACCCCATCTGAGCTATGAGGACCTATGCTAATCCTTTAGCCTATGTTGTCATGTCCTTAAAGAATGTGTAGCAAGGCTCTGAATTTACATGTCTCACACATATCCTTCTGATGAAACTTTTTAAATTATATTCTGTACCACTGAAATTTTCTTTGTTAGAATTTGTATTGTCTAGCTTACCTATGTTTTAGTTCTCTTTCATGGAATGCTGGTTCCTGTACCTAGTAGTCATATTACTTGTTTACTTTCTAAGATTCAATTTTTAAATTTTTTTCTTTGTTTATTAGCAATAAATCATGGATATCATCTTCTATATTATACAGTACAAAACTACCCTTAGTTCAAGTTTAGAATGTGTTAATCACATGGAATTGACCACATGGAATTCCTGAAAGAGATCATGAAGCTTTTTGACATGATTGGCAGCTGTTCTGCCATGCTTCAAAAAACCAGTGCCATATTTTCCATGTGATGAGGAATTCTATGATCAAACTCTACAAGGATGCCTGTTTTGTTTTGTTTTTCCTCGGGTTTTCCTCTCTTCCTCTCTTAACCTTAATAACTTTTTCTTTTCTTTCTGTTTTTTATTTTATTTATAAAGAGAGGGAAGGGAGAGAGAAAGAGAGGGAGAGAAACATCAATATGTGGTTGCCTCTAACACGGCCCCCACCGGGGACCTGGTCCAAAACCCAGGCATGCAGCCTTTTGGTTCTGCATGCACTCAATCCACTGAGCTACACCAGCACCCTAATAACCTTTTCATGAGGGCTCTGTCTTTTCTCAAAGAGAAGCATTGGGTGATTATCAAAAAGCAGATATTCTATACCTCACTTCTCCCCTTTGATCCTAGGTTATCATGCAAACTTAGAGAAATGGCTTTACCTTCCTGAGCACACTCAGCGGGCACAGACATAACAATGTTCATTCCTATTTAGCACAGTGGCCAATGCAAATACATTTGTTAAATAAGTAGATGCTTTTTCTGGCATCCAATATCTGAATAGCAATAAACATTCCCACTCATTCTTCTGAGGAACTGAATAAAGATATATACTTCATGTCAATAAACATAGATTAAGTCTGAAGGATCCCTGCTAGGCATCTTGGAAGAGGAAAAGAGTGAGATGCCCCAGCCCTCTTGGGGCTCAACCACAGGAACCAGCTACAAAGCACTTAGCTTCAGATCCTTCAGTGTTTCCACTTGGGCATAACAAAAAGCTGTTGCCTAAAGGTCTTGCTTCCTCTAACCATTGGAGGACTGTGCCTTAGAATTTCTGTTTTTCAGTATCTGTTTTCTCCTTTTTCGATCAGAATCATAAGATCTGGTATATGGTCTTTGTAATCAAGTAATAATAGAAATTTCTGAAACTAGAGGCAACTAATTATCGGTAATTTAACTGTCCATGATACAGGCTGGTAATCATAAACTCAAAGAGCCTTCATACTATCCATGGCGATTGATAAGATTTAAGCATTTACAATTATAATTGCTTTAATTTTGCTAGTACACATCTGCTCTGACTTACGATGGAGTCCTTGTGATGGCTGAAACTTTTCGAAGTCTAAGAAGACAAAAAATTGATATATCAAGGAGAGGAAATGCTGGGGATTGTCTGGCAAATCCTGCTGCTCCATGGGGCCAGGGAATTGACATGGAGAGGACACTCAAACAGGTAACTCACAATCTGTTTTCAATTCAATTTATTTCATACTTCTGTTTAAGTGAATTATTCAAGAAAACAGATTAATTTACCTGAAAATGAATATATACGATCTCTGTCCAGGAGGTATCCAGCCATGTAATATGAAAAACAGAGATATTTAGTGAAGAAGATACAAGATACAAGAAACATGGTACATAGGACAATGATTCCTCAGTCCCCTTCAAAGTAGTCACCTTGGTACCTCATATAGTTCTCCCAATTGCCATCAGCTGCCCTGTCATATTTTTCTGAGT
Source organism: Trachops cirrhosus (assembly GCA_028533065.1). Lineage (NCBI taxonomy): Eukaryota > Metazoa > Chordata > Mammalia > Chiroptera > Phyllostomidae > Trachops > Trachops cirrhosus. The sequence goes on from CM052543.1 coordinate 66,335,269, forward strand.
CTCATCAACAGTCTGAAATCTCTTCCCTTTCAAAGGTGATTTTAGTTTTGGGAAAAGTCAGAAGTCACAGGGCACCAAATCTGGGCTCTAGGGGGGCTGAGTCACCTGGGTGATTTGATATTTCACCAAAAAATTCTGCATGAGACTTGATGCATGAGTGGGTGCATTGTCATGACGAAGATGCTAATCACCAGTTGCCCATAGCTGTGGCCTTCTGAATAATCTGAATAATTTCCACAGAGGAATGTTCAACTTTAATGCAAAATTTGATATGATTTGTTGTTCTACTCCTTCAGTCATTTTGAGTGTGATGGCCATACAATACATATGCTCACTCAACAGTCTCTACCACCCCAAGTGACTAGTACAATGAAGTCATCATTGTTCATGCAAGTACAGTCCAGTCTACTTTCCTTGACTGCCAGGTTATACTGATATTGTACAAACCATTCTCATTATATTAACAATGGCTGGACTTTTTCCAGACAGACCTCATATATACAATTGACATTTTAATATATTAAACCATTATCATTTTTGAGACATTTCTAAAAAATAATACTGGGTAGAATACTGGTGTTTATATCCTATATAGATGTTTAGTCAGGATAAGATAGGTTATATCGTACTAACAAACAAGTTCTGGTGGTTTACATCAATAAAAGTGTGCTTCACACACACACACAAAGCAATAGATTAGCAGAGACACTGCTTCTTGTAATCACTCAGGGAGCCAGCCTAACAGAACACTACCATCTTGAATGTTACAAGGAGAAATAAAGCTGTGGGGAAGTTTCAAATTGGCAATTAAATTCGGGCCCAGTAGTGACACTCATCACATTTGTTTACAAATCATTTGTCAAAGAGAGTCACATAGGCCTCACTAATCACAAAGTTCAGGAAGTACAAGTTTGCCTGAGGCCTAGAATGGGGAAGAACCAGAAATATTTGGCAAACACTACTAAAGATTATTCCAGTAGATCTTCAAATTGTCTTGCAACCTTGGATTAAATAATTTATTTATTATTGTCCTTTATGGTTATACTAACACTATTTTTCAAATGTTTAATATGTTTATATTTTTAACATTACATTTTAAATGTTCTGAAATACCATGGGTTCATAACATGTTGTGTAAAAATGAATAAAAAGAAAATGTGGAATAAAATACATGTGAATATTTTCAAGATATATTTATATTTTTAACTTCTTAAATCTTCATTTTAATGTGAACAAGAAGAAATGTGATTTGGTGGGGTTATCAGGGCTATTTATTATGTGGATCTATGGATAAAGCTGAAAAGTAACTATAAACAAACCATATTTCTGTTCCTATACACAATACTTCAATACTGAGAAATATTCTGTCAATTACAATGGAAACTTTATAACATAAAAACAAATGAAACATATTCATCTTCCAGGTATATAGTAGAATTGCTTATATATTCCTTTGATATTTCTTTTTCAGATTCTATCCCAGTAGCTCAAATAGCCCGTGGTATTTCAGTGAGTGGCTTACAGTGTAAGGTTCCGCACCCATACATAGTCATAAGCTTTGCAGATGAAGTTGAGATTTCCACAAATGAAATGGCAAATGAATACATGTTTGCTTGTTTGTTTGTCTGTCTGTTTGTTTGTTTGTTTTCATTTACAGGTTCGAATTCAAGGGCTGACAGGGAATGTTCAGTTTGACCACTATGGACGGAGGGTCAATTACACAATGGATGTGTTTGAGTTAAAGAGCACAGGGCCTAGGAAGGTGAGCCACCCTCGAACTGTTTTCTTACTTTGCATTTGATATTTTTCAAGCCTTATAGATGAAAGGTAACTGGTTATTCTACATTTTCAATGTGTGTACTTACAAATAGTACTTTCTTGATAATCTGTGCTGAGATAAATTTTTGTGTTGTATGTCATATAACATATTTAATCATGTGCCAAAGCTGAAACAATCTACATGGTCTGACACAAATAACGCCCCTTTTTATTACAAAATCATAAGCATGTAATTCTGTAATATAACATATCACACTCAAGCACACCATGTGACATTTTAGGTGAAATGTTCAAATTAAAACTGTAAATTATTACACCGATGTCATTACCCTACCAACAACACTCAAGCAGGCATTACTTCTGCTGCACCCTGTATATAGTTTATACACTCTTTATGTCTTTATCCAAAATGGAAGCAATATATTTTTTAAAGCCTTAGCAAAAAGAATCCCACAAAAAAAAACACACAGAAAAGAAAACACAGTGCCTCCATGCAACCATTTGTAAAAGGCAACAAAGAAAACTGTTTCTAATGGGTGGGCATATTTGGAACAGGCTGAATATTCTTGAAGTAAACACGTAAACACATTCAAATGAACAAGGGGAGAGCAGATAGAAGGAAAGATTATTAAGATTAGTGTTAGGCTGAGGAGTGAGAGAAATACCTAAGCCACTCCAACTGAGGGGCCAGGGAAGTTGGTCAGGAAGCTGTTTGTGACAGATCCTTGGATTTTAGAAGGTAACTCTGCTCATCTTATAATGTGACTAGACATATCAGCAGTCTTCCCAACTTCCAAAAAGTACATAATGAAGCTATACAATTCTACCACAGTAATTGGTTATAAACATTTTAGTCACATGTATTTAACACACACAATTTTTAACATTTCGTTTCTCTAGAATTAACTAAAATGTTCAAGAGATATTCAAGTTATTTATCTAAATCTTTATTTGTTTCATCACTTGGCTGTTTAAACAAAAACATTCCCAAATATACTTTTTCCCTTTAATATAATAATGATAGCTACAGTTTATGAAAAGGCTGCTGTGTCCCAAGCACAGGACTTGGTATAATTTAATCCTAACAATCATATAATGTTAGTACTATCATCTCCCTTTTCCAATAAGAAAATTTTGATCCAATAGGTCCTGGTTACTTGTCCGCAGCCTGTAAGTGAGAAAACAAAGTTTTTGATTCAGATATGTCTGACTCCAAAACCTTCTACATCATTACTTTGCTTAAGTAGACACTGCCCTAAAGGAATTTATTTTTCTAGTAGGGTAGAATGGACTAAGTTTCATGTGATAGTTAAAGAGAAGACCTGTGGAAATTCCAAGGAGGAAGAGATTACTTCCAGCTGGAGGAAAACAAATCAAGGAAGGCTGCATGGAAGAGGTGGGATTTAATGTTAGCTGTAAAGTTAGAGTTTGAATAGGTAGAAATGAAAGAGGCAAGAACCTGACAACAAGTTTCAGAAGGACAATTAGGTCATAAATGGGAATGGTAAATGCTTTCTGAGCTGTGTTTTGCTCCAGTCTTTCATAGTGTGGGCTTCTGTATATTTGTCAGGGAGATTTGGAGCTGCCACGAAAACCATCTCCAGCTGTTCCGTCTCTTGTGGCACCTTCTTAAGTTCAGGCTGACAGCTACCACAAGGTGTGCTGGAGCCTACCTGACCCAGATCAGGTCAGGCAGGAGATGGACAACAGCTGGGAAGCCAAACTTTGTGTGGGCTCCTTTAAGGACACTGATTACCGCAAGGGACTGAGACATATGAGTATTCCAATAAGAAATTTAGAGGGTTCCATGTGAACACCGACTTTACCCACACTGCCAGCTGTTGAGCAGACAGAGTACTTCCCAGAGTACAATGTTCCCAGACCCCTAGAAACATTGGCTAACAGGTAGGCAGAGGTAAAAATAGGCACACCTTCCTGCCACAAACCAGATCTTGCAAAATTAGCCATAAGAGAAGAAGCTTTCTAAAATGCCAAAGGCAGGTCCATATTTCACCAAACAGTATGTACAAAAAGTAAAATGATTGTTCCATAAAAGAAAAAAAATGGAAAAACAGAAGCTGGCAGAAACTAGTGGTAATATCGAGTGGACTATTTATAGTAACGAATCCTTTCACAGACTACTGAACCACACTAGGAACAAAAATTAAGCTTTTTTGAAGTTAAAGTCAAATAGTAAATTGGGAGAGTGAAGAACAACGCATTCATCTGACCTCTAAGACTCTTAAAAGAAATATGATGTGCACAATTATTCAGACGCACCTACCTTTGGTTTTCTGTGACAGTAATCCACTCGGGCGTTCAGTCAAATGAGCTACTATGAGAAACACTGTGCTGGAGAGACTCAGCAACATGTCTGAAAAATGAGCAACATTCTTGTAAATTGAACACTTGCCAGCAAGGGAGCTGTTTTTGGAAATAGATCAGATTCAATTCATCAGTTTGTCTGACTTCTGTTAACAGGGACACAGATTGAGAGTCTTGTTAAGCAGATGCCACAGAGCTCTTTCTGAAGTCCCAGTTCTTAAGTATAGTAGGATCTTCTTGTCATTCTGGTGACCCCCAGAGTAAACACCCCAAGGCCAGACTTGCCTGGTTTCAGAAATTCTGAATTGTAAAAATTATAGTTCTAAAGCAGGTTGTATCCTAGACACAGTACTGGAAAATTAATGTGCATTTTTATATTTAATCCTCACAACCACTCAAAAATAAGATGTATTTTTCTAATTTTATGCAATGGAAAAGGAAGACTAAGAGAAACTAAGTAACCTGCCCAGGGATATTCAGCCAGAGAGAGATGCAGCTGCAGCAGAAACCAATGCTCACCCAGGCCCAGAGCTCACTCTCTTGATGGCTAAGAAATATTATGAGTCCCAGGGCCCAGTCAGGTTCTCTCTAGGGTTAGAATTAAGTCTTATTTATTAGGAAAAGTCTGGTCAAATCAGTTCTCAAAAAAAACCAACTATGAGTAGAACAGGGGCCCCTCACGGCTTCTCAAATCCTACCCTGTTCCTACCTTGCAGGCAAAGTCCACCATAAATACACAGATGTTTACTGTTACATCATATTATAATTAGGTTTCCACAAAATTCACCTTTACAAGTACAAAAAAACCAAATATTTTTCTGACAGTACTTGCCAGTTTGTGATGAAAATGTTTCTGTATTTTTGTTCTAGCATTACTAAACTATTTTTCACCCAATTTTCTGTCTCTAGGAAAAATGCCTAGATTTCTATCCAGGTAAATGAGATCAGGCTTTGGGAAAGTTTCTGTATATTAAAAAATGTTATGGAGAACTAGAGAGAGAAACTCCATATCATGTGAGATTCTAGGTCCAAACTTTCAGATTCTCTTTAGGAAGTGAACCCTGTATCGCTGCCCGTTCCAACCTTACTTTGCAGTAAGTCCATGGCCCATATGAGATCTACCATTAATTGATCTCATATCACTAAACCATGGTTTTTTTTTTACCACAATTGTAAATGACTATAATGCAAATAGACACAGTTGGGTAAATTTTTGCTTATTTTAATTTGTCAATACTCTAAATCACTTGTCTTTTGGAGGTAGAGAGTTGTAAACTGACAGATTGGTTTTAAATGCAAAAGGTGAAGGTCTGGCCAAATGTGAGGACTCTCCAGAAGGCGTCCCAGATCTGGGTTATTCTGCTGTGGGAACTCATTAACAAAGAAAAATTGTCTTCCTGAGAGAACAGGCTGCTGAGATCGGGAAGGTGGCTGCATCTTTACAAGTGCTAACCTCTCAGTCCCATCTGCATGTCATACAACTGCCACGTGGAAAGGACAATTAAAAGAAAGCAACTGACATTTTTTTTTATTTTTAAGTACATGTAGAAACTGAGAGATGGTACGTCTCAAAGGCATACATGTTTTTAAGTTTAACTTTTAAATTAACTTAAAAGCTACCAATGAATTCATATGGACAATTGAGAATTCATACACACTCATCATTTCAAAGCACACTAAGAATTACAGCAAGCCATATTAATGAAAATTATTTTTCTCATCTATTCTGGTGTTGTTATATGTACAATATTTGTGAGTAATATAGTGCTTCTTTATGACATGTTAATGCTTAACTTATCCTAATGTGTGCACAAATATTAACATAGTTAAGAAACTTGAAGGAAATAAGAGAGACTTCCAAAACATATTAGAACAAATAGTAAACAGACCCGTAAGCCATTACATACATTTTATTGGACACATGAGTTTTATGAACTGCATCCAGAAATTCAAGAAAAAAATTTTGGCAGGTATTAAGAAACACCCATTTTGGGAGGCTGTGTAGCATAATAACAAAGTATATATGGATCTGGTTTCATAAAGACCTGAGTTTTGAATATTGGCTTCACAAGTGTATAACCTTGTGAAAATTTATTTAACATTCTAATATGGGTTCTCATCTTTACAATATAGAAAATAACTGCACTACTACATTTGCTTTGTTTATAAACTTTAAGCTGCATATTTTAAAAGCACTGAGTGCAGCCTGGCCGGTGTGGCTCAGTTGGTCGGGTGTTATCTTACAAAATGAAAGGTTGCAGGTTCTGTTCCTAATCGGGGCATGTGCCTGGGTTATGGGTTCGGTCTTGGTTGGGGTGTGTGTAAGAGGCAACCAATTGATGTTTCTCTCTCTCTCCTTTCTCCCTCCCTTCCCCTCTCTGTAAAAATAAATAAAATCTTTAAAAAACACTGAGAACAGGGTCTGTCACAGAGCAAGCAGTCAATAGGTGGTGGCTGTCATCTGCATGATATATAGCCCCCTAACTTTCCCTTAAGACCCCATTAGTTAAGCACTTTATAAAGTATCCACATTCCTTTTGAGCCTCTCGTTCCTAACATCTTGGCTACTCCATAATAATAAATGGTAAAGTTGCCAAAATGTATAATCAGACAGTAGCATTAACATCAAGAAAACTGGCTCATCAACAGTTTTTAAAAACTTCTAAATACTTTTATATCTACTTTTTAAATTTGTTTTTGTTCATTAATATCACTCATTATTCTAATAAGAATCAGAGAAAACTCTTCTAAAATGTGTTTTCATCAATTTTCTCTATTTGGTAGGTTGGTTACTGGAATGATATGGATAAATTAGTCTTGATTCAAGATGTACCCACTCTTGGCAATGACACAGCAGCTATTGAGAACAGAACAGTGGTTGTAACCACAATTATGGTAAGTTTCAGTCTATGCTTCCTGCTATTCCGTTTTGTCCACAGGCAGTTTTAGTTCCCCAGCTGAGGAGAACAGGGCAGGTGAAAGCAGTGGAAACATGGGTGTTCTGATCCACAAAAGTCTCTGAGACTTTAAGTACGTTTGTCCTGAGCTTTGAGTACATTTAGTACTTTTATTTGTATTATCTCCTGCTTCATTGTTGTTCCTGGAAAAATGCTCAGATGTCAAAAAATGAAACTGTCAAGCTCTAGCTGCAAATGTGTGAAATGCTAAGATTCCAAATGACAAAAGAATGAACATGGAAAAGATCAACAACCGATAGCATAAAATATCTGGTAGCAAAGACCATATTATCATTGTTATTATATATTTAAAACATCAGTGTAAAAATAGTTATTGGTGTTTAAAATTATAGTTTCCAAGTAGTTTGATCATCAGGTAATGATGTGTATTGTCTGTTTGTAATAGTGGAGATATGAATGTGAAGAATTTAATAAGCATGTTTTATATAACTGGATGCTTTAGAAATAAATTTTGTTTTATATCTATTTTTAATGCAAAAAGAATCTTTGCACCGATTATTTTTCTCATTGACCAGTGATCAATACAAAATATAATTTATAGGACTTCTAGAAAGTAAGAAAAATATGATTGTTTAATTCAGTCACATAAAATTAAAAACATTTTAAATTTTAAGGCTACTTTTTCAAAGAGATGTTCTTGAAATTATCTTTTAAATAATAGAAAATCTTCTATATTTTTCTGTTCTAAAGTCAAACATGCCCTTTAGAGTCATCGCTAGTCAAAGGAGATCAACAATCGGTGACCTTTCCTATCTGATTTAAAGTCCTATGTCCTCATCTTACTGTCTCATTAGGCAAAACATAGTTTTAATTATTTATGGAGCCCTTACTCTGAATAAAGTGGACATGTTTTATGTAATTTAATTTTAGCTTATGTGATTTCAGTTTTAGTAATGTTATTTCCAAAATGTTGACATTGAGGTCAAAGCATGACAATGCCCGAGAGAAGTTTTTATATGTTGCAATTAGCTTTATCTGTGTTGCATCACCAGCCTTGATCAGAAGTTTATTATTTTAGAATGAAACCAACCAACAACAGTTTCTTTGCAACAGTGCAAAGTATATACCTTCCAACTCAATTGTGTGATGTTTGCATGGGACTTGAAAAGCAATACGTATATATATATATATATATATATTTTTCTTTTCCTAAAAAAGACACAATAATGGAAAGTCATACTTCAGTACAGTCCTCCTCTTTTCAGCCTTTGATGAAGAATCCTATTTTAAGGAATTGATCAAGAAAGAAATGAGTTCCACGGTGTCCGACCATTCCTAACAAGGCTCAAATCTTGTTCTCCTGTGTAGTAAATTTAATCTGATTTTTCATGTGAGATTCTTCCGGGATGACCAACTCTGGACTGTCAGGAAAAAAATGTTTTTTAAGTTCTGTGACTTTTCTGAGAAATGAGAACAAAAGAAGAATTAATCCTCATCGTTCCCAAGAAAATAAATAGATGTTGAAAAAGAATTACTTAGCAATTCTGACATATCAGTTCCCGTAACTTGAAATGAGGTCTTTGTGTGTAAATAATGGAATTATATTGGTCCTAATTCCAAGTACATTTCTAAAAGTAAATATCTATGAATCTGTGTCTTGTTTTCTGAATATACAATGTTTTCTTTAAAGATTTGTTTTAATTTTGCCTGTTCTTTGTGAAATAATGTGTTTTAATGTACATTATAGGTATAATGTAGAGAATATCCTTTCTGTCCCTATTAAGAAAGGGTCTGGAGATATAATTTTTAAAACAAAAATATTGAATTAACTTTGAAAGCATGGCTAGTTTTTTGGAAGCATGCTATCAAAAACTAAGGAAATTTGATTTTAAAATCCATCTGGTTCCTATATATATAAAGAACAATCTGTAAAGTTATCTGTTGTTTGACAGTGATATTATCAATATTTTTGCTATCAGAATAGTACAACACCAGTATCTGTCTTTTGTATAAAAATGTAATATTCATATACATAATACCCCTGGTCTTTGCAACTGCATAGTTGTTCAGTAATTCAAAAAAATTTATACCCGAATCCTTTCCCTGTAAGTTTTTCATGTATTTGCTTTTATTGAAAATGATAGCCTGGGGTCTGTGACACCTCTACCAACTCATTTTGAAAAAAATATGGCTCCTTGTAGATGAATGAGATATAGGCATCTGCATGTAATAATCCCCCAGATTCAATCGAAAACTCCCAATACAGATGGATTTGGTTAGACACGTAGTACATACAAGGTAGATACCTAGACACAAAAAAAGGCTGAGAGTGTTGTGGCACTGGAAATCATTCATTCTGATTGAATTGATATGGCATTGCTGTTCACCCATTTGTCTTTCCTTTGTGTATGTTTTTATTTATATGTTGCTACACTGTAATGATATATGCTATTGTTAAATAAAATTGATTGATAAATTTATTTATTCATTCATTCATAAATATTTATTAAGCGTCTGCTATGTGCTAGGCACAGTTAGAAGTCTAGGGATATGTAAGAAAACAAAAAAGACAAAAATCCTGCATTCAAGAAAACATATTTTAATGAGAGAAAGCAAACAAAAGACATAAAAAAGTTACATATAATTTTTAATAAAATGTAGCCTTAGTGTTTTGCATTGTTGAAATTCATTTTTATAACATTGTGTATATGTATAATGTGATCTTCATTTTAATGTCTAATTTTTTCTACCTGAATATAGTCATAATGAATTTAACTTAACTAAATGTAAGCAAAAAAGTAAAATTGATAATAACATCAAATAAGAGTCATAACTACAATGTTGAGAGGTCTCAGGTCTTGGATTTGGAGGCTCATGGATTTTTTTATCTTAAATCTTAGTAACTAAAATTTTTATAAAATCTGTGAAACTTATAAGAATGTTGCCATACTGATTTAACTTTTTACATCCAAAATAATAATTTCTACAGACCACCTATGGTCTGAAGGAAGCCAAATATGTGTCATGTGGTTTGGACAAGGGCAGCAACTGAGGAAAAGGCAGTTCACAGGAGACCTTGAGGGAAAGAGAGGGTGTTCTGCTCTGTAATCCCACTATTTTCTTCGCCTGCTGAGCTCTGGAAAAGGAAACATGATGCAATGATATTTCAGCCAAACCTGTTTTCCACAAATCTTTACTCCTCAAGTTAAATGATGCTTATATGCATTATTCCACTAGAAAGTATTTCTTATCACCTTCTAAACATAACAATCTTTTAGGACAATCTTCCATAAATCCAAATGTATTCACTACAGTATCAGAATTATTTTACAAACCTAAAAGCCATTTTATTTATCACACTTGAGCCTTCTAGAGGTTACTTTTCATACTTTATGAGATGTTTGATACTTGATCTTCTCTATGTAGAATTTTGTATGTACTATACATAGATACCTATGCACATGCAACAATCTACATATGCATCCATATATAAATATGTTTATGCATATAAATGGTGGGCAAAATAGTTTTACAATTATGAGTACATGAAACACAAAGTTTACATTCTTGTATTATTATTACTTATTAAGTATTGTATCATTTTCCATATGCACAACTGTAAACCTACTTTTGTCTGTCCTATATATGTAGAAAATAGACATATTTATTTTCTTTTGTATACCACATATTAATATTCCCCATACATATGCATGCCTCTGAAAGGATTATAACTCAATTAGTTTTTAAATAAGTTATTTTAAATAAACTTAAAATGATGTGGCCATTACATGTATTCATTTTTTCCTGAATTTAATAATAATCTTCTAATTTCCACTTTTAAAATCTTACCCATGGGATAAATTTTCTACATCCTCTAAGATTCTTTGTAGAAAAGCAAATATCCACATAGCAAATAACTTCAGTTGACACTACTGATTTTATTAATTATTATCAATTGTAATTCTAATGATTATATTTGTGATGTTTAGAAAATTTAAAGGCTTTCAATAAGTATCTATTTCAACAGTTTCATTTTTGTTAAATGCGGATAATTCAAGAAACATTTTCTCAGTAGGAAAATGGTACTTCATAAATTGAAATTCATTTTAATTCATTTATACAAACATTTTCTTAAGCAAGCCCTCACATAACACCTCTAGACAGAGATTTTTTTCTGAAATAGCAGAGCAAATGTAGACAATTTTCCATTCTGGAAATTGTAGTAATAAACTCATAATTACTAAGAAGTAATGCATTTAAAATAACTTTTAAGACATTATTGTCCCACAGTTCACAGTAGTTGATAATAAAGATGGCAGGTTATATTCTTAAAAGTAAGAGGTTATGTTCCACTTCTGTGATCATTCCATTTTTAGTAACAACTGAACACCTGAGACTCCATAAGTCTGCTGCTTCTCAAAGATGCTCCACAAATCCCCGTAATGATTAGCTAGAACTCATTTTTCTATTATATTGAAAAGATTTGGTATTTTCCTCACCTATACTAGCTCCAAAATTCTGTATTTCCTCACCCATACTAGCCCCAAAATCTCCCCAAGTATGCAGTATTTGAAGGGCTACTTGTGTACAAATTGTCAGATTGGAGCTGGGGCAAAGGAGGTAGGGAAGGTGTGAGGGATTTGCTACTCATTTGGAAAAGGAAACTGAGACCCACTCAAAGGAAATGGGTAGAGCTGAGCAATCATAAGAGCTTTTGGTTAAAGAAAACTGAGCCTTTCCCTCCCTTTGTTCTTCCATCTCAAAGTGTAAGTTCCCCTTATTTCTCTTGTGCTGCATACACCACTCACCTGAATCTCAGCAAGCATGAATACCCCCCATTGTGCAAACAGCCTAGCTAAATTTCTAACCAGTGTCTTCAGTAAACTGAAGGCTCTTCTAGCCTTTATTAGTTTGGCAGGAAAACAAATCCAAGACATTCCCCTGGTGTCAAAAGGAAATTGAAAAAAAAAGACACTAAATACTTTTTAAATTTATGTATACATATGTCTGTTTCTGAAGAGGTGACCTAGCATTTGTTAATGTTTACTTTCTTTTTGAAGACCTGAATCAAAGTTCTAATATTATTACTTTGTTATGATATTCCTCTTTAGGAAGTCCTGATAGATCAGATCTTTATATTTATTGAGTGCCTTGTGTATACCAGACACCACAAGGAGGTACAGAAAGTTTTTATCTACATGGTTTACTCAAGATTTCATACAAATAATTTCATTCTCTAAAGAAACAAATTCACTTATTTAATTTTGTCCCTTTTCTTGTTAAATCATATGCTCAAATAATTGCACATATTTTGACAGGTGCAATAACAGTTTCAGATATTTTCAGATATTGCAAAATATAGGTTCAACTCCCACTTCTGCTAGTTCTGTGAAATTGAACAATTTGCTTAACCTCCTTGAGCCTTATGTTCCATCTGCAAACATAAGGGAAATGCCTACCTCCAAATGTCCATGTGAAAAGTAAATGAAAGAGAACAATTAAGGAACTTAACATTGTACCTGACACAGAGTAATCACTGAATAAGTAAGAGCTATTATTTTCACTACTCTAGTTTTTTTATTTTCCCCTACCACTCTCACTCCTTTACTCTTATTAAAAAGAATTTAACCTTAATTAATCACAAGAGGATAAGGGGTATGTTTTATTTACTTTTGTACCCTTAGTTCCTAGCAAACTCAAACTGCCCAGGACACAATAGGTGCTTAATAAATGTTTGAGTAAATAATAAAAGTATAGCTTTTAATGAAGCAACAGCTCACAAAATAATGTTATAGGGATTTAGCTAATTAAATGGTAATACTAGCTAAGGAAATTTCTGCACACAAATACATATATACATATATATTTGGTAGCTAAAATTCATAACTGTTCAAATATTTCCGAACACTCTAAAATACATCTTCAGCCTTAGTACCAAATGTGAGCCTTAGCTGTACTTCATTTGTAAACTTGTTAGTTTTATTATATGAATAATTACAGGAGACAGCTATATAGCCATTTCAGTTAAAATGTTAAGCATTTTACAAAAGGGTGATTCTTGCTTTTTTCTGTATATTCTTTCATATTTTAATTAACTATTACAAGAAAAAGGAGAACAAAAGATTAGCTCATTTTAACTATTAATATTTTATAGCATATCTAAAAAAATTAACATCACTTTGCAATAATTCACCAATTTTCATAAAGACATTTATAATTTGTAAAACTTTATACTTAGAGACTTTTTTGTAAACTAATGGTTTTCATCTATCTAAAGAATAGACAATTAGTTGCCTTAATTTTAGATGGGTAAACATCCCAGTGTTAAAATATTCATCAAATTCAATGAAGAGGACAAGTAAGAGATTTCTGGGTCATTTAGTCATGTCAGCCTTGGGCAGAATTTAAAAAAATAATACAAAGTCTAATCCTGGACAATTGCCCACAATAAAGTTCTTTAGGACATCTCTATGAGAATATCATATATCATGCATTTTACATTCTTATTAAATTTTTATGTAGTTTCCACATTCACAAAATTCCTCAAAAAACAATTAGTGTAGACTGTCACATTATATAGAGTAAATTACCTTCTAACTCAGAGTTCCAAGGGAAAGTTAAACCTTCACAATTATGGATTTGCTGGGATAAAAGAAAGGATTCATATCAAAATTACTAAATGAAGGTTATCATGCAATTTTATAAAATATAAAAACATGATTTCAATGATGTTGTGACCAAATGTGGTCATTCCTTGTCTGCAAATAACTAAAATTTCTGGGGCATGACCAGGAGTTCTCAATGACTTGCATGTTCCTCAGGGCTACCTTTTAGTTGGTGGCTTTAGGTCCCATTTATAAAATCAAATGTATTTTTGCTAACATGTCTTTTAGTTCACAGCCCTCAAACAGTTTGGATTAGGGGAGTGAATGTGTCTGTTTGTATGTGCTTTAACTGAAAATTGTCCAGTTAATATTAGCCACCAGTAAACTTTCATTTTATATGGATTTTGACACTAATTCTTAATCTTATTTTCTTGCTTACTTGCTTCAAAAACTGAACAGGACTGTCTCTCGATGTGTGTGATAGTCACAATTCAGGGAAGAGTATTGGCTTCCATTGGAGACCTATTGTGCAATAGAATAAAAATTCATGGAACAAACTCCTAATTAAATCTAAAATATTGGACAATTTGACAATTTTAGGCAAGCCTATTTAATCCAAATAAGTATACACAATTTTAAGCTATTAATTTATTTCTTCTTTGAATATGCTAGTGCCTGCTCTGAGAAAAAAAAAGCTCATTGCTAAGTACCAAAGAGAGAAAAAAAAAGATCTAGCTCTTTTCCCAAAGGAGGTCACAGTTGACTATGGCTAAACAAGATGCAGGGTATGGAAACAGGTGGCCTTAAATTAGTGTTTTATTACATGAAGTTGACTACTAAATAGTCTTTAACCTCACATGATAGTTTAGGACTAATGATTTTATTGCAAAAGGTGATAACTATGCTTCTCTAGATGATTATTAATGGATATATTTCCTGTTACAGTTACAGTACTAGGTATATAATAATTACTCAAAGAAAATGATTTTAAAGACATCACATCTAGTGTCTAGTGTAAAACAATTTAATGTACTTCTAAGCATATTTATATATTCATCTATTTTACTATTGATTTCTAGACACACAAAATCAATGTGCATACAATTCTAAATAGAATATTTTTGTCAAATTCTGAAACTGGAAAGTTACATATTTTTGAATGTTTTATAATTTCTCCTTTACAGTTCTATTTCTCTCATTATAGGAATCCCCATATGTTATGTACAAGAAAAATCACGAAATGTTTGAAGGAAATGACAAGTATGAAGGATACTGTGTAGATTTGGCATCTGAGATTGCAAAACATATTGGTATCAAGTATAAAATTGCCATTGTCCCTGATGGAAAATATGGAGCAAGGGATGCAGACACAAAAATCTGGAATGGGATGGTAGGAGAACTTGTTTACGGGGTAAGCAAATTGATTTATTGAAGAATTTACTTACATAAACCTGAAACTTTTTATTAACTCGGGCACATATCCATTTTTAAGTATCTATTACTGTTTTTTTAAATTTTCAGTTTCATTCAAAGAGACATATATGATGTTCAACTGTTTCTCTATTTCAATAATAATGCAATTCCAAACAATGAGAGAGACTAACACTTGATAACTTCAAAATCAGAAAAGAGATATAAAAATTTAGAATATGATGTCCTATTAAAAAACACTAACTTCAGTATCTGTGATGACTATTCTTTTAAGTTTGACTCTTCTATCCCATAGATATGTTGTTTGGAGAACTACAAAACAAATCCAAAAGTAATCTGCTAATTGATAACTGTAGGAACAGATTTCCTTCAATAGCATAAAGTTGGACCTCATTTTAGCTAGTTATTTATGCCCCTGTTGGTCATAATTACTGGTAAATATCTTTTAAGTAGTTGGTGAAGTGGTCACTAAACTACATTAGCATCTATAAAATATTCACCAATTGTAATATTGGAATTCACCAATATTCCAATTGTAAGACTGTGAGAGTCTTACAATTTTGCTGAACACAGTCAACTTAAGCTTTATGCGATGCCATAATTGTTTTCATACTTAGCAAAACACAAAAGCTAGAATTTATTCCACAGTGGGCCTCACATGAAAGTATGTCATACCCTACCTTGTATGTTCACTAGATGTTGAGTGAACACATTCATGGTCAATGGCAAATTCAATGTAGACATTCCTCCCGGAATCAGAACAAGATCGGTCTCTTCAGCTACCACAGCAAAGCATCTAAATCAAACCAGCAGTTAGCAAATGCTGTGTGAAATTTCCAGTTCAGGAACCCAGCATAGAATAGTAAGTTTTATTCATTAAGTAATAGTAAATAAAAGCCACATACACTTGAAATATATTCTGAAATTTTCTATAAGTCAATTCATATTTCACGAATGTCACCTTCAAAGCATGGTCTGTCTGATTGATACTCACAAGGCCCCTTTGAAATGAAGAATTATATGAAAGTCATCCTTCCCCAGAAAAGAATAAAGGTAGAATGGTTTAGAACATAAATAAAGTCTTACACAGAAGCATACTTTCCAAGCCAGACTGCAATTCAACAGTTTCCTGGTTCTGCAACCTGCTTTTTGGACTATGAAGCAATAAACATTTTCTGCACAGTCCAGTGTAGTAGCTATAATCTCAGCTGCAACAGGAAACAGGCATTCAAGAGTAATCAGTTTTATATTTATTTGAAAGAACTGCTGACTAGTTAGGTGCCTTAAGTGAGGGGAGGAGAGGAAGCTGTAGAAAACCAAAAGCATTTTACCACTGGGCTCATGCTCAATTTGATATTGAGCTTTAAGTTCCAAAGGAAAGGGGTTCCTAAAGCTTGTATTCTTTGGTAATATTTTTAACTTTTGATACAATAAGCCGATTTGAAATGTGAACATTATTCAAGTTGTTAGAACTACTGTAACTTATTTCCTTCAGAAAATATTATTGAGTATTTCATCTAAAAATACTGGATTGCCAATTAGTTATATATGGGAAAACTAACCTGAATTACTTCCTAAGGCATTCAGACAGGTATCTTCTCCAGTGTCCCTACCATTTGGGCAGCCCCGGCTCATCCCTTTGCAAGGGTTCTGACCACATTTTATTAGGGGGATACAATGAAAACAAGTGATATGAAGAGAGCAGCACAATTAGAAACAAAATTCATCAGTAGTACACATGTCACATTAATCAAAATCTGAAGTTAGGCAGTTCTCAGAGATAATGAATATAACATACTGGCTATTAATATTCCCTAGATTCATTCATTCATCAGCTAATCTGAGAGTATTTAAATATCTCCATCTCTGACACTTCAATTGTCCACCTGTTTCCCAAAAGAAATAATTTCCTGTGCCTCTTACACTTTTTGGAAACTTGGTATTTTCCATTCCGGTGTCTGCAAAGTCTGTATTTGCTCCGCACCTTCCTTTTCTGTCTTACTGCTAAGACACACACAGACGTCCAGTTCCCAGGGCCCTGGATCAAGCCCCGTCCATTCTCTTCCACCCAACAAAGCCTGTTAGACAACAAAATGACTAACTTTGAATTCTTTTTTTTTACTTTATTCTTTGCAAACTTTGTTACTGTAATTGTTAGGAATAGTTACCTGTGAAACACCTGTGATCTCAGCACACCAGCAGGTGGTGACTCAGAAGCTCAGAACCTCCCTTACACTCTCAGGTCCTTTCTGCCTGTCACACCTGCTTCAGTCCATTCTGTGATCTGGGGGGCACTTCTCCAGGACCTTCTCCTGGTCCCTGCCAAACATGTGTGTTTCAGTCCAAGGAGATATGTCTCAAAGTATGTACCATAGCCTACAAGCACCAGAATAACCTGTGGTATGTGTTAAAATGCTGGTTCATGAATCTCACTCCAGACATCCTCAAGAATTCAAATACTACCAAGCTCTTGCAGGAGATATTTTACCTTAATTTGGGGAATCACTGAGGGTAATGGAACAAGGCACATGAAACACACCCAATGTTAGTAGAGAAAGCCCAGATGTATCTACTCTATTCACTGGCTTTTTTCAAAACTCAAATTTGAGACTTCAGAAGTGTCCTCATTGAACATTAATATCACTACCTTAACCCACTGTTTGTCTTCCTTTGCATATAGTTTTTTTTTATTCTGGAGACTCTTTTTTTAAGGTTTTATTTATTTATTTTTAGAGAGAGGGAAGAAAGGGAGAAAGACGAGAGAAACATCAATGTGTGGTTGCCTCTCACACCGCCCCCCCACCAGGGACCTGGCCTGCAACCCAGGCATGTGCCCTGACTGGGAATCAAACTAGCGACCCTTTGGTTCACAGCCTGTGCTCAATCCACTGAGCTACACCAGCTAGGGCTTATGCTGAAGACTCTTTTATTTCTTTCCATGTTTCTTTCCTTCTAATGTTTTTACCCTCATTAGTGGTAACTTGTATAATATAGATAAAAAACTTAAAAATATAGATACTACACAGATTAATGTAATATGTAAAAAGTGACATTTTAAATCAGTAAAAACATGCATTATTCATTTATTACTGTTGAGACAGCAGAACAACCACTAAGAAAATTAACAATTTTGTAATACATCATCATGCAATATACCAAATAAGTTATAGAGAAATTACAGTTATAAGTGCTAGACCAAAATATATGTGATTTAAAAAACAAAAAATAAAATATATATGATGGAGATTGGCCATATGATATGAGGGGTTTTTTTAAGCATGAAACCAAAGGCTGAAAATACAAAAAAATAATTTTATATGACTTCAACAATGTATAAAACATATATATTACAGTAAAATACCATGAACTAAGTAAACAATTTCCAACTGGTGTCCCACAGCACACTGGTATGTGGCAAGAGGCACTGACCTGTTTTTCCTTAGAGTATCAAAAGAAAAAGAACTGACAAGAACCAACACAACAATAGCCATCCAGTGTGAATGAAGAAACATTATACTCATTTTTGTCAGATCTGCAAAAAATATAAAAATTTGGGGGGATGCCACCGAATTTTAGTAATTAGTTTATATGTACCATCAAATGAAAAAGGTTAAAAATTGCTGACCTACGTTATGGAAACAAAACAATTAATAAATAGGGAAAATATTTGTAGCATACATGGAAAATAAGAGAATATTTTGAAAAGTTTTAAAAGTACTTACAAATTAGTAACTAAAAAAATTAGTACCCCATATGTGATAAAGGGACAGATTATGACACATAATACATAAAAAAAAAAGCAAAAGTGGCTATTTGTGTAATAAAAACAAATTCCAGTTGGTATAATGCGATTTAATTTGCTGTGTAGCAAACTGGTGAAGATAAATGAGAATAAAGGTAGACTGGGGGTGTCCAAGATTTAAAGCTGCAGGTGCATTCACACAGTGCTGGTGAAAGTAGAAATTTTGCACGACGTTTCCAGAAAAGTTGGGCAAACATATTATGAATATTAAAAAGATTGTTACCACCCTGGCTGGTGTGGCTCAGTGGATTGAGTGCTGACCTGAAAACCAAAAGGTCACTGGTTCGATTCTCATTCAGGGTACATCCCTAGGTTTCGGGCCAGGTCCCCAGTAGGGGGTGTGGGAGAGGCAACCACACATCGACGTTTCTCTTTTTCCCTCCCTTCTCTTCTCTCAATAAACAAACAATCAAACAAACAAAATCTTTATTAAAAAAAGAAAATTTATTTTAGAAAAAGATTGTTACTGTTTAGACTAGCAATCCCATTTCTAGAAATTTATCTTAAATAATTAAGATGTGTACAAGGATTTGTCTTCAAAGATGTTCATATCATTCATGCTGTAAATCGTATAACATTGGAAACAATACAAATATCCTCCCAAATAATAAATTGAGCAAATTATGATACTGTCACATATTTGCAATCATTAAAACTAATTTAACATGCATTTTGACATGAAAATGAGTTTATCATATTCTTTTAAGAGGAGAAAAAGAATTATAAAATATAATGTTCTGCATTGTCCCATTTTTAAATAAGAAAAATATTATTTATAAACAATGTCTAGGAGGGCATATATAATAAAAATAATAGTAGGAGAGGGAAATGGAGATCACTTTTCTTAATTTTCTAGTTCTGTGTTTATACACTAATGTTTCTGTATCTAGTTTATCTATCACTTGTGTAAAACAGCTATTGGGAAAATATTTAACAACCTCCCAGGAGTGATTCTGGCTTTTACACTTGTGGGCATTTATGATGTGAACTAGGTTTACTCCCACTTGGAGGCATGCACAGTTAATTCCAGTCATCCCGTGGACAGCACAATGGCCCGAGTACAGTCTCCAGACTAACCGTCCATGCGCCCTTTTATCAAATTGCTGCCATCCCATTGAACCAGGGGCCTGAGGATATGCAGGCGTGAGTGTGAGAGGCAGCCTGTATGTAAGAACATGTATGTCTGGGTATATTTCAGATTCCATTTTAATGGCAAATACTTTCAAACCTTATTTTTTTCATTTTTGATCATGTAACAGCTTACAGTTTTTTTTCACCACACTTCATTTCATTTGCTTTTAGAGACAGCGTGATTTAATGGAAGAAGCACAAGGTTAAATTGCAGCATAGACATGATGTGTAAAACTCACCTGAATCTCAGTTTCACCATCTAGAAAACAATGAGAAACACAAGGCTGTTAGGAGGTTAAACTGAAAGCTACCCTATTTTGCCATGTACAACATGCTCCCATGTGTAACGTGCACCCATGTGTTTGGCCCAAACTTTCAGGAAAAAAAAGTCTTTCATTTTAATTTTTTAATTCAATTTTTTGTTTATATTCAGAAACAAAACCAATGATCATATTGCAAGGTATTATTTTGCATACAGGTATCATTATTGCTTTCCAGAGTAACACTTTTAACACATAAGCATAAGTAAAAGAATTAAAAACATTTATATAGATATGGAAATTAGTACTACCCATGTATAATGTGCATCCTTATTTTTCCCTCAGAAATTTGGGCAAAAAGTACACCATTATACACTGCAAAATATGGTATTTAAAAGATTTAGATTAATGTCTATAAAAAAAGATTGTTATGAGGGTTAAATGGGAACATATTTAAAATATTTAGATTAGTGTCACACACATTAATGTCCCTCAACAAATGCTCATTGTTATTTTATTAAGGTTTTTTAATAGACAATCGCAATAATACAATGAGGTAAAAGAAAGTGTTCTCATTTTAGAGGTATGGAAACAGACCCATAAAAATAGCTAAAATTACAAAACAAAATGGAAACTGGTGTGTTATGATCGTAATACTGAGAATTGAATCCACTGCTTTCCAATACCTTTTTTTAGAAGCTAAAAGTGAAAAATCAAAGTATGTGATGGGAAGAAACAAATACCAATTTCCAGATTTTTGTGTGTGCACTTAATTGGAAAATGTTATCAAACAATGGTTTTTTCCTAGCCTACAAAACAGATTTATGATAACTTTTCTCATAGCTGGAAAGGAATAAAAAAGGAAGGACTGCTTGAAATTTGCAATGCATAATGTTGAGGGATGGCCAAGTACTGAATCAGTGGCAACATTTCAAATGAAACAGGAAAGATGGCAACATGACATTCCTGGCCAAGAAATTTAGAAATTCAGCCATATGGAAAAGCTTTTAAGTCTCTTCCTCCTGCTGTCCTAGATCCTTAAAGACTAATACAGTAATTTAAGTTGAAGTTATTTTAGCATATGTCTACTGTTTCTCCATTTCTCTTTTTCTTATCTAAGTACTAGGACCAATATAAATAATTTGTGCAATGTAAGTGACATACTGTCTCACAAAAACAAGTCAACTGTTTGTCTTTGTATTTTTCACTGGCCTCACTTATTATTGGCATTCGGGAAAGAAATTGTAGAATTGATTGTAACTCATTAGCTTTGAGTGGATCAGTCCAGTGCTAATTGCTTGATGACATCCATTAACTTACGTGTTTTCATGTGTCTTTTCTCTTATAGAAAGCAGAGATTGCTATTGCCCCTCTGACAATCACTTTGGTCCGAGAGGAGGTCATTGACTTCTCTAAGCCCTTCATGAGTTTGGGCATATCTATTATGATCAAAAAGCCTCAGAAATCTAAACCAGGAGTGTTTTCCTTCTTGGATCCTCTGGCCTATGAGATCTGGATGTGCATAGTCTTTGCCTACATTGGTGTCAGCGTGGTCTTGTTCCTAGTTAGTAGGTTTAGTCCATATGAGTGGCACACAGAAGAGCCAGAGGACGGAAAGGAAGGACCCAGCGACCAACCTCCCAATGAGTTTGGCATCTTTAACAGCCTCTGGTTTTCCCTGGGTGCTTTTATGCAGCAAGGATGTGACATTTCACCCAGGTCAGTTTCAACAATTCTTCACCAATTCCCCAGTAATTCTGTGCTGTGCAGGACATCTTTCTACATGTTCTTGACCCTCCCCCTGCCACAACCCAGGCAGAGCATTACTTGAAACACAGAAAAAACTTGCAGTTCTCAAATTAATCTAAGTATATTCATAGCCAAATATTCAAACTTAGCATAAAATATAGATACATCCCAATGGAAAATTAACATAACTCATCAGAACTCTCAAAAATTACTTATTAGTATTAATATTTTCTTCAATGGTTTGGCAGATGGAAACAAATCTAAATTGTAAAGACAGAATTCATGTTCATTGTATCAGCTTTGCAGAATCAAGTGTTTCTGTTATTGTTACTGTTCATAATTTTTAAAAATTAATTTTGAGTTTGATTAACATCCCATGTCACTTAAGGGAGATTTCTGTCATGGCATGATCTAAAAACGGAGTCAGCCTGGTAGGTGGCAGGTAGACACTGTTTTGTACGAGAGCACATAACAAGCTAAGCAGTAGGCAATGAGTCAGCAATGTAAATATTGTATTAGTCTCATGGAGACAATTTTCACTCTCCGGGGACTCATTGCTTGCTTTCTTTGGACACCACTAAGACATTCTGGGGGAGATTGCCAAAAATGCAGCCAATCTCCTATTGCAGAAAAACATATCAATTTTGCCCATAGAAAAAGTAGATGAAGAGAGGAGAACTGAGGATTAAATCTAAATAGTGACTTTTATTAGCATTGCAAATTTATGGGGTTTTTTTAAAAGAAATGTATAGATTCTCATAAAAAGACAATTTAGCCACAGTACAGTTTGTGTTCCTTAAGACCCAGGGAAACCATAAATATGCTTAAATTCCAAAATGGAAACAAATCAGTAGCTCTCAATTAATGAATTGAAAAAAAATCAAAGGAAATTGAGTAATGGTTTTCAAAGCCAGAATTAAGGAAATACTACATTAAAACCACGGTGCCACTTACCTCATAATGGTTAAGATGAGAGCATTTTCAAGCTAGAAATACCATGGAAAACATGATATTTGTTCTTACATTTTAAAACATGTTTAAATACAATTTGTCACAGGAATTTAAAAATTTTGGATGCTCCTATTAGGTGAGAGCACTTTTGACTCTACCCTGAATTTTTCATTCATTCCTTTCTCACTTTCTCTCTGCACTCACAGTTACCCACACATCCCTGATAGCCAGAGAAAGGGTCAAAAGAAAACTTTGCTTTTTGAGATTTAACATCAGTTTTTAATGTTGTTGCTACACATTAACAAGACACAAACTTTGGTCTCGTGTAGGCAGTGACAGAGAGAACATTTTTATAGCAGTATGTAAAGATTCTTTAGAACATAACTCATCTTTCACGCCCATAAGAAATGGGTTATCAATAAACCCGCAAGGCCAATTACTTTGAGAATAATCCTAGGTCCTCATCCGGTCCAGTCCCACCTTGGCATATGTTCCATTCATCCTGGCAGGGCTCTGACTTAAGACAAAAACAGAAAGACATCTCCCAGATAGTATCAAATCCAAGACCTCACCCACTCCGAAGATGTATTGCTGTTTTATGTACCACCCAGAGAAAAACAGTGCTGCCAATTAAGCCATAATACCATGTTTGATCTCAACTCTAGGCTTCATTCTAATATCAGACATGCTAAAATGTTAATAGGGAAGGGTATCATGAATTTAAGTAAGTATTTCTCTTCTGTACCTAAAAGAAAGGCATTGAGTTCCACACTTCTGCCAATTAAGCAATAAAAAGTAAAAGGTTTTCATATTTTCAGTGGCATTTAAACATTTAATATAGCATAAGCAACACCAATATACACAGAAATACTAGAATCATTATTGATTAAATTATCAGAAAGTAAAGTATTGCAAATGCTATTTTTAAGCATATGTGGTGAACTGATGGTATTTTTTTTCTTTCTCTGTGTCATTAGAGAAAAGAAAATGTGCATTATCTTATCCATGTTTAGATCCCTCTCAGGTCGAATTGTTGGAGGTGTTTGGTGGTTCTTTACGCTCATCATTATCTCATCTTATACCGCTAACCTCGCTGCTTTCCTGACGGTGGAGCGAATGGTCTCCCCCATAGAAAGTGCGGAAGACCTGGCCAAACAAACAGAAATTGCCTATGGAACACTGGATTCAGGGTCAACAAAAGAATTCTTCAGAGTAAGTTAAGGAAAAAACTAACAATGAAGTATTCATAATTTTGAAATTCAGGCAATTTTGCCAACAATTATATTATGCATTCTAGCTATTATAGCTTTACAAACACAGTGGTAATTGCTATGTTTAATACTAATACTTCTACGTGGATTTTATGATCACTTTAAATTTCAAAAACCAACTGATTTATTCTCATTGCAAGAGGGGCCCACCCTAAGGAAGAGTAACAACAAAAAGGTAATTAAAACAACTTTATAACATAATCTATCCAACAAAAAGATTCCACTGCTGGTAATGCCATGATACTGCATCTGGCAAATTGTACATTTATCTGTGCTTTGGTGCTAAAGGCCTAAAAATAAAAGCAAGGTTTTTTTTAAAAAGACTACATTTAACTTCCTGTATATGAAGTCCAAAACCTTAATTGGAGGTTATCCTCCCTATATGAAGTATATAATTCTATAATCTCTTCTGTAACAATGAATTTCCTTTTTTTAATTTTTAAAAGATTTTATTTATTCATTTTTAGGCAGAAGGGAAGGGAGAGACATCAATGTGTGGTTGCCTCTCATGCACCCCCTACTGGGGACCTGACCTGCAACCCAGGCATGTGCCCTGACTGGGAATTGAACCCACCGACCCTTTGGTTCACAGACCAGCACTCAATCCACTTAGCCACACCAGTCAAGTGAATTTCAAAATAATATATGTGCATTCTCACAAGATAATAGTGGCCAAAACTATTAAATTCTGGACACCCGTGTAAGACACTGTATGGAATTTTGTGCTTATTTCTGTACTTTGGCAGATAAAATTGTTCAAATTGAAATAAGTGCACTTTACATATGGATATGATCCCTTTGGCTTGCCATTAGGGTGGCAGGTATTTTGTTTTTGCTTTTATTTTTATAGTTGCTTGTTTAACTATGAGGATGAATTTTTTAATCAATATCTCTATTACTTTGGTTCTATGTAAATCCAGAGATACACACTTGGTAATGTCTGATCAGAGATCAGAATTCGTTTTGTGACTTCAGTAGTAACAATTTAAAAAGGAGCCAGAGTGACATTTTTACAAATATATAACTAGATAATAATGAAGACATTTTGTGTTATTTCAATTGCTTAAAGAAGACAAGATATATTTTACTTATTTTCTAAGCTTTTGTGGAAAAATGATAGCCCTTTAAAGAAAGTTTCATGTTTATATACAGTACTTGAGAGATTACACTTTCATTTTAAATGCATATATTTATCATTTTTCTCACTCA
Organism: Trachops cirrhosus; assembly: GCA_028533065.1. Lineage (NCBI taxonomy): Eukaryota > Metazoa > Chordata > Mammalia > Chiroptera > Phyllostomidae > Trachops > Trachops cirrhosus. The sequence goes on from CM052543.1 coordinate 66,360,700, forward strand.
TCTTAGGAATTAAATGCAACAAAATGTTCCACTCCTTAATCAAGCCTTAACTTCTATGTACTAAAATTTCAGTAAGATAATTCTCTCTTTAAAAATGATTTTATTATAATATCCTTATATATTACAGATAATGTTTACATAATGTTTACATATGTTTGCATTTATGTTTACATAAATCTGAAAACAAATCACTCAAAAGCTCAGTCAAAACTATCACCGAGCATTGTTCTGAAAAGACGCGAGACGGTGAGCAGCGTCCTTGTCAACAGTGCAAAGTGTGGCTGGTAGACAGGACATAAAACTTACAAGTTAATTACAAAGTAGTTGTAAACTTTTCTAAAACTGTAAATAACAGTCATGACTATAAATTTTATTAGCAATATTCTGTGAATAGATGTAATTGTGCAAAATGGTTTAACTTATTGAGTGCATCCCAGTCTATAAAGCTTAATACTGGAAACATGCTGTTCTAACACATTTTAGCATAATCTCAGTACTGTGCCGGAAATTTGTAAGTTGATAACTGCTTCCACCCAAAGTAGGTAGGTAAAATTCAATAAATTTGCCTAGAAACCATAATCTATACTCACCAAAGCAGAATACAAGTTCATCTATAACTTTCATTTTACTGAAAAAGTGATGGCTGATATTCAAGTAAACAAAACACTTACTTGCAGATGCACCATTCTGTCTTGAAAACGTTTCAAAAACATTGATTCCTTGAAAGCATTTTTTAAAAACTTACTGTAAAGCTCTTTGGCATTGAGCACAATGAAAATATTTATTTCTAATTTTTATAGAGCTTTAAAAAAACTGCTCAAGTTCTAAAACCTGGTGGGAGAGGTAACAGAATACATTGATAAGAAATAGAAGAAGAAGGATACTTGCTCCCTGGATTTACAAAGCCTTTCACACAAGCTGCGCACTCCCCAACCCTGTGACCTTTCTCTCCCACCCAAGTTCAATTTTTAAACTGACAGAGTTTTCTATGAATAGGTATTTATTGTTGCAGGACAGTCTGAACCTTAATGGGACAGGAAAATAATTTTCCCTTGCAGCACACTTTCGGAATGTATAAATTTGAGCTCTGATAAAAATCTCATTCATTTTTTTCCCTGTGTCCTCCCTTTCCCATAGATGATGACCTGGTTTAAATAAACCATTTGTCTAACAGGTTGAGGAAACAGAATGTGAAGGGTATTTTTGTACTTGTCAAAATGTTTTCTCATAGGAACACAGTAATGGTACATCTATCAGCCCCACTCAACTGCCTCAGGCAGTGACCTGTACTCTGCACTTCAAAAAATGTCATAGTTATAACCAACTGTGAAAAGAATTAGGCCATAGGGGGAAATTCATCTGAACTCCACTGTTGCCTTGGTTTTGTTTCATTATGAAACTTGATGGGATCATGTTCAGTGCATCTTAGTTAAGCATAAACATAGAGGTATTTAAAGAAAGTCTCTACTTGTCACTTACTGGTAGTTTTGCTATTTAGGTATTTTGATATTATTATACACTTTATCTGAACACACTGATTTTAATTTCAGTGTAAATCTTATCCTGCACCTATTTCAGTCTCAGTAAAATTATGAATGCATAAATGAGGTAGATTACTACTTCAGGCATTATAATATTATCAGGTAGGGCATTGATGAGCTCTTACTGGGTCTTGCTGCTTAGGCTAATAGAAACAGGAAATAATTTATTTGTTAACAACATAAATATTTATTATAATGAATGTCATTTGTACATACTTTCTATTAAAAGCAGAAATGGCAGAATGCTTAACTTAGGAGAAATTAAAAAGACAACAACACCTTTTTAATACTTGTTTCTAGTGATGAAATGGTGCTTTACATCAGAAAGTTTCCCATGCATTGAGTTTAACAATAAAGTTGAAACATAAATCTGAGATTAATTTTCTAATTTCAGAAAAATGACTTTTATATTAAGATTACTTATTACCTTGAGTCTATTTATTCTCCAAACCTGATCTTTAAGTAAACAACACATTTGAAATTTTGGGGGACTTAAAAGTTCCATTGTCATTATATTTATAAGCTTGCTGAGTCTACAGAAATGTCCTTATTTTAGTCTGTCTTATTAAATTTATAAAGATTTGCTTGTCCTTACTCCCTAGCAAATGTCCTCTTGAAGTCGCAGACAAGGTAAAGGGATGTTATTTGCAGCGCTGCGTATCACTATGTGAATGTGATCTTATCTAAGCCATGCCTTCAAATCGGAATTTCTAAATATTAACGTGCTGATAAATCATGTAAATGTTTTTTCAAAACAATTGCTTTCATCTTTCCTTCATTTTCACTGGGAATCTACATTTTACCATTTCTATTAATACCTAAGGCCTGCTAAGTTTAGCATTACCACACTGTGGATTCCTCTTCCAGATTTTAGGGTAATTAATTTAACTTCTTTTGAACTTAAGGTATATGCAAATCAATATGTTTAAACAAATGCAGCAATAATATATAGAAATGGACTTCAGAAAAATATCAATGCCTTAATTATTTCCTTTAATGTTATGCTTCATTCTATAGTTAAATTATCTTCATAATTACCAACCTCTAAAAACACTTTTTTCCATTTCACTATGTTAGTTTCATTTAGCTATTCCCTATTCCTTTAATAAGATACTGAACAGTAACTGAGAAATAGTCAAGTAACTAGCATGGTGTCAAAAAACATTTTTAAAACATTTCAATTAAAATAACACCCACATTGATCTCATTTCTTTTGTTTTCAACAAAGTATATAATGTGAAATATACAATATAGGTGCAACTCTGTCTTTTTGGGTGAAACTCTCAAGTTATAAATATTTTTTATAAAAGTTTAAAAATTTTTTAAAGTCATTATACACATAAAGGATATACAGCAACACTTCCCTAAATTGAAATGATCAAAATAGGTATTTAAGGACAATCTGTATCACATGACCCAGAGAGTTTTAAATTTTCATAGAATGAAACTTGTTGTACAATGAAAGAGTTAGTTCTCTGGCAGAGAGTGCAGTTATCAAAGCCGAAACGAAGAGGCCTGGGAGCTCAGCCTCTGTAGCGGATCCCATTCTGAACCCAGACACTCCTCTACCCTGGCTGCACATGGAATCTGCAACTGAATCGTAGTGGTTGGCATGGAACTTCCCAATGGGAGGATTTCTTTAGCCAGAGGCAACCTGTCATTACCTAAACACACACACCCACCACAGTCTCTGTATCATGAGGAGTTTTTTCAAGTGTTAATGACATAAAACATTGTGTAAGACACTACAAGATTCCTATATCCCATCTCGATATTTATCACCATTTGACTATCCATTAATATAAAACATGGGGTTTTGGTGGGGAGGGTGTTCAAGTAAGCACATTTCTTATTGTAAGTCATTTATTATATGGGTTTATTGACTTAATTTCCCTCTTATAAAACCAAAATTATGAATACAACTTTTATTAGCTTCTCTCTGAATGATTTGCTTTTTCCATCTGAATGATTTGCTTTTGCCCTAAACTATGTATTCTTTAGTTTCGCTATTCAGGATACTTGGTTTTTGAAGATCTGGTCCTTGTTGAATTTTATATTCTGGTAAACAAAAGAAGGTCAATGTAAATAAATGCACATTCTGATCAGGATTCGGCCTCATGCATAGATTTAAGTTTGAATGAAGTCCTCATTACTTTGTATCTGGAACCAGATACAAAATTTCAGCACCTCATTATTGGACAAACACAGTTGCACCAGAAAACAGTCTGCACGTGACTTGTAATATCAGACATCAGACAGTGTCAGCCATTTCTATCTGATCAAATGTATTCTTAGGGGAAATTTGAGTTCATTTGGATATATTTTCATGTTTAAAATGTCTATGTGGATGAAACAATTCTAAATCAATGCAGATAGCAGCCAACAGATCTGGGTGAAGTAAGTAGTGATGATAATGCAGATAGAGCCCAAATGGACAAAAATAAACAAAATTTTTGGCTAAAATCAGGAAGTCAGAATGACTAACTCTCCAAAATATAAAGTGGAAAAACAGGGATCACCTCTCTTTAAAGTTTAATGTATGTTCTATTTGGAGATTTTGTTAGGAAAAGTCTAAAAGTGTTTTGGTAGACTGAGAGTTTGACTTTTGTGTTATGGATATTTGGTTTGTAAACTATAGTGATATCTTCTCTTGTGCTCAATTACTAACAATATAGACTTCCCGTTTTGTAAACATCTTATAAGAATGGTTTTCATGAAAACTCTGAGGCAGCAAGAAAGATAAACAATACAGCAAGTCTTATTTGTTATAATTAAAGTACAATATCAAAAGGTATTTTACAAAGCTAAAATTAAATCTTACCTAGTCCTTTTCAAGTTTCCATAAATGTGATACAAAATATGATTTTAAATGTTCAACTATCTTTATTGCTTTCTGCATTAAAATAATAAATTGTTCTTTAAGCAGTTGAGTAGGATAATTATTATGACAAGAGGTATCAGCTTCTTCAAATATCACTTAAATATCATTTCAGTGATTTCCTTAAAGACCTGTAAAGGGCTATTTTCTAATTACAAAATAATAATGTCATTATGCCAAAATGGAGAAAGAGGGCAATGGAAATGTACTAAAAGGTTTTATTGGTATCTTAGTTCTATCAATAATAACATGTTGTTCCCTTCTTTCCTGTATTTAATTTTATTTTAATTTCCTCCAGAGATCAAAAATAGCAGTGTATGAAAAGATGTGGACCTACATGCGATCCGCAGAGCCGTCAGTGTTCACTAGGACTACAGCTGAGGGAGTGGCTCGTGTCCGCAAGTCCAAGGGCAAATTTGCCTTTCTCCTGGAGTCCACTATGAATGAATACATTGAGCAGCGAAAGCCATGTGACACGATGAAAGTGGGAGGAAATCTGGATTCGAAAGGCTATGGAGTAGCAACGCCCAAGGGTTCCTCATTAAGGTGGGTGGAATAGTATAACAATAGAACATGTGTTGTTATAGTATTCCACCTTCCCTGATGTCCCTGAGAGAATTATTTTGTTTTGTTTGTGAACATGGTATGTTTGTTTGTTTGTTTGTTTGTTTTGTTTTCCTCCATTTCATATTTTTGGTCAACAATCAGGTAATTATTTTCTATTGTAGAGTAATAATCATAGTTGACGTATATTTTTTAAGGCCATATAAAAACCAAACTGGTTGAACACTAGCTGTTTCCAGTGGGCCTAAAATATGGGTAGCATATGCTTCTATATCTCATCAACTTTTTTTGGCCACTAATACCTACACTCTCATTGTGTCAGTAATAATTCTACATTTTATCATTATTTTTTAAATTATGCCTGCCTATTAGTTTTTGAATAAGAAGACATCAACCTCTTCTCAGTAAACTCCTTTTTTTCCATTTCAATGTTTCATTTATTATGGCATCTTTATATTTCAGATTATCCTGAGGTTGTATTGATGCTAACTCTGTAAACACATCTGTTTATAAATGCAATCATGATCAGAGGGAAAACGGGGCTCTAGTTTTATAGCACTTACTCAAGTCACACTCTCGCCTATTGCAAAGGGAGTGTGGTATAAGTAAGATCTGTAAAATTAGACCCAATGACAATCCAAAACTGTGCACACAATAGACCCTTAAAATGTGATTCTTGAGCAAATCATCACACATGTAGATAATCTACATGTGCTAAAAGTGAGACTTTCATTCTTATGGAAATGTTGGTGAAATCTGCCCTTTTCACCCTTTTGGTCCTGGACATAGAGAATTCACATGTTTATGTCCAGGAGGCAGAATTTCCTATTTTCCTTAAGCAATAAAGGCTGCTATTGAATTACTGGGGCTTGACTAAAGCCAGAGGCAAAGGTGGTGACTTACAAATCACTCTGGTCTCAGTGCTGCTCGGGAGAGATTCATACAAAGCACAGATACAGATTCAAGAAGAAATCAGAACCTTTTCTAAAGGACTTAACCAAGAACCTGGTCTTGAAAAATGATGTCTCTGGTAAGCCTTTGAAAAATGAAGGTAATGAGACCTGTACTATTGTCCAGCAGGAATGAAAGCAACATAAAAATTCTATGATTGTTTTCATTGGTTTCAGAAAGGGAGCTGCAATGCATTTTGTATATATGTTGGGTGGAGGAGGGGTTGAGACAGATACAAGAAACAAATGCTATTGCTGGCAAGGCTGTGCTAAGTCAGTATTTTGTGTTTACAAGCTACACTGTAATAATTAGTGAGGGGCTTTATGGTATGTTCACAAGGGACAATTTTAAAAAGAGACAGAACAAAATTAGCCAATGAAGACAAATTTGGGTGTGGACTTTGGCAATTCTGAAGTCAGGTTTATGTGATTATCCCTCCCATATGTATGCGGAGAAATGTGCAGGGAGAAAGACAAACTAATAAATTATCCATGATAAAATTCTACCCCAAAAGATTTCAACATTCAGAAACTGAAACTAGTACCAGGATGTTTGGTCAAAATATACCCAGGATGAGGGTATATTTTGTATGATACGATGTGAAAACATGTAAAGTCAATTGGGCCAACTAGCAAATCAATCTCTATTGAAACAGTAGTTATAAGAGCATCTTGGTGTAAATAATTTAAGAGAAATAAGAGGGGAGAAAGCAAAGGTGGTTGATATGTAGATCAGTGTTCAGACTATTGATTACATTCACTGGATGTCGCTTTTGCTCTTAATTAATTCTCTGTGGATGTAGCTGCCTTGTCTTCTGTCTTGTGTGTACTGATAAAGTCAAGTTCCAGGGACTGAATTTGGCCCTCATACACGGGTGTGCCTGAGTCGCATTGATGGTGAGAGTTCCCTCTTAAATGTGCCACTTTGTCAAATCCACACTACAGGGATTGTTTGGGGAGAAGCTGAAGGGCTTCATCTGTCTAAAACTGTATAATAATCAGCCATTGGCTTCCCCCTCTTTTCCTGTCCTTCCCTGGATCTTGTTAATGAGGCAGTTGTTAACCTCAGCTTCCTGGATGGGGAGTGTTTTTATGTGCTTTGTTTTATTCGTGCCACAATTTCCTGAGCAAGCTGGCCCCTGCATGCCAAAACCAGTCATTTTGTTCGTCTTTGAGAACCTTGGAAGGACACTGAAGGCTAACCAGCATTCACCTAAGCTCCTCACTCCCCTGCCCCTTCCCACTAAGCAAGAAGTTCATTAAGCTTCAATTCTCATTCTTATTTGACTATGATCTGTCTGTTACGGTAAAGGCAAACTAATATAGAGGTGGACTAATAGGCACCTTCTGATGTAGAAGCAAAGTCAAAACAATTGCATTCATCAGAGCAGGATCCAGAAGGCACACGTAGCTGCTTCAAGTGAGCCTTTGAAACATTTTTGCCTCATTTTTTCAGTAAAGACGAATTCTGTTTTTCTTATAGGATATACCTTTTTTAACCAGGTCTTTAGGTTAATAGTTGTGCATAGAGTGAGACTTGTGTGTTTCATTGTCATGAATTGTGGTTTTCTCACAAACTCTGCTGTTTCAATTCATTAGGCAACATGAGGCTTTAAGAAAAGGGAAACAGTAATCTTTCCTCCTATATAAGCTTAACCAGAGAAGGCAGATAAATGACTTGCAGTCTTCTGTCGTCGGTCCAGGGTGTTTTAAACTTGTAGACCTTGTTGTTTGGTCAAATGCTTGAGAAAATAGGAAGAGTATGATAATATAATCAGGGTAAAGTGTTAGGACTTGGGTTTTAATGCAGGTTTTTAAAACAAATGCAATCAGGATCATCACATAGAGTATTTCTGTGACTGGTTTAAATATATGACAACAGTGACAGCCAGTGCCATTCTTTATGACAGAGAATAATATTCAGTGCTCTTTATTGTTCAAAGAGACTATTTTTCAAAGAGACTTTATTTCAGACTAGTGTGTTCTGGGCATATACGATGAAATGTTAAAATGGTTGAGCTATCACTAGCAGCTCTCACAGGAGGTTAATACTATACTATGTTTATTGGATTTTGACATAGGTGCTCCAGTTTTTAGGTGATAAAATGATGATAGGTATACTGATGCTGTTACACTTAGTATCTATAGATTCTAATGTTTAAAAATGGAGGTAATTATCAGTAAATGTACAAACTGTAAATATCAATGAGTGAAAGAACTTAGATTTTACTGTCAGGGTTACTTATTTTTCAAATTACCTTCTAAAGAAAACTTTCAGGTCATATGAGATTAAAAAAGGGTAGAATCTCTTCTTTTATATTATTTCTCAACTTTCTTCATTCCTTTATGTTTCTTCCAACTCTCCTTTGCACGTATGCAGTACAACTTACACGACTGTCCATGTCGCCTCTTTCCTTCCCATCCCTTCTTCAATATTCGTGACAATCTTTCTCTGGTTGAGAAATGTTTAAAGCTTGTCTTAAGTATATATACTTTAGATGGAATTGCAATGGAATGTAAAGTTTAGAAGACAGAGGAAGTATGTTTATTTTGACTTTACTCTCAACTTTACTACTATATAAATATCTACCATTCGATAGCATTTATTGCCCAGTAAAGTTGCATACTTTACTGTCAAAATACTATATTTACTTTATCACCTCTATTTCATTAGCTACTGTATTCTCAACTTTACTATGGAATAAATAAAACTGATAAAGGTGGTTTAAAGCAAACCATAATTTAGTTAATACATATTTATTGACTACTAAATAGTTGTTAGATGAGAACACCCTATTTAAAGATATTCATGGTGTCTGGTATCTGTAAGTACCTCCAGGAACAATGCAATGGATCATATCTGGAGACTTCCCCTGGAACTTTGTAAGGGTTTGTGTACTTGACCCTAATATTTGAAGCAAGTTTATAAAAATTATCCTCCTATAATTGCCATTAAAATTTTGCCTTCTCTAAAGATGTTTGTGAGACAATGTCTAAAATAAGACAAATGGTCTGTCTCTGCCCCTACCCACCAAAAAAAATGATATTGCAAAAGAAAACAGTTCCAAAAGAGCTTGATCAGTAGTTGATCTGGAAAAAATGAAGTGGACTTGCTGATGCCCTTTAGCAAGTTAGCAGAAATCCATGGCAACAGGAGCTGATCCTCTGAAACTAGACACATCCTGCTCAGTTTATAACAGGCGAGTCAGAACCCCAAAGTAACAGCCTAACAGGGTAAGGAAGTCTAAGGATGAGAATTAGAATTGCACACCTTTCCCTATACTTCTTCCTTCAGTATTTAACACAATCACTGCCCTCACAGGACACTTGGCCCAAGTCTAGATCTGTATAAGGTTAAGTAGAGTTCTCTGCAGAAAATGGACTTTGGAGGATTTGTTAGGGTAGATGCATTAAACGTAATATTCAAGTTCATGTATGAAAAATATATTATCCCTAAGGAATCACCTTCCCATGTGAAATGTGTGAGACATATTTAGTCATAATTTCATGTGTACATGGAAGGTTTAGAAAAAAAGAGGTTTTCTGGATGTTGTATGTGAGAATAAAGCTGTAGTCTATATTTAGTGTTAGTAACAAATTAACTATTAATACTTAATGTAGACACTAAACAAACAAAATTACATAGTTTTAAAAATGAGTACTTGATATTACTGAGCAGCATTTGACCTGAAAGTGAATAAACTTGTAACTTGTTTTCTGGAAACAAGTTGCACGTGATTTGTACACTATTTTTATTTTATTTTAACTATTATGGATAGAGATATTTTAGCTCATGAACATCCTTCATTTCTTTTTTGGTTCCACATTAAAAGATGATACAGACAACTTACTTTTTGTGATCCCATTATGTTCTAGAATGTAGTCTATTGAACTAAGGATTAGAAAACCCACACAACACAAAATCAATTGCACCTCTCTGCATACACACACCAAAATACAATTCTCATGGTTGTGATATGCTGAAACACATACCCAGCTTACTATTAGAGATGCTGATGTTTACTGTGGATACCAAAAATTTTGCATTCACAGACTGAGATGTTCCATAGCAAAGGTATCAGTGCTATATGTATCCCAGGAGAAAAGGAGCCCCTCTAGAATCCAAGTACTTCATCCTTCCCTTTCTAAATGTTGAATACAATAGAAAACATAAGATTTCCAGTGCCACTTGGAATTCTAGATTTTTCATTAAGCTCTTTCTTGCAATTTAAAGATAATTGAAATTACAGTTCCCCATGAAATGGGAAAGATGCATTTTTCTGCATTTCTTTAAGATTCACCAGGCATTTTACATTTTTGCCATTCTTCCTACCAGAAAAAAAATAGCTGATATGATTTCCTTTCACTCATCTGCCAATTCATTCAACAGATGGTTTCTGAGTTGCAATTGTGCATTCACCAGGTAGTTTTTAAGTTGCTTGCTGTGGGGGTGCTCTGTGGGTACTGTGGGTAACAGCACAGCTGGGAAGTTTCTAAATTCGGTATTTACCTCCATGTAACTTCTTACCATTAGGTTTAATAGTTGTGTTATAATAACTTGACTAAGAAAATGGGTAAATTTGGGCCATTTTAGTTTTTACTACTTCAAAGGGAATTAAATTTAACAAGATAAAACTACTACAAAAGAAGTTTAATAATTTAAGCTCTCACAAACTGATTTGATGACAGATCTAAGACAAGATACCAATTCTGACTATTCTAAGAAAAGCCAGAATGCCAAACTATTATTCTTTAGTTCCACTAACTGCCTTATAAACAAATTCTATAAATAAATAGTCTTCCAAAAAATATCTATATCCTAAACAATTCAAATTCATTCAGTGTCATCCTGCAACTAATGTAAATGCAAACCTGTAACCAACAAGCCAAGCAGCCTTGATCTATACACACCAGGTGGACTTAGGAAACATAAGATTGTGTCTAAGGCCAAAGTTCATAATCTTATATGTAATAAATGTGTTGTAGATGAACTTATGTCTACACTGGTAGTGTATTTAAGAATTTTCTCCTGGTACATGTCTGGTAGCTAGACAGGTTCCATACTGTGTCACTCATCTTTAAGGTTCAGTTCATTATAAGGAATGGTCTTCAGAAGCAATTCCAATGCTAAGGATCAGGTTAAAAGGGGACACAAAGGAACAGCCAAGCAAGTGCACAAAGGTTCTGTGTGTCTGGATCCCCCTTTCTGGGTTGGTGGGTGGAAGCCCAGATGCAGGTTCTAGAACTAAAGCTAAAAACACCAGGGCTGGAAAGGAAACTCACCCCCTTGCCAAGGCCCTGGCAATGCTGAAATCTAGAAAGAGGCACAACTAAGATACTATAGTAAGAGGATGAAGTCCAGATATTCAAAGCAAATTTTCTTGAAGAAACTCCATAGCAAAAGGACTGACTGCAGGGGGGAAAACTAGAAGGGAAATTTATGGAACTGGGAATCCTGGAACTAAGAAAACAGTAAGAGCAGCAGGTTAGTGTACCTGGAGCTGCTGCTTCTATTTTTATACTGAACCCGATAAGTTGGGATGAGGCACATGTATAAAGTCTCAGCAGTAGGACAAACACATGACACCAGAGAAATTATCCATGTGAGGCTTTCAATGTCCCCAATGACACCTGACAAGCATGAGTTAACAGAGTGTGAGAACAAAAAAAGCCTTCACTTCCATGACAGGAAAGGACACTAAGACAATTTTGTGATGTCACTGTAATAGTATATTCCAATCAAAGGCAAAGAATTAATTTATGCATGGAGTTCATGTGTGGAGGACAGAATCCAACGTAGGTTCAAATATATCAGACTTCAGTGCTATTCCTTTTCTGTTGGGTTTGTCTCCATTTCCTCATATTCATCATTATTGGGACCAACATTTAAATTCTCCTCAAAAAATGTTGTTCTGCTGTGCTTGATGTAGCTTTTGATGATAGCTACAAAGATGTTCTTTGGCCCCATCAATACTCAATTAATAAATGAAATATGTCAGATTAATTTTCTTTCCTATAAGACTTAGGCTATAGGATGATGACTTCTATAGATAGTAAATGCCCTTGAACTTGACAACTATAAACTTGCCTGTATTAAGCTTAGCCGTAGTGTTAATTTATCCTCAGAAGAGCAGCAGAGCCAAATGATCAGGGTTTTGGGGTTTTTTGTATTTTTTTGGTTGTTTTTTTCACTTTTTTGTGCACTGTTTGTGTAAGATCTTATTCACTAGGTTTACCTTTGTAATGGAAAGGACACTAGGAAAATTATAACCTGCTAGGCCTCTGCACAGTCTGCAGGGGAAGGAGCTGTTAACATTCTCAGAGAGATCATAACTCTTACCATGTCCAGTTCTGTAGGAGCAAGAAGAGGAACATGATAATCATGCAGAGTAGATTTTTATCCCTTATTGTCCCAGGGCCCTCTTAGCTGAGAGTGTGGAGGTAGGGTGGGGAGAGACTGCAGAAAAGAGGGAAGAGAGGGGATTTTTCCACTTAGAATAATTAGTTATATAAAGAATATTTTAGAAAATACACACAGAGAGGACTTTGGATGGAGTGTGATAATCAGTTACCATAAAATTCCAAAATGCCTATAATAAAATACTACAAAGCTCATTTTATTATGGAGCTATAATGTACTCCTCCATGCAGAATTCTATACAATGCTGCTTTAATGCAGTTTTATATGAATAATAAACATCTACTTAAGTACATCATAAGTAAATAATGGTTTTTCATAAAAATGAAAATGTATCCATGTCTTTTAGCATAGTATATGAGAAACCACTCATCCAGAACTTTAGAAATTGTTGAATTCCTTTTGTTTCTAAAGATAATATCAGCCAAGATGGGCTGGTTTATGACTCATGTTTAAGAAAAGAAAAATAAAGTGTTTGGCAGTCACTTGTAATAAGCTTGGAAAATAGTAAAGACCCTAGTTTAGAATTATAGTTTGTTTTAATTTATCTGGGAATAAGAAACTATAGCTCATTTACTTTAATTATCCCCCACCCAATCAGTCCCATAATCTTTTTGTCTGATAACTTTTCCACAAACACAGAATTATATGTAACTGGCAACACCTGAGTAGAAAAAATGCCATTTGACTTTCAAAAATACCCAATCCTGACTCCAATCCTTCTCAGGGCAAGCATTACATTGATTATGAGAATATTTTATAAATAATAATTATACTAACAGAAGTTACAAATACTATGAACTCACAGTATAATCTCCTTAATTAAAGAAAAGTGTTTTTAATGATTAAAAGTAGTTTGTTTTAAATGGACAGATTTCATACTTTTCAAAAACTCTAAAGTCATTGTTACAACTCATCCACAGAATGAAATACACCTTCAAAACCTTGTGAAACCATTTCAAAATGCCCCTGTAATATCACAGAGCTCAACACTGAAGAAAAACGAAAGGCCTAAAAACATTCCTACCATCAAGTGTGCCTTTCAAACTCTGCCACACTCAACCTTCGGAGAAATCTATCACTTTAAACACCTCCAACCATACAATGTCAGATCACATCACATTGAAATAAATTAGACTTTACTTAGCTTACTTTTTTCCTGGGATACTCAGTGAAGAAACTGACACACTGACAATATTTTACAGAAATGTTAAAAATTCTATCTGTTTTCTCTAAGTGTTAAATATTTGGGAGTTAGCCAAAACAAGAATTAAATTGGAGTAAATCAAACAAACGTGACACAAAGAGCCCCTCACGCTCACAGAAACAGTGAGTGTGTGCAATCCCCCTCCGCTGTAGCTTCATTGCACAGAAGACTGTATAAAACTGCCCAGAACTACACAGGAGACAGGCCTCTGCTGTCATAAAATCCTAGTTGTTTCATATTTGGGGCTGACATATATGCAGCTTCTGAACATCTTTTTTGAAATGATAAAGGTTCGAAATCCTATTAGTGACTGAGAGACCACATCATTATGTCTCCAGCCCATAGACTTCCCTCTTTTCAGGCATTTGCAACTATGACTATAAAAAAAAATCAGAAAATCATTATCAGCAAATATAGCTGCTCTGTGTTGCTAGTGCCTTTAGCATAAAAAGAAAAAAAAACATGAGGAATAGAAAATTTAAAAGGAAAGCAAGTATCTAGAACCCTAAGTCAGTACCCTAACCTTGGACATATATTTGAAGCTAGTTGGAGATAGAGAGAAGTAAATAGGATCCAAAAAATCTGACCTCAGTTTGTCTCCCAGAGTAAAAAGCAGAGATCATAGGCCAAAAAAAAAATGCTTTTTATTAAAAAACGTAGCAATGATAATATCATATAGAGCAAAGAATCAGTTCATATAAAATTTAATGTTCTTTGTAGTTCATTTTTATGAGATGATGTTTAATTTTGGCTTAAGATGAAATGCTAAAAAATACTGAGCAGTATATTCCGAAAGTGAAATAATAATATTAACAATATACCATTAAAGCTTTCAAACCATTTCCATACATATTTGTTTACTTGCTCCTTTTAACCCTCTTATAAGGTCATTTTATTATGGAGGAAGGCATTATAAATTAGAGACGTTAAGTGACTTGCCCACAGTCCCACAGTTGAGATTAAAACTGAGGTCTTCTGACTCTCTCCAGTGCTCTTATGGAAAAAGAACTATTATAATATATGTATATATAAAACATATACATTATATATAAATATATATAGCTTACATTGAGAAATTATTAAAATATTTCTGTCATTCTTCCATGTTGTAATTTCACCAACATTAACAATTTCCAGGCACATTGAAAATACCCATATAGAGCTCAAGAAACTATAATATTTAATTTATAGTAAAAAAATAAACTCTTGTTAAACTGAGAAAATTACACATGGGGAGATTTCAGGTCAACACAAAGAAAGATTTTAAAATTAAAAATGGTCCCCAAAATGGGAAAAGTTGGCTATGATCCCCAACCATGAGTTATTCTGATAGAAGGAAAGGGGTTTTGAACATCTCTTAGCACACTATGCCAATGATGACATCTAAATTCCCTTCCCTCTTTGAGAGTCTGACATTCTGAATCATGCCCTGAACTATCTTTAGCAAAACAACCAAAGAATTCTCTTATACCTCTTTGAAGTTGCAGACAATAAGACTGGGGAAAAATTCACTCCCAGAACTGCAGCAGAAGCTGGACCGGTTTTGGAATTAAATAAATAACTTCTTCAGTGAATATCTGCTTTTGTCACAGTCTGTCTACATTGTGAAGTGAAAAGGTATTTAAGGAAAGCACTTCCCTGTAGAAACCACAGGTCTTGCATGCCTGTATATAGACATTTAAAAGTATATACCAACATCAAGCTTTTGGCAAGGTAGAAATCTGACAAAGTTCATTGGGTTGTATAAAAGGGGGAATAAAATAGCACAAGTAAAGCACATGCACATAGAAGGACTTGCTTTGATCTTTAGGATAAAACATATATTTTCATACTTAGATATGATAAAAAGTAGTCCATGTAAAGTGGTATTGTGGTGCTTCAATGTGTCATGCTTGAGAGGGCGACTTTTAGGAGCACCATAGTAATACCAACAACTTCAGTGCCATTTAATTTCTTTTTCATTTTTCCCTCATCACAAATAACAATCATTTTATGCCCTGAAGCATGAAGACTGCACAGCGCCGTAATTTTGCACAGTCCAGGCAGTGTACACAGTTATTCGTAGATTCTCAGATCATTTCAGAAGATAAAGATATGTCCTTCAAATTCTTTCATGTAAGTGGTTTCCGTGAACAAAGTAGGTGTTTCATGAAACACAGTTCACTTTCTTCCATTTAGAGCACAGCTTTACAATTTCTGAATGTATTTGTTTCAGAAAAAAAGGAAATGCTTTATTTCTGAATATATTCTTTGGACTTTATAGAGTTTACTGGACAAAAGTCCTGTTTACCAAAAATAGCCACTTTTAGAACGTTCATTAAAGATAATGAATGAAGTCAAAGTTCCCACCCAAGGATGCACAAGAAGGAAACGTGTATGTTCACAGTTGGAGGAGTTTTATTATGTAACTTCAAGCTGATCAAAGTTTATAGGATGAATGTAACACTAACAAATGGTAACAGTAATAGAAGTATAACAGAACCTGCCATAGAGTGTTTTATTCCTGCACCTCTTCATAATGGCCATTAATGATTACAACATCCTTCATTTTGACATCTCTGGAACATATTGTGACAACCCAAGGTTCCAAAGTACATCCATTTTCTCACCTGATGTCATTTTACTTGATAAAGAATTTTAATAAGTTACCCAAAGTTAAATAACAATAGCACATGATCTTGTATGGGTTCAGGCTCATTCTTGGTCTCCACTTTCCTTCATGTCTCACGGAATTCAATCAATTGTCTGGTATTTTATTATGGGAACCAGTCACTCTCTGTGAAATTATGCCAAAGGGTAATTAGGAACTGACTCTAAGCTCAGTTAATTAGACAGTACTTTCAAAAGAGAGAAAGTAATTCAAATAAGAAAAGACTGTATCGGAGTTCACATAAAGGAAAAGGAAATAAAATTTAACAACTACTACATAGCAAGAATGTGTATATGAATATATCCCCCCCCACGACTTGACATCGGTGCTACTACCTTCAGCTGGACAGATGCTGCTGCTGAAACCCAGGTCAGAGAACTGCTAAGTGATAGAACTGGAACAGAGGCCCATCACTGTTCAATTCCCAAATCCATGCTCTGTTCACTATACTGCCTTGTTTCTCTCCAAAGACATTAGGAGACTTTTCTTTTTAATTTATAAAAATAAATTAATAGAAATCCCACCTTTATCCTACCTATGATTTCCTGTTTAAAAAAATAAAACAAGCACATAGTTTCTGATAATACCCACCTCTCAGATTTATTCCTAACCCTTCCATCTAATCACCCTTCGAGTTTTTTTTTTCATTTTTGTAATGATTCTTGTTCATATCAATTTAGTGCTGCTTCTCCAAACATTTTGCTGCTTGTAGCACTACCATTTTGCCTCAGAGACACAGGGAACATCAGGGACAAGAGCTGAAACACCACAGCATGCCCCCCCAAGGACCTGTAGGTGTTCCCCACCATACCACCATGATTGATTCCCACTGATAAATATTGCCCAAACAATGCCCTTCCTTTAATTCCCATACTACTCAGTTCATTCCCCTTTGGCCTAATCCTTAAAATGGATTGTAAATTCAATTCAATGAATGCCCCAGTATACCAGGCAATTGGTAGTGTCTTGTGAGACCGGAGGAAGGGGTTGGCCAGAACTGAACTTGACTTTAATACAAGACCATGTTCTATTATTGTTTAACTTTGGGTATTTCTCCCCTAGGAGGAGGACAGAGGAGAACTAACCAGCTCCAGGACCAAGGTAAGAGGGGAGTTTTCTTTCAAAAGAATGGGTTCCATCCATTTGAAGGAAACCCCTCCCCCACCTGTTTTTTAATTCCTTTTTCTTTATACTTTTATACTTTTTAACCCACCAGCATTAGCAAAACAGCTTGCTATCTGTGTCTATAGTTAATTGAACATCCACTTATAAATGTTATAGCAGGAGAAAAAATAAAACCTTTGGACAAGTCATTATCAGTTATATGCTAATACATTTATATTTACCATCACCATCAAATATCAGTGCCAGTCTTCCATTAAAGATTAGATTCTTGTATAGGCCTTAGGAAATGGTCATCAACTATTGATTTCTCTGTGTGTAGAATATGGATAGTAACTAGCAATCAAATCATAACAGTAATGGGATTGCAAAATGTTAAAATTAAAATCCAGTGTTTCTATAGAAAATATGTCATTATAAAGAAAAATTTTATTAGAAGAATCAGCTGATTTAATTTAAATGATATATAATTTTAAAATATAAACAATCAGGCTGGACTTCTGGTATGAAGTAGTATAGACTTAATTAGATTTTTAAAGTACTGTATGAAAACTATGGCTAGGAAAAAAAAGAAAAAGGAAGTACTGTTGTCTTGAGCAGTATTTCTTCATGCTTATAGATCCTCTTTCCAGGTTCTCTTTTGTTGCTTTTAATGGTTTCCATTGTTACCTCTCATGTTTTATGTTGTTGTCCATGGAAATCATCAGTACTGCCTTCCTTTGGTACCCTATTTCAAATTGCCCTTCCACAGGAAGGAAAGCCAAGGTCAGAAACAAGTTAGGTCATTTAAAAAGCATCCAGAATTTGAAATATCAGAAGAAAGGTAGACCATATGGATTATGGAGGGACCAGCTTCCAGATCCCATGCAGCTGTAGTTCTTTGCTCTCATTGCCCTCCGAAGAGGCTAGATCTTCTGTGACTGCAATAGATTTTAGGAAAGCTTTGGCTCAGGTAACTAAGACAATCAGGGCTTCCTCAAGAAGAAGGAAATTTTAGGAAGAAGAAAAAATGTGCATAAAATAATGAGAATTCATGCAATTTGTTCCCAATAAATAGTAATCATCTTTCAGAAACACTGTTCTGTGGTTTTATTACAAATATCCTTAAATTTTGGCATCACCTTAAAGTTGGATTGTTGATTTTTTAATGAAAGAAAACCATTTCAGAGGGGTATATTTTTGTTAAAGACCACTGTCTTCTGAAAAGGAATCATAGTAGTTATATGATTAGGAACATACATGAGAGGACACATGAAATAGTATGGTGATTTTCATACCAACACACACTACTGATGTAGACAATGATATGCAATAGTCTCCAAACCCAGAAACCTAAGCACTGAACTTCTTGTGGATAACACATTTCATTGTCACATGTCAAATAGAACCTAATTTTGACTTTCTCACTCACTGACCCCTTTACTTAAAAGTATAGGATATATCTGAGGTGCATTGTTCATCCCTGATTTATTCACTCCTGAATTTTAAGATATCAGATGTATGGATTGTCTAAGCAATCATGCAAGAAAAGTGTCACAATATTTTTAGCAGACTATTTATGTATTAGAATTTGATATCCACACCAGCATTAGTTATGTCAGGCACATTTGTTGTGTACTTTAAATTCTTATGAAATATTTCATGGTATTCTCATTCAGGGAAAGAATTGATGGTGGTTGCATAGTGTCTTAGTTCTTTTGGGCAACCTGAAATTGAAATGAACACAATTTTCTGTTTTGTTTTGTTTCTCAGTAAAGCAAAAAAATGTTAATCTTATATTAATTGTATTCAATTTGTTAGGTATATTAAAATAGTTAATGATGGTGGTCAAATTGGTTACTTAAGAAGTACCCAACTTCTGAGGAGAAACACATAACTGAAAAACTATATAATATGTCCTAGCATTAACACTAACAGAAGCAAATGTAGGTGAGGCTATTTTAAGAATTTAAACATGTGGTCACTTTTTCTTATTTAAATTGTTTAATAAAAAATCAATGGAGGTTAGAATATATTTCTGTTTTGAAATATGGTTATAAGCATTGTTAGTCTTAAAGATAAAGCAGCTTTGTGTTTCACTTAGAGTGGCAAAAACTTAAAACCTTTAAAGGTACATGGACTTAGAATTCTTAGGCTTCAGCTATTTTTAGAGAGTAACAGAAAAGTGATATGCTCTCTTGTTATGAGCTCCCTTTGAATGGCAGGTTCAGACAGCTTCCTTTCAAGATCCTTAGCTAGCAGTCCCTAGATCCTTAATACCTATTTTTATCACTCAATTTTCTTTTTTATTTGTGCCATTCTCCCACCTATTCAAAATCCACACCAGAAGGTAGGATAGATAAAACAAGATCAATTAAATCTGAAAACTTCAATAAGAAAGAAAAATTGAAAGTTTATTTTTTTCTCTCAAGAACTTGATGGGAAATTTAAAGTATTTGCATATGAATGTTAACTAGACATTTTTAGTGAATTAAATGCATATTTAAATATAAAGTAAAATAAATCTTAATCAAGTGAAACCAAACATAGTTGTCATTTAATATGTGTAGATGATAAATGTAATTTTTAATTTCTAAAAATGTGCTGAATTATACTGTTCTAAGTAGTAAATTTCATAACAGGAGTATTTTATAAATGTGATATATTTTATTTCCTGCATACAAGTAGATTAAAACTGAGTTGTAAATATACCATTATGTGGGAATTTTCATCTTACAGTTTGGTTAGAAGTATCATATTTCCTTGATATGAATAACAAATTTGTATTTGATTTTTTCATTTAGTATTCTTTTGTTGTCCACCAACACAAACTGAACTGATGGTCCTTTTGTTTTAACTATCTATGATGTCACTGAAATACCTCTTTAGATCACTTTTATACAATGGACCAAATTGCTTGCCATTATTCATAATGATGCGAGTATCAGTAATCTTATGTCCTTCTTGCCAATGTTTAATAGACCATTTTGAAGCCTTTTTTTAAATTTTTGTTTTGTTTTAAAATGTTCTTTACACAAGATCTTCTCAAAATTCATTAGGTTCAATGGTCAAAGGATTTCCTTTTATTGCCCAACACACTATTCTTCCATTTTAATAAGTTACTAGAAAAGTAGCACATTAAGTTAACTCACAGAGACATCAATTCTACATGCTGTCATTGCATGCCAACTATATTTCTTGTCCTGCATTAGGATTGAGAATGGTATTAAGTACCATAAGACAAAGTTATTGCCTTCCATGAAAGAGAAAAAAATGTACAGAGACAGCATTGTAAAAAATGTGACTCAGAGCAAAGGTGAGTGCTCCAGATAACAGATCATTTAAAGAAACAGGAAATAAAAAAGAATCTAGAGTACCTGGGAAACACTCCATAAAAATATTTAGGAGAACTAGTTAATAAATATCGACTGAATGATAAGTCAATGAGTGATTACTGGAAAATGATAAGAATTTCAGAAAAGCTAAGGAATAAATAAAGGTATTCCTGATGAAGTTTCCATCATTTAAGATTAGAGGCATTTCTGTATAAAATATCTCTGGGACTGCAAGGAAACTAGGAGCCTGGCAGCAGGGAGAGAAGGGCTGTCTGAGGAATTAGAGAGGTTACGAGCCTGGCTCTGTATGCAGACCTGGGTTCCAGTCCCACATTTGTCATTATTAGCCATGTGGATTCAACAAAGATTCAATGAGAATATGAAGAACCTGACAGAGTGTCTGGCTCAATAAACTATAATGAAATTATACTTTAAAAGGTATGTGTAAGCTGAATTTTCGGGAAGTCTTGAATGTCAGAAAAATTAGAATAGAATAGTATCTTGGAGGCAATCATAAATCACTAAAGGTTTTTGGCAAAGCACTAAAAAACAAGCAGAGGCAAAGTTATTCTGATGCTGGGCAGCTAATGGATTGAGAAGGTCGGTGGATCTTGTCTCAGATGATAAAGGTGTTGAGTAAGGTAATACCTGTTTGATAGTAATGAAAATATAAATTTGAAAGATGCTTTTCAGAAACACTGTTTTTGATGGATAATTGGCTAGAGCAAAGGAGGAATAATGAAAATTCAAAGAGGAGAATGAGTTTCTGTGATTGGCTTTGTTATTTTAGTATTTGTTTTTACATTTCTATTTCTTCTGTGAAAATTTTTCTAATCTAACAAACTGAAGTTTCCTTATAATGTTATTCTTGGGGATCCATAATTATATATCCTAAAAGATTAGAACTTAAATCATCAAGAACCTTGTATGTATCAAAATATATCTATTATGTTTTAACCTTGGAAGAAAACGAATATTACATCCTAATCAAGTCATCTTACAGGTTATTTGTACTGTTTTTTAAAGAAAGTTATCTACTATACTTCATTCTTGAATATTTAAAAAGAATCAGATCAGTTGACAAGATTACCTGCCTTTGAAGTTTTGTCTCAGCTTAAAGGGTATTTAGCCAGAGAGGACAGAAATTGCCATTTTACTAGTAAAGGGAATGAATATGAGTCCAAGTTTAATCAAGCATAACCCTTACCAAGCCTGACAAACTTCTCAGGAAAAAGCAAAGTTCCCTTAGAGGGCCATGGAGGGATGAGTAATAGTTTAACTAGACAGAAAACAGTACTAACAAAAAGCAAATGTACCCTAGTGGGGAAGAGCACTGGACCGGAAGGCAGAAGACCTGATCCCAGCTGGGCTTTGGTGAGCAAGTCACCTAACTTTCATTAGACCCCAGTGACCACATCTGTAAAATAAGAAAGCAGAAGTCCACCTCTAAGCCACATTTTTGACTAAAAAAATTTTAGGACTCTAGTTCTTAAGGAAATTAATGGAAGTTTCTAAGAATCAACAAAGGATGGAAAGTGGAAACATGATCCATGGCCCATGGAATGGTGTAGAATTCTGGAAATCTTACAAAGAGAATAAGGAGCATGCACTAGGAGATGGAAGAACCTAGTCAGGGAGGAGGGTGGTCCACAGAGCAAACTACGGACAGGACCAGGTGAGGCATCTGGTGAAAAGCCCAGCACCTCTGACCAGCTCACATTCACTAACTGTAACAGACACCAGTTCTTGTATTTTAGAACTTTTATTTTAGGATAATAATAACCACAATTTTTAAAGTGAATGATATTCAGAGATAATCTGAAGCACTTCACAATCCAGGTAGCGGTGGTCTCACCTTGAACAAAGCCCTCTTTTGTATGATTTGTTCATACATGATGATGATAATAACAGAGCAGTTAGGGGCAGAGACTTTATCCCATAGCACCTCAAACAGGACCCTGAGGTAACCACAAATAAAATAAAATTTATATTATTTAATATGAACAACTGCTGCTTTCTCAATATTATGTAATGGTAACTAAAGAATTTTTGACAGTTTTATTTTTAATTTGTATTGATTTAACATACAGTCCTTTAAGAAGTCCCACACATCATATGCTTGCAGAATAATGACAAATCAAGGCTAGTACCTGGAAAGTTCCTTTCCACTAAAGTACAGTCTAATAATCTCTTCTCTATTATGATTCTGGGGCTATCATGGTCATAGAAATATTTTTACTTCCCTTACCTTTAATAGCCATACTTGAAAGTAGTCATTAATTGATTTTAAAATAAGTTATTAGAATCTAAAGCAGATACTTATCTGTGTTCATGAGTGCCCTTCCAAAGTTCATGAATCCCATGAAACTGTATGCCAGTCTGTGGGTTCATAAGTTTGTACCTTTCTTGAAAAAATACCCATGGTTTTCATCTACTTCTAAAAGAGGTCCATTGCCCAAAGGAGGGATAAAAACTCTACTCTGTGACCAAAAATTGACAAAAAACATAAAACTAAACTGTATGAAATATTTGTTAAATAAAAATCAGGCTCCATGCTAAAATATAAAAATTTTTATTTGTTACAATCTCTAGCTGGTGCTCAAATTAAATTACTGGCAGGCATCCTCACAAAAATTGCAATGTTCCATCAAAGAATCACATTTCTCAGACCTGGTTCTCAAATAGGAATTAGTCAGACAAATTCCAAATAACACACAATTTAGAGACAATGCCTGGAATCCAGCCCAGTATCTACTTAATTTATTCAGTTGTCTTTGATTTACCTGGAGTGTGAAACACAAAGATCTCTCTATGCACTAACTTAATTGCTTGTATCTCTTATCAAAGTGGATTTCAAATGATCATTCTATAAATCATGTTGCATCTGAATTGTCTTTCCACAGACAAAAAATTTCCTCCTAATTTTGACACTAAATTATTGATCAGTAATGCCATATAGGTAAGTCTTGTAATAGCATAAGCAAACTGGAGTGGAAACTTAGTTTCTTTTCTAAAAAAATGTTTGCATAGTAATTTAGCTTAAATTCTGCTTTTAGAAATGAGTGCACAAATTCAATGAAGCAAGAAGAGTCTGGTGCTTGTTTACTGGAAGGAATAATTTGGGAAGAAAAATAATAAGGGAGCTACAAGTTAAGTGGAAAACTTGTGAAGCATTGATAATGCTGAGAATTGGTTACTCTCCGGGCTTAAATAACTGACAAAAGGTAGAACTGTGAACCCAAATGCCTTTCCTTAAGATCAGACTTTAACTGATCTTAAGCCTTTTTAGCCTTTAACTCTTTATCATTTCACAGCCTATTGATTTTTATTTTTTATATTTTCTTGATTGACAAAAGTTCTTTTTCTCAGTGTTATTCATTCATTTTATTCAAAGTTCTTGGGTTTGTTGTAAATTCTCAACTTTTCTATTAATTTCCCCCATCCACTTTTTTTGGAGGGACGTCATTAGTTCAACTACAAAAGTCAAATCTCATGTGATTTTTCACCTTCCTGCCTGTGTATACAACACTTGTGACAATACTAACAACATAAACTTATTTAAATAACAGAATGAATAGTGTATGTAGGGTTATTTTTTATTTTTTATGAAATTACTACTTTCTTATTAGAGTAGTCCTGAAAAAACATTCTTCATATATTTCCCTGCCACATAACAAAGTTTAAAACATATGAATTTTCCAACCTGGAATTTTACTTTAAAAAAAAAAGGATACAGTGAACATGTGTAAAGTCTTCAAAAACAGAATTTTTAAAAATTGTTTCAAAGAATTGAAATAAACTTTTTCTCCTGGGATCTCTAATATAGTTTCCAGACAAGGAATCTCTTTTTCGAAAACCAGAGATATGTACATTATTTTTAATGGCCCACTTAGCAGGACTCAAGTCTATTCACCATCACAATCATTTAATTCAGCTTTAGGGAAAAAAACTCAACTTATGTAACTCAACAATGTAACTATGTGTGAAAACACCAAGTCTTCTCTCTAAGCCACTGAGAGTTCCATTAACCTCCTGCAGATCTTATCTGATAGGGTAGGTCCCCTAATAATTCTCTGCCCGACCTGTTCCCCTCAAAAAGGTAGAAATTTGGTAGAAGCCAAATTCATCATAGTTCCTCCAGTCTGTGGCTAGAGACACAAAACCAAGTGGAAGAAAACAAACTACATAATCAGGAATAACGAATGTTTTTCTGAGATTCTTAAGAGTAATTCCTAAATTCTACCTCTTCCTCAAGTTTTTTAATCAAAAATAAATTTATCTATTTTGGTTTGCATAAAAACAATGCTATTAGACATTATATTATAAAATAATTGAGAGGGCTTTTATTTATGGATTATTAAAGTATTACTTATCATTGTAGAAAATTGTGGGTGGGTGGAGAAATTTAAAGAACCAAATGCAATCCAAATTAATTATAATTCTTCCATAGCTATATTTTTCCATTAAAATATATAATATGTTATTCTCAAATTAAGATCACAATGAATATACAAATTTGTTTCATTTTTTCACTTAACATTATACTATAAGCATTTTCTCTTATTATTAAAAACTTTTGATAGTTGTAAAACATTCAGTCATAAGGATCATTACTTCTTATAAATACTATCACCTAGGGTTCTCCATAAAAATGTAGAAACACTGCTCCACATTCGGAAGAATTTGATATAGTAAGGTTAGGCTTGAGCATCTGTTTTAATAATAAGTGGTTCTGATACTCAAATTAACCTTGAGAACCACTGCTGTGCACCAAAATCTAATTACTTCTCCCATTTTGTCGGGCATGTCAATTGCTCCCAATGTTTTGCCATATAAGTATACTATGAGATTTATTATGCTACTTTGTCAACATCATTGATTAATTTCTTAAGACTGATTCCTCAGAGGTGAACTATTGTCAGTGATTACCAAGGGTAAGAATTGTTTTTAAGCTTTTATTGTATAAATCCATGATTACTTCTTTCCATTTTTAATTCTATCATCAATATATGAAGAAACCCATCTTATTAAGTCTTTTATTATATTGAACATTATTTTTACTTTTATCTTTTCCAATATGAATGGCCAAAAATGAATTTGTATTATTTTAATTCACTTTATTTTAACTCCAAGTAAGGTTGGATTATTTTTATATGATTTGTATTTCATCTTGTATGAATTATCTGCCAATGTCCTTTTTATATTTTAAAGGATTTCCTCAATCTTTTTACATAATTTCTTGTTGATTAGCACAATTTTTAAGTTTTTAAAATACATTAAGTTTTATTGGGGACTATGAAAAAAATCTTAGCATCATTCAAATAAACATTCTGCACATTTTAATACCTGATATTTAAATTTTATAGAGAGTTTAGTATTAAAAGAGCACTCCAGTTAGACCAGCACAAACCTCAAACTGAAGATATTGACATCTTCACCAGCAATTAAATGTTAACATTATTAAGTAAAATGTAACTGAATTTGTTTTAACCAGACTCAATATAATTTTTTTGCTCTAGAAACAAAATATTTAATATTATGTATGCAGATATTGACTAAATCTAGGGCTTGTACAAGATCTGTTCAGAAAGTATCCAGCCATGTATGAACAATAAAGACATTTATTGAAGAAGATACAAGAAACATTGTACACAGGACAACGATGCCTCAATCCCCTTCCATGTAAGCATCTTGGGACCTCACACAGTTCTCCCAGTCACCATCAGCTGCCCCATCATATTTGCCTGAAT
Source organism: Trachops cirrhosus (assembly GCA_028533065.1). NCBI lineage: Eukaryota > Metazoa > Chordata > Mammalia > Chiroptera > Phyllostomidae > Trachops > Trachops cirrhosus. Next base: position 66,387,094 of record CM052543.1, read on the forward strand.
CTCACTGATGATCTGAAAGCTCTTCCCATTCAAAGGTGATTTCAGTTTTCGGAAAAGTCAAAAGTCACAGGGCACAAAATCTGGGCTGTAGCAGAACTGGGTGATTTGATGTTTCACCAAAAACCTCTGCACGAGATGTGATGCATGAGCAGGCTGGATGAAGCTGCCAATCACCGGTTGCCCATAGCTGTGGCCTTCTGAATTATCTGAATAGATTCTGCAGAAAAATGTTCAAGCTTAATGCAAAATTTGATGTAGATTCGTTGCTCTACTTGCTCAGTCAATTTGAATGTGATGGCCCCACAGTACACATGCTCACTCAACGACATCTACCACCCCCACTGACTACTACAGTGAAATCAGCATTGTTGACACATGTGTATTCCAGTCCCTTCTCATTGACTGACAGGTTACATCAATGTCATGTAAAGTGTTCTCACTATATTAACAATGGTTGGACTTTTTCTGGACAGACCTCATATATCAGTTCTTTACAATAATATTCACAAATCCAGGCAATCAAAAAAATACTTTACCAAACTTAAACTTTTAAATTTTTTCTCTTATTTAGGAAGACATTTCATCAGATGTAAACTTTAAAACCTCACCAACAGAAAAATTACAGTATAATAAATATGGTCTAGAAGTAACTATAATGAGTATGGCATAAAGTAAGCATAAAAGCATGTTCACATCTATAGATTTTAATGATAAATTATGTGGAAAGATAGAGGGTAAGAGGTAAATATATGGCCTGAATTAAGTATGCCTATAATATCTTAATTTGCACTAGTTTACCTAAAATTAATAAATTGAAAAGTTTAGTTCTGTTAGGTCCTATCCCCAAACCTTTGTTTTATGAGGTATTTCAATAAGATTGTTGGTAACAAAAATGGTTTCAGATGCTAGGGTAATAAGGCATGGATTTTAATAATCCCAAATGCAATTGAAGAAAATTTTAGGAATAAAAATCCTTGGAAGTTTTCCAGACATCCTGGAATTTGCCCAGGTGAGGGTTTTCTTTCCATCCCTGAATCAAGTTCTCCATCATCTGACTGTTATGGGAAAAGCTATAAATAGGTTTGTTTGGTTTTTTAAACCTAGAATTCCCCTGTGGCATAAGACAAAGGCAGATAAGTAAGTGACCTGTGTCTTTTTTCAATCTGTAAAAGGTCTTTGTCAGTACACATGGGATCTTAAATGTGGTTTAGCATCCGGCAATAATATGGCCACTTGTTCTTCCTCTCTTCAAATATTAATTGGAAACAATCCATTTCAACTGAGTTTATTCTGGAAAGGCTGCATTTAGTAGAATAAAAGAAATCATTAATGTGAGAAAGAACCCACAGTATCTTCTTCTCTTTATCTCTTTGGCATACCACTATTACAGCTTCTCTGATTCTTAATAAGGACAAGAATTTCCCTTATTATCAATACATATTTCTGAAAACTATGTCTGAAATTCATGAAAGGGATTCTGAAGGGATAAGAAAATGTATTGAAGCAAGGACCTGCCTTCTATGCCCCTCATTTGTCTGACTCCTTATAACTGCCTTAGGCTTGCTTACAATTACTCCTTCAGAGTTTCTTTTTCCTTTTGCCTGGATAAATCAAGGATAAAAAATTCCTTTTAATCTATTTTTAGCAAAATGGGTAAAGTAACTTTATATATATATTTAAAGTCATTTGATGATTCTTATTATTAATAACACATAAAAACATGCATTCCATAAAGCAGAACACATGTACTAATGGTCCTACATATGTGGTTTATGCTGCAATTTAAATAGAAATTTAAAGAGGCTGTTAGATGTAAACTGGTTATATTAAGATTTTACATCTTCAGACAAAACTGCCTAGAAAACAGGCAGTTTTAACAAGCAAAGAAATCTTGAAATCCTGAAGACTATCTCTAGATATTAATTACAAAATGCTTTTCATACACCATTAAAGAACAACTAATTTTATATTTGATAGTATAAAGTGGACTTTCTTGAGGGACCACATTTTCTGGAAGGAAAACGTGAATTAACTGTGAACTGGGCAGTGAATTATCTATTGGTCAAGTGTATTACATCAACCAACTATAGACATACATGCACACATACATGGAGAGCAGTGTGAAACTAAACTGTTTTTACATGGCCTGTTAGATGATGTTAGAAATACAATGTCTTAGAATAATTTTGTAGAAAGCTAATTCCAAAAAATTTTCTCAATGTAAAGCTTTTTTTCTTTATCCATTCTTTTATTTTGCTTTTTTGTTTTCTATTGTGCTGTGAAACTGTCTTTGGATATGGCTAATACCCCTGTTAAATAACCCTCTCATGAAATGATTTTAGTTTTATCAAAGGGATGGTCTAAACTAGCACATAAAATAATTGGGATGTCACTTTATTTTTTTAACCTAGTATGAACATTAATGCTAGAAAAGTGAATTATAAAAATAATTTTCTCCAAAATAAAAATATTTTAGCAGTTAGGTTTAAATCATTGAAAGACAAATTTAGTTTCTTGTGAATACAGAATAAATTAAAACTTTTACCCAGCAGCATTTTTTAAAAAATAGATGTTTCCATCATCATCAAATATTCTACCAGCAGTTCATTCTGGTCCTTTTGGTGATTAAACTGACAACCTGATATTGTTTGCTTTAGGAAGTATATTAATTATTTTATGCCACTAATGTGACAATTATTTGGGAGTGTGGGAATAGCTAATTATTTAATTAACAGTTAGTAAATGGCAGTCTAACTCTGAAAAAAGTTAATACTCTCAAAGTGTGTGGTTTACTAATGGGAAATGTTGACTCTTCAAGTGGATCAGACCATCACAACAGGAGCATCATGGAAAATGAACATTGATTACTTGAAATATTACAAATACATTTTAAGAGAATAAACACATTAATAGGCTGATTATTAGTGAAATAAGCAACACTTATTAGTCTATTGAATGATCAAGTTCAAGTGTTACTCATTAATATGGGGTTGTTTTGTTTTATTTTTTAAATTTATTTGGCATTCAGTAATCACCAAACTCAGTATTTATCAAATAACATAGTAGAAACTGTACCCAAATTTCTCAGTATCTCAGTCATTCTCTAGATTTAACAGAAATTACATTAAATGCTGGGAAAAACTCTTGAAAGACATAACTTACTTTAAAACTGTAACTTAAAGTAAGAAAGGAACCAAATGCATGGGAGGCAAAAGCCCATGAAAATGTTTTATAAATCCTTTCATAGAATAATTAGAATATGTTACCTCTATCCCCCTGTAGAGGTTAGTTAACATGGAGAAAACCTAATGTAGAGAATTTCTTTTACAAAGTTCACATCACATGCACCATGACTTCCTAGAGTTCAATTACTTAGTTTAAACAAATTGGCTATATGATTTCAGTTTTCTAAATAGCATGTAATGACTTTAAGAATCAACACAAAATTCAAATAAAACACTTTTCCCTGAAGGCTGCCACTACCTTTTTCCTAACTATCCTGTGACTTCCAGCCAGGACACTGAACCAAACATGGAAATCCTAGATTCTGAGACCACCTAACTCAAGCAAACAAACTAAGCTCGCAAAAGTAATAAAAGGAATAATAATTAAGCCAGACTTTGTTGTCAGAAAATCAGTGCACAAATTTAGTGGCTGTTTGTTCGTTTTTTATGCCATCATGCTTTTCCTTCTGGGAACAAATTTTCATTTCAGTCTATTTTAGATCATTGACATTCTCGGCAAAAGATTTCAAGGCCCAATACTTTCTCAATTACTAGTAAATTCAAGTTATTACTGTTTTCAAAAAAATCCATGTAATTGGTTGGTGATGTCGGTTATTTGACAATAAATGAACTGTGAAAGTAAACAGCACTAAATACCACATGTCTAATATACTTTGAAATTAGTCACAATTGCCTTTGGTTTGGACTCTGGTGGAAAGGGCTGCAGGATGGCAAAATGAGAGGTTTATTTAGCGTCTGGGAGAAGCTTTTAAAGGAGCTTAAGTCCTCATTCCTTCTAACATCTTAACAGCTGTGCAGTTTCTTACAAAATATGTTTTATCGTTTCAAGAAATGCTGTTAACCTCGCAGTTTTAAAACTGAATGAACAAGGCCTCTTGGACAAATTGAAAAACAAATGGTGGTACGACAAAGGAGAATGTGGCAGCGGGGGAGGTGACTCCAAGGTTAGCCTCAATGTCACCAAAAGCGGGTAAACAGTATGTAAAGTAATAGGTGCATCTGCTGGGAGACTTACAGTTTGGACCTACAAATACCATCAGAATTGCTAGTCAAGTCCCTTCACAACATAAGTATGCAATTACTGTCAAAGCAAAAATATTTGCAATCATTATCAGTTTGGGGGCACAATAACAAACTTAATTAAAGTAAGTCACCAAAAATCTATAACTCTGAAGAAGTCGTGGATCAAATATTGTAGTTCTATAAACTTTGGTCTTCAAAAATCAGGAAAAAATGCAGTTTTTGAAAGAGCAATTTGGCAAAGAGAAGAGAGCAGAGACGGTATGTCTTTCTTGTTCACCAGAAGTTCAATGAAATGTTTTGAAGTGATAGTAATAACTTTACTCCACCTAGATCTGTGTACGTAACAGAAGATTATTTCTCCATCTAAACCCCACAAGCTTCCATTAAATAATAAGTTAAAGAAAATCAGAGATAGTCGTGAACTAGAAATTTTTGGTCTCCTTAAATGTATTAAACCACAATATGATCAGACTATAAAAACAAGAGCAACTCAGCTTGTTTTTACTGCTTCAGTGTAGTATTTCCAGCTTCATAAAATTGTGGATTTTTTCATTTCTAAACAGCGTCAAAAGAAAAAGAGGCATACAATGAACAGAACATACTACCTAGTGTCCGAGGGCTCTTCTTCACTACAAATGACCTTGAAATAGTCCAGAGATGGGAATACACTGACTGAATTTTCTTTTCTTACCTACCTTCAATGGGTGTATATAAGAATATTGAAAATATAGAAGTATACAGTCTTGTCTTCCTTTTAAAATCTAGAGGACAGCCCAAAACAAGAAGTCCTGCTTCTCTTCATGTTCTTAAGTGGACTATAAATTCTCTCACTTGGCAACCCAACCCACAAAAATATGCTGTTTTCAGGGAGTACCTGTTAGGTAGATGGCTGCTAAATTTACCTTTTTTCAACGCTTCCCCCACTCCCCGTCACTCCAAATCTGAAGAGCCTTTAAATTCAGTTTACTTTTATATTCCCATTTAACAACCAGCCTTACTGCAGGACGAGGAAGGATAAATTTTGCCAAATGAATATTCTGGCCACAGAGGGAGGCATGAAAGCAAAAGAAACAACAGAACTGTGTGGACCCAGTGCTGATCATCCATCTCCTTATTCTAAGAGAGAATCCGAATTCCTGGAGAAAAAGAGAACAGAAAGGCTAGAGTCCTTAGGGCTTCCTTTGAGATGGTTCCCCTTCAAGACACCTCCATTTGAGAAAAACCAAACATGTTTTTTCTTAAGAGATATTAATTCTTTCATATTTTGGATCCCTAATTTTCCAAAAATGTTTTGATGGTTTCCATAAAAATATAAATAAATGTGTGTACATATGTATGTATACATAGAAAATTATTTCAATTTACACTAATAATCTATTTCTTCATGAAAATTAGAAATGTATAAAAATGTGCTCTAATAGCATCAGAAACAAAACAAAAACAAAGATATTGTATTTCATCAGAATAACTTTACTTGCAAATTTTATTTCTTTTTATCACAAATAGAAAAGAAGTATAATGCTGCTTACCAGATCAAATTTTCCCCCAAAAAATGAATAATGAAGTCCTATTTTAGTATATATTAAAGACTCTTTCCAGAGGAAAAAATAAGCAAGCAGCAGCAGAAATGTATACACATAGTAGAAAAATATATGCAACAAAAGTCATTTTAATTTATTGAAATAAGGTGGGACAACTCAGTTAGATTTTAATCTGTTTGCACCTAACACATTGTTTGCTACCTAATGGACATGAAGTAAATATTTGCTGAAATAAAGCAAATAAGAAATAAATATGAGTTTAACTTTATAATTTTCAAAAATCTAATTGCTTGTTCTCATAGGTATTTGGTACACTACTTTCATCAAACATGAACTACAAAATTATATTCTAAAATGTTATTTCAAATTTTAACAAATAATTTTCTAAAATGTTATGAAAATTTAACCTAAAATGTTCCCCCAAATGAAATTGCCTTATGTTGTACTTTCCCTCAGGAATTTTGTTTTCATACTAAAAAATATTCCTAGTAGCTTGAATATTGACATATTATTTACTATCAAGATAATAGGTGGTTACAGCCTAAATGTTAATAATGCCCAACTCTTAATTTGTAATAAAAGGTGATATTTATATGGCTGCTTGACCTAACTTAGTTCAAAGTAAATTACCAGAAGGCAATTGCTACTTTTTCAGTTTTGATTTTCACCTTCTTCAAACAAGGTAAATAAAAAGCAAAGCGCTAACTTAGGACATAAAGAGATTGTAGGCCTTCGTTGAGTGTAAAGCCAAAGCAGAAGAGCCACTTAAATACTGTCAGGGGAAAATGCCCATTCAGAGATCTCAGCACAAGCACCCTGGAATCGGTGTTATCTGAGGTCCAAGTACAGAATCTCGGTAGCAGAAATTAAGGGGGAAACCACAGAAGGCTGCTCCACATGAGAATAGGTTTAGCTTATGAGGAGACCAATAACTCACATTCAGAGGATTGTAACTAGGGAAGACATGTTCAGCCTTCTATTCAGCAGCAAATATAAAACCTCCGTTTTAACTGGGTCATGTCACCAGTATCTTTGAGGAAAAAGAATTACACACTGTCCTTCCCCTCAAGGAACTTATGATTTAGTGTAACCGACAGCTGAACTATTTAGAGTCACTGTGGCCACTTCCAGTCACAACCTGAAGCTGTAAAATAATTAGCACCACCTCTCTCCTGAGAGACACTTCCAGGGCATGAAGTTCTGAGCAAGGCAACCCTCAGCCAAGAGTCTTCACACTGAAATTAAAAATTTTACAAAAGAAACAGGGGAAATGTCCTATTTCTTAAATGAAATAAAGTAGAAAGGGATGAGTTGGGGGGTACTTAGTCATTTGTTTGAAAACTCATTTGATGTTAATATTATTGCAATGTGGTGTTTTTTGTGATGATCACAAGAAATTCATACTAATTCTTGTGAATAAAATAACAGAAGTTTACTAATTGACAGTGAACCAATTTAAGAATATCATTACAATGTCTAAAACTCATTTTCTCCAGTGATTAATCTGTTATGGTTTAGACTGAGCACAAACCACATGCATGCAGAATTGTATGCCAGTTTTTTATGTGAATTGTTTAATCTTGGTTCAAGAAAGAAAATTTGGCAAATGCCTGTATGCACCCGTGATCTGTAAAATTGTTGATTTTTTTGTTTGTTTTATACTTTATTCTCCTTATATGTATATCAAAGTAGTCACACTCATGGATGTGGATATTCATTTAAAAATCATTTGGTAAGTATAATTACCAAAATAACACATCCTTCAGGAATTATATTAGATCACATAATACCCAGATTTTAATTTGGTCTTTGAAAAATACAGACTATCCCTGACTTTAAAATATGTTATACTAATAAATGGCCTACTTTCCTTCACCACAGAAAGGGGGCCCAATACAAGAATACAGGCATCATTATGGAAAATGTGAATTCATAAACAGGGTAAAATGTGGTGAATGAAAACAACTTAGGGGAGCTAACCCTTGGAGAAGAGAAGGAGTCTCCCAGTAATTAATTACTTGCTCAGTGCCTGACATTCCACCAGTTGACCATTAAGTTTAGTTAATAGTAAGTACCTTATATTCAAAATTCCAATCTAATCTTACCTCTAAAACCAGGCTAGTGGAGTGAATCGCAGAAGAGACAAGAGACACAAGGGAAAAATAAAGAGGGTTAGGAAAATTAAGACTTGAAGAAACAGAGATAAACTAAAAGCAGTCTTTATCTAATCCTCAATTTTTCCTTTATCCCCCTCCCCCATCGAGAAGAAACTCGGAACGCTTTTACTTTCTCTTTCTTTTCAGCATTAAGTTCTCCTCCTCCCACTGTACCTATTCAAGGAAGGTAATATAGGCTAATATAATGTACTTACACAGGTTTAAAAAGGCTTTGGCAAGCTTGCCTGAGAACATAAACACTCTTATGGTTTCAGCTAAAGAAAAAAGCTTGTTCTGGATTCACAATAATTTAAACATAGCAACTTTACAGAGCACTTACTCTCAGTGGGTACACTAGTAAAAAAAACTGTTTTACAAAGATAAATGAAATGTGACTTTTGTTTTCAAGGAGTTCACAGTTCACCAACCAACCCGAAGCATGTTTTTGTAATAGTCACTTCATAAAGAGGAGGGGAGGGGTGAAGTGTGGAGGGGGAGGTTGTATAGAGAGCCACTAATTAACCATAATCCTCACTCTAAATTAACTATAACTTTCCCCGCCCTAAATTCAGTTTTTAGTAGAAAGTATTAAATCATGCCCATGTTAGATTTTAATCCACCAAACGATATTCCAATTATGTGGCAAATTCATTATTTAGAAATCAGATAAATGAAAAGAAAAATATATTTTGGAAACATTATCAGCACCAACAGTATAAAATGAATAGGTTTTAACTGTTTAGTCTACCTGTTAACCAGAAAATTCAAATAACCAGAAACCCCATTTCCTGAGTCTTCTGTTGTTAATGGTTTTAACTGCATAGCTAGTCAAACCATTCCTAGTTATGTGAATAGATAGGTTAATCTCTCTGTGCCCTGCTTGGTTCCTCATTTGTAAAATGCAGGTGATAATAGTAACTAAACATGTAAAATGCTTTTAACAATGCCCAGTATGTAGCAAGTGCTCTGTAAATGTTAGCTACCATTATCATCATCATTATAAATAGTTTTGTAGGTAGGTTTATGGAATTCGTCCCCTGGTAACCAAATAAATGCAAGTTATGTTTCTCTGAAGACATTCAACATTTTCTAGAAGAGAGGCTTTAAGACATATAGCCAGACAAAATGACTGTGGCAACCTTAGAAATGTCAAGAGGAATGCAACATGTCTCTCTCTCTGAATGTTTATCAAACAAACAAAAAAAAACCCCACACACAAAAACAATAACAACAAAAGATACTAGGAGTTATTGCTTCCCATCCATCTTCTTACCCTTTATTTTGTATACACAGAGGTTAACGTGGGAAAACAAAAACAATTCTTAGCTTCCTTGGAACATTGATACTGAGTGATGTCTGACCCTTTTTTCCTTGAGACTCCCTATGAAACATTTAGTGTTGAAACACTCAAAGATAGTAGAAAAGAAAAAAAAACAGGATTTTATGGTACAAGGAGTTTGTTTATTTATCAAAATCTTATTTACACCTAACCTGTCAGGTTTTTATTGGTAAGACTTAGTAAAGTATATAATAGTCACTTCTCTTTGTACTTCAAGTAGATTAATGTGGTCAGCACAAGATGGATGAAAATTGCTTCTGGTGATATTATATAAGTTAAATACTGAAGTTCAGAAGGAAAATATCAGCATGGACTTATACTTTAAAATAATAATTTACATATGTCTGTTTATAAGGACCTATGAGGTGGAGTCCAGTAACACCTGAATCACCCTCCCCTGTCAGTTGGGTCCTGGATGAGAGAGGTGAAGGAATCTATTTAATGATGGACACTGCAGACATCCTTTTCTGCATAAACTAAAATTCCTCTATCTGATAATAAGGAGGGTGGGAAATGAAACCAGTCCTATCTAGCTTCTATTTAAGTCTGTCTATCAACCCGCACCCACTTCCATTAATTTTGAAGGAGGAAGAAAGTAGCTCTGGAATTTGAATGGCTCCCATATTCTTACTGGGAAATTATAAATGCTCAAGAAACCAACCCAGGCCAATAGTTTTGGATTCACAGTAATTGCATACATTTTATTTAAAAATCCTCCCTAGCAGTATGTGCCTGTTACCTAAAGCGATGGAGCAGGCCCCAGTTTTATGTCTGATTCTAATCCTGGGCCTACAGTACAAGACATAGCAACTACTGTGGCCTCTGCTCTGTCACTTTGCCATGCGATTCTAATGTAGTTTTACTTGAATAACATAAAATAACATATATAATGTTATTTATGTTATTTTCCACGTGAAGAACTCCTGTAAACCTTGCCGTTTTGAAACTCAGTGAGGCAGGCGTCTTAGACAAGCTGAAAAACAAATGGTGGTACGATAAAGGTGAATGTGGACCCAAGGACTCTGGAAGCAAGGTCAGTCGCTGCAGTTCGGGGCCTACTCTTGTGTTCACAAAGCAGTAAACGGGAGCAATTGTCAAAAAAGTATATGGACTCAGTAAAACTAAGCATTTTCCTATCCACTATACCTAAATTCGAAACCAACATCATAAATTTCAGCCACAGGGACAGTCTTTTCCAGAAACTGCAACCTGCTCCCCAATATAAGGCTTTTAAATAAATTAACTACAAAAATATATAAAATAATAAAAATAAATAAAAATTATGTTATTCTCAAACTTACGTACCACTAATAAAAGAAATGCTTTTGAGTTAAGGTTTTGATTGTTTTGGAGGCAAGGACCATGAGATACATTATTTTAAGAAAAGATGTATTCTCAAAACAAAAAAATGAGAAATTGACCAATAGTCATTCAGAAAAAGACTTTAAATATTAAATATATCTTATTCAAAAGTTCATTCTTTTGTCACCATACTGCCAACTATTCCATTTTAGTTTGAAGAGACCCTATTATATTTTTGTGCTGACATATCAACAGAGTGAGCCTTTCAAATCTGTTTTATAAAAATGATTTAAATAAATCAATATTTATGAATAATAGCCTCAAGTTCTAAGATCTTTTGTTCATAAAATTGTTCCTAGAACAATGCAGGAACCTATAGCCCTGATTCTATTGAAAATAGTACTAGAAACATTTGCATTTTAATTCTAAAGAAAAAAAGTAACTTATCTGTGAATCTAAGTACTGCATAAATTACACAAACTAATAGAATGTAGTAACAGTGCTTGAAAGCCATAGTTGAGGATTCTTAGAATCTTATTTTTTCTGTATATTCTTTTAGAAAGAAAAAATAATAGATAGATAGATAGATGATAGGAGATAGATAATTGCAAGACTAAATAAGTGACTGGCTTAAATGGCAGAGCCTCAATTATTTAACAAAGAGACAAAGTAATGTTAAAAGCTCCATTTTCAGGGCTTATCCCTATATTTCAATCACATTCATCTGCCTTTAAACCAGAGTAGAATGAGACAAGCTCAGCCAAATAATGACACAGTCATCTCAAATCCTTATGTAAAATCTGAGAAGTGCAAATACTTGAGTGACTATTTTAAAACTGGCATTACCCTAAACTTGTAGCCCAATCAGTTGGCGTCATGCTGAGTGGACAGTGTGCACAGTACATCTTTGGAATTAAACTCTCTCTTAATAAAATTATTTGTGTACCTAAATCACATTTTGCACAAAACATACCGCTGAGAAGATAATGGTCAGAGGGCATCCCTCATGTAGTCTACCAAAAATACTTTTCAAATAATGTTATATAATATGTATTTTTATAATTTATTTTAAAAGTTCTGAATTCTTGTTATAATTTTAATATCTTCCAAACATATGCTTGTCTATTTCTGAATTTATTATAAGATAATATGTATACTGGAGAATAATATGTCTCAAATATTAACTAATTATGCATTTTTAAGTGGAAGTGGAATATTTTTAAATCAATAAAAACAGTTATAAATTTGTCCATACATAATTTATTTCTCAGTTGACCATGGTAACTTGTGTATTTTAAAAAGTTATCATTAAAAATCACTTATGTGATGCATATGTAATTATTCCTAAATAGTAGGTAGCATGTAAAATAACACCTTTCAGAAAATTTCCCATATGGATGTGACTGAAAGGACCAGTATGTGTGCCTGAGCACACTATTTGCATATATTTGGTAAAGTATTGATGAACAAAATGTGAAATTGCTAGCTTAAAAAATAAAACTTAGTTCATTAATTAGGAAATGTGAAGTTAGATTTATTCAAGAGAAATTTCAAACATGAAAATATGGTTAAATGGCAGGAAAACCAAAAGAGGTCCCCTTTCCATGTGTTTTAAACACATCCTTCTCAAACTTAACAATAAAAAGCCCATTCCCCCATCCTAGTGAATATATAAATGCTTATCATGGCAAATATAGTGGTCTTCGTTGCATAGTTAATAATTATAAAATGTTATAGATTTTATTGAATGTATTTACACCCAATTTTTTGGTAATCACCATAATTTCACTTCTGAGCATTGTAAACTTTATGTTTAAGTATTAAATATATATCAGTGATTTATACGTGTATATAATTTCAGGTTAAATTGCACATTTATGTTAATTAGCTGTTTGGATTTCATGTGTTCTTTGACCTTCTGGATGTGACATTTCCACAGCTAACTGAAGTGTGTTTATCCCCCACAGGACAAGACGAGTGCCTTGAGCCTGAGCAACGTGGCAGGCGTCTTCTACATTCTGGTTGGCGGATTGGGCTTGGCAATGCTGGTGGCTTTGATAGAGTTCTGTTACAAGTCCAGGGCAGAAGCGAAGAGAATGAAGGTGGCAAAGAGTGCACAGACTTTTAACCCAACTTCCTCGCAGAATACCCAGAATTTAGCAACCTATAGAGAAGGTTACAACGTATATGGAACCGAAAGTATTAAAATTTAGGGGTAGGATTTAGGGCCTACTACAGTGAGTGGGTGATGCATCCTGTAAACGCAGTGTTGTGACCTGTCTGTCCAGTGGTGGTATTGCTTGCTTCTACTTAGAGCTTTATATTTTTTTAAAACCTCAGTGCAAAGTGGACGGGTTTTCTTTGGCTGCACTGTTCGAAATTTTATGTTGCCAATAGATATCTGCATTGAAAGGGTCAGAAAGATAAAACAAACCAGTAGAAATGCTCTGTGAAATGATTTAAACAGTATGTTCTACCCACAATTTGAAAGAAATTGGAAATTAGATCTGGGTTTCCTTGTAAGCTAATATTCTCTGGGACAATCAAATTTTAAAAATACATGTTAGCAAAATAAGCATAAAACCTGATTCAAATGATCAAAGCTCACTGTTTCTCAAATAAGGATTTCTGAGAAATAATATGTGTAAAAGCTCCAAGGCATATACTCAAAGCTCAACAAATTTTAACTCCTATTCTAATTTGCTTTACATTAGCCCTCATTCTATATTTTTAAAGAGTAAAACCCAGTCCTTCGCTCATCTGACAGTAGTCCTTGAGCCAGACCTTGAGGTAAGAGTGATCATCAGGATATAGATTACAATTCACATTTATTAGATGAAATTCACCTTTTATGTTCATAATATCACTAAGGTGAGCAGACATTTTAGGCAATACAGCAGTTTCTCCATCACAGATGTCAGCAATATATGTGTTCTTTAGGAGGAACACAGTAAAAGATAAAAATTGCCATGAGTTATTACAGGTTTTTCTCTATTGCTTCTCAGTAAGCCAGATCAGCCCCACTCCCGTGCTCTCGTTGTGTCACAATGAAAAAGATAATTCCAGGCATTCAGTGAAATACAGGAGATGGAGATCATTTTTAAAGAATTTAAATGTCCACTACTTTTTTCCTCTAATGTTTGAAAGTGGTTTTAAAATAAGATCTAAAAGCTTTTGTTATTTCTCTTCCTAAAATCGAGTCTCCAAAACACCTTTTCTAAAATTGTATATAGTAGCCAACTAAATAGACTGCTCATTCTGATGAAAATGACAAACGAGCCTTTAAACCCACAAGAGACATTCTGAGCTTGATGTGCCTTGAGGTCAAAAACCTAATATAATTTTCATAATAAGATCTATGTAATCTGAGGTTATGCCAGGTAAACGTGCTTGATTTTAATATTCATTTATTCATATGAAAGCTATTGAAATACCTATATCTTATCTAATTGCTTTTATCCATAACCTAGAAATCAATGACTGAATATAACTGCACATAGGTAAGCTCAAAGTGGCTCTTTCTCAATTTTGTGGAAAAGAATTATCACAAAAACCCTCAATTCACTCAGATCAGAATGTTTTGTGCATGCTGTTGAATAGCAAAACAACAAACTAGGATGATGTCAAAGTTTCTGGGCCTTTATAAGAATGCTTTTATTTCAATTAATAGTTACAGAATTGAGGAGAGGCTTTGCCAAACTGAGAAAAACAATACCTGACAAGTTTTCAGAGCTAATTATTTAGATTTCATTTGAGATAAATTTTATAAGGTGTTCTATACAAAATTTTTAACCAGTTTATTAAAACTAACTTTTCCTTGGCATACCAAAACATTCCAACCACCAGCAAGATCCAAGGGCAGAGAAGCAGAAAATAAAAGAAAAAAAGGAAGAAGAATATTAGAAAATTTGGGAAGGAAATACTTATGGATGTCGGTTTATTACAAAGTTTTGGGGATTTGTTAAAATGTAAATCCCCAGGTTATTCATATACAATTTACATGTAATAATGATTTTGGAGTTGGAACCTGGCATTGCAGGTCCTCACATGAATGCCTCTAGAGCTAGGTTGAACTTTTAAGAAAATAAATTTCATACAAAAAATAAAGCATTCATATCCATATGACTTGAAAAAGCTTGGTAGAATTCAGGGTAAATGAAATGAGCTGCACCTGTGTAGAGAAGCCTTGAAAGTAAGTTATTTTTGTTACACTCTCATATTAAATGGCTTTTTCCTTTCAAAAACTCTATTGGCCACAATTATGCAAATATTTTATAATTTACATAATATTGTCCTCAAATCTCAAAAAAAAAAAAAACCTGTAAAGCCTTCATATGTGGTAGAATTCAACTGTACAAGGGACCATTCCCTCAAGGACAACACATACAATCAAGGCCATGGCCATTAGTCACAACATTCCAGCCAGACACAGACCATATGGAAGCTTTCTTTAACCAAATAGGAATTTTTAAGAAAGTTTCCCGGTTTGAGCAACCTCAATAGATTCATATCAACATGAACAGAAATGACCTTTTATGGAAGTATTGGAGGATACAGTACAGGAAATAAGAATGCTGAGAAATAAGAATGCTGAGAACTAATGATGAGATATAAAGAGAAAAAAAGGAGTTGACCAAGATTTATTAACTAACACACTTGGTTGTATTAATCTACAGAGAAGGAGAGTACTCAAAACTGTGTGGAATCTTTCCTGCTTTTGATCTTTTCCTTTCCTTACAAAGGCAGTCTAGAAAAAAAAGGAAACAAAAAAATATTTCATGGCAAAATCCTTCGGCAAAAATTCCATCAAAAAATCACACTGCTTTTATTCATTGTATTTTAGTATTTCCTCTTCAAAAAATTAAAACAGAAGTAAACTACTAATTTAAAAAATAATTATCTATTTTACTTAATATTAAATGTTGAAAGGGAATCTGAAGAAATAAATTCAGACTTTGGTCTTAGTTTGTTTTAATTTAGCAATAAGTGGGTTTTCTATAAAGATTGTATCCTCATTTCTGATTAGAAGATAGGTATTACTAAGACTGTTCACTAAAGCAGAACTATGATAATAATCTGGTTTTTATCATAAATATGTCATTACCTACCAATTTGACTTCAGCTTTCTAAGTTACCAGGGTGACTGATAAACCTTTACATTATAACAGTTTTAATCTAATTATTAATTTTATCATTTAATATATAACTATTTAAATATGTAAATTTCATGGCAGTAAATACAAGAAGGGATTTCCTGAAGAATTAGGCTAACTTAAATTCACGATAGGGAATTAAGATACTTTATGTGCTTGAGAAAGTTATTATCTAAGCCGTAACAAATTTAGGGAATATCTTGTTTACCTCATTTTCCTCAGAGTTAGCATTAAAAGTCAGCTCTAGAAAGGATTTAAAGGCAAAGAGGGAACAGTAGATTTACATAACACTGCCTGTCTCTCCACTGTGTAATATTATTATCTGCTACCTAATATGACAGAGAACAAGAATTTAATGAGGATTTCAGAGACCTGACCCTATCATTCAATCTGGGAAGTTCCCCAGTGATGACCACTCATGAGGTATTGAAATGTGCCCCTTTTAGTGCACCTCCTTAAGCACATACAGCTTCTTAATGAGCCTTCACTTGCATATTAGGCATAGAATGAACTTTATGTCACCAACTGTGCTGTTCTGGGTCATGTCTATAATGGGTGTGAATGAAAAGTGTTTGTGGATAGATCTGTGTTCTGAAAACAGGGAAATCTGTCATGAACATTCTATGTATATAGTTTGTGTAGACAATTCATCACAATTTTAAGAGTATAATCCTTGCAAAGGATTTTATAAAACCTTGTAAAGACAATTTGTGGCAAGACAAAAAGACTCAAAGGAGCTTTTAAGCTGGACTAGAAGTACTAGTTAAAAGATGTGCCCTACCCAAATTTACTTAACAAAACCTAGTATGACAATTTTCAAATGAGTTCTTAAACAGGAGGACCACACACTCTAGACTGACTCATTCCTCCCTAAGTTGAGCTTCCCCCTCCCCCACAATACCAGTTTTCACATGACCAAAAGAATATGGAAAAATGCAGATGTCTAATATTGATATTTTGGTGTTCGTTGTGTCACATTTTGTTGAAGAAACAGAAATATTGTAACACTCCACATTCTTTCTGTTTCCTTTCCATGCAACCCAGCTGACCTTTTCTGAAGCCATAAGAAACAAAGCCAGACTATCCATCACTGGGAGTGTGGGTGAAAACGGCCGCGTCTTGACGCCCGACTGCCCAAAGGCTGTACACACTGGAACTGCAATTAGACAAAGTTCAGGATTGGCTGTCATTGCATCGGACCTACCATAAAAACCAAAAAAATAATTGAGTGCCTTAATTAAACTGTGTTGGTGACTGACGGGAACGCAGTCCTGAGGGACACGCCTCTCGCGGGTCTTGGCTAATCCAACCAACCGTTCAGCTAAGAGCGGGAAGTACGTCCCAATGCCCCGGACAGCAGCAGCAGCAAAGTGTGCATGAGCTCAGCTCGGAAACCCAAACTCGGATTTTATATCAGGAAAACTCACAATTTAGGTTTTCTCGGGGAGTGGGTGGGGGGGATCTGGGATGGGTGTATTAACAGCAACAAATTTCACTCGAGTGGACTTAAAAACTAATCAGACTTGTGAGTTAGCACATCAACCGTGAAGTTCTTGCTCGGAAAGGCCTTGTTCTTCATAGCAAGGGGTGAAATAGTTGTAGAAGTCAGCGAACTTGCTAACCTGTGTCTCCAGAACACCCATATAATCAACGGAAAACCATCCAGCTGAGAAAACAAATCACTAAACTGTGATAAGAAAATGATAAACAAACATGTAAATCCTGTGAAAAAAATTTAAAGGACGTATTTACACTTACTTTGGAGAAAAATACTGAAACATGCTTGCTTTTTAACTGACGTAAATTCCGTAGAGGACAACACGATTCTTTTTTCTAACCATCTTAGGGAACAATACATTGCAATAATTGATATAAATGCCATCACTGTAATAAACTTTAGAGACTTTTTTAATAAAAGGTGTTGGTCATCTTGTTTGCTGTAACCTTCACTCTGTCACATGAATCGGTGTCCACAGATTGCATTTGTCTCACCACCAGGAACAAAAACAAAGTGAAGACATTAACATAAAATCATCAGTCCGCAGTGTAGAATCAAGAGACTACGGGTCACTCATGGTATCAATATTATTTATACTCTTGTTCTGTGTACAAAATTGTGGTTTTTGTACCCACCAAAAAGAATAAAACAACAGACATTCTTATAATATCTACAGAGCTTAAAGTTTTTTTTCTTATCATTATAAAAGTTATTTGAGAAACTATACAACTGTAGGAGGGGTTGTAAAGTGTGGGCCATATTGGAAAATATAGCTAGCCCGTATTATTTTTGCATACTAAACTACCCTCTTTTACAGATCTTTGCCTCATTAGCAGGTTAATGTCAAAGGTGGAGTGTTTGAATTGGGGAATTAACCATTGTCATAACAGCAATTCATAATAGCAACATACTCTGTAATTGTGTTGAAATTTTACTTGACTGTATTTTGCTGCATAAAATAATGTGTCCCTTTGGGCTTCTGCCCCCATTTTCATGATTCCATTTAAATCGTTTGAAGGCATTAATAATAGTTTGTGGTAGACAACAAATGAAGAATATATCCTTGTTTTCAACTGGATATTTTGAAGAAAATTATACCATGTTTATTTACAAAAGGCACCTTATGTTATGAATGGATTAAATTAACATAGAACAAAAGAAGTTATAGATCATTTGAAATAATAAATAGTATTATAATACAAATAAACATCACAACACTTAGAGATCACAATACTTGACAGAAAGCACAAGTTAGGATTATTTTGGAAGTCTGGCCTTGAAGGATAAGTTGTTTTCATAGGTGGAGAAGGCGGTAAGAGCCTTATGGATGAGCAGTGGCCCAAAGCTGTGCGTGTCAGTGGCTTGTTTACTGAATAGACTGGAGAGAGCTCAGGGTGTGTCATCATGGAAGATAACATCAGAAAAGGTAAAGGACTGATCACTTTGCCTCAGCACTCAAGATTCCCATTCCCCTTTCAATCTCTGTGCTGCAGTAAAAGCAATCTGTAAAAGTGTTAAAATCTATTAACACACACAGACACACACACACTGTTCCCTCAGGAGAAATTTCAAGTTCTTAAGCAGAGCAAATCAGTCTCTGTATGACCCAGTCCTTATCTATCTCTCGAAAGACTTCTGTCACCCTTACCGAACCTTTATCCCCTACAAATGAACCTCAAAAGCAGCACATGGGACACTGCATTTAGTATTTCTTCAGTGTGTAACTCTTTCCTATCTCCTCTTTTCCTGATTAACCTGTACTCATCCTTCAGTACTCAAATTGAATTTGACCTGCCCTGGGAATATTTTCATCCACCATCCCTTGCATACAAGACTGAGTTAGGTGCCCTTTTAATGTTTTCTCCCCATTACTGCACTTACCATACTGCATTGTAATTGCCTGTGTACTTGTCTGAATAACTACTAGACTGTAAGCTCCTTGAGGGCAGGGACTGTGTCTATTTTGTTCACAGTTGTATCCCCAGCACCCAGCACAGTGCCTGGCATATTGTAGGTGCTTAATAAAATATTTGTTGAATGAATAAATGAACTGAATTGAATTAATTTGATGAAGTGGAAGCAGAAAGACACCTTTCCCCGTTAACAGTCCCTAGAGTGTGTATTAACTATATAATGAGACAAAATGAAGGCTGAAGCTTGGCTGATTTCATAACCTCAGAGCTACCTCACTGAAAGGAGTACCTAGAAAAAGAATGAAATAAAGGAAAAAAGAAAACAAAGAAGAAAAAAAGAAAATAAGAGAGAGAGATGACCTAATGAATTTTCTGATCCAATGAAAGAAAATCTATGTAATTGTATTTAACTGTGGAAAAATTTGTTTAGCTAGAAAGATTGTCATAAGGTAATTAAATAACCCCAAACAGGACTTTGCTTTGATTTTTAGTCATACTCTAAAGCTATCTTCCATTTACATCCTAGTGAATTAGTGTTGTAAAGTTAAGAAATTCTATTTCAGATAGTTTTATTTCTATATTAGTTACAGTATTTTATGCTAAAATTTGTACATTCCTTGTAGAATAATTTTTCCAAAAACAAATTTATATTTGATTTTAGTAAAAAGAGATGGCTATCTGAACTCCAGTCTGAGGAAATGCTACAAAGCTAGGAAATGTGATTTTAAAATATTTACATTTAAGTTAAAAACATGTTAAAATATTTATTTCCATGAAGTAAAGAACTCAATTACAAACCAAACAAGATCACCATCTACTGCAAAATTTCCTGAATATATCAGGCAAAGCCAAGTTTGAAGCTATACCAGCTAGTTAAAAGTATATAATGTTCACATTTGAAAGATATAAAGAGCCTCACTCTACTCAATAGCTACTCATTGAAAGTGCCAGCCTCACTGTCCCTGCACTTGCTTTGGCGTTGCTTCTGTTGCTTGGTCTTCATACCTGTAGACCCTCAACTCATTCCATTTCCCTAAAGCATAGCACATAGTAGGTCTTCAATGCATATTTGTCAGTGCATAAACGCAACTGTATATATTAAGTCAGTATCAGTGAAAAAAATGTTCAAATAATATTTCCAGAGAAGAGAATACCCCTATTGTAACACCAATTAAGTGCCATTAGGAATAAAATCTAAATGAAAGTGATATCCAGGAGAGTTCCTGAAAAGACAAATTAAAATTGTGCAGATTTGTTTTCTTATTAATATGATGCTGCATGAAAAGTGTGCTTTCTATGCACATTCATAAAGAGGTTTTAATTTCAGATAGTCCAGTATGCTAGAGTACTTAGCATTTGTAAAACAAAATGCAAATGTAATTGATGGTGTGTTTATATATTTTCTAAACAGTATTAGTAGTTGTTTCAAAAAAAAGAACTATTCTTTTTTAAGAAAATATGTTGATAATTTATGAAGAGAAAGAGATGAGATTTGGACATTATATCTCAAAAAAACAGCAGAGAACTAAATTACTTTCATGAAATAAAAACAACCTGCTTTGATTTTATCTTTTTTGGGGGGAAATCTTGGCAGAGGAATGAGGGAAAATAAAGTTAAGGGGAAAAATGAGATTAAAAAAGCAGAAATCTTGGCCATAGGATTCCCTTGAGTGGTCAAAAGAATTTATGAGAACAGGGGTGTTTAACATATGATTTTTCCATTGTTAGGTGTGTAATGTTTGATTTATTCCTCTTCCCATGACCTGCATACCTCCAAGTTAAATTTTCCTACATTCCACAGACTGGTATTTATGGTTGGATTAAAGTAGGGAGTCAAGGAGAAAATTCTAAGTCCCATGTTTGGGTTGATACTAAGCCAGAAATAATCCTAACTATATGCCTCCTTTCCACAGAGATGCAGAAATCTAGATTGGGACTCATCCTTGTACATGGCAAAAAAAAAACATTAATATGATTTTTTCTAGATCTGAAGAAGATGGTAGGTTAAAAGGAATACAGAATACATAACTGTTTTTAGCCACCTGTGCTGACTGCGAAGTGCTACAAGCAGCATAAAAAGCATAAAACATAGGTAATTATTTAATGATATGTAAGATCATGAAATATTCTGTTAAATTATAGTGATTAATTCATGGTTTGAGTGAAGCAGTTATGTAGGAGTTTTATAATCCTGTGATCTCAAATACAGAGAATCTGTTTAAATAGATAATTATGGTTTTCTTCACAGATTCCCTAAATTTGACCAACACTTCTAAAATTCCTAAACATTTCAGCCATTTAGTAATGGCTGAAAACTGTAGAAAGTTATTTCTGAAGTTGAATATGTCTGTAGTCATTGGCAATCAATGATTCAATGTATGATTGGATGAACTGATTGACTACATGAATAAAGGAATGAGTAAGTGAACACCCTCTAAAGAAGTTAGTAATCCTGACTTGTTGACAGTAAATCCTCAATAAAAATTTGTGGAATGAATTTTTTAAATGAAATAAAAAATAAAAAAGGTGATCATTGCCTATATAGAAATTTCTGCCAGCACCTTGAGATAATTTCCTGAATAAATGTGAGTGCTTTCAACATTTTTTAACGTGGAAGGTATTTGGAACAATTTAGGTCATATCTGCTTCCATCTACAGATTTACCTAATCTTCCTTCAGTCACCTAAAACTGTTGCTGTTTCAAACTTCTAGAACATGAAAATTGATGAATTCCATTGGCCTAAGACTTTCTCCGAGCCACACTTTCCAACAATATTCTCTTTTTAACTCTAAGCACAATCAAAGGCTATCACCATCATTAATCGAAGACCTCCATTAGAACTGTTCAGAGCTTCAGAATCTTTGGGCCTCAGACCTGCACAAAAACTTTTGACATTTTGATTTGAGTGTCACTTGAAACTTTCAACCCATTAGGCCTACATCCATGCCATCACTGGTCACAGCCTCACTTTGAAATCATCTCAATAATATCTCTCTCATCCCATATTCTTCTGCCAATATTTTCCTGCCCTTCTCATCTCTCTCCCTTTTAACTTTCCATTGCTTCCCTCTCTCCATGACCTTGCCATCATTCTCCTTATTGGCCTCAATATAAAGTAAGGAAATTTCCAACATCCTCAACCACTCCCTAGTGCATTGTCCAATCTCCTGATAACATCACTCTCCTGATTATATCACTTTATACTATAAATTTAGGGGGGAAAAGGAATGGCAATTCTTACAATTATACCTTTGACACATAAATAATGCCCCCTCCTTTTTGAAGTGCATGGCATCTAAATGGTGTCAAAATGGACTGTTCTTGTGTCCATTTGGTCTTCTGACTTCTATCTCATTGCCTCACATTTGTCAAGGACTATGGTGCTTGGCTTATTTTTTTTTATACCCTAAGTTTTATTATCATCTTGAGTGACTTCAAGATCACTGCAGTTCCTTGATTCCCATTGGTCTTTGTCCCTATCTTATTAAGTCACCCATACCAATAAACATGTATCAGGCCATATGATTATTTTCCTTCTCATCTTACTTTAGATGATGACTCAGTTCTCTCCTTCCTTTCTTACCCTAGTCACTGAAAGAGTGGATTTTAATTGCATATTTGACACCTCTATTTGGTTCCATCACTTCACCAAATTGTCTTTCCCAAGGCCACAATAAACATCTTGTATCCACAATAACTAAGCATTCTCAAAATGCAACTAAACCAACTGTTATTTTCATTCTTTAGTCTTTCTGCTAGTCCTCGGTTTCTTCCTTCTTGGTCTATTTTTTGTTCCTCCTTTCCTCCAACAAACTTACATGTTGATGTTACTCAGGGTTATACCTTGTGCCCTTTCTCTTCTCATAGGACATATTTTACCTGGTTAATCTCACTATTATCAAGATGTCTACAATCACCTATGTATTATTAACCCAGAAATCTCTAACTTCTAATCTAGTTCTATGTATTGAATTTCCTACTGGTCATCTTTATTGACTTCTCAGTTACCACATGTCAAACTCATTTTTCACTTTACATGCCTACTTCTCCTTTAGTTCATGTCTCAGTGAGTGACACAGCCATTTATCTATTCTCCCAAGTTAGAAAAGTGAAAATCATTCTACAAACTCCTTTTCTTTATTACTCTGACCTCCAGTTAATCAACATGTTACATTTCTGGTATCTCCCAAATATGTCCCTACTCTGTCCCTTTCTTTTCATCCATATTATGACTGATTTAATTCAACAACATAATTGCTCACTGTTGTTACAATTGTCTCCTAATAGGTATTCTTGCTCCTTGTCTCACATATCCCCTTTTGGTCCATTTCTTTTATTTTTTCTTTTTTAAGTTATTATGTATGTATGTATGTATGTATGTATGTTTGTATTTATTTATCATCCTCACCCAGAGACATTTTCATTTGCTTTTTTAGAGAGAGAGAGGAAGGGAGAGAAACATGGATGCAAGAGAAGTATGATTGATCACCTTCGTTTGCAACCAGACTAGAGATTCCCACTGGGTCTGGGGATTGTACATGTCTGAACTGGGGGTCACACATGCCCCTGTGTAGACTGGGGATGAACCCATAACCTAGGCATGTGCCCTGACAGGGAACTGAACCCACAAGCTTTCAGTTATCTGGCAACGCTCCAACCATGGAGCCACATGAGCCAAGGCAGATTTTATTTATTTACTTTTAGAGACAAGGGAAGGGAAGGAGGAAGAGAGGACAGAAGCATCAATAGGTTGCCTCTCACACGCACCCTAACCTGGGACCAGCCGCAACCCAGGCACCTGTCCTGACAGGGAATGAAATGGAGCAACCTTCTGCTTTGTGGGAGGATGCTTACTCAACTGAGCCACACAAGTCAGGGCCCCTTTTGGTCCATATTCTACATGGCTGCCAGAGTGATTATCCTAAAGTACAAATACGATCCTGTCACCTTTCTCACTCATAATTCAATATCCATTACATAAGGCCTATGAACATCTCTAGTATCTTCTCTTACCTACTTTCCACTCCATTAACATCAAATTAATATTCACAGCTTCAGGTGTCAGAGTGCTTCCTATTTTTTCCTTTCTAAAGTTTGCCAATTTTTACCTCTACTACCTGGAATGCCCCTCTTTCAGACAGGATTTCTAACTATAACTAACAGAACCTACTCTAGTTCAGCTATGCAAAAAGTAAATTTATTAATGGATACCAGACAGTTTTACAGGAACTCTGGGAAAGACAGAGAATCAGGCCTAAAGGCAGAGCCACAAAGAACAATGCCCAAATTATGTCACTGATCCACACTCATGCCATGTCCAGCATCCAGTGAACAAATATATCAGAGCAAGGACACTGAACAAGGGACACTGCTGCCAGTGCTTCTGCTTCTCCTGCCTCTGAAGCAGGGTGCCTGCCTAGCAGGCTCTATTACGTTCTCAGTACATGGGTTCCAGGTGTGGCCTTTTTCCAAGTCAATCATTAGGCAGGAGTATCTAACTGGTGGTGCCAAGTCACAAGCCTGTGACCTACATGAAAGGGAGAGAGGGAAATAAAACACTGGCTTACACAATAGAGAAACATAAAATAAAGGGAGATAATTGAAAGAAGCTTGAGCAGGCAAAGGTGTTGTATATATCTTATATTCCTTTATAGCTAATTCCTATTCATATACCAAGAAGCAATCCAGAAATCATCTTTTTAGGTAGACATTCCTGATTCTCAGTTTGGAAATCCCTCTTTTTAATTTTCCTATGTCCTGTGCTAGTCTCTATAATAGATACACTACTGTTACAGAATTATTTCTATAAATTTCTCTACTTCATCTCTCTACACATTGGTTTCGGAGGAACAAGGAGCAGTGAAAAGAGCTTTAGAATAAGAAAAAGCTAAATATAAATTCTTGTTCTGGCACTTACTGCCTTGCCTCTGGAAAAAGCCTATTGTTGAGTTTGTAAAATGGGAACAAAAGTACCTAGCATTTGATGCTGCTGTGAAGTTGAGAATGAGTGCCTATAAATTGTTCGTCACAAAAGTTGGTAGTAGGAGTTCAATAAACGAAGCTGTGTTTACTTCATCTTTGTAGCTATGGGTTTCTGCTTATGCCTAGGAAATAAAAAGCTGCAAAAAAGGTCACTTTCATCCTATTAATGAAAAAAAGCCAAATAATCTACAGAATTATAACTTTTCTCGTGCTAGAAGAGAAATGTTCATGATATCATTTTGGTTACACTGAAGTAGTAATTTTACTAAACCAATTTTTCACAGTTTGCCTTACATCAAAGTGCTGACATTTTATCAGCACACTTAAAACGGGTAGATAGCTTCTTCTTATCAGTTTGTTTAAGTGCCTACCCACTATTTCCAACAAAGGAGAGAGAATCTCTCCAACTTCTTTATAGAAGACATCAACCACAAATGTTATTTGCACACATAGGTGATTTTTTTTAAAGTTTAAACTGTTTTTACAACCATTCAAAATGTTATAACTAAAATTATATTTAAAGGCTTCAACAAATCTTTCTTTTTTGTCGACAAATGTCATGTTAAAAGTTTTACTGAAATATGGATTTGAATCCTACCAAACTTTTTCATATCAAGTATTTTAAAGTAATGACGCACTGTTTTGAAGAATGCACATGCTTTACTGGAGCAGCCACCCTGACGCTGTCTCAGATGCCTTTGAGGAACATATGTGCCCCAAAGGGATGGAAGAATCTAATGGGTGTTTACAAGGACAGACATTCTTTGTGCTGCAGCTAAGAGCTCTGCTTTGTAAAGCCTGTCTTCCCACTCCACTTCCCACCCATAGACACCACAGCAAGACCTTGAGTGAGGTTAGTGACCTTGGAAATGCCCTGCAGCAGTTTTGGGAGCCTCTTGTCCACTATGGGCATTATGACACAATTCAGTTGGTTACTAAACTAGATGTCCTAAGAACCAGCCTCCTTGGCTTCATTTATACCTATTGGCAGAGCAGCAGGTGCCAGGTGAATCAGCAATGACTATGCGACTTGCCCTTCAGAGATGTCCCTAAGGAGGCAACTCCTGATTTGAGGCCCTTCGCCACCATGCCTAGAGCTGAGGTTCACTTGTCATCCATTCATGAACACCTATTATGAGTCATCGCCCTACAAGTACAATTATAATGCCAGATGCTAAGAGCAGCCCACATGACATCGTCCTAAATCCCTCTAACAAATAAAACAGTAACAATGGAGGTGGTGGTAATTGCAGCAAAAACTGTTATGGTCCCTCAATATCTATTTTTCTTTTGGAATAATTGAACCCAAATCCTTGATTTTTATCTAGGCACATAGCTCACTTCCATGTTCCTTCTGTGCCATGATTCTGTCACTTCACTGTCACTTGAAAAACTGGATGTCTCCTAAGGACATAGCTTCCCCTATAGCCCTCTCAAATGAGACATTTGCTCTCCAATTGAGTCCAAAGGTAGGAAGCATGCCTCTCCCTCCTTATTGTTGCCACTAGATTATTATTCCTTTTTAATGTATTTTTATTGATTATGCTATTACAGTTTTCCCAATATTTCCTTTATCCCCCCTGCACCCTGCCCCCCCAACCCTCCAGCATTCCCCCCCTTAGTTCATATCCATGGGTTGTACATGTAAGTTCTTTGTGTCCTCTGTTTCCTGTACCATTTTTATCTCTCTCATCTATTTTATGCCTACTAATTATGCTTCTTCTTCCCAGTACATTTCCCCCATTCCTCTCTTCCCCCTCCCCACTGAAATCCCTCCATGTGATGTCCATTTCTCTGATTCTGTTCCTGTTCAAGTTGTTTGCTTAGTTTTTGTTTTCATTGTTTTTCTTTTCTTTTAGGTTCATTTGTTGATGTGAATTTGTTGTCATTTTACTGTTCATATTCTTTATCTTCTTTTTCTTAGATAAGTCCCTTTAACATTTCATATAAAATGGCTTGGTGATAATGAACTCCTTTAATTTGACCTTATCTGAGAAGCACTTTATCTGCCTTCTATTCTAAATGAAAGCTTTGCTGGATAATCTGGGATGTAGGTCCTTGTCTTTCATGACTGCAAATACTTCTTTCCAGTCCCTTCTTGACTGCAAGATTTCTTTTGAGAAATCAGTTGACAGTCTGATGGGAACTCCTTTGTAGGTAACTGCCTCCTTTTCTCTTGTTTCTTTTAGAATTCTCTCTTTATCTTTAATCTTGGGTAACTTAATGATGATGTGCCTTGGTGTGTTCCTCTTTGGGTCCAACTTCTTTGGGACTCTCTGGGCTTCCTGGACTTCCTGGAAGTCTATTTCCTTTACCAGATTGGGGAAGTTTTCCTTCATTATTTGTTCAAATAAGTTTTCAATTTCTTGCTGTTGTTCTTCTCCTTCTGGCACCCCTATAATTCGGATATTGGAACATTTCAGGTTGTCCCAGAGGTTTGTAAGTCTCTTCACTTTTTTGATTTCTTATTTCTTCATTCTGTTCCGGTTGTATGTTTATATTTTCCTTTTGTTCACAATTATTGCTTTGAGTCCTGGTTTCCTTCCTGTCACTGTTGGTTCCCTGAATATTTTTGCTTTATTTCATTTTGGGTATCTTTCATTTGTTTTTTTCATTTTTCGACCAAGTTCAATCAGATCTGTGAGCATTTTTATTACCAGGACTTTAAATTCTCCATCAGATAGGTTGGCTATCTCCTCATTGCTTAGTTCTCTTTCTGAAGTTTTGCTCTGTTCTTTCATTTGGGCCATATTTCTTTGTCTTGGTGCACCTGGTAAGTTATAAGGGGGCGGGGCCTTAGTTATTCACCTGGGCAAGGCAACTCTCCTTGCTGTGCTGCAGCGCTGCCTGTGGGGGAGGGGCCAGAGAGGGAACAGTGCAGCCTGCCTGCTAGTCTCTAGTCCCACTTTCCAAAGGACTCTTGTGAGACTGGAGTTTCTTCCACCGTGGCAACCCCCTGCCATAGTCCACAGTCAGCTCTGACGCTCAGTTTTGCCTTCTGCCCGCTCTGCCTGCCTCATCTGCCGCCTCGCCGTGGTTTTTCTGAGTCAGCCCGGCCTGGCCTGTGCAGTCCACCACCTTACTGGTTTAGTTGTTTTGCTTGATTTTTTAATTTCTTGGTTGTCGGAGTTCCATGCAGTTTGATTTTCTGGCGCTTCTGGTTGTTTATTGATTTTAGATTGGTTGTTATCCTCCTTTTGGTTGTGCAAGGAAGCAAAGGGTTTCTACCTACACCTCCATCTTGGCCCAAACTCATTATTTCTTTACTTCCTAAAAATTCTGCTCCATTGGAGCACATGCCTTATGATTATACCATCTTTACCTCCATTTATTACAACGAACAACCATCTTCCTGGCCACGTCTCATGTACTCGAGAGGTATTTTAGCCCCTGACTTTCTCTTTACCTGCATTCTTGTCACAATTCTTAGTGATTTCAGTAATGCACCTAGAGAAGTCATCAAATTTGTGGCATCTCTAGTCCTTGCCCTCATCTCCATGGTCCTCTTTCCAGCACATGGTGCTGCGGTAACAGTCATGCAGTCCATGTTTTTCACTCTTCAGAGGCTTTAAGGAACACCACACCCTGCAGACTGCAGTGGTCCTCCAGAACAGATGCTGTTCCTTCATGATGAGCTGCCAAACTAAACAGCTGTGGAAATATCTAACCTTGGACTTTTCGTAGAATTATAAATTACCTTATTGATTGAGCCATTTAAGGTTGGTTTTCTACTTAATTGCAGTCAAAGGCATTCTAAATGATGCAAAACATAGGTGAAACAGATGTATCACTCATTATGAAGTAACACCCAAATTTGCATTAATACAAAACATCTCCTTCACTGGGAATGAAGGATTGGAAGTAGTGCATGAGTTCAAGTGAAACAATGTTGAATTTGGGATAGTGTGTTGACAATGGAAATGAAAGTGTACAGAATAAAATCTTTAGAGGTAAAATACACAACACGATTGGATTTCTGTGTGAAAATCAGGGATGGGTCAAAGATGAATGTCAGGCTTCTAGCTTAAAGACCTGGGAGAAGGATGTTATTATTTAATGAGTTCAAGATCGGATGCATTGAGTTTGATGTGTCTGAAACACTTGAAAAGAACAGAATAGAAATCTGGGTTAGAGGTTTGGCTTGGAGAGTCAGTATATAAACAGTAACTGAGGCCTTTGGAATGGTTGAGCATCTAAGTGATAAGTACAGAGCTATAGTTGCCAAACCTCAGTGTGCATGGGAATCACCTGAAGAATCTACTTAAAATACAGATTGTTGAATCCCATCCCATTTTCTGACTCAGTAAGTGTGATGGTTAGTTTTTTGTTAACTTAGTTAACGGAATCTGCCCCATGCCTCTCTCATACCTTCTGGTAGTTACCAACAAGGACATTCTTTGGCTTATAGTTGCATCACTCCAATCTTTGAATCTAGCTTCACACAGGGTCCTCCCCTGTGTGTATTCCCATATCAATGTCTCTCCCTCTCATTCAGATAACAGTTATTGGATTTAGGCTCCACCCAGATCCAGTATGACCTTGACTTATGATTACATCCATAAATACTATTTCCAAATAACATTACATTAAGTACCTGATGTTCAAATTTCAACCTATCTTTTTGGGAGATAGTTTAACCCACAACAAATGGTTTTGGAGAGTGGAAGAGGGTAGACTAAAGAACCAGAGTAAGACTGGCAGAGTGTTGAGAGCCCAGAGCCCTTGTGAATCCAGAGTATCACCAATCTGCCTGGATATGTGAATTTGGAAGGGGAGTTGGACTTGCAAGTGCTGAGGATAATAAACACTTGCGGTAAGCTGGGAGGCTTGGGGATTATAGTCACCGAGTTGGTGTTTGAATTAGTTATAGAGGAGAGGTGGCTCAACCAGAATACTGAGACAGAACAAGTGATTGAGATGAAGTGGAGAAGGTGGAACTGGTTATGCAGACACAGAACTAAGTGGCCAAACCTTTCAGGGATTCTTCATCCAGACACTAAAACTACCTGGGAACTTCCTAGGATGACCAATGGTAGACAGATAAGTTAATGAATGTGTGGCTGAGAACAGTAATGAAAAGAATACAGTGATTTTGGGTGTCCACCTCAAAAATGCAGGGTTTTTTTCTTTTTTCCATAAAGGAGTGAAGGAGCAATGATCTGGAAATAGCATAGAAAGCAAAGAAAACTAAACCCAACAACTGATCCTGAGTTTCATAGGAGAGCACCAGAGTATACAGTGTGGTGTCCGCCCTGCCTGGTTTCAGGAGCCGTAACCCTCCGTGGCTAAAGCTGAGTGAGAAACCTCCCAGAACTGGGAGGCCTAAGGAGACAAAACTTATTTCCCTGAACATAGGCACTGCCTGCTCTGCTTTTCCCTTCAGCTTGGTTGGATAGTCAATGACGGGCAACCATTCTCTGAAAAGAATGGACCTAAGACAGACACAATCACGTGGGAATAAGCCATCAGGGAAGAGACTCAAGGGGCTGTGGAAGTGAGGGAGTGCATAGGAGAGCATCAGAGTATACAGTGAATATGTATGAATTAAAATCCTTGTCACTCTTTTTACATGTAGAATTACCAAGAGAAACATTAGATCTAGGTCAGGACATAGATCATCTTTAATGCGAGAGAATCCTCCAAATAGTAGTTACCTCAGGGAATGCAAGGCCATGCCAAGTTCACTTCTGGTGCAAGGGGACACAGTACATCCAAAGGGACACACTCACACAACACACATATGGCTGCCACAGCCATTCCTATGGTTTAGGAGCAGCGCTCAGACAAGTAGGGAGTGAGTCATAAGCTGAGCAGACTGATGTTGACTTTAACATATTTATTCAAAAGCTCCCCAAGGAGACTTTGGAAGATATAATACCAGTTTTATATGATAAAATATTCCAACTTTATTCAACAAAATTCATTTTAATATTTTTAAATCATGGTAGAGAATTAATAGAAAAGATCAAGTCTCTAGATCTGAAAAAGCTTTGCTCCGTTGATTGTCACGCTAAGATAGAAAATGGAAAGATCAAGGATGAAAGCAACATGATCAAAGAAAAATAGTGGAATAGTTGGAGAGCAGCTCAACATGCATTTAATTATCTCGGTAAAAGGAAATCTTAAACAAAGCAGGACTTTATACTTAATACAAAAGGAAATGGGAAACTAATTTCAGGTAGGACACATTTGTATTATCTTTAAGTTGCTTTCTAGTTTTAAACTGCATTTTCTTATTATTATTGTTGCATACATAGTGAGTTAAGCAGGGCATATATATTCGATGGAATAGAGAGAACAATGAGGCTCAGAGACACCTACTGTCCTGCATCACCGAGCTGATAGTGAAGCTGGGGCTGGACCTGTGATTTTTCCAATGCTCTGCTCCTCTTGCACTTCTTCATGCCCTGTTTATTCTCTCAACACAATAAAAGCAGTATTTTGGGGAAATGTATTCTGGAAAGTGTCATACAGGGAGAGAGAAGAAAGGAGCTGAGACAGAAGACTGCTGAAATACACCTTGCAAATGCCACCATGCTAAGGACTACACCTGAGGGAGGAGAAGGTTGATCTGAAACATCGAAAGACAAGACAGGACTTGATCAACAACTTGGGTAGAATAAGGCAAAAAACTATGAAGCATAGGCAGGCCAGGTAACATTCAGCCTATTTTATAGATGAGGAAATCAAATCACAGGGCAAGTTAAATGACTTCCACAAGTAGTAAGTGGCAAAGCTACAACATCTAACTACACCTACAAGCTTTCAAGGCAAAAGCTTAACAAGGCAGTTTCCTTTCTTCTAAAAAGTAGGCATAAGATGACTTAGCTCAGGGGTTGTTTTGAGGAATAAATAAAATAATGTATGAAAAGCACACAACACAATGTCTAACACAAATGTTAGGCCCGCCACCCCCATTCATCATTATAAGGCTCTCTTCCAGGCTCAACCCTCATAGCCCACAGCATCACTTGAAATAAGCTTTCAGACAGTTAGTGTAGGCAAATTTTATTTCTAGGGTAGAAGCATTTATTTCAGTTATAGAAAAATAACCCTATTTCAAAGTCAAGGTAACTAAACAGAAGTATATTTTTCCTTGTATATCCACACTCCAATATCACATATGATTTCAAGACATTCTTAAATTAACAAGGAACAAATGCAGAATCAAGGTAGTATCTGTCAACAGAAGAGATGTATTAAAGCTTACATACGTATCAGCCCTGGAAATCAAAAAGTACAAAGTGATCTCGTGCAGTGATTCTCAACTTTAGTGTGCATTAGAATCACCTGTATAGTGGAAAAGCACCTTCAGGGCATTGAAGGCAAATCACCAGGTTAAGCAAGTCCTTGGTCTTAGAATAAATACCAATGGGACTGAAGATAAAAACGCTGTTCCTCAGGAAGAGACAAGGACAAAATACACAATACATAAGATCAGCCACTTATTTACTGTGCAACTTCTCTGAGCCTCAAATTAAGGAATAAGAGTAGGTGCTATTCTCAAGAATTGTTCTACAGATTAGGTCAGACAATGCACAGCAAATGCTTCCCTAATTCTAACACACAACTACTATCATCATTATTTCATCATCATCATGATTCAGAGGACATTCTCCCCCCACCCCCACCCCCAATAGCTGCTATTATTTATCTTAAAAATCAAATAACCACTTATTGAGTTCAAACTCATGGACTACTGGTACCATTTTCTTATCATTTTCACTAGCTTCAACCCATTCACACACCTGAAGATTTCAGTACATGGTTGAAAAGACAAGTTTTTTTTTTATCTAAGCTATGAAAATGGATTCCAAGAACAAAGGGAACTAAAGCTTTAAAAGTACGCGTTGCTTCTAAAGCATCATTACTTAGATGAATGAACTGCTTTTCAAAGTGACTCATTTTGGATAATCTCTGATGTTCCCTGTATTGTTTTCTGAATTGAGTTATAGACAGAAACATGGGAATAAAATACCTATAATCTTCATCACTTCCTAAATTCTATCTACTACATAGTAATGTTTCATAGTTAAAGTTTTTTGGCCATTTAAGTAACTACCCACATAAATATCTGAGGTTTTTAATATTCTGAAACTATAAAACAAAGCTGTAGAGGTGCACAGTCAGGCTGGAGTAGGGTTTCTCACCTTCAGCAATACTGACATTTTCGGTCAGATAATTCTTTTTTGTGGGGGTTGTCCTGTGCACTGCCAGATGCAGGGACCCCTGGCCTTTACCCACCACATACCAGCAGCAACCCGCCCCACTTCCCAGTGTTGAAACCAAAAATGTCTCCAAACACTGCCAAGTGTCTTCTGGGGGCAAAAATCACCCCCCAGCTGAGAACCACTGAGCTAGAATTTTACAGACATAATTGTAAACTCTGAGTACACAGATTATACACACTTATGTAATTTACTAATATAAGGAGTACAGCATAATAGTTCCTGTTGTACTGTTTAGGCTAGGGCACATATTTTTATATAATATACTACTTAAGTATATAGTTACCCACATATAACTATTTTTTCCTACTGAAAACAATATTAAACAAGGGGGAAAAACAGCTAATCCTGTGACCACTTTCATATTATCCGATATGGAGAAAAACCTATGGTTTAAAAAACATTTGTTAATGGAGACCCACAGAAATCACTGCAAGTGTCCTTCCTTCTGAATTCGAAGTCTCTCTTTCTCTACTTGTAAGCGTTCCTTTTCAATCTGCAGCTTCTCTGATTCAAATTTCAAAAACTGTAGCCTATCTTTTTCCAGTTGCAAGCGTTCTCTCTCAAGTTTTAACTTCTCTGTTTCTATGTCCTGTGGCTGAAGTATGGATTTTTCTCCTTGACCAAGTTCATTTTCCAATGACGGTTTCTCTGAGTTGACTATCTGTAACCTCAACTTCTCTCTCTCAATCTGCAGCCGCTCCTTCTCCAACTGAAGCCGCTCGTGCTCCATGTCTAAGTGCCGCAGCCTCTCTTTCTCAATCTGCAGCCGCTCCTTTTCTACCTGCAGTCTCTCAGCCTCGATATCCAGCCGTCGTTTTTCCAACTCTAGTTTCTGTTTCTCTATGTTTACAAGCAAATGGGGCTCATCGTAGGCAGACCTCGATGGTGCTGAGTTTAGAGTAAAAAACTCATCGATGTGCGGGAAATCAGGAAGTTCATTTTCCCTCCTAGAATCTGGTATGACTGATGACAGTATTTCTTCCTCCTCCTCAATTTCAAACTAAAAAAAAGAACAATTTTCAGTATTATTTCTGTTTCATGGTTGTTAATTTGTTTAAATATTCCTTAAAATCTTTTTGTACTGAGGATATAAAACCATTTACTTTGAACTTTCAATATTTACAATGAATTAGCTGATGTCACTAACATATAATCAAGAGAAGTATATTTAGGTAAAAAGATTAATGATATAAAGAAAAAATGGAATGACTTTATATGCTAGTTCTAAGTTAGCTTGAATATCTGGGAACTTCTTAACTGCGCCTGCACTATAATTAACTCGCACATTAGAACTGAAGCTATTACATGAATAAAACGGCTCACAGGTTAATACTTACTTCAGGACTCTGAGGATCTCTTTCTTCCTCTTCCACTTTGACCTCAGTCAAGGATCCACCTGCATCCCTAAAATCTGCCACATTTTGCCAATCAAAATTTGTATCATTTCGGAATCCAATCTTTTCATCTATCTCTTCAGTAAGAGAGTCATCTAAATCGGAAGAGGGAAGGGGAAACCCAGAACCAACCAGCTTAATGTTCGCCTTCATTCTCTTTCTCTTCATAAGTGCTCGCCAGTCAAGGTATCTTCTTTTCACTTCTGTCCCTGTCCTCTGCTCTCCCTCTCCCACAGCATTCACACACTGTGCAATCTCCTCCCAAGCCATCCGCTTCATCACATTAATTGTTGTATTGAGCTGCTTGGAAAAAATGACTTCTTTCCTTTTTGTAATTTCCTTCAAAAGAGTCTGAGTTTCTTGAACACTAAAATTGCTTTTCCTTTTCCTTTTCAACTGCTTCATTTTTCTAACTTAAATGCAGTTTTTACTGTAAGAGAAGATGTGATGAGAATTTGAGGAATACTACAAAGTACAAAAACCAAGGACAATCCCTTGTTGGCACTTTGTTTAAATCAGAGTTTTCTGTCCATTAGTAGCAAAGGCAGCCTGGATAATTCCTAAAGAGAAAAAAGTAAAAATAAATTAATCCGTAACAACTGCAATGTACCTCAATCCAGTAAGCTATATATATATATATATATATATATATATATAGTTTTTTTAAATATTTATTTATTTTTTAGAGAGAAGAGAAGGGAGGGAGAAAGAGAGGGAGTAAATATTGACGTGTGAAACATCAGTTACCTCTTATGCGCACCCCAGCCAGGGACTGAACCCACAACCTATGCATGTGCCCTAATCAGGAATTGAACCGGAGACCTTTCACTTTGCAGCAAGATACCCAACCAATGAGCCACACCAGTCAGGGCAATATACCAAACTTTTTTTAAAAAACACCTCTAAATATGGCTCAAAACTGTCTGCATTTATTTCTGTCCCTGCCAGCACTGCCATTTTCTCACCTGGGCTGCTGTAATGATTCCTAACTAGTTGCCAATATTCGTTCTTAATCTACTTCCCACTTCTCCAGCTCCTTCTCCCACCCTACTCTCCCCAGTCTATCTTCTCTATTCCCACTACTCTGGCCTTCTTCTGGCCTTCACTCTTGTCCAGCTCTTTTCCTCTTCGGGACATTTGTACACACACTTTTCTAGGCAGTTCCCTCTGCCTAGAAAGTGTATTGTTGCCTTCTTGGCCTAGTTACTCCTCATGCTTCAGCTCCCAGATTAGACATCCCTTCCTCAGTGAAGCCTTTCCTGACACATGAAATCACTCTACAGAGTTTCGGGCACATGGCAGGCACAGCAAAATTTTTCAATGAAGGAATGGGCCACTTTGCCAAATTCATCACTAGTATGAGATATCAAAAAGAAAAATTCAGACTCTGGAGAATAATTTTAGAGAAACACTGAAAGGCTGTGCTACAAAATCAATAAAATTCAGAAACAACTATAAGGCAATGTAATTTGGTCAAAGAAATGGCAACTACTTATATTTTATTATTTCCCAAATAATTAAAATGCATTTTTAGGCTAAGCCTACACATAAACTCTAAGCTTGGAATAAAATTTCCCAAAACAATAAAAGTACTGGAAGGAAACCACAGAATTAAAGGGGTAACATAAAAGTGGCAAGGATTTTCCCAAGCCACCCCACCTAATTAATCTGTTAAAGAAAAAGATCACCAATTAAAATAGAAAATATATATATAATTGTTCAACCTTGTGGAGACCAATACATGTTTTCATGGTTTGCTATTGAAATTCTGTTCCTCAGTGCTCACCAAATCCTCCCCCTCCTTCTGTCCAAACCACCTAAACAAAAGATCCTAACACCAAACAAAACAAAGTTGAATACTATATTTGTTTCCAACCAATGATTGTAATAATTTGCCTTTCTCTTAAGAACTCCTCAGTACTTTGTCATGTCCTCCTCTTGGTGTTTCTGGGCCACACTAGAAGAAGAGTTGTCCTGGGCCACACATTAAATACTATAAAAAACTAATAAGCAAAAAAAAAATGTTTTCAGTAAATTCACGATTTTGTGTTGGGCAGCAGGCTGCGGGTTGGACACCCCTGTCAGACCAAGCCATTTTAATAGCAAAGTTGAAGATCATGACATAGGCAAGTAAACTATACTTGGATACACCATGAAATTAATTTTAAAATATTCATGTCAAAACTTTAATATAAATTCTGAATGGGAAAGATCCTCTTGTAAACCTTTTAGATGGACGCAAGACAGAATGCCTCTTCAGTTTCCAGAACTCATACTGTCAAAGCATCAAAAAGGGTATATGCACCTGAAACTTGTTAGAAAGATAAACTTTTCAGGCCCACCCCAGACCAACTGACTCAGAAACTCCAGGGGTAGGATCTAGTAATCTGTGCTTCAATAACCCTTCCAGATGATTCTAATGCATACTAAAATGTGAGAACGACTGTGCTAGACCCACCCCAGTATAAGGCAAATGCTTAACACACCTGAATCTCGCAGACAATTTGATTTCAAGCCTGAAACAAGTGCATGTGTGATTGGCAGAATCTACAGCACAGCCTCAATCCTTCATTACAATGGTGATGGAAATGTGGTTTTCTGTGTTCTAGCCTTCACATTATGGGAAGGAAGAGTATGAAGTTGGAAAAGACGTTCAGTAAATCTTTTCCTTAGAAAGGAGATTTTTAAAGTAGGTAATGGGAGCAAGGGCTCAGGAAGGGTAAGGGTTATGTACATAAGCCATGTTTTTTACTTCAAATTCACTCACTGATCACTGTGACAGAGCCAATTTTTCCTCCCCTACAGAATGAGGGCCCTTCCAGCTCCTTCACTGTATGATCATCACCATTTCCTACCAACATGAAGTACTCATACTAAATATTTGCTAGGCTTCATGTCCTGTCATTTAATCCCCACCACAGCACTAAGTATGAAATACTAGCATTTGTAGTTATAAAATAAAATTCAGAGAAATTAAATAATTTGCACACCTTTCAGCCAGTTAAATGATAGAACTTACATCCATGTTCCCTTAGGTCATACCTCCTTCCACTTTATAAGCAGCTTGTGATCAGTAAATCTTAGAAATCTGTTGCTAAATTTTGAGATTCAAATCTTTTAGTAGATGTTCAAAAAGAGCAGATTCTTATCTATGTGGAAGGTTTAGATAAGGTCTGTGTATAGGCAGAGAAACACCCCAAAACTTCAGCTAGTTGGGTTTCACTCTACACTGGTTTGTAATATTGGCCAATTTAAAATTTTTATCAATGTGAAAAATATTTCTCTAGTAACTGAAAATCCAAATAGTATCTTCTACTGAAGCAAGATATAACAATTGAGTAAGACTAACTAAACTTAATTTTAAAAATGCACTAATATTTTTTATCATTGTTTGAACCTTTTCTATTTAGGACTTAGAAGAGGACAAATTCTTTATTTTTAAATTCAAATAAAAAGGTATTTTATATTTCACTAAACTTTTCTACAATTTTTCCTTTCCAAGTTCCCAGTAATCTTTAACTGATTCTGTATATATCTAATAACATCAGCAAAAATATGCATATCACTATCCTTTTGTTTCCTATCACTCACGTGGCATAGCCACCTCCTGATCTGCCACTTGCTGCTGAAATAGAGGTCAGACAGAAGTTCTGAAAGAGCAGAAAATGAACTTTCAAAAAAATCAGCCAATTTCACACTCCCAAAAAAGGGCAAAACATGCAAAAAAAATGCACGCAAACCAATTCTAATGTAGACTTCCAAAAGTCCCCAAAATATATTTAATAAAATTAAAATCCACTGAATTGGAACATATCATTAATAGCAGCACTTTTGATCTTGTCTTAGATAAATACTGCACTTATAGTCAAATATAAGCCTCTTGTCACCAGGTTATTAAGGAAATGTATTCATAAATTAAAAGCACCAAAAGAGACAGTGTGTGTAGTGGTCATGAGCACAAAGTTGGACTTTCTGGGTTAGAAACCTGGCTCTCATTTCCTGGCTGTGTGGTCTCAGTGACTTAACCTCCTGATGTACAATTTCATTTATGAGGTGATAGTGTCACTTCATAGAGATACTGTGGATTAAAGGATTCACTAAAATACAGAGAATACTTCGTGGCACACTCTAAGCAAGTAACATTAAGTTTGAAATTACTGCATCAAAGGCAAAGTCTTTACACAATTTTGACAAAGGAAACAGGAAGGTCACGATAATATTGGTATTATTGTTATCGGTTCTAGTTCTTAAGCCAAGAGGTAGGTCCATAGGTCTTTTATGTTTCATAACATATATGCAACAATTAGGGCTGTGTTGGAATCTGCTGGTGTGAGCTGGCAAAAGCCAACTGTGCGCATGCCTTCCCAATTCCACATCCAATGATGTCATGTTGGAAGCTAGAGAAACTGGCCAAAATAGCTGTATTGACACCACAGAAATGGACAAATGTTACAAACTAGAACTTATTTTGTTCAGTGGTCAGGGTGCTGGTGTACTAGTACACTTATAGCTAATTATTTTTGCACATCTGAAATGTTACCTAATAAAAATTAATAAAGTTCAATGTTTTAACATCTGATCCCAAGTCAATTTAGTGAACATTCTTGAAGATTTGTAATTTTAGAGGACCACATTTAATTAGCACTCTGGCCTAACATTCCTTAGTATTATAATTCAGGTGATCAAATGGGCTGCATAAGTATTCAGCTTTCTTCCAGAGGAGACTGAAGAATTCTCATGAGGTACAATGTTTATGAGCCACATAAAAAAATAACTGAAGCAAACTGATTTATAAATAATTAAACCAGCCCAAATATGCTTTTCGTTATTATGTCTGTTGCAGTATACCTCATGGAATTACTGAATTCAAAACTTGACTTTTTGCTTCCCCTACCCATTGCTCCACCACTAGGTGGATCTGAGGCAGCCCCACGACAGTGTTCAATACAAACCACTGTGCCTATCAAGTAGGAGGTAAAAATAGAACTTAAAATAAGAAGGTGATTGGGGGTGGGAAAGAATGGAATGTGAAACAAAATAACTCAAGGAAGGTAAGGTAGCAAAATTGAAACTTCTATGAGTGAAGCATTTGCTTAAAAAGGCAGCCTAAATTGATACAGGCAAGAAGCAGTTTATGAAGATTAAGTAAAAACTTTACATAAACTACCCACCCTATAACAATGCCAAAGAACATAACAGTCAACAAGTCATACAAAATCTGAAAAGAAAATTTTAAGTAAATGGGTTATATTGCTACTTAGGCAGTATGGCCAATGATGAGCAGGTTATTAGATGCATTTTTAAATGGAATCGGCAGGTAGATGTTCTTAAAAATAAAAGAGTTAAAATCTTATCAAATACTTATGATGTATGAAGGATGATTTTTTGTTTCCAAAAGGTATAAAAGGTCTCAGACTATTTAGTTTATTGAACCATTTACAAAGCACTATCATATTTTTAATGCAAAAGAATGGCAGAAGTACAAATATTCATCAATAGGGGCCTGGATGAATAAACTATACCACAGCCACATAATGGAATATATGTGATAAATGCCATATGAGAGTATGAATATGGCTTAATGCAACATTATTCCTGTGCAAATGCTAGAGTTAATGCAAGCCAACAAAATCAGAAGGACAATATGTAGGTACATCTAGGTGTATGTACACACTCAAAGAAGCTGAATTTTCAACTTCGGAACATTTACAGACAGAACATGCTATGCTCTGCAACAGGTTTCCGCACTCTGCCCAACCACCAGCTCTAGGGATCACACGCAGAGTCATTTCTGCCTCAGCCACACAGCTGTTTGGTAGGCTAGAGAACACTGGTTTTATTTTACTTTGAGGTGATTCACATTTTGTTATAAGTATACTTATGAGGATTTTTATTACAGAAACATACATTTTTTAAAGCCCAACAAATATCCACAAATCTCTGACGACTTAAAAAAAAGCAAAATACACATATCTGGTTAGAAAACCTATAAAAAGGTACAAAACAAAGTGGAAATTTCTCTCTACCACCAATGTAATATTAATAATTTCCTGAGATTTCAGAAAATCATACATTTGTAACAGTATACATGTACCCATGAACATACATCATGTATTACATATTATATGAATATGTATCAATTCCATTCACATATGTAACTTAAAGAGCAGTGACTACTAAAATGTAGAGATGTAAAAGTATACAGAAGTGAAAGAATTCATTGAAAGCAGAAAAATGAAATGTCTACAACTGATTCTATAAAGGAAATCAAGAGTCAAAGAGGGAATCTTGAATGTAAAAATTTACCGGCCTCTACAATAAAAAATAATCAAGAAATAAAGAAAAACTATGAAATTCTGAAGATATTCCTAGAGCAGTGTCTCTCAAACTTCATGTTTATGAAATGCCTGAAGCTCTTCTTAAAATAAGATTCCGATTCAGTAGGTCTGGAGAGGGGCCAATAATTCTACATTTCTGACAAAACCTACATGATGCTAATGCTGCTGGTCCTTGAACTACACCTTGAATAACAAGGATCTATACTAGTATAGCACTATCCAACAGAAAAATGTGATACATATATGTACTAATAATTTAAGTTTTTTCTAGTAGCCACAGTAAAGCAAAAACAAAAGGTGGAATTACTTTTAACATATTTATTTAACCCATATAGTCTTAATCCAATTAAGAATCTCACACGGCTGAAGATACAATAAGTCTTCAACAAATATCAGCTATTATCCGTCTTCTAGTAAAGTGTTTGGACACAGTAAGTGAATAAATACTGTGAATATAAGAAAAGTAGAAGAGAAGTACTAATAAAATACACTGGTGTCAAAAAAAGTAGAAATTTTTGGTGGGATCAAGGATATTGTCAAAAGAAATATGCATTTGATTTGGATCTTATAAAACAAATAGATTAATGAGGGACAGAAATGAAAGAAACTAGGTTGGAGCCAAACATCAGTATATCCTTAAGGTTGGCTCAGTAAGACCTTGTACTTTGCTAGTAGAAAACTTACTATAAGAGACAAATATATGTGAAAATCCACACATTTTTGAAATTCAAGTAGATTACCTTCTATATGGAAGTAATATTACACCATAATATATAAAATATAATATATAAGTATATTATAATAAATTATTACAATTGTCAAAAGAACCCTAATTTACGCAGATATCAACCATCAGAATTTGCTGCTCTTAGACTGTAAGATCAATTTAGTAATTGGATTGTGGCAAACTTATTGGTACCTGGCAGAAATAACAGTCCTCTTAAAAGTCCTCTTAAAACTATGCCTGAGTCAACATATTTTTTTTAAATTTTGGCAGCAGTCATTGTTATTTGCACATCCTATTTTTTCCAACAATTTGTAACTCCATTCTACCTCACTAAAATGGTATCCCTTTGTCCCTGCCTGTTCTATGCTAAACTGATGGACTATTTCATTAACCAAATGCACTTTAACACACAGTTTTAACCTCACTGAAATTGATATAAGGTTGTATCTTAGATTTCTAGTCAGTCATGGCTTAATCGTGTAAAATGCCTTTGACAGCTTCTGATTAATGTCAGAAAGTACCAAAATGAATGCACCCTGAGTTTAAATTCGGCAGCTATGCTTGCAGGGATAGAAAGTAACATTTATTTCCAGGAATGTGCTTTTTTCCTATCCTCTTCTTTACATTTAGGTACTCATAAAATAGCTTGGGTTTTCTGTCATCTGTTACCCTGTATTTTACTTAAATATTTGTTGAGCTGATACTATATGCCAGGCTAATATTTTTGGTGCTGAGGCTATAATGCCTCATAACATGTGAAGATGCTCTTTTAGACGTTGAATACTATCCCTTTTATATTGGTGGTCGTCCCTACCTTTACCAAAGGTGGTTTCAACTGATAAAAATTTATAGATCTTCCATGCCCAATCATATAGAACAGCCATTTTCCCTAATCCCATTTCACAGTCATACTTTACTAGGTGCATATGAGTATAATAAGTAGTTCACTTACGTAATCCTTATGAAGATGATGTACCGCCAACGGCATATTATATAACCAGGCATTTTTTTTTCAAGAACACTGGAGAATGAAGTTCCTAAATACCGCATAAGACAGTATTAAAAGGACAGAGTAAGATCAGGCAGTAAATTCTGGGTCCAAAAAATTGGGAGGCAGGGGGTAAATTCATTAGGCTATTCAAGAAGAAAAGCATCACAAAATCTAAACGCTTCCCCCCTGCCACCTATATTCTTACTGGACAGCGATTTTTAACCCGTGTGCTGGCACAATGGTGTGCAGCAAGAATTTTTAAAATATGCAATACCTGACTATCAGTCAAGGGCACTGACCTCTTTTCCCTTAGATTCTCAAATTAAAACAAAGAAAAAGAAAAGAAAAGACAGACAACACAACAGCCGCCTGGTGTGAATGAATCAAAATTATACATACTTTTTTTTTTGGTCAGGTGAGCAAAAATATGTTTTTATTTGCCACACAATTTTGATAGTTTATATGTGCCATGAGATGAAAAAGGTTGAAAATCGCTGTTGTAGGAAATTAACTTCCCTGCCTAATGGTATGTTATTCCTAAAACTTGTGGTGATTAAATAAAGTTTACTTAAGGTCTCCAGTTATCAGACTAATGAAGGATCCTTCACTCCCTCCTTGATGCTTCCCTTGGGACAGCCCAGCCACAGTCCCTGGGAAGAATCCAGGAAAACTGAATTCCCAAGAGGCCTCCCAGGCTCAGGGAGCAGGGGGAGGGCAACTGACTGGATCACAACACTGCGGCTGCACCTGGTGGGAGATGAGGCACCCAGCAAAGTCCTGTCTCTAGATACAGAATTAGAGTCCCCATCGTGTTAGCAAACTTCTGCAATCCTGTTTCAGCATCCTGGGCCCTGCCCACCCTCCCAGGTCAGGCTGCGGCCCCAAATGGTACTTCTCCCTAGCGTCGTACTCCTGCTACGCCGCAGAGCCAGAGCTAGAGCCCGCAACTGTGTTTCGGGGAGGAGGACATCCACCTGCCGCTGACCCCATCCGGACCTTCCCCGCTGCGAGGGCACCCACCGTCGAAGGAGCCACCGCGTCCTCCGGGACCAAAACGCACACCTGCGACCCTGCGGCAACACCGCCCGGTAGCCTCTAAGGGGATAGGAAAAAAAAGATGCTTCATTGATGCCCCGCCCCCCTACTCGCCCGCCCCTTTGCCACCGCCTATTGGGTGGCGCAGCTGCAGGTCTTTTGATACCGCTCGTCCATTGGCTCATTTGGTACAGCCTTTCTGGCCGACAGCCGCCTCAGGTCTGGCCTCACAATGGGAGTCGAATCCCAAACCGGTTCCGGGTTAGTGCCCTGGAATTCCTGCCCCTTGTGATTACGGCTTTCGCTATGCGCTCAGTCTTTGGTGCTCATCCGTGTCAGTCAAGTGTGCTCTAGCAAAGGATTGGACCTTTATGATCATCCCGCTCTGCTGCTCTGCCTGATTGGGACACTGGCTGCACCAATTCCAAACTCTGCTCTTGTCCTTGACCCTCAACTTTTAAAAGGACAAAGAGGAAGTGGGACCCTGGCGTTGCTTCCACTAGTTCGTAGCACGGCCTCTGCTCAGTCAACTGTAACCTAGTTTGTCCTCA
Source organism: Trachops cirrhosus (assembly GCA_028533065.1). Classification (NCBI taxonomy): domain Eukaryota; kingdom Metazoa; phylum Chordata; class Mammalia; order Chiroptera; family Phyllostomidae; genus Trachops; species Trachops cirrhosus. Next base: position 66,431,514 of record CM052543.1, read on the forward strand.
ACCATTTCTTGAGGCTTCCCTTCCCAAGGTCACTGGTGATTTTCTTACAGATAAATCTAGGTATCACTTCTCAGTCCTTATCCTACTTGACTCCTCAAACAATCATTTTGACTTGTTGACTATTTCTTCATTGTTTTCAATAATGTATGCTTCTCCTGGTTTTCCTCCCTCTAGGTCTTCTTTTCTGTTCCCCTTTGCAGTTGCCTCTTTCGTTGCCATCTCTAGTCCTCTTGTTACTAATGGGTTTGCCTCCCCATTGCCTTTATTCAGAGTTCTTTTGAGATCCTGAGTTATAGCTGTAGCCTTCTTACTGGTCTCATTATCCTGCCAGCTCCTTTGTAGTCCATCCTTCACACTGTAGCTAGAACAGGCTGCTTAAAGTTCTTTAATGAAATCAAACTCATCTTACGATAAAGTATGAAGTATTTACAAAAGTGACTTCTGCTTTTCCCTCAGGCTTTATCTTTCACTAACATTCCCTCTCTTCCCTCTTTATTTTTTCCTTACCCAATCCTTTGCCTCGATCAGTTCTAAGTCCCACAGTTACTTTGGGACTTAAGTTTAAACAGAGTTGTTTCCCCCGGAAAGATTTCTCGCAGCTTCTTCCCTGCTATGCCTAGGATTCCTTTTAGAAGTCAGTTTCTGAAAGAAGTCATTCTTTCCATTCACCCAATCTCCACTTCCAAGTTTTCCCTCTAATGTAGGTTTATGAAATAAAAGACAGGATGCTCAGCTAAGTTTGATGTTCAGATAAATAAATAATTTTTAGTATAAGCATGCCCCATGTTTACTAGGCATGTGTATTCTTATTTGCTAAATCTGGCAACACTACTGCAGCGTGCTTCCATCACAGTCAGTACCTTTCCTCTTACAGCTTTGTCACATGTTCCATGTGGGTGGGTCTTTCTTGTTCACTGTTGTAATTTCTTTGCCTAGCACAACACCTGGATATGATAGACACTCAGAAGAGATATGGTAAATAAATAATGGAATATTCTAGATGAGTGGTGACTCCTTCGTGGATATTCCTGGAGGAACTCTTTAAAAAATAAGAAGTATTTATGAAATATTCTTTTTGAAATGTAGTGATTAGTTTAGTCTTTCAGATTTTTACATGACTTTATGAGTGAAGCATGTCTATACTTTTGCCCAAGTAGGACAAAAAAGAACAGTTTTGTTAGAAAAACATGAGAAACCGTGTTTTATAATTGTGTTTTGTGTGTGTGATGGATGGTTTTTGGGTATCATCGGATGGTAAGAGAACCATCTATCCCCATTATGACCAGACACTTTTCTGTCCCCTTGCATAGTGTGTTCACCACTTGAATCTATTTATTTGCTTCAATAATAAGGATAAGGCCTAGAATGAGTAAGTATTCAGAACCTTCTGCTTTTATATCATGAACACCCAACTAGACAGATTGAAGGTAATCCAAAATGCCTAATATTAGTACCCCAGTAACAACCTGATAATCTGTTTATTGATGTGGTTTTTGTTAATATTAATTGTAGGCTAGAGATTTGACACATTTATTCTAGAACTGACCTGTCCAAATGCAGCTGCCACTAGTCCAATGAGCTAGCACAACCAAGTAACTGAATTTTTATTGCATTTTATTTTAATTAAAAAACATTCAATTCAGTGACTAGATAACTTCTAAGTATGTTTGAAAAACTTGAATTATGTGAATCTACTTTTTCAACTAATTTTTTTGAAATCCAAATACAGATAGAGTATTTCTGATAGATAAAAAATTACCATCTAAATTGAGATGTAAGTGTAAAAATACACAGGATTTATAAAAATGTAAAATGTATCACTGATAATTTTTATATTGATACTAAATTTAAATGATAATGTTTGGTGTCATTGGGTTAAGGAAAATATATTATTAAAATTAATTTTACCTGTATTTTTTTTTACTTTTTACAGTGAGGCTAACAGGAAATTTAAACTTATACATGTGGTTTGTATTATATTTCTATTAGATGGTTCTGTTCTAGACTGTGCCTGGCTACAGCTTATTAAAAGTCTTAGAATGAGAATATAATTGTTAACTAAAATATTTCTATATCATAGCTTATTTAACCAAAGGGAAATAAAGTAAATCACTTTCCCACCTTTTCTTCAAACTCATTTTAGTTAAGAATAAAACAACCAAATGAACACATTATAACTTACATACCTGCAAGTACATTTAATTGTGTCATGCTGTTTTCAATCTCCATTTTTGCCTTTTCACCTGCTTTTTTCCCCTTCCTTTGACATCCCCTGCTTCTTCCAGTCTTGTCCTTATGACACACTCTTATTTCCCTGCAAAACCTGCTCTTCCCTGACAACCTTAGAACAGATTTTCCTTTTTCAAATGAATTTTATGCTTATTCATATTCTATTTAGATAACATTCTGTGTTGCGATTACCTTTTACCTTTTTATCTCTAGCACCCAGCACATTACCTGTCACTTAGGCTGGCAAAAACATATTTGATGAATTGAACTGAACACTGACAAGATAAAACTAACTCTGTCTTCTGTGGTGTTCCATCAAATTGTTTGCAATTTTTATCATCAGGTAAATTATAATGGTTCGTAAAATGACATTGAAAACTTCTAACAAGCAAATTTCATGTTTCTAAAATACTTACATTGAGTGGAAAGACAGTATGGCTCCTATAGACATTGTTGCAATTATTTTTCTTTAGATTTTATTTTTTTTGTAAATGGGAAAAATAGGTGATGTCAGAACATGAGTTATTTAAAAATGGTAGCATTATAGTAAGAGGTAGCATTGGTAGACTGTAGTTTCAAAGGTCAGCCTGGTATCAGATTTTCAGAAGTCATGTTGTCCTTGCATTTCAACCAGCATCAACTACGGTTAGATTGCCATTTTTGTTTATGGTGGGAGATGTGATTTCTACTGGAATAGTATATGAAATAGTATGGGCCAGTGGTTATTAGGAGAATCACTAACAATACTTTTTCAAAATCATCCTGTTCTTTTCAATACCTATAAATAAAGTTGCCCTTGGAAGAAATAGAGCAATTGTAAATCTATTCTTGCACTTTGGAACATGTGCCCTGGTGACTTCCTATTTGAAGCTCATTTTTAAAAATCACTTTTGGTAAATATACATTTTTGGTTTCTCTCTCTTTGGCAGTCAAAGAGGCCTCTTGTTGAGTAACAATTTTAGCAATTTTGTATGATGACCACCTGTTTCTTTGAGTCCCCTACAAAATGAATTTTTTTATGCAAAATAACCTGTATTTTAGACCACTCCATCCTATATATATCTTGCATATTTAGTGAAAATTGATCTAGCCCTTTTTGCATGTGTTAACAGGAAAACATATGCATGCATTTCATTTTAGTAATAAAGATCATACTATTTTCTTATTTTGAGAAATCACTGTGACTTTTTGTCACCTCTTGGTTATGTTTATGTATGTACATTCCTGAGTTCCTTTCATAAGAATTGTACAGATTTTTGAGTTAGGATCTTTTCATTTATTGACCAGATCTCTTTCTTCAACTCACTTTAAACAATAAATATTGAATACTATTCTGAGCAGAGTACTGATCTAAGGGCTTCATATACATTAATTTATTTAATTATTATAATAAACTTATGTAAGAATTACAAGTATTCCTCACATTTTTAGATGAATAAACTGAGGCAAAATGATGTTTAGTTCTTTTCCAAGGTTGCACAGTTAATAAATGGCAGAGCTAGAGTGTAAACCGAGATAATCTATGCACTTGAACCCCACAATGTACTGTCACTCAGAATGGTTGTGCTTGCTGCCTCCAAGGAGATTAGCAAAGCATTTGAAAAGATTTTATTGGAGCAGAGGAACAACAAAATCCCTCTGCAAAACACTGTCTTTCTCCTAACATTTGTTGGACTGTGTTGTAAGCTCCTTAAAGGCAAGGATCATGTCACTTGTCTTTCTTTTATTTCCCAGCACCTAGCACAGACCTTGCATTTACTGTTTATTCCCAAATAAATTTAGATTTTTGGGTTTTAGAATAGACGAGTCATATAATTTCTTGAACCAGTAGCCTTAGTCAAGGAATCTATCATTGATTAGCAGCTGACTGAAAGCTTTTCTACTACATTGTCTATTGCTTTTACTTCTTCACCAACAATCATGGAATAAGATTTACACAACAGCCTGCTTTGTCCAGATGCAAAGTTCTTTTTTTTTAGTTTTATTTTTATTGCTTATGCTGTTAACAGTTCCTGCTTTTTGTCCCTTTCGCCACCTCCACCCAGCCCCACACTTTCCCCACCCTGAGCCAATTCCCATATTGTTGTCTGTGTCCCTGGGTTGTGAAAAATGTTCTTTGGTTAATCCCTTCACCATCTTTCCTCTCATCCCACCCCCTCCTTTCCTGTCAGTCTGTTTTATATATCTAACCTTCTGTTACTATTTTTTTCATTGACTTATTGTGTTCATTAGATGCCACATATAAGTGAGATATAGTATTTTTCTTTTACTGACGCTTAATTCACTTAGCATAATTTTCTCCAGGTCCATAGGCAAAGTTCTTGATTTTTTCCTTTTTAAAAGTATATTTTATTGATTATGGTATTACAGTTGTCTCATTTTTTCTCCCCTTTATTCCCCTCTGCCCTGAACCTCCATCCCACCAGCATTCCCCACCCCTTAGTTCATGTCCATGGGTCATACATACAAGTTCTTTGGCTTCTCCATTTACTATGCTATTCTTAACCTCCACCTGTCTATTTTGTACCTACAATTTATGCTTCTTATTCCCTGTATCTTTTTCCCCATTCTCCCCCCTCCCTCTCCCCACTGATAATCCTCCATGTAATCTCCACTTCTGTGTTTCTGTTCCTGTTCTAGTTGTTTGCTTAGTTTGTTTTTGTTTTTTAGGTTCAGTTGTTGATAGTTGTAAGTTCATTGTCATTTCACTGTTCATAGAATTTAATTTCTTTTTCTTACATAAGTTCCTTTAATATTTCATATAATAAGAGCGTGGTGATAATGAACTCCTTTAACTTGACCTTATCTGGGAAGCACTTTATCTGTCCTTCCATTCTAAATGATAGCTTTGCTGGATAGAGTAATCTTGGATGGAGGTCCTTGCTTTTCAGGACTTTGAGTACTTCTTTCCAGGTCCTTCTTGCCTGCAATATTTCTTTTCAGAAATCAGCTGATATTCCTATGGGAACTCCTTTATAGGTAACTGTCTCCTTTTCTCTTGCTGCTTTTAAGTTTCTCTCCTTATCTTTCATCCTGGATAATGTAATTATGATGTGCCTTGTGTTGTGCTTCCTTGAGCCCAACTTCTTTGGGACTCTCTGAGCTTCCTGGACTTCCTGGAAGTCTAATTCCTCTGCCAGATAGGGGAAATTGTCCTTCATTATTTTTTCAAATAAGTTTTCAATTTCTTGTTCTTCCTCTTCTCCTTCTGACACACCTATGATTCAGATGTTGGAACATTTAAACTTGTCCCAGAGGTTCCTAAGCCTCTTGTCATTTTTTTGAATTTTTGTTTCTTCATTCTGTCCTGGTTGAATGTTTATTTCTTCCTTCTGCTCCAGATCATTGATTTGACTCCTGGTTGCCTCCCCTTCATGTTGGTTCCCTGTGCATTTTCCTTTATTTCACTTTGTGTAGCCTTCGCTTTTTCCTCTATTTTGTGACCACACTCAACCATTTCTGTGAGCATCCTGATTACCAGTGTTTTGAACTCTGCATCTGATAGCTTGGCTATCTCTTCATAACTTAGTTCTATTTTTGGAGTTTTGATCTGTTCTTTCATTTGGGCCATATTTCATGTCTCAGCATACCAGTTACGTTGTAAGGAGTGGACCCTTAGGTGTTCGCCAGGGTGGGGCAATCCACTTCAAAGTATTGTGACACTATATGTGGGCAATAGGCCTGAGAGGGAGCAATGCCACTTGCTCAGCTCTTGTCCAGCTTTTAGTCACTTCCCCCACTACTCAGAAGCAAATTGGGCCCTTCTGGTGCTGATTCCTGGGTGGGTGGGTCTGTGTGTGTTCTAGAACCCTGCGAGTCTCTCTAATGAACTCTCCTGTGAATCTGGAAGTTCCTCCCACCACTGTAACCCCCACAGGTTTTTAGAGCCAGAGGTTTTGAGACTTTCTTTTCCCGCACTGGAACCCTGGGCTACGCGGTCTGTCTCACTCCCTAGGTGTTTCTCCTGATTTATCCACATGAAAATCCACAGCTGCCTCCTCACCAGCCTAGTCTGCCAGCCACCACCTTGCTGCCTGTCCTCTCCTCTCCTGCCAGTCTGGATGAATGTTTCTTCTTTAACTCCTTGGTTGTTGGACTTTCATACAGTTGGATTTTCTTGAAGTTCTGGTTGTTTTTTGTTTTTAAATATGTTGTTGTCGTCCTCCTTTTGGTTGTGCAAGGAGGCAAAGTGTATCTACCTGTGACTCCATCTTGGCTGGAAATTTTACTGATCTTAATTTCTATTCAGATTATTTGTCTATGGGGAGTCATAGTGCTGTGATCAATATACATTGACAATAACACAAATGTAAATATAAACCTGAGTTGGCATAGCAAACCAGCCTTTGGTTTCTTAATTCATTTAAGTTCTTACGAGACAGCAGATATCACTCCTGGGAAGAATTTTTGGGTTGTTCAACTCTAGAAGGAAGAGGAAAGGCAAAGGAGGCACAGAAAAAATGGAGAAAAAAGCAAGATCTAGAAATAGTGAGCAAGAAGGAGAAATTTCACAAGACCTAGAAATAGTGAGTACCTCAAATTTTAACCTACAAACACTGTCTTTAGACCATTTAACACATTATGCTATATATATATATGTTATATATATGGGGTGTTTGTGTGTATATATATATATATGGTGTGTATATATATATATATGAATTATGAATCCAATAATGAAAATACAGATTTAAACTATAGTTAACTAGTTAACAAGATAATATGGGGATCATGGTAATGAATCATTTTTCAAAATAATTTCTAACTTCCTAATAAAATAAATCAAAGAGTATTTTATTATTATACTTTTATTTATAACCTGTATCCTTTTATTCTGTTCTCAGGTTATCTTTTTATCTTCATTTTACAAAAGACAAAGCAGATCTATAGTGGTATGTGACTTGTCCAATAACTAATTAGTGGTCAACTTGAGACCACATCATGACTCTAGTAGCTTCTACTCTGAGTTCTCTTCACCATACCGTGTTCTATTTTAAAGAGTCATGTTCTATCACTTCAAATAGTATGTTTTTCTATACCAAATCATTTGATATCTTGGAAACTTCATGACTTGAGAAACAAAATGTAAAAACTAACAAAATAAACCCACATTGTGTCCCATTCCCATAATTCCTAGCTTGGATAACAACACTGTACTAGGTAAATGCTTACTAAGTACTAGACACTATTAAGTACTTTGCACATGTTATCTCTTTAAAGGGATTT
>CM052543.1:66439468-66472874 GCA_028533065.1 Trachops cirrhosus
TCTTTAAAGGGATTTAAAGTTAGGGAGAGTTAGGACATACCACCATTTTAGGAAAAGAAAAATGAAGCTCAGGAAAGTCAGGAGGCTCACTCAAACCACATAGCAAGGAAGTGGAGGAGCTAAGATATCTCCCTTGGACTCCAACCCTGTGCTTCACCTAGCCATTATGAAAACTTTCTGACCAATTTTCCTAAATTACTATAGAGCTGAATGAACTTTTAGAAATCAATGGCAACTTATATAGCTATTGATAATTCCAAAGTTGATAATATAGCAGTAACCATTATAGCCTACAGTATAGGTCATATAAAACATCCCTCTCAGAAATTTGGGCTCTGTCTCCTTTCAGATCCCTCTGTCTACCTTTGCATATTTTTTTATTCTTCTTATACTACCCCTAATTCTATTACATTATTACTGACTTTCTTTTCTAATATTCCTTCTTTTACACTGCATTCTCACTACTCTCTTCCTATTTTATTTATTTATCTTTAGAGAGAGGGGAAGGGAGGGAGAAAGAGAGGGAGAGAAACATTAATGTGTGCTTGTCTCTCACAAGCCCCCTACTTGGAGACCTGGCCTGTAACTCAGGCATGTACCCTGACTGGAAATCAAACCAGTGACCCTTTGGTTCACAGGCCAGCACTCAATTCACTGAACCTCACCAGTCAGGGCTACTCTCTTCCTATTATTCCTTCTAAATCTCTTCCTACTTTTTTCCATTAACCAAAAATGTATAGCTGAAGTATGTTTCTACTATTACAAATAATAATTTAATAGTAATATAATAATATACTGGTTTCTAATCATAAGTGTAAAAGCAGATGAATAGATCATAATAATATTTTCTTAAACACAAAAAGCTCCTCAAATTCCCAATTTCTTTACTAATTTTGTGGCTCTTGATTGCCATTATTTCACTGTTTATTTCTCCTAAAAGGAAATAAAAAGGTTTTCCTTATCTATTAATATTGGGCATTAATCTCAACATGCCATACATTAAAGTTATTTTATACATGCTTAAAAAGCTGATTTTTAATAACAAAATAATTGTTTTACTTTAGTTCTACTTTGAGGTTTTTCTCTATATTTTTTAAATTGTTAGGCATTTTTTCAATTTGATTAAAATACAACGAAGTGTGTCTCATCTATGTCTTAGTTTTAGAAAACATCCTCATATATCACATGTATGAATATTACTGGCCCTCCCTCTTTCTTGGGGGCTTGAAAGGGACTTTATTTTAATAGAATTTGGAAATGGTGTCAGAATCTAGAGTTTCATTACTATAGCAACGGAGAATGGAAAGACTAAATGTCAAACACATTCAATGTTGCCATAGTGACAGCCAGTTGTTTTACCAAATATGTTTACTGTTCCATTCTGGTCAGTTTTTAAAATATGCTCATCCATATGAATGCTCAAAAGGGGAGAAAAAGTACAGAATCACTTAAGAAAGAAAGAAGCCCTTCAAGAGATGAAAGCAATTTGTTTCACTATTATTTAATAAGAAACAGAGTTCACAAAAAGGCTATAAGGGAAATTGAAATTCTCATTTCTGTTCAAAAAGTATTCTTCCTATTTGCAGTCAGAGAAATTAAAGCATGGAATTTAAGGTATGTCTGTATTGTCATTTCATGCTATTTCAAACCATTTTTCCTGAGCTTCTGAAAATAGGGAATTCTGCCACTTTGAAATGGAAAGCTTTTCTTTTTAAGCAGTAGCACTTGAAGGCACATGGCTGCCCATGAACTGATCCCTAGACAAAATCATTAGAGCAGGCAATAATTTACCCTAGCCCCTATCTTCCTTTCCTTTCAGCAGCCTCCTCTCCTTGCTGATAAAACATTCTCTTTGTAGTAACTCATCAAGGCCCTCCCTTTTCCACAACTTAAGGAGTGGCCTTGATTTGTAGCTTTCTCTTCCTCCTCCCTTAATTATTCCCACAAGACTAACACTAGGAAGGACAGGAACTATGTTCACTTGCACATTTAAAATATATTTTCTAGTACAGTGCCTGGCTCTTAGTAGGACATAATAATTATTAATTGAATGAATGAGCTCCCACCAAACAATGTCTTTTGTTTTAAACTTTCTAAGACTACTAAGTGGCTCAAAACAAAATTCAAAGTAATGCATGACTAATGGGTCATCTTTCTGTAAGTACAATCTACTTTAGAAATGAGGGATATTTATAGGTTCATTTGAAAGGTGGTTTTTGGAAAGTCAAGATGCAATTATTCTACAGAAACATTGTGCTATTTCTGGGTTGACCAGCAAAAATACACACAATGCCCATTGTGCCTGAACTGTAAAAATAACAGTACCACTTCCATAATTTCTAGTCCCTTTTATAAAATAATTCAAATTATTTCAATTTAACTCTCATTTTATTTTAATTTTTGACAGCTTATCTCCACCTGACAATAATTGTAACTCTGGCAACAGAACACATTCTTTGTTATCAGTAATGTGTTGGCTAACTATATTTCTGTAGTAGGCAGGACAAAGTTTTCTGAAAGATGTCCACATCCTAATTCCCAGAACATAGGAATATGCTTATGTTATCTTATGTAGTATAACAGACTTTCCACATGTGGTGAAAGATCTTGAGGTGCGGAAATTGTTCGGGATTATCTTGGTGGGCCCAATTTTATTACCAGGGTCCTTGTAAGTTAAAGAGGGAGGAGGAGCATGTCAGAGAAGACTCGACCAACCATTGCTGGCTTTGAAGAGGGAGTAAGGGAACCATGAACCAAGGAGTGTGGGCAGGCTCTAGAAGCTGTAAAGTGCAAGGAAATGAATTTTAACATGGTAACTCCAATGTTGGAATTCTGACCTCAAGAACTGTAAAAGAATATATTTGTATTGTTTTAAGCCACCAATTTCATGCTAATTTTTTACAGCAGCCATAGGAAACTAATGCAGCTTCCATATCTACATAAAGGAAATGGGCTTTCTAAGAGCAATGGTTCTAATTTCAATTTGGCCAACTTCCATGTTAAAATTCTTCCCTCAGCCACTATAGCTATCCTTACTTTCTATTGACCAGAAGAACTTCAATAACATTGAAAATGTTCAAACTAACAATAAAAATGAGAAATAGCAATCATTAAAAGACAAAAAAAGCAAAAGTAAAAATTTTATGAGTATATTAAGTTAATAGCAATCAAAAACCACAACCAAGTCAAACCAACACTAATGACTTACTAATAACAATTTTCTCTCTAGAAGACATTGGTGATTCCAATGATCTGCATATGCCTGTGCACAAAAAGAAAGCTGTCATTGAGTTGGGCAAAAAGTTCATTTGGGTTTTTCCATAAGATTGTTCTAGTAGTGCTTAGTTGGCTTTAACTTCATTTGAAACAATTTTGTTAAATTGTATTATGACAGCTGTCATAGCAGTGTGCATTTTTAAAAATTATCAAAATTGGTGAATTTTTGTGTAGCCATTTTAATATTGAAGATGGAAGAAAATATGCAACATTTTCAACATATTATGCTTTATTATTTCAAGAAAGGTAAAAACAACTGAAATGCAAAAAAAGATTTATGCATTGTGTGGAGAAGGCACTGTGACTGATCAAACATGTCAAAAGTGGCTTGCAAAGTTTCATGCTAGAGATTTCTCATTGGACAACACCCCACAGTCAGGTAGACCATCTAAAGTTGATAGCAATCAAATTGAGACATTAATCAAGAACAATCAACATTATACCATGCAGGAAATATCCAGCATACTCAAAATATCTGAATCAATAAAGTTATTGATAAACATGAAAAATTTGTCTGTTATTTTATGGAAAAAACTAAACGGACTTTTTGGCCAACTGTTGGGAACCACCCTGCCTGGTTTCAGAAGCTGTAACCCTGCCCTGGCTGGCGTAGCTTAGTGGATTGAGCGCGGGCCTGTGAAACAAGAGATCGCGGTTCGATTCCCAGTCAGGGCACATGCCTGGGTTGCAGGCCAGTTCCCAGCAGGGAATGCACAGGAAGCAACCATACATTGATATTTCTCTCCCTCTCTCCTTCCCTTCCCCTCTAAAGATAAATAAATAAAATCTTTAAAAAAAAAAAAAAAAAGAAGCTGTAACCCCCCATGGCTAAGGCTCAGTAAAACACCAGGGAACCAGAAGCCACTAAGGAGGCAAAGCTTATCTTCCTGGCAAGGACACCACCTCTGCCCCATATACTTCACTCTGCTTGGCCCCAGACAGATGACTGGTTAGCCAGTGATGGGTAAGATGCCTCATGGGAGGGACGACCTAAGACAGGCACAGGCTCCATGGAGCCATTAGAGAAGGACTTGATAATAGATGATAACTGAAAATAGATGTCCCAAATATTAAGGTGGGATCAACTAAATCACAGTAGTGGAAAGCTCTGTAAAGGTGATCTAGTTCAAATAATTGAATGTTTTAACCCCATCTCCCCAGCACCACTAGAATTTTCTACCTAAGTTTCCCCATTTCCTAGTATTTCAAGCATCTTTATGCCTTTGTCCTTTAGAATATTTCCAGTGTTCCCTTTTTAAAATGTAATATGCAATATTCTAGATATGAAATGGGATCTTCCCATAGAATAATTGAATCATAATTTTTTATCCTATTACTGTATTCAAAGATTATATCAATCTGTTATTTATCTATTTTGATTGCCACATTTGTTTATTCAACAAAAATTTATTGAGGATCTACAGTGAGAACAAAACAAAAATCCTTGCTCTGGTGGAATATATACTCCTTGACCTGTATCATTAACATATAAATGTGCAAATCCTAAATTTATTTTGAAATCTACTCAGCTAGGTTCTTGTCAGCCTCAAATCCTCTATAAGCCATTGCTTGTCCACAAGATGTGTGTTTCTGCTCCATTCTGAAAACATTTTTAAAGACTTCATGGGTTACCATGTGTAAGGATTATCATTCTTTCACAATAAGCATCTTTCAATGAAAATATTTTTATCTACTTTTTACACTTGTCATTTAACTCAAAATTATTAACTCTATTTCCTTTCCTTCCTGAAAACAATAACATCAAATGAAAATGTGCAGAACTATAATGAGCTATTTTAGAAGGTAAAACAACAAAAAAACAAGAGACACAACCTCAGCACTTTGAGAATGATGAAGAGAAGAAGAAATTATGTACAAATACAAGAACCTAAGCATTGCTTTGTAGTTGTCAAAACAACAGCAGTGCACCACTGAGGACACTTATTAGGAAGCACATCACCCAGCACTCTCTATGTGGGCCATTTGATTATACTTGCTTCCATTCATGCATATGGATTTTGGACACTATTTTAAATTATGCCATAAAGAAAGCTAGAAAAAGAGAAAGCCAAACGTGATTTTTGTTTTATGCAGAAAACAAAATGGTTTTGCAGCATCACTGACTAAAGTAATAACTGTTATTTCAAGGCACTTTTTAGAAGCATAAGGCGCACCCTACCAGTATGGCTCAGTTGGATGAGCATCATCCCATAAAGCAAACGGTTTCTGCTTCAATTCCAGGCCAGGGCACATGCCTGGATCACAGGCCAGTCCTTGGTTGGTGGCAGGTGAGAGGTGACTAATCAATATTTTCTCCCTCTCTTTCTCCATCTCTTCCCTTCTAAAAATGAATAAATAAAATCTTTAAAAAAAGAAAAGCATGAGACACTACATTCACTGAGAAAAAAGATATCTAAGGTCATTTTATTCAACATAAACTAATCCACAAGGAGTTTCACAGCTGTGGAGAGCAGCACTGAACTAAGATGGCATCAGTCCTTTCAACTAAGAAGCCATGTTTAGAGCATGCACAGTAGAGCAGTGATGCAGAGGGATGATACATCCCTTTGAGTGTGTGCAGGACAACATGTGCTTATCTGAAGGGTAACACCACCCTCTCAGAGCATACACAGTGTGAAAGCAAAAGTCTTTGAACAGACAGCTGAGACAGCTGGGAGGAGCTGAGATGTCCAAGAGATGCTCCACTGCTCCAGTCGGCCTGATCAGCTGCCTCCCAGACCAGACCTGATCTGGACTCTTGGGATTTTAGTTCATTATCCCCCAATTCTCTTGTGTGATATTATTGCTGATTGTTTCTGAGTATCATTATTGTTATTGGTTTATTACATATTGAATTAATGCAGATTGAGCCTGCATTAATAAAAGCTGAGTGAATAGCATAGTCTACTGTGTTGACTCACTGTTATTCCTTGGTCCCTGTATTGCCTGTATAGCTGGTAGCCAAATAGGTGGCCTGGCACTTCTAGTCTGTGACAAAGACTGGAGGCTGGCTTGTAGGAAAAACTATAGCATGGATGCTTGTAAGGTTAGAGTATCGCTTGTGACAGCAGCTAACCAAGGAAGAGCCCCATTCAATCAACATTCTAATGTGACTGGTTGTATTCCCCCACCCCCAAATATAATCTTTTGATTTTATTTTTTCACTTAACAAACAAACAAAACAAAAAAACCTGTTACATTCCATCTCCTCTGTGTTCTGGTTCTCAACATATTTTGCCTGCACAAAGGAATGGTTGCCAAACCATCCTTGTTCACGGCAGTCAAGATTCTCATCCTGAAGCATAGATCCCATCTTGTCACTTTTTTCCTCAAGAACTTGTTTTTTCCCCCCTAACAACAGCTCATTTACAACTTCTGAGTCTTTACAGGTAATTTTCATTTTGTTTTCTTACCACTGACTAAGCTCTTTACCCTTCCTATACTTCTATCATGTATTTTATACATGTGAGGATTTTGTTTCTTTGTATTGTTTGCTTAGGTAAGAAGGGTGGTGGTGAGGGAAGGTGGGGGTTCTATGTGTTTTTAGTCTGTACTACATACTAATAAATGAGTGGGTTCCTGTCTCTGGCAGGGAGGAAGATTATAATAGCTTGACAGGCATTGAAAGTTGGTGAGACAAGACAGCAGAGTTTGGCTGAGAAAATTAAACAACTCATGGACATTATAGGAGGAGAAGTTTAAGTGGGAAATAATGAAGAACACCAGGCAAAGCTGAAAATCTGGTGAGTAGTAAGGGGGACCTGATCAGACAAATTGGTGTAAGAATCACAGCAACACAAGGATTTACATGAAAGGCTGTGTAAAAAGAGGGTTTGGGCCATTTCTCTAAGCATAATTAAATCAGCTACAAGGTACTCTACAATCCACAGTTGAAAGAAGTTTAATCAGATGCATATGCGTTAGCCATTAAAATGCAAGTTTAAAATCATATGCATTTGTTGATTTCTTTTAGTTGTTCCTATAGAGCAGTTTGGTGTGGTGGAGATATCACTGGATATTTATTAAAAGAGATTTGAGTTTGTGGAAGATTATATTTTCCAACAATGGCTATAACATCTCCCATCACCCATTGCACATGTTCTTCTGCAATGTGACCTTGCCACTCCCCCATTAAGGAAAGGAGTCTAGTTCTCCTCCTCCTTGAATCTAGGCAGGTCCTATAGCTACTTGGACAAAAAATAAAAACAAATACCAATCACAATGACAACAACAACAAAAGCAGCAGAACTCATACTATGCTAATTCCAGACATAGCCCTGAACTGGCTCAGTAGCTTTCATTTCTGCCATTTGCAAGACAACCACCACATAAAAAGAGTGACCACCCTGATACTGCCAAGCATGTTGTGGTGAGGTCCTGGAGGATAAAGTATGATGGGGAGATGGAAAGACACACCAAGCTGCACTGAGAGAGCAGACTTGTGGGTGAAGAAACAAACCATCTTGGAAGTTGAATCCTTAACCATCTACCCTAGCTGATGCTTCATGAATCAGAAACAAACAAAAAGCCACACTTTTCTGGAATTTCTGATCCACAAAAGTGGGGAGGCAGAAATATAATGGTAGTTCTATACCATTAAACTTTGGTATGTATTGTTACATAGCAACAGATAAACAAAATAGGGTTCTTGTTCCATTTGGAGTATTTAGTAATCCAGTGACTATTTTAAGTAGTGGAGGTTTAGATTATGGCTGAAATCAGTGGAAGGTGTTGGCATTGGAGAAGAGGAGAGAATGTGGGCCACTTTGTCAAGAAATCCGAGGAAATCTAATCCAGAGATTTGGAAACTCTAGAGAGAGAAAAGGGTTTTACTCATTTGTGAATAAAAAAACTGTTAGATAAAAGTTCATTATGGTGTACTATCTAAATGCCAAACTAAATGCCAAGTCTTTTTCATGCACCATTACACTTAATCCTCACCAAAAAAGTGCTTAGATATGTGCTGTTATTATTCCCATTTTACAGATAAGGGCACTGAGACTTGGAGGGTAAGTAACTTACCCCAAATTGCACAGCCAGTTAGTAATAGATCAAATCTGAAACCCAAGTCCTGCAGAGCCTTTTGTAGACATGGACAACAAAATACGGTAATGAGAAGTAGGATGAACTCAGAAATTTTGGGACATTTAGGTAGTTACATGGACATAAGGATAGCTGCTTTAAAAAGTGGTGAAAGAAATGTGGAACAGACCTGAGCCTGGCTTGTTGAACGAGTCTGTATCTTATCACATCTGGCATCTTTGTAAATATTCGTCATTCTTCTCTAGGTTTCAAGTTTGAACAAGAACAGAAGAAAATATATGACTATGCAGCTATATCAGAGGATGTGGAAATATCAGAAAATAATTCATATGAAAATATTTATGAAGAACCAAATTTTCCTAGACTAACACCTGATTACACTTATGGAATATAAATGTAAAACCCTCTTTTATTTTTTGAGCTATTGCCCTTCAAACCTTGATTCCATAAGTTATAGTCAAGAAATAATTTATTCTGACTGGAATGACATATTCTTGCCACAGAATACGCCCAATTAAATAAGAAGATTAAGTAAGGAATAGAACACTGGGCTGAATATAGTGGTTATAAAAATGTAGAAATTATTCCTGAGACACTGATATTCTAACAATTACATTTAAAGATATTATACTTAGGTGCAAAAAAATCTCCAGCTTATTTTTCTTTTTTATAAAATCTGTTGTTATTCTATTACAGTTGTTCTAATCCCTCCCCCCACCCCTCCACCCTGCCTTTTTACTTTTTTTTTGAAGCATCTTTTATTTGAGCATTCATGTCAGGCAGAACTCCCTTTCCATTAAAAAAGGAAATGGAGCAAAAAGAAAAAAAAGGAAAAGGGCAGTAGCAAATTCTCTTTTTATTGAGAAAGCCATAGGCTTACTAGAAGCCCCTGCCCTAGTCAGCTTAGATGTCCTTGAACAAAACTGAGTCAGTGGGCGCCCTTCACTAAAGAAGCTAGAAAATGAAAATCTGTCAGCTTCCACAGTGGGAGGAATGGGGGGCTGGAGATGACAGTTGGTCAGGGAACAGAGTCTATCCCCCCCTCCAAGTCTAAACACCCTCTGCTGCTACCCGTCATCACACTTCTCACACTGTATCTTCAAAAATCTGTCTGTAACCCTAATAGGTCAGGGGTTTACACTCCAAACTATAAAAAAAATCAGCAGTCATGGACCTAATATATATTTAAGGAAAACACCTGTTTTATTGAGATATAATTTACAATCAAATTCACCCAATTTGAGTGTTCAGTGAGTTTTGACAAATGTAATTTTAACGGTAAGTAAGACATAAAGCATTTCAGTCACCCCGAATTATGCATCTTTGAAGTCAATCCCTAAGGCCCTGGAAACCACTGATCTTTCATTCATTACAGTTCAACTTTTTCTAGAATGCCGTATAAACAAAATGATACTATATGAAGTCTATTTTTGGTCCAGCTTCTCCCACTTAGTATAATGCTTTTAAAAGTCATTCTGTTGTTGCTTGTATCTGTGGTTCCTTTCTTTTTAAATGACCATTGTTTGGTTAAACCACAAGTTGTATATCCACTCACCAGTTGATGGATATTTGGTTGTTTCCAGTTTGGGGTCATTATGACTAAAGGTGTTATGAACATTCATGTCCAAGTCTTTCTGGGGACATAAATGGTTTCATTTCTCCTGGGAAATACTTGGGAATGGAATTGCTGAGGCAAGCAATAATGATATATTTAACTATTTTACGAGAATGTTTTCCTAAAGTGACTATAACCATTTTGCATTTCTACCAACAACGAATCAGTTCTAGATGTCCCAATTGGTTTTTGTCACTGGGGGCTACCAGATGTTTTAAGTTTAGCTGTTCTACTAAATTAAGTCTAGCTATATAGTGAATAGTCTCATTGTGACTTTAGTTTGCCTTTCCAAATGACTTATGATGTTGAGGCTCTTTAATGTGCTTATTTGCCTTTGGGTGTCTTCTTTGGCAAAGTGTCTGTTTAAATTGTTTGCTCATTTTTAATTAGTTAAATGTTTAATTTATTATATTGTTAAAAGATTGTCAAATATATTCTAAAGGCAATTTTTTTTATCAGATACTACTTTGCTGTTCTATGGCTGGTGTTTTCATTTTCTTACAAATATCTTTTAAAAAAGAAAAGTTTTTGATTTTAATGAAGCCCTAGTTAACCACCTTTTCTGTTATGATTCATGCTTATAGTGTATTTTTTCTAGGAAATATTTGCTTAAACCAAGTTCACAAAGGAGCTCTTATACAGATTGTGTAATTTTAGTTTTCATATTGAAATATATCATCTATTTCAAATGAGTAATTGTATATAATGGGGAAAGGTTTGAAATTAATTTTCTTGCATGTGGAAGTGCACTAGTTTTGGGAAAGACTATCCTTTCCCTATTAAACTGCCTTAAAACCTTAACTAAAAATCAATTAGGCATATATGTAGGTCCAGTTATGGATTTCTTATCCTGTTTCATTGATGTTTGTGTCATCTTTAGGGCAAACTATCTTCTATTTGTTGTTGTCAATTTATCTCAAGTCTTTCAAATTTGTTTTTTTTTTTTTCAAAATTGTTTTGGTTTATTCTAGTTCCTTTGCATTTCTGTACAAATTTTACAATCAGATTTTACAGTCAAGTTCCAAAGAAGCCTGCTGGGAATTGATGGAATTGCAATGATTCTATTTATCAATTTAGAGAAGTGCTATCTTAATTTAGTATCTCAATCTATGAACATGGTACCTATCCCTGTATATTTAGTCCTTTGGTTCCTCAGTAATGTTTTGTGTATTTTAGTGAACTGGTATTTCATATATTTTATTAAAATTATGCTGAAATATTTTATGTTTTTTGATGCTATTATTTTTAAATTTTAATTTCAAACCATTCAAAATAGAACTTCAGACACTTAATTTCCTGATCTAGATGGCTCTTATCCAGCAACTCATGAATTGGAAAGCACCCAGTCTAGAAAACAGAAAGGAGCTTCCACGAGTTGTACAAAGTGAGAGGTTTTCATAGATCAAAGTAACCAGGAACAAGAAAGTTATATTGTGCATTGTTAATTGGTTAAAACAGGGTTACTTTCTTCATATGGAGCAAAGGGAAATGTAGGAGTTAGGTTAGGTAACATGCTATGCAGGCAAAGTGCTGATTGGTTGGCTTGGGCCTACATTTTCTGGGAGAGCTGAGCATAAGAATTTAGATAAGCTTCAGTTTGCTGATGTGGGCTTAGAATAAACAACTCCATCTTGGGCCAATCAAGACACTTTAACACTAATACAAGGAAATATTATTGATGTTTTATATATTGACCTTTATCATATGATGTTAAACTCACTGTTTCAAGACTTTTGTTAAAAAAATAGAATCTTTAGGATTTTCTATATAGGTAATATCATCTGCAAGTGAAGATAATTGTACTTTCTTTACAGACGATCTTTCTGTTTCTTTCTCTTTGCCTTGTTATGTGGCTATAAACTCCAGTGCGATGTTGAATAGACCTGGTAAAAGTGGAATTCTCGCCTTTAGTTTATTCACAGCAATTGATTTTCAAATATGAAGCCAACATGGTGTTCCTGGAATAATGCCACTTGGCTTTATATATTGTTAGAACTGATTCACTAATATTTGTAAGCACTTTTGCAACAATGTTCATGAAAACTACTGGTTTTCAGTTTTCTTTTCTTGTAATTTTTTAATGTAAGAATAATCCTGGACTCATGAAACAGGTTCTCCTAGTATCAGTAGGTTTGTACAGCATTGGTATTTTATCTTCCTTAGAAATAGAAAGAATTAACCTATTATGATTATTTTAAGTATTTTTGTCCTTTTCACACCTTGAATTTGTTTGAGAGACTTATGAAATCCACTTGTCCATGTTGTTCTACACTGCAGTAATTTATAGCAAATCGACAACCAGGTGACTGATTACCCTTTCTTTCTTAAAATACTTCCAGCTGTTATAATCATGGATATCAAAACAGTTGTTTAATAAACAAGAAACATTAAGTTTGGTAGGATTTATAAAGAATTATAAGTCTATAGTGAATATTCAAATGCTTGGAAACACTAAAGAACATTTGAGGGCAGTTTTCAACTATATTAAGATCTACTAGCAATGTTAACAACACTACCCAGAATAAGATTTCAAAAGTATCAAGTGAAGAACATATTTTCTTTCTAAAACTCATTTATTACAATGCCACTAATAACATCTGTATAAAGTGAACAATCCTTTTACTTGCAAGAACGACTCACACACACCAATTAGAAGGAGTACCATAAAAACAGATACAGGTATTGGTGAAGATCTGGAGAAACAAGAATCCTTGAGCACTGTTGGTGAGAATGTGAAATGGTGTCGCTGCCATGGAAAACAGTATGGTGGCTCCTCAAAAAATGAAAGTTAGAACTACCATATAATCACCAATGCCACTCTGGACATAAAGCCCAAAGAATTAAAAGCAAGGTCCTGAAAAGATATTTGTATACCTAAGTTCATAGCAGTATTATTTATAATAGCCAAAAGGGTGAAGCAACCCAAGTGTCCATCAATGTATGAATGGATAAGAAAAATGTGATATATACATATACTGGAATATTATTCAGTCTTAAAAAGAAAGAAAATTCTGACCTACAACAACTTTAAGGACACTATGTTATTTGAAAAGGCCAGTCACAAGAAAAGATAAACACTGTATGATTCCACACAGAGGAGGTAGCTAGAGTAGTCAAATTCATAGACAGAACATAGAATGGTGGTCGCTAAGGGCTGGATGTAGGGAAGTAAGGAAAGTTGTGGAATGGGTATAAAATCACAGTTTTACAAAGTGAAAAGACTGCTAGAGATTGGTTGTACAATAGTATGAATGTACTTAACACTACCAAACAGTTGAACTTAAAAATGCATAAGGTGGTAAATTTTGTGTTATGTGTTTTATCACAATTTTAAAAAATAGTGATTCATACATTAGTAGCAGACCAGCTACTAATTTACAGCATAGCAAAATAATGGCCATTTCTCTCGGACATGTTTCTGTTTCAGTTTGGAAATGCTGACCTTAACCTTCAACACTACAAGTCAATGTTCCATGCTCTCACCACATCATGACAACAAAAATGTCTTTAGACATTGCCAAATGTTCTATGAGGGGAGGAAGAGTGGGGAAGCAAAAACACTTCTTTAGAATCACACACTGTATATTAGTATAGAAAGTCTACATTAGGACTCCCGGCCAAGATGCAGGCATAGGTAGATACACTTCACCTCCTTACACAGCCAAAAGAAGGACAACAACAAACTGGAAAAAAACAAACCCAGAACTGCCATAACATAGAACTGTATGGAATCCAACAACCAAGGAGTTAAAGAAGACACATACATCGACACTGGTAGGAGGGGCAGAGACAGGAAGCTGGGGTGGAGAAGACCTAAATAAAAACTTATCCAAAGATGACATACAGATGACCAAAAGACATATGAAAAGATGCTCAACATCACTGATCATCAGAGAAATACAAAACCCTATGAGATATCACCTCATGCCTATCAGAATGGCTATTGGCGAGGATATGAGAAGAGGGAACCCTCAGGCACTGTTAGTAGAAAAGCAGATTGGCACAGCCACTGTGAAAAAGGTGTGGAGTTTTCTAAAAAAAATTAAAATGGCACTGCCTTATGACCCAGCAATTCCACTTCTGTGAGTATAGCCAAAGAAACCCAAAATGCTAATATGAAAGAACATATGCACCCCTAAGTTCACTGCAGCATTATTTATGATAGCCAAGATTTGGAAGCAGCCTAAGTGCCCATCAGTAGATAAGTGGATAAAAAAGCTGTGGTACTTTTACACAATGGAAACTACTCAGCCATAAAAATGAAGGAAATCAACCCTGGCTGGTGTGGCTCAGTGGACTGAGTGCGGGCCTATGAACCAAAAGGTCGCTGATTCAATTCCCAGTCAGGGCACATGCCTGGATTGTGGGCCAGGTCCCCAGCTGGGGACATGTGAGGAGCAACCTTGATGTTTCTCTCCCTCCCTTTCTCCCTCCCTTCCCCTCTCTCTAAAAAATAAGTTAAAGAAAAAAAAATGAAGGAAATGGTACCTTTTGTAACAACATGGATGGACATGGAGAGAATTATGCTAAGTGAAAGAAACCAATCA
Source organism: Trachops cirrhosus (assembly GCA_028533065.1). NCBI lineage: Eukaryota > Metazoa > Chordata > Mammalia > Chiroptera > Phyllostomidae > Trachops > Trachops cirrhosus. The sequence goes on from CM052543.1 coordinate 66,453,950, forward strand.
GAGAAACACAAATACCATATGATTTCATTTATATGTGGAATCTAATGAACAAAATAATCTAAGAAACAAAATAGAAACAGACTCATAGATACACAGAACAGACTGACAGTTATGAGACGGAAGGGGGTTTGGGGGAGATCTGGGTAAAAAAGGTGACAGGATTAATTAAGCAAAAAAACAAAAAACAATAGTACAATGGTGACTGCCAGAATGAAAGAAGGGTGAGGGGAGGTGGAAGAGGGCAAAGCAAGGATACACAGTGGCAGAAAGACTTGACTAGGGTGGTGCATGCACAATACTGTATGCAGATGCATAATAAAATTACAGTATGCAGATGGTGTATAATAAAATTGTACACTTGAAACCTGTTTGGTTTTATAAAAGTAACAAAAAATAAAAAGATAAAAAACATGTGGTATACAAACTTTACATTTCAGACACCAGGATCTTTGTATTTGTCATATGCTAGAACTTATCTTTTAGACTTTAGAAAACTTAACTAGATCACTCTCTAGGCCCAAAGAACATTCATTGGCCTTTTATCATGGGGTAATTAAGAAAAACTACCAGACTATTCAGACCAACATGCAACAAACCAGGCTGGTTCTGAGTAGCAGGCTTCCCAGTCCACACCGCATGTTAAGTTGCCGGTCTGACCCAGACTGAGCTCTGTGAGGGCTGACGGTGCCTGCCCTGGCCACTGCTGCTTCCCTTGGAATCGGCACCACGCCTGGCACACAGACCATGCACAGGCTTGAATAACATGAATGAGTCTCAGCATACATTTTGTTTTAGAGACATTTATTCAGAAACAGGTAACAGTATAGTAAAGAAATACATTCAATAATACTAAGAAATACTTATATAATGTATAATTTCATAAAGGTATAAATAAAATAATCACAATGGCACATATCTCTATTGTTTGAAGCCAGTATACTCACTTTCTACATTTTTAAAGACTAGCTTACTTAGGTTCTTAATAAATCCAAAGCTTTTCCTCTTTGCTTTTATCTGCTTTAGACCATATTTAAATGTTTAGCTTTGCAAATTAGGGATTGTCCATAAACTTGTATGTTGGATTTACTATATTGTGGCCTTGATATACATACCTTATTTCTCCAATTTTTTCTTTCCCCAGGTGTAAATTAAATAACACCAGTATTCTTGCATTATACATATGCAAAAGATGCTGCATATATATGTCAGGTGCTCAGCATACAACAAATATTTCATAATTAATATTTTAGAAACCTAAGTACTACCCATTTGTTCCTGATAAATTTCTGTCCTATTTATTTACAGACAGTGTTTCAGCTCATCAAAATCTTTTAGAATTCTAATTTCCTTACCTCTAAATCAGTGATTCTCCTCAGTTTGTTACCTGCAAATCTGATAAACTTTTCAAGTAAGACTATTTGAATAGGAAGGAGCCGTATGGCGCACACTTCAAGGTTGAAGAGTTGGTTCATGATGTTATTCAAAGCTCCTTGGATGCATCAACTAGCAAAAATTAGTTACAAATTCATTTACCTTTACTATTATCTAACTGATCATTTTTTATTCATCCATGAATATTTCAAGGCTTTCTTAAAGACATTCTAACTTTATTATATTTGCTTGATTTACTAATATTTGGTATATAGTGGTAGTTTTATTACTAACAAAGGCAACTTATAAGAAGAAGAAACACCAGATAAGTTTGTAATTTGAAATAAAATAATTTTAAAAACAGTTCTCCAGAAACCAAACCAAGAAATGTAATCTACAAAGTTCAAGAGATTCTTTTAGGAGGGAGAGGAATGTGGGAAGCTCAGATCTGAGTGAACACTTGCCTTTGGCAAGAGACAGAAATGCTAACCCTTTAAAAGAAAAAATTATTTACACAAACTGGTTACCTAAACAAATAAGAGGGAAGTTCAACCACCCATTTCTTAATCTCTGCAGCAGAGATGAACATTTTCCTAAGGGTGGAGGAGGAATTATACTCACCAATAGACAAGGCAGTAGTTCTACTGGTTTATGTGATGATAGTATGGGGACAGAAAAGTATTCCATTTCTAGCTATACAGCAAACTTGATACCCAAACCCCTCCTCTCCGACGAAACACAGGAATACTGGATAAGATGTAAGAAACAATCTATTCAATGCATAGCAGAACTTAAAAGAAAGTAAGGGGAAATTCTGATGGCCAGAAATGAAGGGACCTGAAAAGTAGAGAGGAAAACTGTGAGCTGACATTCTAGCTGGCCTGGCACTATTTGCCAATCCCATCATTAACCTATGGGTTTCAGCTTTAACACCTATGAGGGAACTGATGAAACCTTGCAAAAGGCAGCAGAGTAGGAATTAAATGCCCCTCCCCTCAAGCCCACCATAAAGGTGGGACACTGAGAGGATGAGCTCTCAGTGAAAGGGGAGTCAAAAAGAACATTGTGCCATTAGCACAGGAAGATGACGAGGAAAAGCTTATGTCTTGGCCTGGGGTCTTCTCAGTAATTGACACTACTTACTTTTCAGGTCTGGAAACTGAAGCCAAGAAATTAAAATAATACTGATCCTTTGCCAGTAATAGCCCTGGGAATGTGACATAAGGAGACACAAAACTTATCTGGAAGGAATTATTCTTAACAAAGTGCACTCAAGATTCCTACAGAGAAAGCCCTGTTGCAAATAAGTTCATCTTTCAAATTACAAAATATCTGGGTAAGTTATCTACCAAATATAAGAATCAACACATACAAACAACAAGAAGTTGATTTAATAGAGCCATTAGAGCTCTAAAATAAGGATGTTAAAGTGATTAGTGACATACAAAGAACTGAAAAGTTAAAAAAATGATATAATGAAAGAATTGGCAGATCTGAAGAATGACACATAGCTTGAAATTAAATGCAAATTCAGAAAGAAGAAACCCAGTGAATAATTTTAAAAGGACATTATACAAACAGCTGATAAGATAATCCATGAACTAGAAGACAGATATAAAGGCATCACAGAAAGATAAAGTAATAGAAAACTCAGAAGGCCTTTAGAGATAAAGAGAATAGAAAGAGTATGTCCAATATATGTTTTTGAAAAATACTAATCATACTAGCTGTGTTTTTGAAATTTGTTTTCCATAATGTAACAACTTTTTTATTTAGTAACATTGGGTGTTCTTGTTACTGAAAATCCAAACATATTTCTTAAAATGTTCATTTGTTTTCAACATTTCTTCTTATTTTTAAGGTACTTTGACCATGATATATAGATGGTTACTATTTTGAAGGTTTTTTTCTTGCTTTTATATGTTAGTATCAATAATTTTTATTCATATACAAAATCTGGGAAACAAATTTTAATTGAAAGCCACCTCCAAACCAGCAGTGCATTTATTCTCAGTCATCCCAGGACCAGCTGTCAGTGACGCCCCTGCACACCTGCTACTCTGTTCCCAGCGAAAGCGTGAGTCAGAGATTCTACTGAAGATGATACAGTAGGTACTCGAGAAGAAAAACATAGATGTTTAGCCTAAAAATGGAGCACGAATGACAATTATTTCTAAAGTGTGCAAGACGAGATGTTCCTTGAGACTTTCAAAGTATCTTTAGGTGACTGAAGTGAGTATTTAAACATTTTTTTAAAAACACAGTATGTAGTTCACTTAGTTAAATATTAATCCCATACATTCAAAGTATGTGGGTGGGCTAAAAATAAAGGCCAACATATACTTTCTGAAGGTTGAATTCAAGGTTGATTCATATGCTGAGTATTGCACTCAAGCTTTCCATGCTGGGAAAAGTCGGCTGAGGTTTTGGGGGTCCATGACCTGTTGTAGGAGCAAACTCACTTGTCCACACACACTGAGCACAGTTCCTTCCTCCACTCCTTTGAGTTTCTCTAGTAGTCTCATCAAGACACGTTCAGCTACTTTGTTGAAACTCTGGTCCATTTCACTAATGACAAAACACAAAGGTATTAATGAGGTGGAACAGTTCAAAGGGCCTGAGGAATGGAAAAAATCTGAAGAACTAACAACAGTCCTTCCTAAAACACTGCTACCTGAGATTTCGTTTGCATTCCTGGTCATCTGCATTCTGAGTGGGATGAACCTCAGTGTCATCTCCCTGCCTCTGCTGTAAATACAAAGCTTTTAAAGGGTTCATGGCCAAAGGGAGGGTTGTACAGGAGGACCTAGAAAGAACATATGTCTAGAAGAACAATGTATAATTTGATGATGTACCTAGAAACAGTAGAACCAGTATTATAAAACTAACAGAGGCCAGTCATATGGTAATTGACTGGAGGGAGGGACAAACCTATTGCACAGGCTTCTTGTTTCCTCATGGAGGAAACTATGTTAGCAAGATGCTCTGGGCTTCATATCCCATTCTGAACTCATTCTTCCTCCAAGGGACATCCCTTGACCCATGTTTCTTTACTGGGTGAAACTAGTCTATTGAAAGAAGATAACTAGTCACTTCCTTTCCTTCTCCCTCCCTGTCCTGGGTAAGAGCATTTACTTTACAGGCCCAAGTCTCTGTCAGGGAGGGTAGGGTAGGCTATGGGAGTTGGATAGCACTAGCAAGCCTATTTGAACTTAACTCCTAAGCTACATTCTCCAAAAGTTTTATCAAGAATAGCCTGACATTTTGATTTCTATCCTATTCTTAAGACTCTTTCTTTTTCCTCTCAAATCAGTGACATGTTGACAAGATACCATGTACCAGGGAGACGAATAAAGATTTCCTTATAACATACTTTACCTCTACAATGGTTAACAGGGTTTCCTGAGAGTTTCTCATAAGCTCCATGGTTTTCTCACAGCATCTACAACCACATCATAAATATGGGTTTGGTTACACACCAATGTTTTCAATATACATCTGCCTGTCTATTATCTATCTATCTATCTATCTATCTATCTATCTATCTATCTATCTTCTACACTACTAACTTCTATACTTCTATACTACTATTTACTATCTTCTATACTACTATACTACTATCCAATATGTAGTAGTATACTGAGACTATTCTTAATAGTTTCCAAATTAAAATCTCAAAGAGCATAATACTTGTCAGAGTGAGCTTTCAATAAATGTTTCTAAAATGAATACAAATACATATCTAAGTGGAACAAAATAAAAAACCCAGAAATAAACCCACACTTATGTGGTCACTTCATCCATGGCAAAGAAGGCAAGAATACACAGTGGGGAAAGACAGCCTCTTCAGCAAATGATGTTGGAAAAACTGGACAGATACATGCAAAAAATAAAACTGGACAACTTTCTTACACCACATACAAAAATAAACTCAAAATGGATGAAAGACTTAAAGGTAAGACCTAAAAACCATAAAAATCCTATAATAAAACACAGGCAGTAAACTCTTTGATATCAGTCCTAGCAATATTTTTTTGGATATGCCTCTCCAGGGAAACAACAACAAAAGCATTAGCAAACTAAAAAGCTTTTGCATAGTCAATAAAACCATCAACAAAACTAAAAGACAACCTACTAATGATTTATCTGATAAGAGGTTAATATCCAAAATATATAATAAACTCAAACTCAATATCAGAAAGTAAACAATCTGATTAAAAAATGCACAGAGGATTTGAATGGACATTTCTTTAAAGACATATGGGGTGGGACAAAAGTAGGTTTATAGTTGTTTTTGTAAAAAATAATTCAATAATTAATAATACAAGAATAAACTGCGTTTGTGTATTCACAACTGTAAACCTTCTTTTGCCCCAATGGAAAATAATACAATAACTAATAAACAATAATACAAGAATAAACTTTGTGTTTCATGTACTTGCAACTATAAATCTACTTTTGTTCTATCCCATACAGATGGCCAACAAACATATGAAATCACTAATCATCAGGGAAATGCAAATCAAAACCACAGTGAAATATCCCCTCACACTTGTCAGAATGGCTGTCATCAGAAAAACAGAAAACAAGTGTTGGTGAGGATGTCAAGAAAGTGGAACCCTCACATGCCATTGGAGGGATTGTAAGTTGGTGCAGCCACTATGGAAAACAGTATTGATGTGCCTCAAAAAATTGAAAAGAGAACTACCATACAACACAGCAATTTTGCTTCTGGGTATTTATCTAAATAAAATAAAAATGAAACACTAATTTGAAAAGATACATGTTCCCCCTTGTTCACCGCATCATTCTTTACAATAGCCAATATATGGAAGCAACCTAGGTTTCCACCAATAGATGAGTGGATAAAGAAGAGTTATATATATATATATATATAAAACATGTGCATATATACACACATGTACATTCACATACACATGGTGGAATATTACTTAGCAATAAAAAAGAACAAAATCTTACCATTTGCAAGAATGCAAAAAAATGCAACTGGATCACTCTCTTATACCATATATAAAAATAAATTCAAAATGCATTAAAAGACTTAAATGTAAGACCTAAAACCATAAACCTCCTAGAAGAAAACACAGGACACAAACTCTTTTACATCTGTCCTAGCAATATTTTCTTCAGATGTGTCGCCACAAACAACAGGAAAAAAATCTGTTAAATAGACCTGGAGGGTATTATACCAATGAAATAAGTTAGAGAAAGAAAGACAAATACCCTATGATTTCACTTATATGTGGAATCTAGAAAAAACAAAATCAGCAAAACAAATCAGGGACAGATTCATAGATACAGAGAACAGACTGATGGTTGCCAGAAGGCAGGGGTGGATGAAAGAAAAGGTGAAAGAAATTAAGAGATACAAACTTTAAGTTATAAAATAAATGAGTCACAGGGACGTAGTATACAGCACAGGGAATGTAGGCATTAATATCATAATAATTTTGTATGATGACTTACAGTTACTGGATTTATCATGGTGATCTCATAGTAGGGATATGAGCACAGATGTCGAATCATTATGTTGTATCTCTGAAACTAATGTAATATGGTATATCAACTATACATTAATAAAATTACATATGTGAATATAAGATTAATGCAATACTTTAAAATATTTTTCACTCATTAATTATTATGGTAATTATTAGGTTACTTTGACTAGAATCTGCATCATTAAAAATTGAGTACACAGAGCTGTGCTGTAGGGACCTGCCAATTTCTTTTAGCAGACACTTGGAACTGGATCATCAAGGGAACTGGATCATCCCTTGACTTTGGGAAAGTATACAGGCCTGATGATGAGCCTCCAATAGGAGTTCCAAACAGTAAAAAGAAAGAGTTAGCTAGAACAGAGGTACTAAAGGTAAAGGTGAGCTGCTTCCAGAGGAGGTTAAGGAGGACAGTACATATGATATATGGGGTAAGGTCCCAGGTGACCTGAAAGAAGGGGAACCTGTTATGATTTTCATCCAGGGTCTTTTCCTCAGTACTGGCAAAGCACTGAGATATAATTCTAGCAATGAATTCTATAATCTATAGAAATCAATAATCCAAATAATTTTGACATCAAAAATCATCTGCCCTACTTTACATTACATGATGTATGTACCTTCTGAAAATACTTCAACACCAGTAATGTGCATCCCATCCACAGTAGCTCTGGTGAATTTAAAAGGAACAGTTTCAGGAGTAGGAAGGATTTTACCCTGTTCAAAAGCAACTCCTAAGTACAAAATGCAGTGAGGTTAGGAGGTTCCATAGCTGACTGACTTTCCTCCCAACTGGCACATGAACTCTGTAGAGGCACCAAATAATTTGTCACCTATATCCCCTCAGAACTACAGCACACAGTAGTTTATTCTGTTTCTGCTCTGCCTGACCTCCTCTTCTCCACCACTGTTTAGGAGGTCCACCTCAAACAAACATTAACTACCTCATGACAATGTAGTTAAAATGAACATTTTCTATCAGGGCTATCCAACCTTTTGGTGTCTCTGGGCCACACTAAAAGAGTTGTCTTGGGTCAGACATTAAATACACAAACACTAGTAAAAACCGATGAGCAAATAAAAGGTTCTAAGTAAATTTATGATTTTGTGTTGGGCCTTATTCCTAGCCATCCTGGGCCTCATGCAGCCCCTGGGCCATGGGTTAGACCCCCTGAGTCTTTATTATTACATATATCCCTGACCAAAGGGTACTTGTAGCAATAAAAGATCATTATGATGTTGTTAAAGTATCATGTACATTATAATTAAATTTAAACTGTAATACATACTGCATTACTTAATACTGTAATATATCACAGTCAGCATACTCTAATGCATACAAAACTTTTAAAACCAGTAACACAATTAGGAACTTTCTTGCCAAGTGGAAAATTAATCTTGGCGTAAACACATGGACTCTTTCCTTCTTCTGGACAGTGAAGACAACAGTCTACAGCCCTTCTTCATAAGAAAGATGGAGGCATAAAGCTGAACGCGAAAGAAAGGAAAGCAGGAGAGGCCTTTAAGTAGTTTGAGGCTTGGGCAAAGGGAGTCTACAGTGGAAAAAACTGTAGCTTGAAACAGATGAAATTACCAATATTTAATTAATTTTGATCAACAAAAAAAAGTGATTTCAAATGATTTAACCTAATAGAAAGAAATTTAGTTTAATAAAAAAATCAAAATGATTAATAGTAAATTACCTTAATTTCCACAGTAGGAACAACAACATCTTCTAAATTCTTAAGTTTAGTAATTGGCTGGTCTGCTGGAATTTTTATGCCTTCTGTATTTAAAACAAAGAGGTGTTAGTGACAACCAAAAATTGAGGAACAGCACTGAAGGTAAAGCACCATGTAGCAGATGCCACAGACCCAGCCTGTGGCTGATCCGTGGTTTAGGCCCTGATTGAGAAATGGAGACCCAGGGGCTCAGGACACGGTGCAGCTCAGGGTCGGAGCATGCAATGGGCAACACGGCTTACAATGCATTTGCAGGTTACCTGGCACTGGTCATTAGACCACATTCCATCTGAGGGGGTAGAATGAACACCTTATAATAATTACATGCTTTTTAAAAGAAATTACATAAGATAATTACATAATATGCACTTGTCATATTACAATTAAAAGTGACTAAAGGACATGACCATATTGTTTGTTTGCTTAGAGAAACACAATGAGAAGTCTCATTCTGATTTCAAAGTAATAAGTATTTAAATGTGAAACTATGATTCTGAACAGAAAAAGAAATACCACTATTAAAGTACGGGGAGGGAGATACTTATAAGAAAGTGCATATAACCAAAAATTACAGCAGCTTATAATTATTTGAACAGACACTTCAAGAAGAGTGATGGGTTCATGCAAGGCACTCCATGGAGGAAATGGAGGCCTTTTAACTTTTAACTCCTGGGGCACAGTGAGTAACTAACAAATTTAAAAAATCTTCGACCCTACAGACTCTTAGTTATTCAGTTAAAGGACTTGTTTCTATGCAATTCTCTGGAACAGAAGATTACCCAGAGAACTCAAATAATTAATGCAGTGCAGTCATCTATTATCAGTCTCACAAAAAGATATTAAGTGAAAAAGTGAAGGGTGTTGAAGCTATTATATAAAAAAGTTATGTTTTTGGATCATGCGTGGATTGTAATCATCAGAACTTTCACATCTGTAATTACAACATTGTTTGTGATTTTAAAGAGATTTACATATTATTCTCTATAATTAATATATCCTTACAGAGAATAACATAGCAAGAAAGCAACACTCATTTTCTTTTAAGCACATATTTCTTTGAGTCTTCCACTGTGTGGCATCAAAGTTTGCTAACAAAATACAAGTATCACAAAATGTCTCAACACTTCTTACCATCTGAGGTCTCTTGCTTCTGATAGGACGAATTATTCTGTTTGCAGTCTGGATTTGATCCTATTAATAAAAAACAAACAAAAAACAGTGCATATGAAAATACCTGACACTTCAACTTTTCAGTTATAATAACAAAAGAAAAAGATTGTATGCACACATGTAGACAATGAAAGGACTATAATCCCTCAATCCAAACCAAACAATCCCTATAGGAATGAAATACATAAAAGGTATAATAATCTCCAGAGTAAATAGTGTGGGTGCCTTTCAAAATCAACTTTTTATTTGCTCATTGCTGTGAGAAAAAAATGTGAAATATTATTATTACATCCTATGCTTTGAGAAATATTCAGAAATTTTGAACCAATTTTAGGTTGCATCCTAATCACAAAGAATTTACAAACTGAATACAGTCACAACACACATTCTTAGAATCCCTGAGACTTAAGAAAATAATATTGTGTGAAAACATGAATATCACAATTCAAAAAGTTATGTATGTTTAATCTAAATACCACTTCAAGCTGAGAACTTTCTTTAGGTGTATTTTTAATTATTCTACTGCTTATTGCTCTCTCTGGTTTGGTCAAAGATTCATCTTTGTTTGCATTTGCTAAGGCCAGATGAAGCTGCCAATCACCAGTTGCCCATAGCTATAGCCCTCTGAATCATCCAAATAGTTTCAGTGTAGGAATGTTCACACTTAAAGCAAAATTTGTTGCAGATCTGTTGCTCTACTTGCCCAATCATTTTGAATGTGACAATCACACAGTACACACGCTCACTCATAGTGCCTACCACCCCCACTGCCCAGTATGGTGAAGTTGTCATTGCTCACGCATGGGCATTCCAGCCAACTCTCCTTGGCTGCCAGCTTTCATCAGTATTGTGTAAATCATTCTTGTTATATTAACAGTGGCTGGACTTTTTCCGAACAGATCTAATTCATAACCCATAACACTGAGGGACTTAGTTCTAAGCTTTTCAAGCACAGGGTAGAGTATTGAGTTGAAAAAGACAACTTGCCTTCTTCATGCCATTGACTACAGAAACTTCAGAATTTTCAAGCCAGAGGGAACAAAGATGAAATGTCCACATACCATACCCTTTTCCACTTAACAGGCAACTGATGTAATTTTCTATTGCTTTACATAAGAAACATTTCTGATCTTCTTTCAGTGTGTGGAGTGGAGTGTACTTTTATCCAGCTCAAGCCATCTAATTTTACAGAACTACAAAATCATACATGATATACAACACGAATGAAAATCAGAAAAAGCAAAATTCTAAGGATTATAACGGAAACAAACTTATTTTTTGTCTTTTTTGTTTTTTGTCTTAAAATAAGCTTGTGCAATTCAAAAGCTATTCTAGGCAACCAAGAACAAAGTGGAATCTACCTAAGGTATTTAGTTAACTTTATTCTCTATGTACACAAATATACAGACCAAAGGCAGTCCTGAGTAAATGGTTTAATTATATCGAAAGAGGTATCTTTTTTTAATTTAATTTCAACACCTACCACTTTTCATCTATGATACCTACAAACCAAAAAGCAAAACAGTCTTGGCTGGTGTAGCTCAGTGGATTGAGCACAGGCCTGCAAACCAAAAGGTCATGGGTTGGATTCTCAATGAGGGCACATGCCTTGGCTGCGGGCCAGGTCCCCAGTTGGGGACGCACAAGAGGCAACCACACATTGATGTTTCTCTTCCTCTCTTCCTCCCTTTCTCCTATAAATAAACAAACAAACAAACAAATAAATAAATAATTTTTTAAAAAGGCAAAACAAAAAGCTAACGTCCTTATATTCTACCATGAACATAGAAGCAGAGCATGAATTCATGCTCCGGGTTCTGTGTATCTGTATATATACAGTCATGTATGTCTGTACATCTTGTCACTTATATTTATGTAGTTAGTGAGCTATCATTGGTCTGAATTTTATGTTTCCTACAAAGGCCCATGTCCTCTTTGGCCCTTTTCAGGAGAGCTTGTTGGTTTTCAGCTTCTGATGACCTGATATAGTTTTCAATTGTCTGGTACTGAGTGTCTGAGAACTGTGCTAATGAGAGAAATGCCTTCATTTTTTCATTTCTTTTATGTTGTTGACACTGTTACAGATGTCCCCTATTCCCCCACTTCACCCACCTCCACCCAGCCTGCACCTCCCTACCCTGACCTTCACCACGCTATTTTCTGATTCTAGGATCTATGCATATCATTACTTTCTTTGTCATAATTTTCAGCAATTTCCACTGCCTTCAAGAAAACACAATCCACTTATATTGTATTTACAGGTACTAAAGACATCTAATCACTCAGGTCAAAGAAATCCCCACACTAACATTTATCTTATTTATGTATCAGCTACATTATAAGAAGTACAGTGTTTTCTTGACCTTTCAATAGTTTACAACTATTAGTTGTCGCTGTAAGTTGTAAAGAACTGAGCAAAACCAAAGGGCTCTATAAAATTTAAAAACAATCATATTATGATTTTCAGGTTACACTTATTTACTGAGGTAACTATTCCCAAAATTATTTAAAATAAAGAAATAGCTGGAGCACTGAAGTCCTAGTACTACTTGTTGGGTGGTTGGACTACAAATGAATAGCAAAGGCTGACTTGCACATTCCTTAATCAGCTAGTTTTATTGATAAATAAATGGACACGTGATCAGAAACAACTTGTTGAAAGAGTAGCTGCTGGTGGGAAGTAAAACACATTGGAGCTTACTTTCAATATACTTCTTTAGTAACATTCTGTTTCATTCTGCTCTAAAGTTATATAGAGCCACAACTGTAATAATATATGAAAAAGTGAAGTCATACTTTATTTGCCTCCAAAATAAATTTAATCTTGATTAAGAAGATCAAGTATATTCATGCTAAACAACTGTCTTAGGGCTGCTATAAAGTCTTACCTTTTCTAGGTAGGTCTGCATGATGACTGCAGGGTTTTCTAAGCAGGTTTCTGCTAACCAGTTGCCACAAACCCTCAGACATTCTGTGTATATAAGCTTTAGTTTGGGGTCATGCTGTGTATGAAAAGCAAAATCTTAAAATGTAATTCGTTACCGGAACTAAACAAAAATGTCTTCCATTTACGGGGAAAAATGCAAGTTAACAATTTTTTTTATCTGCTTTTGCCATACAATTATGTTAGTAATCCAAGTAACAACTTTATGAATTACCCTTTAATGTTTATTATTATTATCATTATCATTGGAGCAACTCATAATTGTTATGTACTTTGTATATGCCAGGCATTTTCTAAGGACTGTACATCTATTAACTCATTTAATCCTATGATATGAGTATGATTATCCTTAATTTTCAGGGTAGAAACTAAAACTGAGGTACAAAGACAGTAGGTAATGCAGGGCAGCCTTACTCCGAGACACATATTGTGAAGCAATATTTAAACAGCATATCATATTGATTCCCAGTGCTTTGGTATAATTATGAATTCTCCAACAATGGAAGATGCCATACAAGTGCCCATTACCAAAAGTAGAGTAACATGTTATTCACAAATCAGGTGTATGACAGAAGAACACCATCATGACTAAAACCATGTAATACTTCCTGAGTCCTATAAATGCCTCTACTTTTGTCCACTGTGTGCTGGAGACAAAGCTGGAGAAGCAGCAGCCAAGTTCTCAATAACTAATAGGTAATGCTAGATAAAATATCAGGCATTTTATTTTCAAAGTATTTCTATCGACAAGCTAATTACTTCAACCAGCTTTAAAAAAAAAAAACTTTTCTTCTCTCATGCATTTTCCCTTCCTTTTTTTTTTATTTCAAATTTATAGTAGCTATTTCATGTTTGTTTTGCACATCCTTCTTGATTTCTGTAGAAAGTTAAAAAAAAAAGTACTGGAGAGCAAGTCAAATAATCTACCACAATATGGATTGACAGAATGGTTGCAAATAAGAAAATGAAGATTTTCTAAACCCTTTTATAAATGTTAATTTTTCAGACTTCCTTTTACAATTTCTTATTCATGGATCAGTAATTTAAAGACTTTAATAAAACTGTGAATTTATTAAAAGTAAACACAGTAATTTTTATAATAGTAAAATACTAATTCAGCCAATAAAAAAGTGAACCTCTGAGCAGCTGGCATCCAACTTCTTGATCATGTGCTTGAGAATGCTCAGGGCAAGACTCTGCTCCTTTTTTTGCCCAGAATACTTGCGCTTTCTCCAGGTGCCACTCAGAAACTCCACAACCTATTGAATTATACTGTTTAATTTTAAATATTGCCCTTCCAGGGGGATGAAATGAAAATAACATATAAAAGTAAATAATTTCACTATTATTACACCACAATAGTAATAATAGTAAAAGCAGTAAGTACCATTCATTGAGGACTTGACTATATGTCAGCACTGTTTTAAGTACATCGCTACCTGCCCTCCCCAGCCCCTATACTGCCTGTTTTTCTCATATATTTATATGTATGTATATATGTATATGTATGTATATATGTATATGTATGTGCTTGTATATACACACAGTATATTAAGTCACTGAATTGTTATCAATATAAGTTAGATATCTTCTCATTATAAACAGGAAGTTGAGGCTTAGAGAGGTACATACCTTGTTCAAGGCTTAAACTCAGACCTAATTCTAAAATGGGAAACCTTAGGTTAAACAGTTATGCTCTACAGTACCCTGATAGTGATCTCTTGTCTCTCAGTGACATTGCCTTTATACTCATCCTTTCTATCATCTTGGTCAAGAGGTGAGATGACACAGATTCATGTCCTACTACCTGGGTGTTCTTGAAGGTTCGGGCTACTATGGAGAGTTCTATAAGGTGCTTTGTGGCAGTGTCCCAAAAACATTCTTTTTGGGAGTTCTCCATTTCCTTTTCCATCAAGAGCTCCAAAATGACCGTGTGTAGAGCCATGATAGGCTCCTGAAAACTAAAATCACTGTCTTTGAGAAGCTGGGAGTGTTTCTGCCACTTTATGTATGCTTCAGAGAGTTGCCTACTCTTATGACTGATCTGAAAGCAGAATCATAAAATTCATGTAAGCAAGAAAAATGAATAAAAATTGCTATTATGCAGGTCTTAAATTTAAGATATAACACAAAGGTGTTTTTACAGTAACAAGACTGGAACTTCTAAATAATCCGAAATAAGGACCAAGTTTTAGAAAACTACAAAATGATCCAAACTCTGAGGGTCAGAAGAGAAGCCACAGACAATGAACATTTTAAAAGATTTTCTTAAAAATACTCAGACTTCATAAAAAGCATTTCTAAATATACTGTCTTCTAGAATGAGAACGTCAGGCCCATCACACCAGACACCTAGACCTCTCATCCTGCTTCAGTGCTGCTTGTGGTAAAAGAGGACGTGTCAGCAAGGGGAGGAAATCAGCCCACTAATCACCCACAGGACCCGGGAGGCAGAGGGATGACTCCATGCAACTGCAGCTGTTAAAGAACTCACAATCCAGGGAAGGAAACGATGGCAAATGTTTCATACACCAACACTATTTATTAAAGGAAGAGAAAATGCATGTCGTACAATTAGTTTACATGAACAGTACACTTCCCAGGTGTCTAAACCAGGTGATACTGTCTAACCCTTTGGGACTACTGTATTGAGAGAAGAAATTAAGATGAAGCAGGGAGATGAAGCAGATGACAAGGTGCTGACTAGTAAATGAAAGCTCTTTACTGCTTGATAAAGAAGGACACAGTGACACCAATTCATAGGACCAGAACGAATTCTTCCCAAAATGATCCTAGAGCAGGAGGTATCAAACTTTTTAATCTCAGAAACTCTTTTACATTCTCATAAATTATTGAAGACCCTAAAGAGCTTCTGTTTAGGATTATATCTATTGATATCTACCATATATGAAACTGAAACTGAGAAAGAATCAAATATATTAATTTATTTAAACAACAATAATAAATCTACTATATATCCTAAATAACATTAAAAATAAGCACAGTTCTCAAAACAACACTTAGTGAGAAAATGGTATTGAATTGTATTCTGCAAATTTCTTTGATGTCTGCGTTACTAGAAATAGCTGAATTACTACCTTTGCTTCTGCATTTGTTTTGTTGTGATATAATATATTGGTTCTAGTACATGAAAAAATCTACCTCATACAGATATGTAGTTAGAAAAGGAAGGAGTATGTTATATTAACATACTTTGCAGATATGTGAAAAATTTTCTCTGATACCTCAAAAACTTCACTCCACTTCATGAGAGTATGAGAAAAAAATCTTACTGTAAGTATAAAGATAGTTTTGATTCATGGACACCCTGAATAGATTTGGAGACCCTCAGGAATCTCTATGCCACATTTGAAGGACTGCTGTTCACCAGCTCATCAAACTTTCTCTCTGCCTCTCTTTCTTATAACTCCCCATCAGAGAGAGAGTCAGTATTATTCTCTAGGGATTTCTTAAGGACTCCTATCCTTTCTTTAGTTGAAGACATCTTTCATTCAGAAGAAAAGTTCCTACATTTGTGGCACTAAGAACCGCCAATATTCTTCTTAGTGAAAGCAGAAAGCAGTTTTGTTCTTTCATTCTCTAGTTAAGAGAAGCCATGTCAATGGCTGTGCCTTTGACTATGCAATTTCGAAACACCATTTTATTTCCAGAATCTAAAATTTCCTTCTTTTCTATCATGAAGCATACTGATTCAGTTTACCATAAAGGTATGGTGCTATTAGTAAATTATACCCTCTTTCCTTCCTCTTAGAATAATAATATGACTCAGAATGACAGGCCTGCAAGGGACCTGAGAGACCATCAAATATAAATTCCCCATTTTAGAAATGAGGAAACTGAGGTCACCCAAAAAAGTGACTTTCTCAGGGTCACAGTATCCAAACTGAGATATGTAGCATCCAGAAGAGCTGCTTTAGCTCATTTTCCAATATTCTGGATCACTTCCTTCTCACCACTATAAGAGCCAATCTCCCTGACACAACTCTCCAAATTCATTGACAGTCGCTGAATAAAGACAACTGAATGGTTAGTGCGAACATTCAGTACTGTTAGTATGAATCAGTCAACAGGAAAATGCACTGGGAATACAACAATAAACAAGAGAATGGGGCCACCTTTAGGGAGCCTCTAGTATAGCACAGCAGAGTCTCTATAAAATGGCACTAATGCCAATGCAGTGCTAGAATTGAGTGTTGTATGCTATGGCAAAAAACCCAAGGAAACACTTTTACCTGGAGTAGAAAAGGTAAAACACTGTAAAAAAGGAAAATACACATAAAGCTAAATTTTAAAAACTTGAATTTTTACATTCAATATATTTGAAAATGTTTATTTTAATAAGACCACAGTTCACTAGACTAATCAACTTACATCTTGATAGAAGGCAAGAAACAAACCCACTGCTGGTCTCTCTTTTGATTTTTAAAGTTACTGCTGGTAATAGAAAAACCACAATTGAGGATGACAAAGCCATATGAATCACATACCCTGAGAAAAGCTCCCCGATGTTTTCGAGCTCTCCGATAGCCTGCAATCTGCTCAGTGTGGGGTACAGTGAATACACAGACTCGAAGCTGCCCTTACACAGCTCTTCCACTTCTTTTACTCTAGCGACAAAAGAAACAAGACAACTAGAAAACTAAGACGAGGTTTGCAGGAAAGCCAAAGTTCAAATCAGTCATCAAAGAGCTGTGATCACTTCCAGCCCAGATAGAGGCATAGATAGACATGCTGTGCCTCCTTACACAACCAAGATAGGGACAACAACAATTTAGAAAAATAATAACAACCAGAACTGACAGAAAATTGAACTGTATGTAACTCAGACAACCAAGGAATTAAAATAGACACATTAATCCAGACCCATAGGAGGGGCTGAATCGAGCAGCTGGGCAGAGAGGGGTCACAACATAAAGAGCAGTGGGACCAGGTGCATAAGGCATCCCAGGCACTCAAGACTGCATTGGGTGAACCCTGGGCACGCAGGCGGTGGCTGGCAGACACCAGGCTCGGGGTGGCAACTGCAGAACCAGTAATTGTGAAGCAAGGCACTGCGCGCAATGCAGGGTCCTAGCTCCAGGAAATAGAGCCTTGGGGCACTGATTGAAAACACCTGTGGGGGTTGAGGTGCCAAGAGAGACTCCCAGCCTCACAGGAGAGTTCATTGGAGAGACCCATGGGGTCCTAGAACGTGCACAAGCCCACCCACATGGGAATTAGCACCAGAAAGACCCAGTTTTCTTGGGGTAAGTGGCAGAAGGGACTGAAGTCTGATGGAGAGCAGAGCAAGCACCATCCTTCCCTCTCAGACCCTGCCCCCACATACAGCCTCACAATCCAGCCACTGGGCCACTGGGTTGCCTGCCCTGGTGAACACCTAACGCTGCCCCTCATACATAACAAGAGCAACAAAACCAAAAAAAAAAATGACCCAAACAGAAGAACAGATCAAAGCCTCAGAGCAAATACAACTAAGCGACCAAGAGATAGCCAACCTATCAGATGCACAGTTCAAAGCACTGGTGATCAGGATGCTCACAGAATTGGTTGAATTTGGTCACAAATTAGATGAAAAAATGAAGGCTACTCGAAGTGAAATGAAGGAAGATGCACAGGGAACCAATAGTGATGGGAAGAAAACTGGGACTCAAATCAATGGAGTGGACCAGAAGGAAGAAATAAACAACCAAATGAAAAAGAATGAAGAAATAAGAATTCAAAAAAAATGAGGGGAGGCTTAGGAACCTCCAGGACATCTTTAAACATTCCAACATCTGAATTATAGAGGTACCAGAAGGGGAAGAGGAAGAGCAAGTGGAAAACTTATTTGAACAAATAATAAAGGAGAATTTCCCAAATCTGGCAAAGGAAATAGACTTTCAGAAAGTCCAGGAAGCTCAGAGAGTCCCAAAGAAGTTGGACCCAAGGAGGAACCCACCAAGGCACATCATAATTACATTAGCCAACATAAAAGTGAAGGAGAGAATCCTAGAAGCAGCAAAAGATAAGGAGACAGTAACCTACAAAGGAGTTCCCATCAGACTATCAGCTGATTTCTCAAAAGAGACCTTGCAGGCAAGAAGGGGCTCGAAAGAAGTATTCCAAGTCATGAAAGACAAGGACCTCCATCCCAGATTGCTCTATCCAGCAAAGCTTTC
>CM052543.1:66479623-66496015 GCA_028533065.1 Trachops cirrhosus
GTACCAGTCTGCAATCCCACCAACAGTGCACTAGGGTTCCCTTTTCTCCACAACCTCTCCAACACTTGTTGTTTGTTGATTTGCTTATGATGTCCATTCTGACTAGTGTGAAGTGGTATCTCATTGTGGTTTTAATTTGCATCTCTCTGATAGCTAGCGGTACTGAGCACCTTTTCATGTGTCTCTGTATCCTCTGTATGTCCTCCTTGGAGAAGTGTCTGTTCAAGCCCTTTGCCCATTTTTTAATTGGGTTGCTTGTCTTCTTAGAGTG
This sequence comes from Trachops cirrhosus, assembly GCA_028533065.1. Classification (NCBI taxonomy): domain Eukaryota; kingdom Metazoa; phylum Chordata; class Mammalia; order Chiroptera; family Phyllostomidae; genus Trachops; species Trachops cirrhosus. The sequence continues at coordinate 66,479,895 of CM052543.1, forward strand.
GAGTCATGTAAATTCTTTATATATCTTGGAGATTAAACCCTTGTCTGAGGTATCATTGGCACACATGTTTTCCCATATGGTTGGTTCTCTTTTTATTTTAATACTATTTTCTTTAGCTGTGCAGAAGCTTTTTATTTTCATGAAGTTCCATTTGTTTATTCTTTCCTTTATGTCCCTTGCTCTAGGGGACATATAAGCGAAAATATTGTTTCATGAAGTATGTGAGATTTTCCTGCCTATGTTCTCCTCTAGGACTTTAATAGTATCACGGTTTATATTTAAATCTTTTATCCACCTTGAATTTATTTTTGTGTATGGTGTAAGTTGGTGCTCGAGTTTCACTTTTTTGCATGTAGCTGTCCAGTTCTCCCAACACTATTTGTTGAAGAGGCTATTGTTACTCCATTTTATGTTGCTGCCCCCTTTGTCAAATATTAATTGACCATAGAGACTTGGGTTTATTTCTGGGCTCTGTGTTCTGTTCCATTGGTCTATCTGTCTGTTTTTTATGCCAGTACCAGGCTGTTTTGATTACAGTGGCCTTGTAATACAGTTTGGTATGAGGTATTGTGATCCCTCCGACTTTGTTCTTCTTTCTCAAAATTGCACCAGCTATTTAAAGTCATTTATGATTCCATATAAATTTTTGAAGTGTTTGTTCTATGTCTGTGAAATATGCCATTGGTACTTTAATAGGTATTGCATTGAATGTGTAAACTGCTTTGGGTAGTATGGACATTTTGATGATGTTAATTCTTCCTATCCATGAACACAGCATATGTTTCTATTTGTTTGTGTCTTCCTTGATTCTTTCTTCAGAGTTGTGTAGTTTTCTGAGTACAAGTCTTTTACCTTCTTGGTTAAATTTATTCTTAGGTATTTTATTTTCTTGTTGCTATATAAGATGGGATTTTTTTCTTCACTTCTGCTTCTGATGTTTCATTGTTGGTATACAAAAATGCGTTTGATTTCTGAGTATTGACTTTGTATCTCACTGTTTTGCCAAATTCACTTATTAGGTCAAGCAGTTTTTTGGTGGAGTCTATAGGATTTTCTATGTACCCTATCATGTCATCTGCAAACAATAACAGTTTTTAAAAAACAAATATTTCTATCAACAGCTAAAACTGTAGATGGGGAAATGATGTTCTGAAGCAAAGTCTGGCTCTTGAAAGCAGAATTTGGTAAAAATAATGTTCATGAGTTTTTCTTGGAAAGAAAACTTAAAAATTTATTGTTATAATTGCATGGTAACATGTACTATGGATGAATAAGTGCTTTGATGGCCAAATCTTTGCTATAAAATTTACACAGAAAAAATTAATTCTGTTTAAATCATCTCAGTAAAATACTAAATAAAAACTGAAAAAATGAAAAACTGTTTTGAATAGAAAATTGATCAGGCAATTTAACTGCTTAAATGGTGGTTGCTCTGGATGATATTTCCTAAATAAAACTTCATTGATATTGACATCATTCTCTAATTGTAAATAAACTGTTTCTATTCATAAACATGAACTCAAGCCCTCAGTGTTGGAACATTCAGGACTTAAAGCTTAGTACAGTGCCTGGTACACAAAATATGTTGAAAACTCAGTAAAAGAGGATAAGACAACAAAGAAGCAAAAAAGGAAAAAGAAAAAATTGGTTGAATGGAATTAAAAAATAGATAGAACTTATTTCAAGCAAGGCATGATTGATGGCTGTGTTAATGAAACGCTGAGAAACATGTTGAATGACAGGTGACCTCCAGAGTTTGTAACATGCATTGTATAGGGGACACTAGTAAGAGCAGAGAGGGGAAGGGGAGGAAACAGAGACACCAAATATAAATAACTTTTTTACAGAGTTGTGCTGTGAAAAAGAAGGGAAGAAAAAAGTAACAGCAAAAAGAGGAAGAACATAGGACAGAAGGAAATGATTTTATGTTAGTTTGAAGGGAAATGTTTTTAATAGAAAAAGTTTAAAGATGTCTAGATATGTTGAGAGAAGGCACAGCACAATAAAAAATAAATTTTCTGAGAAAGAGTTGATGAAAAACAACGTACAAAAAGAACTCACACGAAGGAGGATAGTCTTGAAAAAAGGAGGAACTATGTCTCTTTTTACAAGAGGAAAGGGTGCAGTGGGAGCAGAGGCAGGCAGATGTCTATGTCTGACTGTGGTTGTGGCGGGATTCCCTATCTATGCTGCTGTTCTCTCCAGAAGCAGGAGGCAAGCTGAGGGTAAACACAAAGGGAAGATCAGACACTTAAGCAAAATGGAGAAGTTGAAACTGTCATTTCAGAGGAATGAGTTCACCTGAGAAATCCAGTACAAGTCGGCCAATTTAAGAGTAGATATTAACAAATGTATACAAAAAGCAGTATTTCCCGAGATATGACATACAGTAAGTATGCAAACAAATAAATATGTAGTTATAAATGTTAAGTTCTATAAGGAAAATAAACAGGGTACTTTGGAAGAAAATATATGGTATAAATTACTGTATGATAAAGGTGGGTTTACATTAATCTTTTTGAGAAAAACAAAACCTCAGGGTCAGAAAGGTTAAGTAACCGGTACAAGATTGTATAATTTAGTGGTAGAGTCAGGATTAGAACTCAAGCTTGTCTACTCCAAGGCCTAAGGTGCAAACCATGAATTTATGTATGTGACATTCAGTCCAAAGAGTAAATTCAATTTCAAAATCAAATGACCTCAATACAGGTTCTATAACAAAATAATCCAAAGTATAAAATAAATATTATCACAAATAATAGGGTCTATAACATTTGCCTGAAAATTTATTCCAATTTCTTCCTTACTTTTTTCACTCATGCTAGAAACAGTTGTACTTTGGCTTCTTTCTTCAAATGCAGGGTTTCAGTTGGTCACAGAGCACTTCTTTTACTGAGAAAATACTGTTTTGATGTTTGTGAATATATATATAATAGACTTTGATGGAAAAACTAGCGAAGGTCACAAATAAAACATACAAATAAAACATAGTGAACTATTTTATACTTTAAAACATAATAGCATTTAGCCTTAGAATGAAAAATAAATTTCTGAAATTAATTTTTCAATGAAAATTACATTGTAATAACTATGTCATATATGGGAAGGCTACATACCAAAATATGGTTATTTATATAGAAAGGCTCATTTAAAAATAGGGCAGCTGACCCCAGTACAGTTCTAATTATTCTTCCAGTGGTTTTACCTAAAGTTCAAGCTTATTAATGATCACAGGCACACAAATTAAGATCACACTGAAACATCACTTAACACCTGATAAATTGGCAAAAATTAACATGTCTGATAATATTAGGTATTAAGAAACCTACACCCAAGATAACAAAAATAGTAAGTGACAGTAGGATTAGAATTCAGATTTGTCTGCTCCAAGGCCTTAGCTTTGAGCCGTGCATTTATATACGATATTCAGTCCTATAAATACATAGAATTACAATTCTAAAATCATGTCACCTACACAGTGTCTACATATATGCCCTGGCCAGGTTACATGGTTAGTTGCAGCATCCTCACATACACCAAAAAATTGCAGGTCACTTACCTGTTTCAGATTAAATCCCTGGTTGGGGTGTATACAGGACAAAAGGACATAATCAACCATGTTTCTCCTTCACATCTCTATCTATCTATCTATCTATCTATCTATCTATCTATCTATCATCTGTCTATCTATCATTCATTCACCTATCTATCATCTATCTATCCATCTATCTATCTATCTATCTATCTCCCCCTCTCCTCCTTCCTCTCTCTCTAAAATAAATAAACACATATTTGGGTGAGGATAAAAAATACTATATGTGACAGCATGTATTTTTTTTAACCTGTAAACTTATTTTAGTTTGTGCTTTAGTTTTTTCACCCAAACTAGAAATAGTTGTACTTTGGCTCCCTCCCTTCTTCAAATGTAAGGCTTCTTACTGGTCCATTTCCTGACAAAAAACACCGATGGGAAGTATGCAAATTGGTATAACCACTTGAAAAAACAATTTGGCATTATCTTTTAAGGTTGAAAGTTAACATACTCTATGACCAAGTAATTCTACACTTAGGCATTTATCATTAACAGGGGAAGGGGCAAATTAATTGTGACATATTCTCCCACACTATGTGGCAGTGACAAATTAATGAACTACAGCAGTACACAACATAAATAAATCTCATAAGTACATTAAATGAAAAAACTAGTTATAGAAAAATACACATGTAATTTCTTAAAGTTCAAAAATAAGGAAAACTACCATATATTTAGGGGTTCATACTCACACAATAATATCACCTAAACAAATGATAACCACAAAACAGGAGATAACTTTGACCCCTTGGAAGGAGCATGGAGGGATGGGACAGAGACCACTGACTGACATGATGGGACTGACAACATCCTACCTTGCTTTACCACCCTTGTACGCAGGTATCACATAGATTTCCTTATTGGCAAGTCATACAGAAAGAAGTTTTTAGAGCAGAAATTAGGAAAGTAGGAATGACAGTGTTACAGATTGTGTCTCGAAATCTAAGGCTGTAATTCATTCAGACAAAATGAAATTTGCAGGACTTTTGTCAGGAACACTGAAATGACTGAGGTTGTGAACTAATGACACTTTTTGTCTAACTCCTGTTTGAAGAAGTTTTTTCTTTCTAAAAAATATATGGTTATTAACCTTTGAAATCTCATACTTTCTCGGGAGCTATTTACAAGTAAATAAAACTTCATATGCATTTTTGAATACCTAGTATGGAGACATTTTCTGTTAAATATCTTGAATAGAAAAGTGAAGAGAACAATTAATTTCTTGGACCTGACAGTGTTTGTAAACTGTTGATTTGTGTTTTGCTTGCAACTACTCTTTTCCTGATCACCTTAAATCCATGATGTCTCAGTTCACCTGAGTTACTGAACAATACTGGCATTCCCTTAACTCTATACACCTCGTATCTCTGTTTGCCTTGTCTTTTCCATCAGGCATCTGGGAAAAGAAAACCAGACAGTTAAAGCAAACAGCAAGCACTCTTTATCTGTCAGGCACTTTTGCCTAAAGTTAACCAAAATAAAATCAAGGCACTCCTGCTTATTAGATAATTAATTTTGCAAAAATTTGCCACATTCCATATAATCACCTACAATCAAATTAAAGGTGCTTTTATTTATACTCATAGAAGAGCTCAGTTGTACACCCCAGATTAGTAAGAAATACCATTTTATGGAACCAAGATACTGAACTTCATTTGCATTATAATTACTACTACCAAGTATACAGGCCCTGACTCAACAGTTTAAGCTCTAAATATAGGCAATAATCCTTTTTTATTCAACACATACCTAAAGGACAACATATTTGTCTACACAGGAAGACTACAGTGATTGTGAACATATCAATTACACTATTATACACACAATCTATCTATTGTAGGTTTTCACCTGTTTTCAGTTGGAAAGTAGAAATTAAATATCAAAACAGAAAAAAAATTAAAACAAAGAGTGAAGTAATCAGTCCAAGTCCACTACATTCATTATGTTTGGACTAGAATTTAAATTCTGGTTGCTGGTTTTCCACAGTACAAAAACCACACTGTTTCCAGGTTAATGACAATCCAAAGTAGAAACTGTAAGTAGCAAGCATGAGAAATATATCAACATAATACATATTTGCTATTTCAATTTTGCAGTAAGTGATGTTGTCTCAGGGAAATGAGGCTAATTACAAAAATAAACACCAGTCTATTTCAAAAGAATAGAAATTTCAGGAGAGCACTTGACATAATCAACTCTATTTTTTTATTCTTGAACTTTTTTGGCTGTTTATTGTTTTTCACTATTATCTAGGACTATATTATTAGATTCATATGAGAGTTCTAACTTAGAGGAAAAGCAAATTAAAGCATTAGAAATATAATTCCCGTATTTTTTTGGGCCATAAGATGCCCCTAGGTTTTAGAGGAGGAAAATAGGGGAAAAATTTTGAAGCAAAAAATGTGGTAAAACATTTAATAACATAAATAACATAATATTTCACCAATGTAAATGTAAAGCTACACTCAGACTATAAGATGCACCCTACTTTTCCTCCCAAATTTGGGAGAAAAAGGTGTGTCTTATGGTCCAAAAAATACAGTAGGTAACAAACCCAGTAATCAATGTGATTTAGTCATAGAAAGAAATCAGTCATTGCACTTCACAGACAACAGGTAAAATGGGATTCCACTAAGCTGAGGGAACAGTGGTAAACTTAATATAACTGAAATCAGGGAATCACTCCACTATTTGAAAAATATTCATTGGTCACTTATATTAAGATTCCAATGATAGCCGTTATGGGAAATACAGGGAAAAAGAAGTATGATCTCTCAAGAAAAAAAGAGAGGACCCAAATAAATAAAATCAGAAATGAAAGGGGAGAACTTACAACTCATACCAAAGAAACACAAAGGATTGTCAGAAATTACTGTGAACAACAACATGTCAAGGCATTTGACAACCTGGGTGAAATGGACAAGTTTCTAGAAACATATAATCTTCCAAAACTGAATCAAGAAGAAGGAGAAAGCCTGAACAGATCAACAACAGCTAATAATACTGAAGCACTAATCAAAAAACTCCTGGCACACAAAAGTCCTGGACCAGATGGTTTCACAGGAGAATTTTACAAAATATTTAAGGAAGAACTAACCCCAATTCTTCTCAAACTATTCCAACAAATTCAAGAAGAGGGAAAACTCTCAAACTCTTTTTATGAAGCCAGTATTATCCTAATTCCAAAACTAAGACACAACAAAGAAAACTACAGGCTAATATTGTTAATTAACATAGATACTAAAATCTTCCACAAAATATTGGCAAACCAGATCCAGCAAAACATTAAAAAGATCATACACCATGATCAAGTGGGATTCATTCAAGGGATGCAAGGATGGTACAATATTTGCAAATCAATAAATGTAATACATCATAAATAAAATGAAAGACAAAATCACATGATCAAATCAATAGATGGTGAAGAAGCATTTGATAAAGTACAGCCCCCATTTATCATAAAAACAGTCAACAAAGTGGGAGTAGAGGGAGCCTTCCTCAACATAATAAAGGCCATATAAAAGAAACCTACAGCCAACCTCATACTCAATGGGCAAAAACTAAAAGATTTCCCATTAAGATCAGAAACAAGACAAGGATGCCCACTTTCACCACTTGTATTTAACATATTATTGGAAGTTCTAGCCACAGGAATCAGACAAGAAAAAGAAATACAAGGCATTGAAATTGGAAAGGAGAAGTAAAACTGTAATTATTTGCAGATGATATGATAGTATATATAGAAAACCCCACAGGTTCCACCAAAACACTACTCAACCTAGTAAATGAATTTGGCAAAACAGAGGAATGCAAAGTCAATGTTCAGAAATCAAAGGCATTTTTGTACACTAATGATAAAACATCAGAAACAGGAACTAGGGAAAAAATCCCACTTACTATAACAATAAGAAAAAGAAAGCATCTAAGAATAAACCTAACCAAGGAGGTACTAAGAAAACTATACAACACTGAAAAAAGAATTTAAAGAAGACACAGAAAAATGGAACCATATACCGTGCTCATGAATTTGAAGAATTAATATCATTAAAATGTCCATACTACTCAAAGCAATCTATAGACTCAACACAATCCCTATCAAAACACCAATGACATATTTCACAGATATAGAACAAATATTTCAAAAATTTATATGGAACTATAAACAACCCCAAATAGCCTCAGCAATTTTGAGAAAGAAGAACAAAGTAGGAGGGATCACAATACCTGATATCAAACTGTATTACAAGGCCATTGTAATCAAAACAACCTGGTACTGGCATAAGAACAGACACATGGATCAATGGAACAGAATAGAGACCCCAGAAATAAACCCAAGTCTCTATGGTCAATTAATATTCAACAATGAGTATAGAAGAATAAAATGGAGTAAAAATAGCCTCTTCAACAAATGGTGTTGGGACATCTGGACAGCTATATGCAAAAAAAAAAAAATGAAACTGCACCACAGACATATACCATACACAAAAATAAATTCAAGATGAATAAAAGACTTAAATATAAGTCATGACACAATAAAAGTCCTAGAAAGAAACATAGGCAGTAAAATGTCAGATATCTTTGCTGATATATCTCCTCGGGCAAGAGATATAAAGGAAAGACTAAACAAATGGGACCATATCAAATTAAAAATTTTCTGCACAGTTAAACAACATCAGCAAAGTGAAGAGAGAACCAACTGCATGGGAAAACATATTTGCCAATGATACCTCGGACAAGGGTTTGATCTCCAAAACGTATAAAGAACACCTACAACTCCACACCAGAAACACAAGCAATCCAATTTAAAAATGGGTAAAGGACCTGAATAGACATTTCTCCAAGAAGGACATACAGAGGGCCCATAGACATATAAAAAATGCTCAACATCACTAGCCCTCAGAGAGATGCAAATTAAAACTACAATGAGATGCCACTTCACACTGTTCAAAATGGCCATCATTAACACATCAACAAATAATAAGTGCTGGCGAGGTTGTAAAGAGAAGGAAACCTTAGTACACTGTTGGTGGGAATGCAGACTGGTGGGGATGCAGCCACTGTGGGAAACAGCATGGAATTTCCTCAAAAAACTAATGATGGAGCTGCATTTTGAATCAGAGATCCCACTACTGGGTTTATACCCTATGAATCCTGAAACACCAATTTGAAAGAACCTATGCACCCCAATGTACATCGCAGCACAATTTACAATAGCCAAGATCTGGAAATAACTCAAGGGCCCATGAGTAAATGAGTGGATCAAAAACCTGTGGTACATTTATACCAGGGATGTCAAACTCATTTTTACCGTGGGCCACATCAGCCTAGCAGTTGCCTTCAAAGGGCCAAATGTAATTTTAGAACTGTATAAATGTAACTACTCTTTAATAGTTAAGTGAGAGCTCAGTGCTGCTTTTGGGTAGAAACAAGGTGCTGGGCTGGATAAAACAAGGTGGAGGGCCAGATTCAGCCCACGGGTCTTGTGTTTGCCACCTGTGGTTTACACAGTGGAACACTACACAGCAGAAAGAAAAAATGAACTCCTACCCTTTGCAACAGCATGGATGCAACTGGAGAGTATATGCTAAGTGAAATATGCCATGCAGAGAAAGAAAATACCATGTGATCTCACCTATAAGTGGAACCTAACAAACAAAACAAACAAATGAGAAAAATAGAGCCACAGACATGGAAATAAGGAACAAACTGACAGTGACCAGAGGGAAGAGGGGAGGAAGGTACCAGGGGAAAGAATGGGAAGGGTCTAGCTAAGGAACATGTATAAAGGACCCATGGTAATGAACAACAGGGTGGGGACTGACTGAGGTACAGGGGAGAGCAACAGGGGGAAAATTGGAACAACTGTAATTGAACAACAATAAAAAATATATTAAAACTCAGAGATTAGATAAAAAAGTATGGTCTCTGTCTGCTAGGTCCTTATCTACATAATTTTTACAATTTTTAATTAATAAATATCAATTTATTCCAGAAGAGAATTATTTATTTCTTTTAAAATATTATTATCATTTCTCTTTAAAAGACAGAAAACTTCTATCTGAAAACCTTTTAAATGGGGGAGTGAAAACAAAATAAATCTTCAATATATAGATTTATGGAAACAATGTCAGCACCAATTTTAAAAACCAAAAATTGTCAATTCCATTACTTTTTCTCTTGATCATCCATGTTTTTCTTATCTGTATAGATTTCTATAGAGAAATGTGGAAAATTGAGCAGCACAAGACTGAGCTACCTTGGCAACCTCCAGATAATTCAATTCCAGCCAGAAAGTAACATCAAACACTGTTCCTGAAGAAGATCTAAAGAAGAATTCCAAATGAAGTTCATTTCTTTAACTTCAACATTAAAAGTGTATTGATGTAAAATACAATGATATCAAGTACTAGTTAAAAGTGAAAATTACATTCAAGTAACCCAAAACCACATTTCCCCAGTACACTCAGTCATCCCTTCGTATCTGTAGGGGCTGGTTCCAGGACTCCACGCAGATACCAAAATTCACAGATGCTCAAGTACCTAACATAACATGGTGTAGTATTTGCATATAAATTATGAAAATCCTGCCGTATACTTGACATCATCCAGATTAGTTAAAATATCTAATACAATATAAATGCTACATAAATAGTTGTTTTACTGTATTGTTTAGGAAATATTGACAAGAAAAAAAAGTCCGTATATGTTCAGTACAGATGCAACCATCACGTGCCTGACTATATGTTACATGTCAGCAACAAGGTAAAATTTCTTTTTTCGAATATTTTTTATCCACAGTTGGTTGACTATGTGGATGTGGAAGCTGCAGACATGGAGCCCCTGTATACAAAGGGCTGACAGGTAGCTATAAATGACAAAGATTGACAGGGCTGAAGAGTCCTATTTGTCACTCTTTTTGGATCACACACCCCTTAGAAAATATGATGAAAGCTTTGGACTACCATCCATATAGGATTGAGATTGATTGAAATTCATACTTTCCTTCCACCATGGGATCCATAAGCTAAAAATAGGCTGTGTTGAATAAGTAATAATACTTATACAAATCTTGTTTTTAAATGGCTAAGTTCATGAAAATATTGTTTCTTCTAAGACACAGTTACATGTCCTTTCTATTTGCAGTTCTAATTTTCTTCTTAGTTTTTTAGTCTAGGTTGAGTTATTTAATAAAAACCTTCCACTGTGGTAACAAAAGGCCAGAATGGGAAGGATCATAGATACTATCTTTTTCAAAACTAACATTAGAGAGATGTGACATGGTGATGGTAAAGAGCACTGGTTTTAGGGTAGGATTCAGCTAGGTTCAAATCCAGTTGGATCCAGCAGGATCACCTACTATGAACTGTGGGATCTTCAGCATCTTAATTGCTTATGCTTCAGTTTCCTCCTTTATAAGACATGTATACACCTCAGAGAGTAGCTGCAATGAATAAAAAATACTTGTAAGGCTGACAAATAAAGTGCCTATTATGTAGTCAACATTTAATTATAGCTATTTTGAGGAACTTAAAGTTTAGAGATCAAAAAGCTTGTAAGTATCAGCAGCTTGAACTTGAAGTCAGATTCTTACCCTGAATTCTATGTCTCATTCATATTCTCTCAAAGAGTTGTCTTCAGTCTTATTCAGAATTAAAACTGAATATTAAGATTTTTTATCTTCTCTAAGGCCTACCAATGTCATAGCGTTCTTCTCAATGAGAAATCTGAAATGAATGATTGAAATGTGAACCTGCCTCCCAACACCAAGAAAAGAGATGCCTCCAGCTGCAGTTAAAGATTCTCATGGGCTTTCTCAGAATAGAATCTGTTAAAAAACAATAAGGTGAACCAGTAACTCTCCAATCAGAAATGGAGGCACTGGAAGGCCTAACAGTTTTTTTCTAAGAATGGAGTGGAATGGTATGAGGAGTATACAGAGGAGTCAATTGTTAAGATGTACATGCATTCAGGTTAAACAATTTTTCACTTTTCTCCCCACTCTTTATTGACTACTGCCACAACAACAATGCACACTCATGAGACATCAAATTTTTATCTACTTAAGTTATAGGCCTACTACATTATTTCTTCCAAGTTCTGGCAAACTCTGGAACAGTATAGATCAGTCAGATGACTGACTCATCAAGCAATTCCTACATTCACTGTTAAAAGTCTCCTGAGAAATAATAGGAATGAAGATACTATATTGTAAAACAATTTATCAGAAACAAGAAAAATAAATATGCTATAGCATGGTATTACTATACGGCACCATAGATTTTGAGGGCCATGATATATAGTAAAGTGATAGAGATGATGACTGAGACTTTACACAAACACAATTGGTCAGGAGGCCTATGCGAGGAGTTCTTGCTCTATATGTCAGTGGAAGAACCCTACAGGAAGAACTCTACGATCATGATAAAGCTTTATGATGGTAACTACCCCCCTTAACTTCCTTCTTCCCTTCTTATAAATACCTTGCTATGCTTATGCTGTGTAGTGTGTGCAAGTGGGTTGCATGTCTGGATGCACTGAGTTGCAGCCTTTCTTTTTTCCTAAATAAATCCTTTTTGGTGACAAAACATCTAGTCAATACCATTTTTCAGTGGACAAAAGAAATATGTCTTATAATAAAGGTACATAAAAGAGATTTTTACATAATCGTAGTTACTTTTATGAGCTAAAAGTAAAGAGAACATTTAAAAGTAATGCAACTGAACTTAACCTGGAACATAAATTACTCCAATGTAGATGAAACAAGCTAAAGCCTCACAGGATACATGATTTAGCAAAGATAATATTGTTATTGATTCAGTTAGGACTAAAATTCAGAATTCCTGACACTGATCTTACCAAAGTATTACACTAAACACGAATTATTATAGGGAGATATAAGCACCAATATATTAAATACAGCACCTTGAGGCCATATCACTTCAAATAATCATGTTAAAATTCAGCCAACAGTAACAAGCTATACTTCCAAATCCTCAAACTCAAAAAGCAGTACTCATTAATTACCTCTTTTGTCTCCTCAGGTAGTCCACAACAGCCAGCATCCTTCTCTGTGACATTTTACCCAGGCAGCATCGGGAGAAGTGCTCTGGCTCTGGTAAAGATGCCTCCTCTCAGTCCCCGGTGCACTTGCTTAAGCCCATTCTTCCTTCAGTGTGTGCTCCTGTCTCCCTCTGCACTATGGAAGAAGGGTCCAGTGGGCAGTACCAAGCACCAAATTGATTCTTAATAAATATGAATTGATAAATGGAATGTAATGGCATTGTTTTTCTTTTAAAAGAAACTACTGTGATTAATAAAAGTGAAAAATTAATTGCAATTTATATTTTATTCCTGAAGGGAACTAATTCACTGATTCAATAAATATTTATCTAGGGTCTTTTATGGTCTAGGTACAGTATACAACTATAAATGAGAAAGACTATTTCTGACCACCTAGAACTCACTAGACTGAGAGACTCTTAATACAATGTGATACATGCTATGAGAGGAAAAGTTTAAGATACCTTAGAGAAGTATAGAAAGGAATGTGATCTCAGAAAAAAAAAGTGTCACAGAAAAAGTGAGATCTGAAAGAAGAGAAGTGGTCCAGCAGGAGAGGAGGAAAGAACAGTGTTCCAGGCAACAGTGATACTATCTGAGATGCTAGAACAAGAAAGAACTTGGAGAACTTACTGAAAGAAGTTCAGTATGGCTGAACCACAGAGACATAAAGCAGTGAGGATGCTGGGAACGAAGAAATACATGGACTAAAGTTACATATAACACAGAATTGGCAGGATATGGTAATGAGATGCGATGAGTGAGAGGTATGTCTGGCTTGGGGAACTGCATGGCATTCATGAAGAGAGCACAACAGAGAAGCAGACTGGGGGAAGGGAAAGAAGATGATAATTTTCCCTTTGGCCAGCTGAGTGTGAGATGCATGTGGGACATGCAAGTGAAGGCAGTGAGACTTACAGACTTCAGAAAAGATAAACCACCTAATTTGATAGAAATCTACGTTTACTTTCCTTTTCAATAATAGAGTTGTACATGTAAAGTTTAAATTTCCAGTTAAGGCAATGAAAATATTGGCACTCTACACAGACATAAAATAAAAATTGGTTGACTTTACCTTTGAATGTTTGTAGCATAGATGCATAAGTACAAAGTATAAAAATGAAAAAAAGTCTTTACCATGCTCATGATAATTAATTGTCAGGTTATCAAAAGTAGTTATTATATTAAATTTGGTAGATAATAAAATTGTGTTTATACTGCTTTAAATTACATAATATTAAAGTTTAAGTGCTTACTAGTAACTATGAATTACTTATACCTGTATTTCCCAGATTAAGGAAAGGAGATACAGCCTAGATAGTTGCAAAGTCTCTGTAACAATTTTTACTTTAGGAATTTCATTACAACAGCCTAAAAAAATTTCATTTAAGCATATTCTGGACCATTCACATGACAAGCTTATAATCCAATAAGACAACAAAATGGGCATCCATATCTATGTTTATAATTATATTATTTCAAATACTAGATTTGTAACTGCTGTTAGCCAATAGAAAAAACACACATAAAACATGAAGCAGAGTAAAATGAAGTCTGAATGCCATCACCATCATGTCATATTAAAGCTGTACTAGTAAAACTAAAATAAATAATTGGGAGAGCTGAGTAATCACAACCTATGCAAAAGTAACTAGAAAATAACTGGGATGACAATTTAGTTGAAGCAAATTTTACATTAAATTAGTACTTTTCTTATAACTGTATTGGTGTTAAAATACAATAAGTAAATTTGTACCTGGCCTTAGGTTTGCACATAAAATATATTAATACAGTACATTAAAGACAATAAGTTAACATTAAAGATCTATGATTTCGACCCTTTTCTAAAATTTGTTTGAAAAACTGACCCATAATGAGCCTTTATCTATGCATGTACTTATAATGTGCACCCAGTTCCTGATGGAACTTCTCCTGCTGTGAGCTCTTAGCATGGGAAATACAGAGCAAGGAAGGAAAATTAGGTTATAAAAGTAAATGAAGTATAATCCAATTTTTGATTTAAAAAATTAGAATGATACATACCAAACATTAACTGCCATTACCCTAGATCATAAAACTTTGGGTAATTTTTTAACTTATGTTAGTTTTTCTATACTCTCCACAATAAATATGATTTTGTAAAAAAAAGGCTTTCACTAAAAAATGAGTCAGTCCGAGCCTTAATATGAAAATTCCATCATATCTCCAACACAGCACCTGTAATAGTTGGCTGCACACTTGTCTGCTTCTCCTTTGCTAGACTGCAGGGTGTGCCTTGTTCACACCTGTGTTACCAGTGCCAAGCACAGTGCTTGACACACACTGAATGCTCAGTGAGTTGCTCCATGACTAGTAGCCAAATTCATTAATGCTGAGGGAATACTATCCATCACATATTATCCTAGGTGCTTTACATGTATTATCTCATTAAAAACTTTTGCAATTATTATCTCCATTCTGCAGATGAAGAAATGGATGTTTAGAAGTTATAGAATTAAGCTTACAAAGCATCTTGTTGAGATTCAAACAAATCTATCTCTAGAACTGAGACGTTAACATTATAAATGTGAGAAATTTAACAGAATAGTGAATCCAAACTTGCAGGGGTCATGGATCGGTTTGTTTGTGAGGAGCATCTGAAAGTTAGTGAAAAATCGCTGAATGTGTGCAGAAAGCAGATTTCGCCATTATGCATTTGTATCTTGGAGTAAAGTATCATAAATCAAGCATGGAAGCACAGTCAGATAAATTCAGCTTTCACCTACAGTACACAAGCACATCCAGTCAGTATTTTAAGTAAAAATAGTGTATTAAAATTTTCATTCCATGTTATGGTACATAAGTTTTTAATAAAATGATAGATGAATACACCATAAACTCAACCTACTGCTAGAAACATACAAAAAAATGTGTATTAGACAGTGTTTCTTAAGAGAAAATTCAAACTAATATAGAATATCTATATTAAACATATGTGCTTAGCTACAGTGTTAGTTGTTCATTGTTAGTTGTATAGGCCAGTTACATATAATGAAACAGAATATTGATTACAAATAAAATTATATCACTACTGTAAATAAAATTTTATAGTTAAAAAGTGTTACTAATAACAGAAGTTCTCTAATTTGGTATAAAAGAAAGTGGGGATCAATGTGTATGAAAAAAATTGAAAATTTGATTTTTGCACATTTTCTCCACTCTGTGATGAGCTACATACAACAACCATGTTAAATGTTTATTTTTTATAATATATCCCAGTTTTTTAGTATAAAATTTTAGTATTTATTTGTTGTATACTCTAAAGTATAGAAAAGTGCTTTAATATGTCTGGTACATTATAACTGTACTCGACCTTATTTCTGCCAAAAAACCACCTTCATATATTCATCACATGCCTCACACACAAGACATGCTGTAGATTGACAATTTCCTTGTTAAACTAAAGACAAGGCAAAAAGCCAGTTTTGGT
>CM052543.1:66496515-66624937 GCA_028533065.1 Trachops cirrhosus
AGCGGCGCTGCGGAGAGTGCGCTGACTGAGTCACTGTCCACACTTTCTCCGTGAGAACCGAAGCCTGCGTTCTAACTGCTGCCAGTGAGTGCGCCTTACCAGCATGCTCACTTCTCTATCAGTTACTGTAATCGGTGGATGCTTGACCTTCTCAGATATGTTACTTTCATATTTCTGGTGAATCATCTTGGCAGTAGTGTAAATTAAGTAGATTTTAAAGTCTCTGAGTACCATCGGTATGCTGTACATATTTGATAAAAGCATGTAACATAACTGATTTGGGACGCGCCTTGACTCTTTATTGAAATAAATTGTAGTGTACCTTCAAAAATGAAAAAGTAATGGTAAAAAAAATTAAGAGAAAAATCAAAGGAAAAAAACAGCAAACATGGAAAGGGATTAAGTCAAAGTAGTCTTTTTACCTCACACATTGGCTTTAGTAATTGAAGAAGTTTACTTTTTGTGCCTCCACTATCCAAAGAAGCACAAATCAGTGTCTTTATCCAAACATCATGGTTTTCACTTTGAGCAATCCACAGTCTTATCATCCAAATCCTTTAAAAGGCTTCTTCTGTGACATCTGGGTGCATCTAAAGACTAGAAAGAAACTGTTCAGAAAATATAAATAAGGTAATCAGAAATATATTTTTCCTTTCCCAGGGAAAACAAATACCTAAACATAAATGAATTCATTTCCAAATAAAATTAAATATAGTTAAAACTAAATCTGGAGACCCTTTTAAATTTAAAAATACATTTATGTTTACATGAGAGGCATACTGGTATGGTAAAAAGTCACTTGTCCACACAACAGAATGAGTTCTACTCTTAGCTCACTCGTAGTATATATACAGATTATAAGCTCTCTGCCTCATCTGTCTTATGTACAAAACCAGTCCAAATATACCACACAGAATTGAGTTTAGAATCTCCAAGGACTTCTTGTCAAGTTGGAGGTTTAGGGAAACATGCTTTGCCTCCACGCACAACTACAGCAAAAATTACAACTAGACTACAAAACAAATATCACCTAGAACTATCAGAAAATCAAGCTGAATCAAAGTCTGACAACCAAGGATTTAAAGAAGCCACATTCATCCAGATAGGTAGGAGGGATAGGGATGTGGAGATGTGGATAGAGAGGTGGAGAGACACAAAGAGATGCAGAGAGTTGCAGAGAGGCATGGAGACCCGTGGAAACAGGGAACAGGTAGTCCCACATCTATGTGTGGTAGATAAAAATTGGGAGGGATACCTCAGGAGCAAGGGGTCCCAGCCCCAGAATAGACCACCCAGGCCAGGGTTCCAGTACCAGGAAGGTAAGTCCCCATAACCTCTGGGTGTAAAAACCAGTGGGGGTTGGGGCAGTGAAAGAAACTGGAGGATTCTCCTCTTAAAAGGCCCACAGTGGAATTAAGACTCACACAGAGCTACCCCCTTCGGGATTCAGCACCAGGGCAATAACTGGAAGGGCACCAGTGGCACATGGGGAGAAAGTGAGGTGGCTGGCAACAGGCCAAGTGCCAGGAGATAGCTGTCTGCCAGGCAAAACTCCAGAACCAGGCAGTGGCATTGTCCCCTCTCCAAAACCTCCCCCACATAGAGTCATAGAGCCATGACACACATCGTCCAGCCCTGGTGATTACCTAAGGCTCTGCCCCATACAACTTACAGGTGTGTTTTTCTACAGTAAGCCACCCTTTTGAGACAGGGAGTCAAAGCAGCTCGACCTAATACAAAGAAAAAAACACAGGGAGGCTGCCAAAACCAGGAAACAAAGAAATACAACCCAAAAGAAAAGCACAATAAAACTCCAGAAAAAAACTAAATGAAATGGAAATAAGCAACCTATCAGATGCAGAGTTCAAAACACTGATTATCAAGATGTTCCAGGAACTCACTGGGCACTTCAACAGCATAAAAAGACCTAGGCAGAAATGAAGGTTAAATTAGGTAAAATAAAGAAAATCTACGGGGAACCAACAGTGGAGAGGGTGAAGCTGAGAATCAAACCAACGATTTGTAACACAGGGACGAAAAAAGCATTCAATCAGAAAAGAAAAAAGAATTCAAAAAAACAAGGATAGGCTAAGGAGCATCTGAGACATCTTTAAACATACCAACATCTGAATCATAAGGGTGCAGGAAAAAGAGGAAGAGTAAGAAATTGAAAACTTATTTCAAAAAATAATGAAGGAAAACTGTCCTAATCTGATGAAGGAAATAGACATAGAAGTCCAAGAAGCACAGAAAGTCCCAAACAAAATGGAACCAAACAGGACCACCCAAGACACATCATAATTAAAATGCCAAAAGTTAAAGATAACAAGAGAATCTTAAAAGCAGCAAGAGGAAAGCAGAGAGTTACCTACAAAGTATAAAGCTGTCAAATGATTTTTCAAAAGGAACTGCAGGCAAGAAGGGACTGACAAGAAGTATTCAAAGTGATGAATAGCAAGGACCTACAACCTAGATTACTCTATCCAGCAAAGCTATCATTTGGAATGGAAGGGCAGATAAAGTACTTTCCAGACAAGGTAAAACTAAAGAAGTTCATCATCACCAAGCCAATAGTATATGAAATGCTAAAAGGAAATATATAAGAAAAAGAAGATCAAAATGATAAATTCAGGCAATAAATTCAATGGCTTCCAGTCAAGATGGAGGCATAGGTAGATATACTTTGTCTCCTCACACAACCAAAAGAAGGACAATAACTAATTTAAAAACTAAAAACAACCAGAACTGCAAGAAAATCAAACTGTATGGAAGTTTGACAACCAAAGAGTTAAAGAAGAAATATTCATCCAGACCGGTAGGACGGGAAAAGACAGGAAGCTGGGGTGGAGAGGACGCACAGCAAGGGGGCAGCTGGCAGACTGGGCAGTCCCACATTTGTGCATGGATAAACTGGGAGGAACAACTGGGGAGTGAGACAGACCACGCAACTCAGGGTTCCAGAGCATGAAAAGAAAACTTCAAAAAATGTATGGGGGTTGTGCCAGCAGGAGAAACTGCCAGTCTCACAGGAGAGTCCAGTGGAGAGGCCCATGGGGTCCTAGTGTGCACTAATCCACACACCTGGGAATCAGCACCAGAAAGGTGCAGTTCGCTTGTGGGTAGTGAGGAAGTGACTGAAAGTAGGGTGAGAGCTGAGCAAGCAGCACTGTCCCCTCTCTGACCCCTGCTCCATACACAACAAAGCAATGAAGTGGGTTGCTGCACCCTGGAGAATACCTAAGGCTCCACTCCTTACAATGTAACAAGTGTGCCTATACAAAGAAATATAACCCAAATGAAAGAACAGATCAAAACTAAACAATGAGGAGATAGATGCAGAGTTCAAAACACTGGTAATCAGGATGGTCACAGAAATGATTGAGTACAACTGCAAAATAAAGAAAGAGGTGAAGGCTTTACAAAGTGAAATAAAGAAAAACATACAGCGAACCAACAGTGAAGAGAAGAAAACTGGGACTTAAATCAATGATTTGGAACAAAAGGAAAAAATAAACATTCAACCAGAACAGAAGAAGAAACAAGAATTCAAAAATATGAGGAGAGGCTTAGGAATCTCTGGTACAACTTTAAATGTTCCAATACCCAAATCATAGGTTGCCAGAAGGATAAGGGTAAGAGCAAGAAATTGAAAACTTATTTGAAAACATAAGGAAGAAGAATTTCCCTGATCTGGCAAAGGAGGTAGACTTCCATGTAGTCTAGGAGGTTCAGACAGTCCCAAAAACGTTGGACCCAAGGAAGCACACACCAAGGCACATCACAATTAAGTTACCCAAGATTAAAGATAAGGAGAGAATCTTAAAAACAGCAAGAGAAAAGAAGACAGTTACCTACAAATGAGTTCCCATAGGACTGTCAGCTGATTTCTCAAAAGAAACCTTGCAGTCAAGAAGGGGCTAGAAAGTATTCAAAGTCATGAAAAGCAAGGGCTTGCATCCAAGATTACTTTATCCAGAAAAGCTATCATTTAGAGTGGAAGGACAGATAAAGTGCTTCCCAGATAAGGTAAGATTAAAGGAGCTCATCATCATTAAGCCCTTATTATATGAAATGTTAAAGGGATTTATCTAAGAAAGAGATCAAAACTATGAACAGTGAAATGACAGCAAACTCACAACTATCAGCAACTGAACCCACCCTCACCCCCCCAAAAAAAAAGCAAACTAAGCAAACAACTAGAACAGGAACAGAATCACAGAAATAGAGATCACATGGAGGGATATCAACAGGGATGGGGTAGGAGGAGAATGGGGGAAAAGGTACAGGAAATAAGAAGCATAATTGGTAGGCACAAAATAGACAGAGGGAGGTTAAGAATAGTATAGGAAATAGAGAAGCCAAAGAACTTATATGTACAACCCATGGACATGAACTAAGGGTAGGGGGGGAATGCTAGAGGAAAGAGTTGTATAGGGCAGAAGGGGATAAAGGGGAGAAAAAATGGGACAACTGTAACAGCATAATCAATAAAATATTCTTTAAAAAATAACATGGCAATAAATTCATAACTATCAATAATTGACTCTAAATAACAAACTAAGCAAACAAGCAGAACAAGAACAGAATCATAGATATGGAGATCATTTGGAGGGTTATCAGTCGGGAAGGGGAAGGGGGACAATCAGGGAAAAGTTGCAGGGATTAAGAAGCACAAATTGGTAGGTACAAAATAGACAGGGGGATGTCAAGAATAGGATAGGACATGGAGTAGCCAAAGAATTTATATGCAAGACCCATGGACATGAACTAAGGAAGGGATTGCTGGAGGGAAGAGGAGTACCTCATGGAGGAGGGCAAAGGGGGAAAAATTGGGACAACTATAATAGCATAATCAATAAAATATATTTTAAAAAAGAATTGAGTTCAAAACAAAATAAGAGTTTAAAATGTTATAATTCAGTGTATAAAAGGTTACATGACTCATTTTATTAATAGTTTATATTACCACTAATTTCACTAAGACCAAAATTATATTTATGATACATTAAAAGTACCATTTCAATGATGGGTATATAGCCTGAAATTAAAGTGGTGAACACTCAATCATATGTTTCTCAGTCACTTTATGAAAAGAAAGTATTAAACAAGAACATTTATACCAAGGGAGAAGCAAGAAATCTTAATTATCCTTCAGAGAGTACTTTCGGTGGAATCTTGTTATGATACCAACATGGAAAAAGGGAGATATCTATAGCTCATCTTATATTTCACTGGGGGTGTTGTAATACTTAAACTTGCTATGGAAATAAATACTTGGTTGTTGATTTCAATACCTAATAACCACACCCTGGAACAACAGCTTTTATGGGATCAGGGTCAGGGTTTCTCACTCATGAGAAAAAGGGCCTGTAGTAATAACTCTTCCTTTCCCGAAATCAATCATCACTTCTCTAGGCTACCTATGTCTCTCAGCTTTTCCACACTACCATAGTTAAAAACACAAGTACCTTAGATTCAGGAACTACAGTTGGAATTATTTCTAAAAAAAGGTTAAATGTTAGTATAACACTATTTAAGCAACTTGATATTCCTATCTGACAGCCAAAAGAACTGTTCTAGAATAACAAATATTCAATAAATATTTATTATTTGAGAGACCTTTTTCCCATTCTAAAAGGGTGTAGATAGACCAGCATGGGTTCAGTTGACATCCTGTAAGTCTCCCAGAAAGTATGACCAGTCTTCGTGCCTAAAATGTTTTTCAAACAGGTAACAGCAGCTGATCTCACTTAGACACTGAAAAACAGATATAATACAAAAGCCTATTAGTATATCAAATATTATTGATAACTATTAAACAATCTCCAATGAGGAAAATTAAAATATAAAATGTATATCATTAGGAAAGCTTTACACTTATTAGAAAATTTTACATCAGTAAAATTCTATTACATCCCAACCAAAAATTATCAAAGGTTTTTAAATATTCTTTCAGTAACCTTGAGCTACTAATTACTGCAACAGCAATACCCTTCATTCAATAAAGTTTATATTCTGACCACCAAAACTTGAAAGGACTCATAAAAATAAGTAAAATAACACTAATAAAATGAGTAATGAAAATGACATGAAAGCCATTCACCTGAGAAAATATTTCAATAATATTGTTTTCATTATCAAAACAATATTTTGAAAAAAAAAATATTTCCCTCCACTTGATAAAATTGTTGTCTGGAACAATTTTAAACAAACAGTAAGAACACGTTTCTTGTGACCAGAAGCTACCTGAGAATCATTACATAAGGCAGCTAAAGCCTCTAATAAATGTAGAAGGGCCATATCTTTTGCAAAACAAATTAAGAAAAGAAGGGCTCCAATACAAGAGCATGAAATTATAACAGCTGAACCCCCAAAATGTCATAAAGACTAATACTGTGAATGATGATGAGCTATCAACTAAAGGCCTAATCCTTTTAGGTTTCTCAACTTAAGACATAGAAGCATAAATCCTAAACTTGGAACTATCCTTTACTCCTCTGTTTCCCTACTCCTCCATATCCAATTAGTCAGCAAGTCCTGCTGTCTCTACATTAAAAACATAGCCTGGTTCCATCCATTTTCCATCTCATCTACATTACTGCCAACCTAATCCAGGTCACCATCATTTGTCCTCGGGACTATGGCAACAGTTTCATAACAGGGCTTCCTGTTTCCACTTTTGCCCTATCACAATCCATTTGCCATACAAAAGGAGAGTAAAAATGTAAGCAGCATCATGACAATACTTTGGTTAAAACTCCATGGCTTCCTTAAACATTTCAAATAGAATCCAAATGTCTATATCAGAGTAAATCCTACCTTTCTAATTTTGTTTCACGCCATTTTCTTCCACACTAGGTTCCTTTCTGTTCCTCAAACACACCAAGCTTATTTCTACTCCAGATGTTCCCCATCTGGAATGTTTTATCCCTAATCATCTTTCTGCTGATTCCGAATCATTCAGATCAGCACAATGCCATTTCCTCAAGAACAGCCTTCCAAGAAGAGCTGTTGTGAGAATTCCTTGGTCAACAGCCCTCTGTAGACCTGAGCTGCTGTAAACCTGTAATAGCATTTTTCCTCTTACAAAAACATAGAACAACAAATTGTACCTGTTACCTAAGCCTCTCAAGGTTAAGTCAAGCTAATATATATGTGAACCTTTTTAGAAAAAAACAATTGTACATTATTATGTAACAAATGAAACATTTAATGCATGCAAATTTTTTTGTGGAAAATCTCTTCAAAAACTGTGTCAGATATACTTCAAAGTATATTTTTAAAGTGAGGCAAATTAATAAATAGAGGGAAGGCTAGATATGACAAAGCAAGGATAGTGGTAAAACCTAGGATAACGGTAGTTAAAGGATAACGGTAGAACCTAGTTAGAATCTAAGTGGTAAGTATAGGAGTGTTATTGTAAAATTCTTTCAACTTTGCTCTACGTTTGAAAATTTTTGTAATCAAATGTCAGAGGAAACATGACAGCCTGTTTATTACAACAACAAAAGAAGGAAAGATACAAGTCCATTAAATCCACAATGAAAACATGGCAGGTAGACATTACTGCCAATCATTTATTCCTCAAGAAAAAGGAGAGAGGGTTTGGAAGGAAACAGATGGAAAACACCGATTGACTAGATAGATGCCAAGTTGTGGGCAAAAATTCTTTTAACCCACGCTCCCTTCAAAAAATGGTGATGAGATGCTCAAATATACCAAAAATAAATAAATAGATAAATAGATAAATGGGAAATGGGGGGGAGAAACCCAAAGTAATCTCATAACCAGCAAGCTGAAATTATTATAATATGTGTTGCAATTTTTTTTTTGCAGAGACAAAATGGGTAAAAGAAAACTCTGATTATTTTAGGAAATTTTTGACATGAAATTTCTGCTCTGTAACTTATTTTATTTTATTATTTTTTCAGATTTTATTTATTTTAGACTGAGGGGAAGGGAGGGAGGGAGAAACATTAACCACTTATGTGGTTGCCTCTTGCACGCCCCCTACTGGCGACCTTACCTGGCCTGCAACCCAGGCCATGTGCCTTGACTAGGAATCAATCAGGCCACCCTTTGGTTCTCAGGCCAACACTCAATCCACTGAGCCACACCAGCCAGGGCTCTAAACTTATTTTAAAAGGATCAAATAGTCTAGGTGAGAAGAACAATGCATTTGATTTTGACAAATGCCCCAAATATCCCAATTTGCATTCCCTTATCTTAATGTCCCATGTAGAACCACCTGGCAATTTTCTTGTTATTTATTGTCTAGTCTACTCTCACCAGAATTTCACATGAACCTTGTCTAGTATATTCATCACTATATCAAATGCCTGGTACATAGTAGGGTTTCAGTAATTTTGTGCACTAATTAAAATACAACAATTTTCATTAAAATACTTGAGATGAAAGAAAAGTATGGCAACATAAAAGGGGAAGCTTTAAAGTTATTAGAAATGTTAATTTATGTGAAGTATCACTTTTCTGGAATGTCAGATTAAGTTAATGTTACCAGAAATAAACTATCATTAAGTACTCACCAATCCTCCACCAGTGTATTATTATTCAGGTAGGTCAGCAGTGTGAGGGCCCACTGAAGTTCTTTAGCTTCAGATAACTCAAGGGCCTTGGTATAGGATGCATCTTTACTATGTTGTATAGCTATCATAGAGGAATCTACAGGACCCACTTCTCCCAAGCAGCTTCCAACAGCCTCTACATGTAGAAATTACATTTCAGTAGAGTTACAGCAAAGAGATCATACATAAAACAGAAATTTCCTAATTTCCAAAACAATGTTATTTAGTCATTCTTGAATAGTTAATTGTTTCTCAAAGATTTTGAATAAATTAAAGAAACTGAAAAATATTGTATAATTTCCTTTATATATCATCCATGGGGACATTTTCCCCTGTAAAATTGTATTCAAAAGTGAGCATTAATAGTAACAAAATATATATATTAAGGATTAAAGTTTAAACATAGCTACTGCATGACAGTATCAGCAGACTTGAAAACTTACAAATTTGTTAGGTATAATATATAAGGACCACAAACCTTAAACACTCAATTCAGTGAAAACTCACACATTCACAAATTCACACATGTGCACAAACATAATATATTTCCCATCTGTGTTATCACTACCTGGATGAAGATAGAATGTTTTCTGCATGCTGGAGGACTCCCTCATGCTCTTTCCCAGTCATGGTGGCATTTATCAAAATATGTTCACAAATTTTTTGATAGTTCTCCTTTCAAAAGGTGAAGACTAATTCTTCTCTCCTCTTGAGTGTGGGCTGTCCCTAGTGCTGCACTTCTAACAAACAAAATGTATACAAGTATTTTACCTCCTTGGTTAAATTTATCTACAAGTATAATTCTTAGATTCTATTATAAATTAAATAGTAAATGAAATGCAGTTTCCTCTTTCGACTGTTCACTGCTGGTATACAGAATCACTACTGAATTCTGTGTGTTGGTCTTGTGTCCTGCACCTTTGCTACTTTCATTATTTTCTCTATTATAGTAGCTTTCTGGTAGAGTGTCTGGATATATAAATAAATATTTATTTTTATTTATACTATTTATGCATATAAATATATTTATGAATATATATTTATAAATAATTTTAAACATAAATGTTTATATAATTATTTATATTATATATTTATGAATATTTGTATATTTATTTATTTATAAGTATTTATATATAATATATCACCTGTGAGTAGAAATGATTTTAATTCTTCTTTTCCGATTTGATAACTTATATCTCTTTTTCTGGTTCAATTGCTCTGGCTCAAACTTCTGATATAATGTTCAATAGAAAAAGGAAAATGGGCAAACTTTTCTCATTCCTGATTTGAGGGAGAAAAGATTCAATTTCTTACCATTAAGTATGATGTTACTCATGGGTACAAAGATTTTCTGCTATGCAAGAAAGTCACTTAGGGTTCTTTAGCACATGTGGTTTGTCCCCAGAACCAGTAGTACTATGGAGAAAGGGGTCAATTTCTTCCTTAAAGAAAGTTTCTAGGGTGCTGGAGGTTGTTCCTTTGTCTGAAGGCTAGATGCATGGGTGTTCTGCTTGTGAAAATTCTTCAAGTTGTGTACTTATAATCTGTACACTGTCCTAGTATAAGATATTTTTCAATAAAAAATATAATCAAAAAAGTAAATACCCTAGATATTAGGTCCCCGATGAGAAGTTAAGAAAGACTCCATAGAAAGGTAGTAAGGTCTGTGAAGCAGCTCTTGCTCCTCCCACTTTTCTTATTTGAGACACACTATGATGAAAACTCAAGCTGATTTTAAAGTGATATTTTCCTCCTGTGAACACCAAAACTAAATATTTACACTAGGCAGGATACTGGCTGTTTACCTTACATTAGGTTACCCCACATGGTGATAGAAAAGGACTTGAATAGAGTTTTAATATTTGACTTTAGTCCAGCACTTCAAGTCCTCATTCTTATTTCTGTTATATGAAAATATATAAAGTACTAGTCATTTATAATAAATACCAGAATTTGATTTATTTAGAACTTTGCTATAAATAGATATATCTGATTTTCCTAAATATTTACTGGGCATCATTTTCAGATGGACAGTTATGCACATGTGTAAATGAATAACTTTTTACTTTATATATATATTTGTACACATATATATACATATATGAATATCTAAGAAAGAAAAATATCAAAGAGGGTGGCTTTGGGATATTGAATGAAATAGAAATAATGCTTAGCTAGCATCTCACAGTTCCCCAATATCCCAAATGACAAACTTTTACTGATATTGAAAGTATTATGAAATGACCTCTCAAACAAAAATCTCAGAGCTCACAGTCATCCAGCCAAAGACTTTACCTACAACTTGCCTTCTGCCAGTGCGAGTGGATGCCATCTTGGATAATGGCCACCAGCTGACAGCAAGCGTCACCATTGTGCCATCTTGTGGGTTATCTAGGAGCAGTTTTAAAAACATTAAACTATAATGGAGATGGCACTTTCTTTACAATATGCTTACATATTAAAATTATCTGACCAGAAAACTGAAATAAAATCTTTTGAATAAGTGTTAAATCATGAACACTTAAAAATATTAAGGGTGGCTTAGTGGATGGAGTGCTGATCTGTGAACCAAAGGTTCACTGTTTCGATTCCCATACTGTTTTCCATAGTGGTTGTACCAGTTTGCAATCCCACCAACTAGGGGTTCCCACTAGGTGTTCCTTTTTTCTGCATCCTCTCCAACATTTGTTTGTTGATTTATTTATCATGGCCATTCTGACCAGTGTGAGGTGGTATCTCATTGTGTTTTTAATTTGCATCTCTCTGATGGCTAGTGATGCTGAGCATCTTTTCATACGTCTCTGGGCCCTCTGTATGTCCTCCTTGGAGAAATGTCCATTCAAGTCTTTTGCCCATTTTTTAATCGGGCTTTTTGTCTTCCTGGAGTGGAGTCATATGAGTTCTTTATATATTTTGGAGATCAAACCCTTGTCCGAGGTATCACTGGCAAATATGTTTTCCCATATAGTTGGTTCTCTTTTTATTTTAATGTTGTTTTCTTTAGCCATGCAGACGTATTTCATTTTCATGAAGTTCCATTTGTTTATTCTCTCCTTTATGTCCTTTGCTCTAGGGGATATATCGGTGAAAATATTGCTGTGTGGAAGATCTGAGATTTCCCTGCTGATGTTTTCCTCCAGGACTTTTATGGTGTCACTACTTTTATTTAAGACTTTTATCCACCTTGAATTTATTTTTGTGTATGGTGTAAGCTGGTGATTGAGTTTCATTTTTTTGCATGTAGCTGTCCAGCTCTCCCAACACCATTTGTTAAGGAGGATATTTTTACTCCATTTTATGCTTCTTCCTCCTTTGTCAAATATTAATTGACCATAGAGACTTGGGTTTATTTCTGGACTCTCTGTTCTGTTAAATTGGTCTATGTGCCTGTTTTTATGCCAGTACCAGGCTGTTTTGATTACAGTGGCCTTGTAGTATAGTTTAGTATCAGGTATTGTGATCCCTCCTACTTTGTTCTTCTTTCTCAAAATTGCAGCAGCTATTGGGGTTCATTTATAGTTCCATAGGAATTTCTGAAATGTTTGTTCTATATCTGTGAAATAAGTCATGGGTACTTTAATAGGGATTGCATTGAATCTATACATCGCTTTGGGTAGAATGGACATTTTGATGATGTTAATTCTTCCAACCCATGAGCATGGTACATGCTTCCATTTGTTTGTGTCTTCCTTGATTCTTTCTTCAGTGTTTTATAGTTTTCTAAGTATAGGTCTTTTACCTCTTTCCTTAGGTTTATTCCTAGGCACTTTATTTTTCTTTTTGCTATATCAAATGAGATTTTTTTTCTGATTTCTGTTTCTGATGTTTCATTGTTGGTGTACAAAAATGCCTTTGATTTCTGAGTATTGACTTTCTATCTGGCTGTTTTGCTAAATCCATTTATTAGGTCAAGTAGTTTTTTGGTGGCGTCTATAGGATTTTCTATGTACACTATCATGTCATCTGCAAACAATGACAATTTTACTTCATCCTTTCCAATTTGGATGCCTTTTATTTCTTTTTCTTGCCTGATTGCTGTGGCTAGGACTTCCAATACTGTATTGAATAGAAGTGGTGGAAGTGGGCATCCTTGTCTTGTTCCTGATCTTAGTGGGAAAGCTCTAAGTTTTTGCCTGTTGAGTATAATGTTGGTGGTAGGTCTCTCACATATGACCTTTATTATGTTGAGGAATGCTCCCTCTATTCCCACTTTGTTGAGTGTTTTTATCATAAATGGGTGCTGTACCTTATCAA
Organism: Trachops cirrhosus; assembly: GCA_028533065.1. Taxonomy (NCBI): domain Eukaryota; kingdom Metazoa; phylum Chordata; class Mammalia; order Chiroptera; family Phyllostomidae; genus Trachops; species Trachops cirrhosus. The sequence continues at coordinate 66,509,355 of CM052543.1, forward strand.
ATATTTTTTGTTTACTTCCATCAGGGCCCCTTCCTGGATCAGCCTGCCTCTCTGGGGGGGTCTTCCTCCGGCTCAGCTATCTTTTTTCTGTTCTTTCCACCAGCCCTCTGAAGGCAGTGCTTACAGATTGAGCTAAGGATCTCCCGGAAAAAGCACAGGGCCTGAGGGATCCTGAAACACATTATTCACAGGAATGCTGGAACAAGGCATGGAAACCAACTAGGTAGATACTTGCAGCATGGCCTTGGAGTAGATGGAGGTGCATGGGCAACTGGGTGCTGCTGGTACACCCATGGAAGACTGTGGGCACAGTGAGCTTGGTGCTGGCCTCCAAGTACCCAGGGTTGGGGCTGTGGGCAGAGTCTGATGCAGAGTTTGCCAGGTAACAGCCCATTGGGTGCTTAGGTGAATTCTGTCTTTGAACAGAAAGAACCAAGAGCAAGATACCAGCAAACTCTTTCAGCAGCCAACAACACTGTTGAAAGCCAAGAGCTGACTGTTGGGCCTGTTGCTAGGGTACACTTGGAATTGCCAGTTGGGTGGGGCAGGGGATGGGTGAGATGAAGGTGCGCCCTTACCAAGGTTCTGCCAGAAGAGCTACTAACTGTCTAAGATTCTGGGGGGAGGGGCACATGCAGAGGGCCCTGCATAGAGAATGCCCCAGGGCCCAGGGCCAGCAAACGCAGATCCACCCTGGACCCTCAGGTACTTCCTGATCTGCTCAGGGTCAGCCATGTTGGCTTGAGGGCCATAAGCATATTGACAGGCAAAAGCCCTTGCTTCTTTGACCAGGCCTGCAGCCCTAGGAAGTAACTGTTCCATGCCAAAGAGAAGAGGAGTTCTGTTAAACTGAGAAGTAACTCCAGAGGAAGCAGGAGTCCTGGCAGAGCCAAACACACACAGGTAGCAGCTTTGGCATCAGCACCTGTGAGTCCTCCTGCCATTTACACTAGGGACTCTGGAGAGGGAGTGGGAGAGCTGTTAAGATCAAAAGTGCCCATGTTACCTTAAAGGGTCAGTAAAAGCTGGGGAGTCTCCCTCATTGGCCAAGAGGGCGGCAGCGGGAGGTTCTTACACTAAGTACCAAAAGCTAGTAAGTATGAATGGATAGGGTCTGAATGAGCTGAAAGCTAGGAAGACAAATGGATAGGAACCCCCTTTCAGTTTTCCCCACCCGCCAGCACGCCAAAAGCTAGCAAGATAACTGGATAGAGGGAGCCCTCCCCTACTTATCCCTTATAAGAACTGGGGGCTTGAGTAGGAAAATAAGGTGGTCTTTGAGTCCACCATTTTCCCAGGTCATGCAGCACCTGAATAAAAGCTTTCCTTTCGCACCAGCGCCTGTCTAGACTTTGGCTTTTGTTGCTGTCAGGCAGCTGAACCTCCGTTTTGTGTGTGGGCGGGGTGGGGGGGGGCAGCTGTTGCAACTGCACCACTCATTTCCCCTGCGGTGACACCTGAAGTGACAGACATCACAGGTTGGGGGTGTAAAGTATGATCCCCAAATTCATTAACGATATTGCCCTACAATTTTCTTCCTGTGTAATGTATTTATCTGGTTTTGGAATTAGGATAATGCCTGTGTGTAAATGGGTTGCCTCTGGGCCTCCAGGGTGCAGAGTTGGGCAAGGAACAGCGCCTGCTAAGGCACTCAGGCAGCTCCAGGTAGGGGCTCTAGACTCAGAGCTGCTCCCCATGGCGCCGCTCAGCTTTGGCGGTCACCATCAGAGCACTGCTTCCCAGAGCAGAGGGGACAAGGGGCTGAACCCTGTGGCAGGGCCCGGGCAGGCGCAGGGTGGTTTCTGCTCCAGTTCCTCTTTGTCGGGAGGCCCCAGTCCAAGGTGAGCCCTGAGTCTGCAGCCTCCTACAGCAGCAGTGCCCTCTTTTGCTGCAGCTTTCGGGTTTCCTCCTCCTGCATCTTCCTCAGGTCGTCAGCGGCCCCAGTGACATGTGCTTGGGGGGTCCTCAGTTTGGGACACCCGCACCACCAACTCAAAGTACTTCTGCTGTTTGGGGAAGGGACAGCTGCTCCGGGGTTGGGGGTTGGTCAGTCCTGTCCTGGGACCATGCTGGCTCACACAGCAGGGAAACTCCTGTAGGCCAGCTTCAAGTGGGAGGGCAGCTCATGGAGGAGGGCTTGGAGAGGGATGCAGGTGGCTGGGGAGAGGAGGAGGCCTAAGCCATCTTCCCTCCAGTTGCCCCTGTCGATACCCTCTTCGTGCTGCCAGCGCTGGGCATGGTAGTCCAGCCTCAGGCTCTCTAGGTCCTGGCCGTGGTCTCCGATCACCATTTCGGGGTCAATTAAGGCAGCTCTTTCTCTTGACAGGGCACTCAGGGCTCAGCTCCTGGCTGAAGGAGGAGATGCTTTGCAGAATGTTATGGCCACTGACGCCTGCTCCAAAGGGGTTGACAGTGATGCCGGGGCACCTTGGAGGAAAAGAGTGGTGGTGCTGGTGTTGAAGCCCTCGAAAGATGAGCACGGTGAGGGTGTCGCTCGCCTTGCGCAGCACCTGCGGGGCCTCGCAGTGCATAAGTCGCAAGTGATTTTTCGTGAGGCAGAGCGGGCCCTGCTGGTTCACGTCTTGTAGCAGCAGCCCCACTCAGGCGGGCATCGCTCCCGGTGGCCCCTGCAGGGGGTGGAGGGTGTGGAGAGGGCTCACCTTGGAGAGAATGCAAGGTCAGCAGGGAAACAGCATGGTCGTGAGATAGTGTGTATCAAGCAGGAGGGAGTGATGAACTAGGTAAAAAATTGCTGATAGGTCAGGTAAGACAAGTGTTAAAAGTCTACTGGTGTTCTTGACAAAAACAGTTTTGGTGAAATGATTGGCAAAAACCTGAGAGAAGAAAGATAAGTAGACGCATAGAGAGGAATCGGGCAGTTGCTGGAAGGCATATGGAATCACCATGTTTGTATGCTGATGGGAATGGTCCATGAGGATGGGGAAATGGATGCTGAAGGAGAAATGAGGAAGGATTGTGAAGTGAGGAGGGATATGGTCTATTCACAAGTAGGGAATGGACACAAGAACAGTGAAAAGGGGGCAGGTAGAGGATATGGGTAAAGGTGCTGGTAGGTGAGTAGATATGTTTGGTTGTGGGAATTTATAGAAGTCTCATCAGATCACTTCAGTTTTGATTTTGCAAAGTAAGTATGACAAAGCAAGAGGGGGAAAATTTCAGTGTGTAAGCATGGCAGTGATCATCAAGTTTGACAGTGGAATTGAAGCAATGTTTACCTTACAACATATTTTTACCTTGCAATGATAAGGGAGAGAGAAGACATAGAGGCAGATTTTAGAGGGACTATTGCTGCCAAAAAAAGACTAGTGCATGTAATGCAAGACAGAGATAAAGAGAGATAAGGCCAAGAGGAGGCCAGCTTCCAACATGTGGGTACTTACTCCCAAGAAAGAGCTCACAGTTGAATTTGATATGGTGGAAGATTGTTAAAAATGGTTCCCAGTGAATTCTAACTCTCTGTTTCTTCACCCTTTACAACATGTCTTTGCTCTTTGCTATGGAGTCTATTTCCCACCTCTTGAATCTGTGTTGTTTTATGAATTGCTTTGACCAATAGAATGTAGAAGTGGTGTCTGGGACATCCAAGGCCAAGCCCTGAGGCCCTGTGGCTCTGCTGTAATAGAAAAGTCGGGCACCATGAAAAGAAGTCCAGGCTTTCCTGCTAGAGAGAGACCCCATGGAGTGAAGAGCCCTAGACTGGTGCTTTCCAACAGAAATTTCTGCCTTGATGGAAATACTAAACAGTGTCCAATGTGTCAACCACTAGCTGGACATAACTACTGAGTATTTGAAATGTGACTTAGATACTACATTTTTAATTTTAAAAATGTTCAGTAATATGATTTTCCATGTAAATAGCCACATGTCATGCTTGCCATATTGGGCAGTGGAGCCCTAGAGGAAAGAACCACACAAAGAGAGAGACCACATGGAAGAGAACTGAGGTGTCCCACTGACTGCCAGCACCACGGCACCAGCTATGTGAGGCTACCAGCTTTTGGTGGCCTCCAGCCAACACTATGTGGAACAAAGACAAGCTTTCCCTGGTGAGCACTGCGCAAAAAGTTCCTCACCTATGGAACCATGAGCAACAATCTTGTTTTAAGCCAATAAATTTGATGTGGTTTATTATGTAGAAATACATAATATAGACATGTTGTCTATAAGCTTCTGCTGTCCTATGAGGACTTGACTGGGGTAGCTGGCTGGCCTTTTTTAAGTGACACATAATACCATGTGCCTTTTCATTCAAACGATGATACTGGTATTATACAGAAATGTTGACTGCACCTATGCCCCAGCTTAAGAAAGTAAAGTGCTTGAAGTAAAATGTGCAAGAAGAACCGATTTCATTTCTTAAGCATCAGGGTCCTCATGTACTGGCTTCACCTTCTGATCAGAGAGATTTCTATGACACACTGGAAGTTACAACAAGGAAGTATGGGCCCAGCCACTGTATTTGAGTGTCTTTTCTTTGGACTCAACAGAACCTGTAAATCCAGGTCCCTCCTATTCCCCACAAGATACCCTACAGTCTTTTTTGCATCTCAAAGACATAGATTGTCATAACTCCTGGCCATACATAAGCATAGCCCACTTAAGGCCAGAGACATTGGCGGAGCAGAGCAGGATTGAGGAATGACAGTTTACAGCAGCTGTTGATATAACTCCTCTTATAGAATCTCTGTTTTCTATCCTTCAGCCCTCACCTTTCCACTGTGGTCTTGACTTAGCATTGTATAGATTCCCTAGATATTCCTGGTCACATGGAATTTAGACTACTTGCCTCTGCTTTTTTTTACTCCCCTGATGCTGCATTAATTGCAGTTTCAGGATCCAGGAAGACTCTTAAATCATTAATGAGGGGGATCATCATATACAAGTGGAATTTTTCATGTCTGACCATGCCCTTTTTATTTCCAAATACAAATAAGCTGATCCTTGCACATTTTCACAAGTCTGTTCTATTTTGGTGAGGATATATGCTTGGAGAACTGATGAGAAATGGTAATCACACACAATTTACCAGGTGAAAAAATATTGCAGGACTTCTCTGCGTGATGATATCTGACAGTTTGCCAACATGGCACATTACAGAGGGTTGGATACAGATATTAAGGTGGGAAATTATTGAGAAAATTTTTTTTAACTTTGTTCAAAGATTTACCCATTTTTCTGCATTGCAGTTTGTGAAATAAAATATTCAATAAATTTGAAATTCAGTGTAGACTGCTAAGAGCTCTCACCCATTTTGTGACCATTCTAGAGTTCTGTGGTCTGGTAGTGTGACCCCTTCACACATGTGTGCAGGAGATCTGGACTTTATTCTCCATCTAGCATCAGCCACAAGAGCCACGGTTGAACTCGAGAGCTGTGGTTCGAGGAAGAAAAGGGGATTCTCACCTGGGTAGTGCAGAGATAGAAGCCAATGAACTTACTAAAGCTTGAGTCCCTGAGAGAGAGTGGAAAATACAAATGGGACCAAATTGAAAGAAACTGTTAACAACAGAGATCAGGCAAAATCAAATCTGGAGAGACTCACAGAAGCAGCCAGATACTCGGTGAGTTGAAGGAGAACATGGAATACATCTGATTTTCTTGCTATTATACCCTCAATCCTAGATTATAACAATGACACACAGGAGGAGCTCAAGAAATCATTGTTGAATGAATAACTGAGAAACTCAGGGTTGAGCCTAGAGGGAATGTTCAGGGCCAAGTCAAAACTAAACTGTGAAAAAAATAATAACTGTGTATTATATAAAGTTTTACTTTGTCCCATCCATTCCCTCTGTCAAGATAAAATTGGGTACTTTTCAGATCTAAAATTTTATCTCTAATTGTAGAATGTAAGACTGTGGTAGCATGTTGGAGAGCTAGGAGAAGACGGCTTCTGCTGAAATTAAACAAGAAAAAAGAGAGGGAGGAGGTAGACATTTACTGAACATTTTCCATTGCCCCGTACTGTGCCAAACACATCACATGCATTATTTGATTTAAGTCTCACAATAAGACTTTGTGGGATGTCTAACTACTATTCCAATTTTATGAATAAAGAAACTGGAGCACAGATTGTTTAAGTAACTTGCCCAAGCTTACACGGCTTTTAAACTACTCTCTACAGTAGAACTGAGATTCATACCCACGCCTGTCTGACTCCAGAACTGGGTTCTTAACACTTATCTTAGGATACTTCCTCACTTGCTCACCAGTAAGAGTTATTTGCAGTGCTTTTAAAAATATGAGTTCCCTGGACCAGAATCTAGAATTAACTAAATCAAAGTTTCCAAGAATGAGGTCCTAGATTTGGTATTTTTAACAGACACAACAGATGATTATTTTTTGAAGCAAGTTTGAGGGACACTACCTGATGCTATATTGTGGTAGACATGCCATTACAAAAAGTATTAGTTAGAATTTCAGAATTTCACTTATCAATGGAAGAAATGTAGATGCTTTAAACTATTGAATAATTTTATTTATAAAAATTTTTAGAAACAAGAGTGTATATTAATTTGTTCTTGTAAGAGAAATGTGCACTATATTTAAATAAAAGAATACTGTGGCAATATTCATTCCTGCAGGAATAGATAGAAGGTAAATATTATTTGTAAAAAAGATTTACTGATTTGTTAAAAGGTTGTTTTTAAAAAGCTATAAATAGTTTGAATTCCAATTAATGTTTCATAACATAAAAGACTGGTTAATCTCTAGAAGAAAAACATTAAGGTGAATTGGATTTTTAAATCTGAAAAGCCTAAAGGGAAAGGCTTTCCTTGAAAAGGAAAAAAAATTTAAACTCATTTTATGGTATACATTTTGGTCAGGGTTAGGGAAGGGTAATTAAATTCCCTTGGAAGATTCACTAATTACTCCTAAAGCAAAATCAAGTTCAACAAGCCCTGAACTTAAAAGAAATGCAAAAATATTTATCAGGTGCAGGGAAGTCTAACACTATAAATACTAGGATGGGTCTATTTCATATTGATGCCTATGTTCCATTTTAAGCTTGGTCCAACAGATTTCATTACTTTTATTAACCTATAGAAGTCTTTAAAGTTACAAAATTCAGCAAGTGCAAAGAAACTCTTTTCTGGAAACAGATTTTACAAAGGTATTTAAAAGTACAATCTGCTGTTTTAATTAATTAATGTTCATTGGGTAGATTTAGTGCTGCATTGCTGAAAAATTCAACATTTTGTAGTTTCAAAAATCTCAAAACACTTCATAAACATGATCTTGAAACTATATTCACAGTAAAAAGAGTATTACTATTTTTTAAGATTTTATTTATTTATTTTTTAGAGAGATGGAAAGGGAGGAAGAGAAACATCAATGTGTGCTTGCTTCTCACATGGCCCCACTGGGGACCTGGCCTGCAACCCAGGCATGTGCCCTGACTGGGAATTGACTTGGAGACCCTTTGGTTTGCAGCCTGCGCTCAATCCACTGAGCTACACCAGCTAGGGCAAGAGTATTACTTTTTAAGGATTGCTTTCTCTGGAAAATATATATAATATAAATCAATTAAAATATGTATATTGGCCAATTGCTACAAATAGTTTTTGACAAAGCTATTTGCAAACTATTCTGCAAATGCATAAGAGCCTGCAGCACAATATTAAGTAAATCTTAGTGATTTGGAAAGGGGACAAACTAATAATTTATATGCTCTTTGCAAATTATTTTGTTAGTATGGAGGTTAAATTTCAAAAGGAGGGGCTTTCCCCTTTTTTCTCCTGTAGTGGGGAGAAAAGGGCAAATTCAGGCAAGTTCAGATTTCAGGGAGAGAACTTCAAGTGCGGAAGCATCAGACTGAGATTGCTGATCATTCTGTTTAATGACTCAAAGAAAGCTTCACTGGGTGCCTGCGACTATTAAAATGTTGACTAAGAGAAGAGACCTCTGATTTATGGGAACATCCCCAACAACGTGGTAACAGGCCAGCTCTTATGCTTTTAGCAAACTTTGCCAAAGACTGCCGTCTATGGGGACTGAAGAGAAGTGGATGAGTCGATGTTTGAGGGCAAAGTGAAGTGCAGAAATCTGGAGGCACGTGGAGAATTGGAGGTAATGAGGGGAAAAGTCTGGAGCAGGTAAGTTTGGATTAACCAGAGTGCATCAGAGAGCCTCAGATTTCACAGAAGGAAACTGGCCTATGCAGTCGTGTGGGATAAAAACAGAGCTAGGTTTTCCAAGGGTTGCATTTCCAAGGAAGAACTCTGTTTCTGCCTGGGCAGTACTCTCCAGAAGAGAGACTTCAAAGCTAAGGTCATTTAGTAAATCACAGCTCATCACATAGAACTAGAAACATGACAGAAGGAGGAAAATGACAGGAACTGCAATCGAGAGCATCTGTCTGATGTAAACATGTAAAACGTCTTTTAATGGTACCACTTAGTCCCTCAGACTTTGATCCCATTCACTAGCTCTACCCCATGAGTATGAGGCAGGAAGGAGGCTCATCCCCTGGCTGGCCAGTACCTGTGCCTGTACTTCCAGCTAGCTCCTGTGGCTGTCATTTGTGGCTCATAGATAACTGGCCTGTTCTTTAGACTTAGCTTGGTCAGGGCCTGGAGGGTCTCTTTCCACCTATGACTCATCTGAAGTCTAGCTGGTACTCCATTCTTTCAGACCAGGGCGAGCCCTTGAAGTCTAGGTTACAGGACATGTCATCCTCGCTACAGAAGTCATCCTTCTCAACCATTGGAAACTCAGTAATTCTGAGGCTCACTAGAGCCACGCAGAGCATCTGGGGAAGGGGATGTCAAGAAAGAACCTTAGTTTAGCATACACCTTTATCTACCTCTTTTATTTTTAATAGCAATAAATACAAAGAGAAAACATTCTTTTCTGAGATACATTTTAATAAATTAATAAATATTTTATAGAACTGAAACATTTTATTACAGATTGAAATATGTTAATCTGGTTAACATGGACCTATAAAAAGGCTGATTTTATTTCTCATAGCATATGACAAAAGACCACATTCCACTAACAGAAAAATGAAGCAAAATACTTGTGTATGCAATGTAAGTACATTTGAGCACTATCCACCAAAGGGAATAAAGGTCACTAAAACTACTATGCTCTATAGGGGTAATAGTCTGCTAATGAAACTTGCAGTTGTTGTCTTATCTACTATTGCCTTTGAAAAGAAACAGATAATTAGATACTATAAATAAAATTCACTAGGTGGATAAATGACCTCAAATCTGCAATTTCACTTGCAAGAGCCTACTATACATGTACTATACAGTCATACGAGTTCCACATGTTCTCCAAAGGTGGGCAGTGCACTGTGTAATGCGATCTCTCTCAAATAAAAAATGCTTCGTTACCAACTCTTCCATATACTAACAAAAAGTGAAGTTGTATAAATTAATCCAATTTCTTAGACTTTAACTGAGAAACATATATTACAAGAAGAATTAACATATACATTAATAAAGTACAATGTAATACAGTTCTAAAACAAAATACTAATGTAAATCATTTCCTTTGTAGATGAAAATAAGTTGCTAAGTGTTCAATTATAACAAATCCTTTCAGTAACAATAAATATATTTTGCTTCACATATTGGTTCAATATCCATTTATTGGATGCCTTATAATATTTAGAGACTGTGCTAATTTCTAGGTCCAGAAATGATGAATATATGTCTCTATTCCAAAGCACTTATAATTAAATAAGGAAGACACGCAAAAAAATATTTATACAATAATGTGATATTCAGAGAACTGTATCAGTCTCGTTATTCCAGTAGCCTTGTTACCCTTGGAACCAAATTCATAATATGTTGAGTTAGACAGTTAAGGTTGAGAATGTGGTCAAAGTTATTGAAATGAACAAAGCTACATGACCCATTTTTTTAAAAAATGGCATTATTTTATGGAAAATATCATACTTTATTCAACTGGCTAACAGCAAAGAATCTCCAAACTTACATTATTACCATAAGCTTGGTCTTTTTTGATTTGTAAACAAACTCTCCTCATTAACTTAACCATCATGGATGTGACTGCTTTGGTTTCTATTTTTTGTATATTTTGGGGGGGTCTTTTATTTTTAAGTTTTTTGGAACCTAATCAACAAAGCAAACAAAATATAACCCAAGATACTGAAATAAAGAACAAACTGACTAACCAGAAGGGTGGGGGGGTAGGGATAATAGGGGAAAATATGTATAAAGCACACATGGACAAAGCCAAAGGGGGTGGGGTCAAGGGTGGGAGGTGAGCATAGGTGAGGCAGGGGGAAAATGGAGACAACTGTATTTGAACAATAAAAAATAAAAATTAAAAATAGAATTCTGAAAAGCATGCCCAATGACAAATGATTGAGACATTAGTATTTGGCTTTAGAATTCCTCTCCCAGAAAATGTGTTTGTGATTATGCTGACAGAGGGTAGAAGGAGAGAAAGCGCAAGGCTCCAGTTCAAACTGGATTTATAGGAGCTGAAGAGCTGGTTATGGGAATGAGATGCATGAGTTACCAAGTTCTGCCATGCTGGTCTGGTGCAACCCACCAAAACGTGATAAGCTAGAATAGAGGCCATTATACATGGAGAATCATGTTGCCCTGGCCATTGTGGCAAGTTTTAAAGTGCTAAGCATTTAAACAAGAATAAAAACAAGGCTTTGATATCAGAAGTGTAGGACACATGCTACTTTTTCAAACACTTGTGGAAACAACAACCTAGGACCAAGGGCTGGAAATTAATAGAGGCAAAATTCCTTTTAATGTTAGGAAGAACTTTCTGAGAGAACTGTTAAAAAATGAAGGTAGTGAGTTCTTTACCCCTGAAAGCATTGAATTAGAAACTGGAAAAAAATCATCTTTCAAGGATGTTTTACAATTTGGAGGGGCTTCCTATACCAGGTTGAAAGCTGTATTAGAGTCCAAGGTTATTTTCAAGTTTCAATATGATTTAGAAGAGTTATCTTTCAATGTGTACAATAGTATCATCCTCTGATAAATCCCCTAGATATTAAATTTGATTAAGCATCAGTGTCATCAAATATTTATAAATACATCTAGATTTTTAAGATACTCTTTCAAATCACGCAATCTTTAACTAGAATCACTACATTTAGTTATATAGCTACACTTGTAGCTATAACAATTTAGAACAAAGTTTTAGGTACTGGTCTTTCAGTTTCTAATTACTGTAAAACAAATGTGCATCTATGGTAGACAGAAGGAAAAATCCCTATTAGCAGTTTACCATAAATGTCAGCACCATTTACAGACTTTTTCCTGAGTAATTAAAACAAACAACAAATTTCCTTCCATAAGAATGCTCCTGAAATGGTTTTAAGAGTCAAGCCCTACTGAAATATTGAGTATGCAGAACCACTGAAATCAAGTTACAAAAATGCTGAATTGGAGGAGGAAGCAATTAGTCTTATGTCAGATAACTATTAAGATAAAAATGTGTAAATAGAATATAGAAATCTTTGGTTGTACATTCCTGTATAGGAATTTATTGGACTAATCATCTGTCAGATGCCAGTTTTTGATCATTTATCTTACTCTAAATATGGCTTTATAAAGTGGAGTAAAGTTGTTTGTTATGTTGAACAGAAATCTGCTTCCCTACAAATTCCAGCCTTTGTTTTTAGCTTGCCCTCTAGAGCTGCCTATTGGAAGACATATTTGAGTCTTGCAAATTCCGTTCTAAATATAAGAAAAGATATCCCAAACACTGGATTCAATTAAACTGAGAATGATGATCTAAAAGTAACATCATATATTCAACCACATATTTAATCATTACATTTTGCTTCCAAATCTCAAAATGCAAACAACTGCCTTCCTCTATACTTGATTCTGATTTCCAAATGGCATAACTTGAGCTACGTACACTGAACACACATTCAATTGCTTTCCTTGGTGTCTGGGAAAAACAGAATTATATTGCAGGATGAGGTCACACTTCATCTGTGATAAACACCTCTGTCCATCCCTAGACTAGGGATGATTTTGATTACTTGAACATTCTTCATATACACAGTCTCCCAACCAAAAGGTGAACAAAAGGTGCTCTGAATTTTAAATCAAGTTTAAGATCACTCTAGGAATGCCCATTAACTTTGAATTTATTTTATAAAAATGCTGACTAATTTTCTTCATTGTATCTTTAATAACGCCATATACCTACTTTCAGTTTTAGAACATATTAGAATTGTTTTGGCATCAATAGTCCAAATGTCGTGGATAAAGACAAATGACAAAGGATTAGAAGTGTTAAATGGAACTTTTCCACAGGACTGAAAACAATATGGATGCCAAGCATAATCATTTTGTTTCTTACACTGCAGCAGTGGCTGATGGGTGATAATGAAAGGGAATCAGGCTTTAAATTAAAAAAAAACATAAGGAAGAGCCCAATGACAAAAGAATATTATTCCCTCTTCCCTAACCTGACAGGAAAAATAGCTACTTCTGGGGGTACTGAGAATAGATTATTGAAGCTTGCATGTCAGAGACCCGTGCATTAGTTTCTCCTTTCTGGAAGAGAGTAAGAATTCCGAGAGTCAGTGACTAAAACAATATTTTAAACATACTTTATATATATTAACAGTTCAGAAAATTTACATGTGTATAGGTCACCCACTGTTATGGACTTAATTTGCTTTGAGAGAGAGAGAGAGAGAGATGCAGAACCAAGTAAGTTCAAGAGGAAGACCAATGCTACAGAATTGTTTTTATGCACTGCCATGTGACTAAGGACAGTCCCTGATTTTGTAATTACATGATACTGTAGTCTAACAGCCTATTCTATATTGAAAGATATATTTGAAACTTATGATTGAATACACTTATATGGTAAAAGAACCTTCATTTAGGTGTATTTCCACTTTGGAACGTATTTCTAAAGAATATGTACATTGTTTACTACAGAGTGTGAGAAACTACATTTGATTTCAAAGAAATCCAATCTGCACATTACCTGAGCTGTAAATACTAGGTATTAAAACCTAAAATGCTTATATCTTTTAAACTGATTAAAGAAACATATCCTGTTGCAAAAAAAGAATAATCCTAGCTGAGAATATTTCTTGGGTTAAAAGTGATTAAACATCTAAACAGAAGTAGGTTGTGAATACTATTATTAATACCAAAAGTCCAGTCATTTGTTTTAAATTTGGAATATAATTCACTATTAACAAATTACTAAAGTAACAAACCAACATGGTGCTTTACAGGTGGTATGCATCACCACAGAAAACTGATGGGACTAATTTAAATGCCGAAATTCCTAATTACAACACAAATTTGGACATCTAATGGTTTAAGAAATTCAGTGAAAATGATCCATTTATCCAGAGGTCAGATTTTCTATATTCTCAATTACTTTGGAACCTGGCAATAATACAGAAAAAGTATGTTAGCATTTCCATCCAAGCATCTAAGCACTCCACTCAAATGGGTTACATGTTAAGATAAACTCAGGTCAGTGGAACATAAAACTAATAATTAAATCAAGAATGTTAATTTACTGAGCTTGAGTCAGAAACTAAGAGAAATATGACACTGCTAGAAATTGAAGCTAACTAAACGGAGAACTAACAGACACAGCAATTTTAAAAAGCATTTCAGTGTCTGCTGATGGCCCTGTGAAATTTTTCATGGTACATTACACTCTTGATGAAGAGCTGAATCATTAAATAAAAGCTGAATCATAAAAAAGTTAAACCATGTTTAGTGTGCAGTTTAGAGGGCTGAGGAACCACACTGCATTTTAGAAAAATTTGTGAACAAAACAATGGTGAAAGAAAAGGATTTAAAAGAAGCTGACTAAGGTCAGAAAGAATAAGAATTCAACAACTCTTATACTTGTAGTAACAACATAGGATTCCCCCTTCTTTGTAGTTTATTTTTCACTTTATATAAAATAGAGTGTACATAATTCATTCTTACTACCTGAGAGATTTCTCCAATCCACATAGTACTAATCTGTGAACTTTCTTTTATTTTTACCAGTCTTTCATGAAGTACTTTAAAAATTAAAACATTAAAGTCTAAGTTTGATTTACATATGAAAATACTAAGTATTCTGGATTATATTCAGTACAATTTTTGGTACAATGTATTTTGTATTTTAAGTTTCTGAGAGCTGCTTATTCTTACATGGTGTACATTCATAGTAATTCTCTAGTAGAATATACCATTTTAATTTATTAAGATGTAAAGACCTTTTTACCAACTATTAATGTTAACAAATTTACTGTAGGTTTCTGGAACTGGAATGGTTTTACAGTGTCTAAGCACACACTACTTTTAGAAATGATTGGAAACCCATGGATCCCTGTATTTATTAAACTGAATCACCTGGCAGTAAAATTCAGTTAAGGCTCTTGGCATTGGTGAGACTTCCTCCCACTCAGACCGGCTGCTGTGGTAGACCTGCACTTCATCTGTGATTTCATCTGGTGCATAATCACCACCTAATATATAAATTTTATCTTCAATTCCAACTGCACCTGCATTGAAGCCTGCACATTCAAAAGATCCTTCACCCTTCCAGACACAAGTATCTGGACAAAAACTGTAAACCTTATAGGTAGAAAGATCACATATATAGAGTGTGCAGTTTACTGGGACAGCTTTAATTAGTGTTGCATGAAAAAACTGCCCAAACTCTGCGACTAATTCAGACCACTGATCAGTTGTAGCATTGTATTTAAAAAAGCAATCAAGTGATGGGTTAAAGGCATCTGTAATCTCTACCTCTGATCCAAGAACATAAATTACATTTTGGCATGCACTTGCTTCGGGGTAGTATATGCCCCTGGGTAAGGGGCTCACAGACATCCATTCTTTGGAAAGAGGGTTGTAAGATTCAACATCTAAGAGACTTTTAATGTCCTGAGATCCTGTAGTCTTTCCACCTATGACAAATAACCTATTAAGAGCCATAACTGATGTATGCATGGTTCTGGGTGTTTTCATAGTTGATACCAGGAAGAAATCATTTTTGACTGGACAGTAGCACCAGGTTTGATCAGTGGCATCATGATATGACTCTGCAATGTGAAGCCGAACCGTTCTACAACAGGAACCTTTGCAACCACCTGTCAAGAATATTTTTTCTCCATAACTTGACAGACTAGATCCTGGCAAATCAATCAGGTGTGATTGTGGCAGTATCTTCCACGAATCAGTTTTAATATTATAGCAAAATGTATATTGATTTTCTCCATTTTCCTCAGTTTTGTGAACAAATATGTATTTTTCAGTTGTGGATGGTCGAGCATCAGGGAAAAGTCCACCAGAACCTTGCACACACTTAATTGCATCCAAGATTAGGTCAAAACAGTTTGTACTTTTGAGTAAACACTCTTCACTGAGCAGAAAGTCTTGAAGTGTCTCCTCAGGTAACTGATGTAATCTTACTTTTTTAATCAAATAAGGTAGATGCTTTTGCCTTGATTCTAAGTTATATTTAGTCCAATTAAGGACAACTTTCAGTACAGTTTCTTCTTCAGGAACATCTAATTCATCTGATTCCAGGCATTTCTGTAGTATTCCAAAACTCATCTCTAAGAAATCACTGGATTTAAATAATAAGGAAAAGTGACACTGTACAAAGTATAATGCATGATTAAATAAGCGGGTAGAGCCATAGCTATCTGACATAGATAATAACTGTAAACAATTGACAATATTAATACTTTTTATTAAAAAGTCACTGCAAGCTTTGGATAAGAAGGAAACTTGAAGAAATGATGACAACTGGAAGAACATTTCCACATTGTCATCTGTTATCTGTGTTTTTCCAGTATAGGCATAGTCAAGAAATGCTTTCACTGCTTTAGAGGACAAATTAGTGATGGTAACACTTCCACCATCTCTTTCTTTCATGTTTACTTCAAACATAGCCCTGCAAAAATGAAGAACATAGAAGAGGAAGTAAACAGAAATATTCTATTACATGATAATTTTCAATATTAACTTAAAAAATTTCCTCTAAGTTGATTTAAAATATATTTATAAAATATATTTCAAAGCATCCTAAAAATTAGTTTAATGTCTAGTTATATATGATACTATTTTTCCATAAAATATATGTATTACATAACTTCCACATTGCAAAATATATACAATATATCAGAGATATGGCAACTAATCCAAACAAGGCTACAAAAAGATTCAAATTTTGTATACTGATTTGATGTTCTTATATATTATTCATAAAATCAGGGTAAAATCTCTCTAATGGCTACATTTATTTATTTGTAAGTTAATTAGTATCAACCCTGCAGGTGATAACTAAAATTACTTAAGATATGTAATGCTTTTGGGTTTTGTATTTAAAAGTCTCTTTCAAATTAATTTTCACTTTGGCAGTAGTGAGACTTGTGAAAGATGGAATACAGTGCGATATCAGGTGTCTCTGACACACCTGTGTGAGGAAATCCTCCAAATAAACAAACACACCTCTAAAAGGACACATTTCATACAGTACTTCAGGAAAAAGGGAATGAGATTTCAAACTAAACAGTAACAGTGTATCACACCTAAGGTCACATATCTAGTAAATGGTAGAGCTGGGATTTAGATTTAGAATATGTGTACTAGGAGGCCAAGTACTTAACCATTATACTATACAGCTTCCTCTGATGAAGGGCTGACATGAGGATAAGGGACCAGAAAAGAATTACTTGGAAGAGAAACTGGATTAGAATAGAGGGGGAGAAACTGGTGGAACCTGAGGGAGAGCATAAGAACAATCAGGGCTCCAGGGAAGTGTGAAGAAGAATAACTGAAGTGCCCTGAGAAAAGAAATGGGGAAAAAATGAAAATATATAGTTAGGCAAACAGCTAATAAAAATTTTATTTTTATTTTAAATCTTGTTTTTTTCAAGTCAGTTTGTTTATTAGAGATTTAAACCCTGCTTACTTCAAATAAAAATTACTTCCAAAATTGAACATAATGCAAAATACTGCAGTGAGGGCTTCACTTTATTGCAGTGTGACTAACAGGGCTGAAGTCCATGATGTCACTGAGAAGTTCATGTGTCTGACCAAGAGGCCTCGCAGGGTGGGCCACGTGTCTACCTTTAACCTTGCAGACTCAAACACCCAATGTCGAAACAGTGGGTTGTTACAGTATCACGGCTAGGACACTCTTTGTAAGATGATCTACCTGGGGAACCAGCTTATATTCAGTAGGTTGCCTAAATTTAGAACAAGTTGGGTGCTCTCCAGAGATGCTGCTGGTGGTACTTTTCCCTACTATAGGAGCAACTTTGCCTGAGAGGACAAACCTGAAACCCTCTGTGCCAGAGTGCGTCTCCTCCAGATAACCCGTGGATGTAATACATGACCCTGAAATGTGTTTTCCTCTCAGACCCCTCATGTTCTTTGAACTTTCCTTCCATTTTGGATAAATCTCTCCTTTCCTCTTTTTCTAAAAGACACAGTGCAGAAATCCCCCAAATGAAACTGACCCTAGGTCAAAACAATTTTCCCCTGATCATTTTAAGGGACTAATGTTCTATAGAACTTTTGGAAATGCTGGCCTGCAAAGACCTAAGCTTTACAAAAGATAGTACTAAATTTTCATACTCAAAACTCATTAGTTAATCTAGGTTCTAATTAGCTGTTTTTGAGAATTAAAATTTACTGTTGAATGCTCCTGTGGATGGAAAATTGAGTTTTAAAATATAATTATCCATATCATAAAATCTGAGTTATAAACAAGGTAAAGTACCTGAAAAAGTCACTGCATGCTGCTAACACACAACGATGACATGGGATTATTTCATCTTTCACAATTATTTTGAAATCATAAAAGACATTTTGTTCTCTAAAATTCTGCAGTACACTTAAGATTTTCTGTCCATGATCTTCTGACACAAGAAAGTCGTTAATCTTCTCTGATGAAATTCCATTACATGAGCTGTGTTGATTGAAATCATATGAATTATCCATAGCCAATTTCTATCTCTTCTTAGAACTGAAATGAAGAAAAAAATCACTGAAGTAGAGTCCTAATAAAATTTTCAAATCAAATTTGCCTTCGTTATCAATTATAAAAAATGCTTACTAGGAACAATCATAGGATAGCAAACCTTGTTCTAAACATGTGTTTTCATGACATTTAAAAATAATTCCTTTTGAACTTTTATAAATATTGTGCTCACTGGAATAAAAATTATACTATTAAGGGATAAAATTCAAGGCTATATAAATGTTAAGTAGCACAATTTATAAGTTGTATAAATAGCTTATATAGGATCTTACTACATGACTAGCCCTGTTATATGTAAGACCTATTATTTATATACTGATCATCATTTGGGTATATACCCAACACATCCTTCTCCATGCCCATTCATTTTCTTCTGGTAGCAAAGCAGATGTTAAAATGTTGATTTTGAAGCATAGATATATATGCCTTTTAGGGTTAGACTTTTAAAAGACAACTGATTGGGAAAAAAATCAATGTTAAGTTGTATTAACTAGTTATGGATTTTACTAAGGAAGAAAAAGACAAGCATTGGTCCACATTGGCTAATTTGAAAGCAGAAAGAAACAGCAAATAACTTTATTTTAAAGGCCTTTTAAACATGAGGTCAGCAATCCGATAGTTGAAGGCTAGATAACTGACTTTCCCAAACCTGAAATTCATGAAAGTTTATACCATCAAAAGCAAGAAAGTAAGAAACAGAACAGAAAAGAAGACTAGGAACTAGAGGAGCTAGAGAAATAGAGATCCTTGATTCCTTAGTATAGTTCTGTTTTGGTTATCTATTGCTTTGCAAATCATCCCTAAAACTTAGTAGTTTAAGACAACAATTTAAAATCTCCTATGGTTCTGGGAGATTAGCTGGCACTTCTTGCTTGGGGTTAGATTCAGGTGGCAGCTCTCACTGAAGTCACCTGAGAGACTGACTGGGTTAGAGGTCCAGTGTGAATTCTTCCCTCACATTTCTGATGCTTCAAATGGGATTGCTAGAACAGATGGGACTCTCTCTCTCCTCATGTACTCTCTCCACACGGCTAGCTCATACCTCCTCATACATGGCAGTCTCGTGATATTTGGACTTCTTTCATGGAGGCTTGGTTCACTCAAAGGGGCTGTTTCAAGCTTAGGTGGAAACCAAACACTGGAGTAGTAGTCTCAATGGCTCTAAAGCATCAAACAAAGCTACATTCTAGGACTGAGACAATCTACTGCTGTGCACAATAACCATGAATCATGTATAGCTATTAAAATTTAAATTACTTAAAATTAAATAGTTAAGTAATCAGTAGCCTTATGTAGTGTCATGGTTACTTTTATGTCAGCTTCACTGGGCTGCAGGGTACCCATCTACAGAATGGGGTAAAAGTAGGTTTACAATTATATAAGAATACTCACAACTAAACTCACAACTATAACCTACTTCTGCCCCACCCTGTATTTGGCTGAACATTATTTGTGGGTGTGTCTGTGAGGTGTTTCTGGATGAGATTAACGTTTGAACCAGTAGACTGAGTGAAGCAGACTGCTCTCCCTAATGTGAGTGGAACCCATCTAATCCACTGAAGGCCTGAAGAAAACAAAAGGCTGAGTAAGAAAGAACTCCTCCTCTCTGTCTGGCTGACTTTGAGTGGGACATCAGGTCTCTCCTACTCTGAACGAAGACTCGAACTACAACTTTACTATCAGCTATCCTAGGTGTTCCAGATTGCTGACTGCAGATTTTGGGACTTCTCAGTCTCCATAAACACATAAGCCAACCACTTATAGTAAATCCATCTATCAGTTCATCTATCTATCCAGCCAGCCAGCCAGCCAGCCAGCCAGCCCTCCGATTGGTTTGTTTCTCTGGGAATGCCCAACGAATACATGCGGCTAGTGCCTACTGCATTGCAGAGCATGTATACAGCAAGTTCCACTGGATAGCTGACATACTGTTTATATTAAGAATAGTATGCTTGTATAGGAGTGTCTGATTGTAAGTGTGAGTGTGTGTGCATGCATATTTGGACATAATTGCAGGATTACTGGAAAAATAAGTTACCTGCAATGATTGTGTGAGCACTGTTCTGAGTAGCTGTAAATAGGGAGACATTAAGAATGAGAGTGGGTGAAATGGAGGGAGAGTGATAATGAGAGGCTTGGGGGTAATTCTGAACCAGGTGTTACTCCTGATCTATTTCTCAAGTCTAGCAATAAGCTGGAGCATCAATCTGTTACTGCAGACCACCTCATCTCGGTGGTCTGCCTCAGAGTGTAACCATAATTTAACATTTTAATTAAAATACATTTTCTCAAGGCTGCAGTCAACCATCTATTTTCGTAGATTGTATAACTAAAAACCTGTGTTTTTACCCCTTATCTAGCCTTTTTTTACAGCTTAGAGAAGTTGGCTCTGGGGGAGAACTGACTGCTTGGCACCAGCTGTGAAAATCCATAGGTGTCCGCAGGAAATCTACCAATTCCTGTTTGAAGAGAGACTGCACTGAAATGAGAGGAGGAAGTCCCTTCCCTTTCCCATGCTCCCCCTTCTCTGGAGAAGCAGCACATTCCCCTCCCCCGATCTCTTTGTTCTGCTTCACCCCTAAATCCTTATAAAAACCTCCACCTGCACTGAAATTTGAAGATGGGTTTTTCTGATGACACAAGTCTCCCATCTTCGTGAATTGCCAGCAATTTGAATAAACCTCTTTCCTTTTTAACCAGCACCTGCCTCACAGGTTTGGCTTTCATTCACACAGGCAGCCAAGCCTGGGTTTTTATTACAAGAGAACCATAAAATTGGATGGGAGACTTGGTCTCTACCTACCCAAGTCAGCATAAGTAGAATAGAGAGCACAGAAGTCCACCTTACCAGGATGTAATGAGGTGCCTCAACTCTCCTCCAATTTTCCCACTGGAGTAATGTCAGAGAAGGTTGAATGGAAGCCAGGCCATTAATCTCTGCAGAGTGATTAACAGTTTCCATCAATCACCTCCCTCTCACTGTAAGTCAAGACCATGTGGCACATGGGGAGCCTGCACTTCTACTCCCAGCTGGCACTAATACAGAATTCCTCCCTCTCCTTGCTGGGGTCAAGTCAAAGGCCTAGTGCAGAGTCAAAAATTTCACTCTCACTCAGTAGCAACAAGCCAACCTCACATGATGTCAGTGGAGACTACATCAGGAACAGCAACAAGGTGCTCCTCCCTCTCCTAGCCAGAGTGGTATCAGAGGATGCAGAGAGGGGAGCCTGAATTCCCAATTCTATCCAGTAGTAAAAAGGAGACCCTCCTATCCTAGATGTCAGTATAGGTGAGGTACAGAATCTGGACTTCCACCCCAACCTGGAAGTAATTAGGTGATGACCTTAATTTAATAGAGCAGTGTCAGAAAAGACCTGCTAAAATGCAAAATTTAAATAAGCTCCAGAGTCTTACAAGATAATATTCCAAGAACTAGCAATATATCAAATTGAATGAGAAAAACAATCAACAAATACCAACACTGAGATGACACAGATGTTAGAATTATCTGCTAAGAATTTTAAAACAGTCATGACAGAAATGCTTCAAGAAGAAATTATAAATATGAAGCAAATGAAAAAAAAGAAAACCTTAGTAAAGAAAGAGAAGATCTAAAGAAGAACCAAACAAAAATTTTAGAATGAATATAACAGCCAAACATAACAGAGGGGACAAAAAAAGAAAGCATCAATGAGCTTGAAGAGAAAACAATAAAAACTACACAATCGGAACCTTGAAAATGAAAGGTTCAGATTGAAATGAAAATGAAAGGTAACACAATGGAAAAACAGACTGAAAAGAGGAAAATCAGATTGAAAAACAAATGAACAACTTGAAGAACATGTGGGACTATAATAAAAAACCTGAAGCCTATGCCATCAAGGACAGGAAAAAGAGAATGCGACTAAAAAAGTACTTGAAGAAACAATGACTGAAAATGTCCAAAATTTGGCAAAAGACATACGCCTACAGATTTGTGAATATGAGTGAAGCCCAAACAAGATAAATCTAAAGAAATCTATGCCAAGGAACATTATAGTCAAACTTCTAAAAACTAAAGACACACACAAAAATTTGCAAGCAGCAAGAAATACCTTATATGTAAGGAAAAATCAATTTGAATATAGTATGAATACTGTAAACAACTCTACACATGATAATTTGATAGTGCAGGTGAAACAGACTAATTCCTAAAAAAACACACATTACTACAACTCAATCAAAATGAAATACAAAATTTGAGCAGCTCTATAACTGCAAAGGAAGTTAAATCCATCAAGTTTAAAGAAGAATTAATACTGAACCTATATAATTTCTCCCAGAATACAGAACAGAAGGAAATATTTCCCAACAAATTTTATCAAGTCAATATTACTGTGGTACCCAAAGAGAGTACAATAAAATCCCCCAATCTACAGAACAATATCCCTCACAAGTATAGATTTTATATTGTTTTTAAAAATCAACAAAAAAAATCAGAAATATATAAAAGGAATTATATACTATGACCAAGAAGGTTTATCCAGGGATGTAAGTATGGTTCGATATTTGAATATCAATCAATCTTACCCACCACTGAAGCAAGTTATAAAAGAAAAATTACATGAGTATACCAACTGACACAGTACAGTCATGCACCACTTAAAAATGATACATTTGGAGAAGCAAGTCACTTGGTGATTCTGTCATTGTGCAAACATCATAGTGTATACTTACATAAACCTAGATGGTGTAACCTACTACCCATCTAGATTACATGGTATACACTGTCATATATGTGGTCATTGTTGTCTGAAATGTCATTATGTGGTGCATGACTGTAAAAGCATTTAAAACTCCAACACTTATTCATGAAAAAAAAACTCTCAGCAAACAAGAAACAGAGAAGAACTTCCTCCACTTGATAAAGGACATCTATAAAAAACCTAGAGCTAACATTATACTGAATGGCAGGAGATTGAATGCTTTTGCTCTAAGATGAGGAAAATGGCCAGGGTGTCCATTCTCACCACTGCTATTCATCATAGCAATAGACATTCTAGTCAATACTCCAAGGCAAAAAAATTCTGTTATGAAAAGGTATATACACTGGAAAGGAAGAACAAAGTGCCTCTATTTACTGATGACAAGACTGTCTATGTTGAAGATCTCAAGTACTCTACAAAAAAATTCATAAAATTAGTACTTTGGTTCAGCAATTCCACAGGATACAAAATTAACATATAAAATTAATTGTTTTCTATAGGTATCTGCAGTAAATCTACCAATTCCTGTTTATACCAAAGGCATGAACACATGGAAACCAAAATTTCAAATGTAATACCATTTATAATAGTTAAAAGAGAAATACTTATGTATAAATCTAACAAAATATGTACCTGTCCTATACATTGAAAATGATAAAATGCTGACAAAAAAAATCAAAGAAACCTAAAGAAATAGAGAGATGGGTCATGTTCATGAATTACAAAAATCAACATAGTAAAGATGTTGATTCCCTCCATAGCAGTATACAGGTTTAACACAATTTGAATCAAAATCCCAGGAAGATTTTTTTGTAGAGATAGGTAAGATTATTCTAAAACTTATATGGAATAACACAGAAACTAGAATAGCTAACATAATTTTGAAAAAGAATAATAATGAGGAAAGAATCAGTCTACCTAATCTCAAGACTAATACAGCTACAGTAATCAAGACTGTGAGATATTGGTGGATCACACAGATCAGTGGAACAGAATATATGACTAAGGAGTAGCCCCATTCAAGCAAAGCCAACTGATTACTTTTTTATCCCCCCCTTCCCTCCCCCGACAACCCCAGCTATCCCCACCTCCCCTCTCAGTTCTACCCCCCTTGGCTTTGTCTATGTGTCCTTTATACATGTTCCTTCACAACCCTTCCCACTTTTCCCCCATCATCCCCTTCCACCTCCCCTCTAGTTACCGTCAGTTTGTTCTTAATTTCAATGTCTCTCGTTCTACTGTGTTCACTTGTTTGTTTTGTTGATTATGTGCCACTTATCCACTTGTTTGTTGGTATGGTTCCACCATAGATGAGATCATATGGTATTTGTCTTTCACCACCTGGCTTATTTCACTTAACATAATGCTTTCCAGCTCCATCCATGCTGTTGCAATGCTTTCTTTCTGCTACGTAGTATTCTATTGTGTAAATGTACCACAGTTTTTCGATCCACTCATTTACTGATGAGCACTTACATTGCTTCCAACACCTGGCTATTGTAAATAATGCTGCTATGAACATTGAGATGCATAGGTTCTTTTGAGTTGGTGTTTCAGGATTCTTAGGGTATAGTCCCAGCAGAGCCAACTGAGTTTTGACCAAAGCTCCAAAGCAAGTCAGGGAAAATACACATTTTAACAAATAATGGTGAAGCAAATGGATGTTCACAGGAGGTTAAAAAAATTAACTCAAAATGAATCATAGATTTAAATGTAAATCTGTAAAATTTTTGAAAGGAAATATAGGAAACAATCTTTGTAACCAGGGATTAGTCAGTTATTAGATATGACATTAAAAGCACAATCCATGATATAGATGCAAGAAGTTGATAAACTGAATTTTATCAAAACTTAAGAACTGTCCCTCTGTGAAAGGCTTGTTAAGAGGATGAAAAGACAAGCTACTGGCTTAAGAAACTATTTGCAATGAAATCTGATAAAGGATTCATATCTAGAATATATAAAAAAAACTCAAAACTCACCAGGAAAAAAAGCCTGGCTAGGTGGCTCAGTTGGTTGGAATGTCATCCCATACACAAAAAGGTTGCATGTACAGCCCCCAGTCGGGGTGTGTATGGGAGGCAACTGATTGATGTTTCTCACATCAATATATCTCTCTGTCTCTTTCTCTCTCTGTCTCTCCTCCTCCTTTCTCCCTAAAACTCAGTAATTAAAAAAAACCTCACCAGCAAAAAGCATACACACATACACAGACAAAATAATCCACTTAAAAACAGGCAAAAGACATGAAGAAATATTTCATCAAAGAATATATACAGATGGCAAATATGCATGTGACATGATGTTCAATATCATTAGTCATTATAGGGATGCAAAATTAAGACCACAATGAAATATCTATCACTACCCATCTATTAGAATGGTTAATATAAAAATAATGATAACATCAAATGCTTAAGAGGATGTAGAGATGCTGGATCTCTCATACATTGCTAGTGAAAATTGACATTTTCTTAAAAATTTGAACATAAGATAGTGATCGAATCTAGCCAGGGAACTTGATGGCACAGTTCTGCCTGATTTGAGACCCCAAACAACAAGCCTTGCTTGGCTTAGGACATAGCTGTACTGCCCACCTGGGCAGGGAAGTTAATATTAGTCCTGTGCTAAAGTGCTAAGTGCAGCCCACAGTTCCACCCCATCAAGTAACCTGGCCAGAGGACCTGGGAAACTAACGAGCCCAGCAGCGCTTAAGCAGAGTACCCAGCCAGTGATTCCACCCATCTGCAAAGCCCAGCTGGTGAACCCATTAGGCCAGGGAGGTTGGTGCAGTTTTATCTTATTCAGGTTTCTAGCCAGCAAGACAAACCAGCTGTGGAGTCTGTTATACAGAACCACCCAGGCTTGGGAAGCAAATATGTATTCAGCCTGCTGAGGGCTGAATACAGCCTGCAGGCCTACTAAAGAAGAAGCCTAACCACATGGGTGCTCCCCGGGACCTGTGAGGCTCAGGCCCTGAAATTGGGGGAAGTGGGCGCCTCTTGGGACCCAGAGAGCGCGCACCCATGAACCGGAAAAGGCACAGGCGCTCCACGGGACATCGAAACACAGGGTAGTGAACTCCCAAGGATGCGCATAGTTGCACCCAGCCCCCACACACAGGTTCCTTCGGGGAGGAACCAGACGGGCTTGGGGGAGAATGCACGCCTACACTATGAACAGTACGCCAGAGGCTGACTGAGTCCTGAACAGGAACAGAGAAAAACTGTCTCCTGTCTCCAGTCGCCCCTCACTGTGTTGAAGCCAGCTAGAAAAAACGGTTTGGCCAGTCTAAAACCAACAATAGGTGTGTTTTTTTTGTTTGTCTGTTTTTGTGTTTTTTTTCTTTTTTGTTTGTTTTTTTTCTGTTAATTATTTTAAGTAACCTTTTATCTTTTAATTCGTATTATTTTTAGATCAATTCTTTATGCTTCTCTTTCTGTCACCCTAGTGTTGACCCTTCTCCCTTGCTTTCCAAATTTATCTCTTTTTCTTCCTTCCATCTTCTGCTTTGTTCCTTCCTCTTTGGTTTTTTTTTTTTTTTGGAACCTGCAAGTAATTGCATAATTGTATTCTCATTATTTCATTATTCGTACATCTTTTATTTTTATAGCATTTTGGTATTCCTCTTCTTTCTATATAGACTTCGTTGCCTGGCTGGTTATATTGTGTTGTTTGATAGGCTTCCCCTGTTATCTCATTCATAGTGTATTGCTAATTTACTGTCCTTCATTTGTGTTCCATTACTACAATACTCTCTATTCTTGAGTACAAGGCTCAATACTCTCTATTCTTGTTATCTAGATTTCATAGATTCTGTCATATGATTATTGCTCTAATATTACTCTAAATCATAGCTATTCCATACAATTGTAAATACTTCACAACACCCATCCCAGATCTTACTCCACTTCACAGATTCCTGAACTCTATTACTGTACTGGTTAACTCTATTCTCTCACATACTTCACCTATTTAATACTTTTTACTCTCACCCTACCACAGAATCTGACTGCCCACATCCTCACTGCTTTCTAGAGCCAAATCATAATCCTTTCCTTCCGAACAAGAGTCTTATCTTCTTTACATCCTTTCTAAAAAGTGGCTGGTGGGGTGGAAGATCACAGTTAACACTATGCATAGCCAAAGGATCTTCTATCTCCACTCTACTGGCTGCTACAGTAAATGTCATTGAATACTCTCTTGCTGTCTTAAACCATTTTGCCTTACCTCTCCAACTGATCACAAAAAAGAGTAGGTGGAAACTGTGAACACCTGGATACATGAAAGAGACTGCACCACGGAATCTCACAGGTATTCCACCACTCACACCATAAACCCAGGGAGCCAGAACAGATCAATTTAACAAGCTGAGGCTAGCAAGAAAAGTCTCACGAACAATGAGAAGACAAACAATCCCCAAATGATGTGGAAGGAGGAAGCCTCAGAAAGAATGCTAAATGAAATAGAGGCAACTCAACTATCAGATTCTGAGTTCAAAACAATGATTATCAGGAAGCTCAATGAGCTCACAATGAGCACCAGAAACTATAGGGAAACTACAACAAACTCACTGCAAACTATATCAACATGAAAAAGAAAATAGAAACTATGAACAAGGGCCAAGAGGAAATGAAGAATACAATTTCTGAACTGAAGAAAACAGTAGAAGGAATGAAAGGCAGGATCGATGTAGGAGAAGATTGGATCAGCGAGCTGGAGGACAAAGTAGAAAAAAGCACCCAGAAAGAGCAAGAACAGGAAAGGAGGCAGAGAAAGAATGAAGAGGGATTAAGAGAAATGCAAGATGATATGAAACGTAATAATATCTGTATAATAGGGATACCTGAAGGAGAAGAAGAAGAGCAAGGGATAGAAAACCTATTTGAAAAAGTAATGACGGAAAACTTCCCTAATTTGATGAGAGAAAAATTCACACAAATTCAGGAAACACAGAGAGTCCCAATCAAGAGGAACCCAAAGAGGCCCACCTCAAGACACATCATAATTAAAATGGCAAAATTGCAAGACAAAGAGAGAATCTTAAAGGCATCAAGGGAGAAACAGGAAGGAACATACAAGGGAGCCCTGATAAGGCTAGCAGCTGACTTCTCAACAGAAACGCTCCAAGCTAGAAGAGAATAGCAAAAAATATTCTAAGTAATGGGAACCAGGTTTGCAACCAAGGCTACTTTACCCAGCAAGGCTCTCCATCAAGATAGAAGGCCAAAGAAGGAGCTCCCCAGACAAAAGAAGATTAAAAGAATACACCTCCACCAAACCAGCTCTGCAAGAGATACTAAAGGGACTGCTTTAAGGAAAGGGAAAAAAGAGAGAGGAACACAGGTACGTAAATGGCAATGAATAAGTACCTATCAATAATAACTTTAAACATAAATGGATTAAATGCTCCAATCAGAAGACATAGAGTAGCTGAATGGATAAGAAAGCATGACCCACTCATATGCTGCCTACAAGAGACCCACCTCAGGAGCAATGACCTACAAAGTCTGAAAGTCAAGGACTGGAAACAAATTTTCCAAGCAAACGGACAGGAAAAAAAAGCTGGGGTAGCAATACTCATATCAGACAAAATTGACTTCCAGAAAAGGGCCATAAAGAGAGACCCAGAAGGTCACTTCATAATACTCAAGGGAAGAATCCACCAAGAAGACATAAACATAGTAAATATAAATGCACCAAACAAAGGAGCACTCAAATACATAAAGAAAATCTTAGAGGGCTTCAAGAAAGATATTGACAGCAACACAATTATAGTGGGGGATTTTAACACCCCATTGTCAAAAATGGACAGATCTTCCAAACAAAATATCAACAAAGATATTGTTGCACTGAACAATATCAAAGATATTGTGGCACTGAACAATGTGGCAATGCCCTAGATGAAATGGACTTAACTGATATATATGGAGCCCTCCATATATGAATATGGTAACATCTTAGAAAATTAAATTATGCATGCGAAAAAGAAGACAAGTGATGATAATCGTTGTGGAGGATATAGAGAAAAGCGAACCCTTGCCCAGTGTTGATGTGAATGTAAATTCACAAAACCAATGTAGAAAACAGTATGGAGGTGATTCAAAAAATTAAAATTAGGCTACTATGATCTAGCAATTCAACCTCTGGGCATATATCCAAAAGAAGCTAAATCAATATCCTGAAGAGGGAACTGCAACCCCAAATTTATTGCAGTGTAATGAAAAATAACCAACACATGGAAACAAATGTTTATGGGTAACTTAATGCATAAGAAAACTTGATATTTATGTATGTACACACACAGGAATAGTATTTAGCCATTAAAAAGAAATCCAACCATTTCTGCAACATGGACAGACCTTAAGAACATTATGCTAAGCAAACTAAGTCAGAGAAAGACAACTACTCTATGATGTCACTTATATGTGAAGTCACTTATAAGTTTCAAACCCACAGAAACTGGCAGCAAATTGGTGTTTTCCAGAAGGTGAGCAAACTGTGTGAGTGTGGTCAAAATGTACAAACTTCCCATTATGATATAAATAAATTATGGAGATGTAACATGCAGTATGACTATAGTTACCAATATTGTATTGCATGAGGTCTGTGCAGAAAGTATCCAGCTATGTAATATGAAAAAGAGAGACATTTATTGAAGAAAATATAAGAAACATTGTATACAGGACAATGACATCTCAGTCCCCATCAAAGTACGCACCTTGAGACCTCACACAGTTCTCCCAATCGCATCAGGTGCTCGTTTGTATTTTCCTGAATCTCATCTACAGTCTCACATCCCTTTCAAAATTGATTTTAGTTCTAGGAAAAGCCAGAAATCTGGGCTGCAGGGGGGCTGAGTCACCTGGGTGACTTGATGTCTTGCCAAAAACTCTGCACCAGATGTGATGCATGAGTGGGTGTGTTGTCTTGATGAAGCTTCTCATCACCAGTTGCCCATAGCTATGGCCTTCTGAATCATCCAAATAGTTTCCATGGAGGAATGTACAAGCTTAACACAAAATCTGACGCAG
Source organism: Trachops cirrhosus (assembly GCA_028533065.1). Lineage (NCBI taxonomy): Eukaryota > Metazoa > Chordata > Mammalia > Chiroptera > Phyllostomidae > Trachops > Trachops cirrhosus. Next base: position 66,539,143 of record CM052543.1, read on the forward strand.
ATTCACTGCTCTACTCCCTCAGTCATTTTGAATGAGACAGCCACATAGTACCTATGCTCATTCAACAGTGTCTACTGCTCCCAATGACTGTATGGTGAAGTCATTGTTCATGCATGCACATTCCAGTCCACTCTCCTTGGCTGTCAGGTTACACAGATGTCGTGCAAACTCTTCTCGTTAACAATGGCTGGAATTCTTCCGGGCCTCGTATATTTGAAACTTGCTAATAGTAGTTCTCAAAAGTTCTCCTCAGAATAAATAACACTGTAACTATGTGAAGAGATGGATGTTAACTAGAAATCAAAATATTGCTCAGTAAATAAATGAGTGTACAACTGTGGTATATCTGTACCATGGAATATACTCACCATTAAAAAGGAACAAACTACTCATATATAATAACTAATATGGATTTTAAGGGCATCATAATGAGTGAAAAAAGCCAGTATCAAAGTCACGTGCCATGTGATTCTGTATCTATCGATATAATATTCTTGAAATGACAAAACTAGAGACATGGAAAACAGGTTAGTAGACTCCAGGGACTGAGGATTATGGCTCACAATCCTCAACTGTGATTGAGGAGAACGACGTGGACATGCACAAGGTAGGGGGATATATATGCATAAGAAGACCTTTGTAGTAATCTACAGCAATTTGTAACTTGATTGTGGTGGTAGTTATAAACAAAACTATGCAAGCATAGTATACCAATATCAAATTCCTGGTTTTGATTTTGGTCAATAATATGTAAGATGTAACCACTGTGGAAACTGGGTGAAGGATCATCCACTGGGCAAGTGATCTGTCTACACTATTATATCCTTGCAAATTTCTGTATACCTATTTCAAAAAAATTGAAAGAAATATATAATAAAATGTAAATTCAGTTCAAATATTATTTTGATATTCCAGTTTTGTTGTTTAAAACATGCAGAAAATGCAAAGAAAATGTTTTATTTTTAGTATAAGTGGTTCCTCGGTTTTTAAAAACAAGCTTCATATAAGACAAAGCAGCTAAAAGGTACCCAAACCTGAGACTTTCAAAAGGATAAAATCTGTATTTCTGCATAGTGGCATAAGTCTTGAGAATATCAATTTAAAAAATCCCATACATAGCTATTCTCTTGTAAAAAGTTGTTAAAAGATAAAGCCTTCCATGCATATTCTAAATGACAATTGCAAAAAGCTGAAATTTACATTCTTACATTTTGTTTGAGGAAAGGTTCTAAATGGCCCATCTATTACTAAGGACTCCTCTTGAGGCTCTCTGAGGGTCTGGCTTGCTCTTCAGCCAAGTGGACACACAAGTTACACTATACTGTAATGCGTAAGTGATATTATGAACATTACATATTGTCAAATGGTATATAAATATTAATGGTTAAAATCAATAATAACACACACTTAGCCAGAAACATTTTAATTCTTGGTAAAAAAATCCATAAGGCACTATTTTTCCTCTGAAGATTCTGCAAATCCAATATCATATTTCACTAATTTGAAGGCACATTTTTTAACATTTATCTAATACATATCTTATACATATCTGATACATATCTTAAAATCACTCTTGGTCAGGTAGCAGTCATGACATATTTGTCATTATGTATACATTATGTGTACATGTATCCAAGTGTGAAGAATGGGTATCAGTGTCTTGAAAGAAAACCTTGGAGATAGATAACGGTCATTCATTTAAGAAATGATACATTATTAATGTTCTTGATAGCAGAGAACAGGTGGAAACACAGGGACATCAAGACTTCGAGCTGACTTCTGGCCAAGACAGAGGCAGAGGTAGACACAGTGTGCCTCCTCGCACAACCAAAAGAAGGACAAAAACAAATTTAAAAACAAAAAACTACCAGAACTGACAGAAATTTTAAAAAACAAATTGAACTGTACGGAACACCAACAACCAAGGAGCTAAAGAAGAAACATTCATCCAGACTGGTAGGAGAGGTAGAAACGGGCAGCCAGGCGGACAGGAGTGCAGCAAGGCAGCAGCTGGCAGAGTGGGTGAGCCGGCGGCTTTCAGACTGGGCAGTCTGACATTTGTGTGCGGATAAACCAGGAGGAACAACTAGGGAGTGAGACAGACCTCAAAACCCAGGGTTCCAGCACCAGAAAATAAAGCCTCAAACCTCTGACTGAACACTCCTGTGGGGGTTGAGGCGATAGCGGGAGAAACTCCCAGCCTCACAGGAGGGTTCCTTGGAGAGACCCACAGGGTTCTAGAACATACACAAACCCACGCACCCAGGGATCAACACCAGAGGGGCCAATTTGATTGTGGGTAGCTGAGGAAGTGACTGAAAACCAGAAGAGAGTGGAGCAAGCAGCACTTTTTCCTCTTGGACCACTCCCTTACATCATGATGCAGCCACATGGGTTGCCCCACCCTGGTGGACACCTAAGGCTCCGCCCCTTACTACTAACAGGCTGCAGGACAGGAAAAAAAAATGGTCCAAACAAAAGCACAGTCCAAAACTCCAGAAAAAAAATACAACGAAGTGATGAAGAGATAGCCAAACTATCAGATGCAGAGTTCAAAACACTGGTAATCAGGATGCTCACAGAATTGGTTGAATATGGTCGCAAATTAGAGGAAAAAATGAAGACTATGCTAAGTGAAATAAAGGAAAATGTACAGAGAACCAACAGTGAAGGGAAGGAAACCGGGACTTAAATCAATGGTATGGACCAGAAGGAAGAAAGAAAGATTCAAACAGAACAGAATGAAGAAACAAGAATTCAAAAAAAATGAGGAGAGAGTTAAGAACCTCCAGGACATCTTTAAATGTTCCAACATCCGAATCATAGGGGTGCCAGAAGGAGAAGAGGAAGACCAAGAAATTGAAAACTTACTTGAAAAAATAATGAAGAACTTCCCCAATCTGGCAAAAGAAATAGACTCTCAGGAAGTCCAGGAAGCTCAGAGAGTCTCAAAGAAGCTGGATCCAAGGAGGAACACACCAAGGCAAATCATAATTACATTACCCAAGATTAAAGATAAGGAGAGAATCTTAAAAGCAGCAGGAGAAAAGGAGACAGTTACCTACAAAGAAGTTCCCATAAGACTGTCAGCTGATTTCTCAAAAGAAACCTTGCAGGCAAGAAGGGGCTGGAAAGAAGTATTCAAAGTCATGAAAGGCAAGGACCTACATCCAAGATTACTCTATCCAGCAAAGCTATCATTTATAATAGAAGGGCAAATAAAATGCTTCCCAGATAAAGTCAAGTAAAAGGAGTTCATCATCAACCAGCCCTTATTATATGAAATGCTGAAGGGACTTATCTAAGAAAAAGATAAAAAATATGAACAGTAAAATGACAACAAACTCACAGCTATTAACCGAACCTAAAAAACAAACTAAGCAAACAACTAGAACAGGAACAGAACTACAGAAATGGAGATCACATGGAGGGTTATAGTGAGGGAGTGGGAGAGTGGGGAAAAGGTACAGAGAATAAATAGCATAAATGGTAGGTAAAACTAGACAGGGGGAGGTTAAGAATAGTACAGGAAATGTAGAAGCCAAAGAACTTATATAGACAACCCATGGACATGAACTAAAGGGGCAAATGCGAGTGGGAGGGAGTATGCAGGGTGGAGAGGAATAAAGAGGGAAAAATGGGACAACTGTAATAGCATAATCAATAAAATATATTTTTAAAAAGACTTTGAGTTGACAGTGAATTAGAAGAGTTAAGAAGACTATGAATGTGAAGAAGTTATAAGAGCATTACAAATAATTGCACTCATACATTCTTCATATTTATGTAGTAGGGTGATGTTATTTTACAAAGGGCTTTCCATAAGTATGAAAAATTAAAAGTGATAAAATGTTGTTGTAGTTAAAATGGCCTTTTTCTTTCTCAGTAGCACATAAAACCATGGTATATTTTGTTTTGTTTTTTAGGATTTTATTTATTTATTTTTAGACAGGGTAAGGGAGAAAGAAAGGGAAAGAAACATTAATGTGTGGCTGCCTCTCACGTGCCCCCTACTGGGGACCTGGCCCGCAACCCAGGCATGTACCCTGACTGGGAATCAACCCACAATCACTTTGTTTCATAGCCCTTGCTCAATCCACTGAGCTACACCAGCCAGGGGCCATGGTATATTTTGTAAGATTGCATCTCAGCCTCATCTCACCTTCTACTTCAAAACATTCAATCAGTTTTCAAAACTACTATTTTCTTGTTCTCTTTTTAGTGTCTTCCATTAAAATTGACTTACAGAATTGAATCAATGAAAGTACAAAAATCAAGCCTAAGAACCAAGCCTTTGATATAATGACAAAAATGCAAATCCCACTTTATGGAAGTAAAATGTTAAAACTAAAGCTATGCTGTGACTAATCTGAGCTTTGATTTCATTGGGTCTTGCAGTAACATTAATTTGGCAACTGATGTTTCAATATAGAACATGATTTCTGGCCTATTCTAGCCAATATTTCTTACAGAGTGCTAGATATATATGCCAGGTATTGAATTAGGCACTAGAGATAGCATGGAGAATAAATCAGGTATGATCCCTGCTTTCTTAGTGTTTAGTATTTAGAAGACTCACAAATCATAAATTGTTATAAATACTATGAAGAAACAACTGGAAAATGGAAATAAAAATGAACTCTGCTAGGGGGTGTACTCAACTTCAGATAATAACAATGGTAACAGTGAACACTTACACAGTGTTTTACGCCAGGCTCTGTACTGCATGCTTTATATGCTCTTTAAATCTTCGAAACAACTATGTAAAATAGAGACTACTATTGTCCTCATTTTACACACAGGGAAAATGAGGCTTTGAGAATTTAACTAATTTACTCAAGGTCACATAACAAATAAGTAGGGAGCTGGGATGTAAGTCCAGACAGTCTGACTCCCGAGTCCTTGTTCTCATCCACTACAGTATTAGGGAGAGAGAGCGGTTCTGACAAAGTGTCATTTAAATTGACACCTGAATGACGAGAAGGTAAAGGGTTGCTGAACAAAATCACATATAAAGCCCTAAAGAGAGAAAGGGTCCTTCATTTTTAAAAAAATGAAAGAAGGCTATCATTGCTGAAATGGAATTAGTAAGAGCAAGCAAAGATGTTGGTGAAAATAGGGCTGCAGGAGGCCAGTACTGCCTCATGCCAGATCCCAGGGGCCATGAGAACCTGGATTTTATGTTAAGTGCAATTGGGACCACAGAAGACTTTGACCTGGACAGTGACATGATCTTTTTTTATATTTTTAAGTATCTGATGTTTGAAGAATGAATTAAAAGAAGGTAAGAGAAATAAAGTCCAAGTCATTCATTTATTCAACAAATATTAGAAAGGTTATAGAGTAGCTATTACTGTGGCAAGCACTATTCCAGATACTGGGCATATAGCCAAAAACAATAAAGGCATGGTCCTCCACTCTGGAATACAATTGAGAGTGGTGAACACAGATACACACACACACACACACACACACACACACACACACACAACTACTCTCTCTGCTTACATCAACGATTTTGCCCACTCTACTGGACATTTTCCATCAGTGTACAAATTTTACTATCTCCCATCTTTAAACAAACATCAAACAAAAATATACCCTTTAACCTTTTAATTCTCCTCTAGCTATCATCCCATTTTCTACTCCCAAATGCTGAAAACTTCTTTAAAGACGTCTATATTAACGCCATCTCCAGTTATCTCAACCCACTACAATCAAGTTTCCTTCTTTCACCCTACTGAAAGGAGTATTAGTAGATACCTTATACTTCACATATCTTTATATTTATTCTTATGTAGCTTTTTTGTACGTTTTATTTGCTTTGCCAGATTGTAAACTCTCTGCAGGTGATAAGTAGACCTTAAATATAGCTCCTGACACAGACTTTTATACCATTAGCTAAACTAATATATAAAGCCAGTAATTCATTTTACAGCCCTTTGCGGATTTGTGTATGTGTGTTCAAAAATCCCATTTTCCTGCAAAGGATTGAAGGGGGTTCATGATATCACGAAAAGCGAATGGAAACGAGTATAGATAAAAACAGTATATAACCCATGTTAAAGATCATGAAGAAAATCCACAGATAACTGTTAATTACTAATGCTGGCCTTTAATGGAAATTCCTTGGCTGCCAAAGGAAGAAAAGAATCTGATTCCTACAGTGAATTTAGCATTTAATCTTCCACAAAATTAGGCACTTACATTCATCTGCAGAGATCTACTTTTCTCTGGACCAAAACCTGGAAGGGGCATTGATTACTAGGGCTTTTATAAAAGTCACCTACAGTCTACACAGAACAACTATGGAAACAAGAGACATCAATAAAAATAACTGAGCAAAGGCACAGAGTAATTCTGAAGGGCTGCTTAAGTTATTTAACTTGGTTCTGCCACTTTTAGAGCAAGGACCTGTGATATGGTGATACCACTGGTGTCTCAACAAGAGAATCCTCAGTTTTCTTCCGAGGGTTTTGGTCCAGGCTTGGCGATCGCAAAACGGCACCTGAGTCACTTGGTCGTGAGAACAAAGGATCAGCGTTAGCCCAGCCGCCGGCGGGCAGACTTTGCTTCAGGCGGGGCAAACGCCCCGCACTGGGGGCAGCGTCTCGGCCCCAATCTTGGAAAGCAGGATTCAGGGTGGGCGGCAGCTAGGGGTATAGGAAGTGTCCTAGGTGAGCGGAGGAGTTTGAGCTAAGGGGCTGGGGGTTAGCGGAGGAAGTCAACTCGACCCTACATAAAGCACAACTCCAAAGGGCACCATGCAGTCCCTTCTCAGACGCGGGAACCTCTCCCATCCTGAACAAGAAGGAGCGGCACGGAATCCTCTCTTCGGTGTGTCACAGGGGCCGATCCTAGCTTCCAGGATTAGGATGCTATCATCCCACTCCTCCCTGAGACCCCAGAGATCACGCACCTGCAACCGCAGTATCCAGAGTCTCCACCCCAGTCTCTCTGCCTCCAGAAGACTGATTACGATTGGCTTGCACCGCTGTCCCGTTAGCTCTTTTCCAAGTGTGAGTGGCGTTAACTATCCGCTCTGAGTCTTGGTCCCTCCTTTCTCTCGCCACCGAAGCACCGCCCCACGTGACGTTACACGTTGCCGCAAAGCGCAGAGGCGGGTCTCTGTCCCCCACTCCAGCCGCTACCTCCCAGAGGAGGAGGCGGTGGTGTTAGGGGCGGGAATGTGAGGGGTCAGTAGGCGAACGTGCCCTAGAACGTACGCGATGCTCCGCCCCCTCCGCACGCGCGCCGGGTAGGAGGGGGAGGAGCCCCTTCCGCGACCGCGCAATCAGGTCCTGGTGGCGTTTTCAGTGTATGATTCTCCACGCCAGGCGGTTCTGCTTGGTTTCAGCCATGGAGGGCGTGCGCTGGGCCTTTTCCTGCGGCACTTGGCTGCCGAGCCGAGCCGAATGGCTGCTGGCTGTTCGATCGATCCAGCCTGAGGAAAAGGAGCGCATTGGCCAGTTCGTCTTTGCCCGGGACGCTAAGGCAGCCATGGTACTACTTGTCTCTGGTATTTTTAGCCGAGGGAGATTTTGAGGGAGGTGGGCCGGTTGTAGACACTCCCTTGTGTCCTAGCGTGGAAGCCCGCCTTTTAGCTCAATTGCGGCAGGCGCGGGGCTAGAGTGGTCGGCCTTGCCGAATCTCTGCGTGGCCTGGTCTCTACGGCCTTTGTAGTTGCTTTGGAGGCCTGGCTCCGGAGCAAAAATTAGCTCCTCCCATGTTGTAATTGGAATAGAGACCCTACTAAACCATGAGGTAGGTGTAGGGAAGGCCTACAAAATGTTGGGGTTTCCCTCTCCGTGAGTGTTTTTTATATTTTTATCCTTTTTTTTTCTGCGTGGGCCCGTAGCACATACTTAGCCTGCCAATTAAATAGCCCACCACTCTGCAAGGGTACCCTGCACGTGATAGGTTCCTAAAAATATTAATGGTACGACTGAGGGAGGATAGTAAGAAGCTAGGAGAATTCCTGGGGAAGTGGAACGGGGAAACTGAGTAAAAAAAATTAAACAAGGCTAAACAGTTTGAGCAATTTATAACCTGAGAACACTGGAACAAAGGAACCAGCTTGAGGAGCTGGGGACTTCCCTTTCAGCTCCTTTGTAGAGAAACAGCAGGGATTTCCCCCTCGCAGGGTTCCACGTTTCCCCTATATAAACTTGATTCTGAAAGCTCAAGGTAAGGTAGATGTTAGGATTTTAACTCGACACCTTCTCAGACTGCTAGTCTTTGGTATTAATAAAAGAGTAATTTTAATCCAATTCCTGTCTCTGCTTTTTGGCTGGGTGGTGATAGGCATCACGAACCCTAGACTCGGTTGCCCTCCAGTTTCATTATTTCGTTTATTCGTGCACACTGGAACTGGAAGAGACATAGACCAGCCTCCTTTCACCAAAGAAACTGAACCCATGGACGGTGCGCTCTCAGGCATACCTTCCTGGCTACATAACTTGGGAAACAGTACATAGAACTATTTATTTTAGTTACATAATTTTAAGCAACAAGTGGAAAGTTGGATTTCAAAATTACTTTTCTGTAATGCAGTTTGAAACAGCTTGTAATTTACTATCATTTCAAGAAACACTTATTCCTTGAAGTTGTCCCTATATTGAGAAACCTTTCATTTGAAATTTGAGCTAATTCATATTTTTTGAAGACATTGGTGAATATTTTTTAGTGTTGCAGTTTCTAAAAATGTTAGAATTAAAGAAAAGAACTTGAAAGATATTTTACAAACTGTATACTTTGTTATACCCATGAATATTTTTGGTTATTTTTGTGTGATTTTAGTAATATCCTAATTATTAGGTGAAGGTGCGAGTAAGTGGGTAAGGGGATATGTGAAAAAAAAATAGATCATGCATAGGTAATTGTTGAAACTGAGTGATGAGTATAGAGCAGTGACTTTTAACCTTTTTCATCTCAGGATACATAGACTAATTACTAAAAGTCTGCCTCACACCAAAAAGGTTTCTGGTGCTCTGACAAAAAAAGAAAATAGGTATAATTTTGATTCATTCACACCGACAGCTATTGTGTTGGCTGTTGTCATTTTTTTATTTGACAGTCTAAGGGAAAAGAGGTCAGTGCTCCTAACTAAATAGTCAGATATTGCATGTTTTAAAAATTCTTGGCAGCACATGGGTTGAAAATTGCTGATGTGGAGGACCTAGGAATGTTTGCATGTGTGCACAGAGATGTAGGTACAACAAGGTTACTCACTGGGGAATTTTTTGTAATAACAAAACTAGAGCAAATCCATTTTAACTTTCTTGATACTATGAAGTATAATATGCTACAACTAATAGAGCACAGACTGTACAGTTATGTACAGACATGAAATAATCCCCAAAAGGTTAAAAAGGTTACACATAATAGATATTATATACAATAGGGTGTCATATGAAGAGAGCAAAATCATAGGTACATGAGCATATATTTAGATACTTAGAGAAAAGACTGGAAGGATGCCTACTTGTTAATATTGGTTGCCTGTTCAGGTGAGGAAATTGCTAAGGAGAGATTAACTTCTACCTTCTTAAGCATTGTTTAAATCTTGATGCAATGTACTTTTTAAAACTTCAAAAAATATTTTAAAAACCACAAAAATTGACTTTGTAGGTTAAAGACAGGGTACCTGTATATACTGAATGTTTATGTTTTATTTGTTTAACAGGCTGGTCGTCTCATGATAAGGAAATTAATTGCAGAGAAATTGAATATCCCTTGGAATAATATTCGTTTGCAAAGAACTGCAAAAGGAAAACCAGTTCTTGCAAAAGACTCATTGAATCCTTACCCCAATTTCAACTTTAACATCTCTCATCAAGGGGACTATGCTGTACTTGCTGCTGAACCTGAGCTACAGGTTGGAATTGATATAATGAAAACTAGTTTTCCAGGTAATGTTGCATTTTTGTAGTACAAGGGTTAGGTATCTCCTTGTCTCCATTCCTACCTATTAATGAGTAATCTCAGGCCAGGAAATGTAGATGAATTTTCAGGGAAAATATGCTCAATACTCAAAGGTGGTATATCTGAGAGAGCATATATCTGAAAAAGGCATATTTCTTTGAATATTAACAGATTTCTACATAAAGGATAGATTCTTTATTACTGGGGAGTCATATAATGCTTTGTCAGAGACAAAGTGAAATGTAAAGATTTTCTTTTTGAATTATACTTAAGCTTGTTAAATAAGACTGAATTTGAAACTTTTAGAAGACTTAAATTTTTACAGAACAGTTTTTCAATAGTTCTGGACCTACTGGGCCAGAACTGGACCAAACTGGACTCCAGTCAATTTTGAGTGGCATTCTATTCAAAACTGTGGTAATTATATTGTAAGAACTTTGTTTCACTTAAGTATTTCCCAAAATTCATCAGTAAATTATCTCAATGACAAAATATATTGTAGTTCTTAGAATAAGATAACATGTATTTATGCCATATCTAGAACTCTTTGTAGCACATTTATATAAGTAAAAATGAAGAGCAAACAATTATTAAAATATTTAAGTTGCTTATATTTTACCTTAGAAATTTGTAATTGGTGGCTGTAGGAACTGCTAACATTTATTTTGGGGTTGAGTATGCGCAGAGAATTTTGCTAGAACACAGATTCTCTTAACCATAATTTTCATCATCACTAATACTGTATTTACCAAGCTCTTACTCTGTGCCAAGGCATTTTACTAAGTGCTTTGCATATATTCTTCAATTTAATTGTCCCAACCCTAAAATGAATATACTATTATTTTTATCAAAGGATAAGTAACAGTTCAGGAAGAAAGCAGTTAATGAGAGAAACATCTTCCTCACTTCATAATGCAACTTCAGGATCTTTGCTTATGATTCCCTGGGTATGGAAGATTTTTATTAATGTTATGTGCCCCCCCCAATTAACTTATTTACTGGTTACCTTTCGCCTCATTCTTACTTTAGGGAAGCCTTTGTGAGCCTTTAATCTAAACTAGGTTCTTTTGTTGTAGACCCTCATAAAATGTATCTCCTGCATTCTGGTACCATAATCTGTTTATGATTATTTATCAGGATGATTGATTGTCATTCCTCTCTTCCTTAGGGAGCAGAACTATGTTAGCTACATAGTTCCCAATAATTATCTGTCAAATGAATGGATGAATACTCTGTGCTTATATATACATACTCATATGTGTGTATACACACACACACACACACACACACAGCACAAGGCTTCAGAGTATGGCTGTGGATCTTACCGCTCATTTTTGCTGTCAGTGACTTTACTTTGAATTTTCCCACCAGCTACTTTCTCTTTATTTCTTTTTGCAAGAGAGGGAAAGGGGCAGAAAGAGAGGGAAAGAAACAGTGGTATGAGAGAAAAGTATCAATTGGCTGGGTTGGGTACACTTAGCTGGGGACTGAACCAGCAACCCAGGCATGTGCCCTGACCAGGAAACAAACTGACGACTTTTCAGTTTGTGCAACAGCACCCAACCAGTTGAGCTACACTGGCTGCCACCCACAAGCTACTTGCTTTTCTGATTTGTTCATAAAACCTTTATATTACAACTCTGTTCTTAACTTTGCTCACAAGGAGGATGTACAAGTGATGATGGATTCCTCACCTGAGTCCTTGGATACGCATCAAGTTATTTTACTTTAACCTACTGAAATTATTTGCTACATTTTGTGTACATTTTTCTCAGGAGAAGATCTAGTTTTCAGCAATGTCATATGGAAGGCTTATTCTGAAAGAACCTCTGCTGTAGAGGATTGAGAATGCACATTAGAATGAGCCCATAAGCTTTCATAATTTTCTGCTGTGCTTACATGAACTTTACCTAAAATCAGAAATTATCAGAGAGGCCATTGTTCCTTAACATAATTACACAGCAAAGGTTGGCTCATCAGGTCCTGTCTACCTGGAAATTATGCCTTACTGTAAAACACAGATTTTATTACCAGTTACCTTGATGGACAGTGTTGGCTTTGGTCAGTACTAAATAAACAAGTAATTACTAATTGAAACTTGTAAGAATTGATAGGAAGATAATTGAGCATTAATTGACTAATCATGGTATCCAGGCCTTGTCTTATTCTTTGACTGGTTCATTACCAAAAAGCTGTGATATAGCCAGTAAAACATAGGGCAAGAAATATTTTCTGGTCGTCACTATTATTGTTATTGTGTCAATAATTTCTAAAGTATGAATGGACATCACTTCTCAGAGAGGTGGCAAGTAGACACTGGTTTATTTCGCTGGAGATATATTTGATTGCTGTGTTTATCAGAATAAGTGAGGAAATTGAGCAAGGGTGTTTTAAAAGTCGTGAAATGTGGAGGGTAAAACTTAGGAGAGCAGCAAGTATAGTGTAGTTTGTACTGGACATTATTATTAGGTTGTCAGCTCTGAAGATGGAGTCCGTCTTTGCAAGCATCATTTGTATATTGAAAGACTCAGTTTTATACTCCCATTTTGCCTGCAGATAAACATTATATTGGAACTTGTGGAGTTTCTCCTTCCTGTCACATTGTCCATTTCTTCTAGGTTCCATTTTCCCTTCTCAGTTCTTGTTGCTACTATGGCAGGGCTGATAAAAATATATTAATGGAGCTAGGAAGCTTTGGGTTCCTTCTAGCCAGATGCCCACAATTAAGGAGATTATTGCAACCACCACTTTAGTCTTTGCTTAATGGAGAAAGAAACCTTATTTTAAAAATGGTGCATAGTTGGCACTCAATAAATATTTGTTTAATGAATATATAGAGAAGAGCAATTGTAGGATATTGGGGACCCTGGTATAAATAAACTGGCAGTGCAGTACATTCCTAAGCCTGGGGGAAAGGTATTTTGTAGGTCATCACTGTGATACCCAATTAGGACATTTTAGTTGTTTTTTAATTTTTATCTACCATTATTTATGAATCGTAATTACAAAACAAGGCAAGATAAGATAGATACAATATAAAAACTGGTTTAAATTTGGGAAATAACCAAGAATTTTTTTCCTCTGTGGCTTTACATTTTTATTACAAACTTTGCTGAGTATTAATTGGCAGCACAAAAGACTCAGTATTTTGAGATTGAATACTAATTTAATAGCTTTGAAATAATATGGAACTGTTTTCTAGAACAACTGTTATGTAAATTAAGCTCAGTAACTGTAAAGTAAGTGATGGTCATATATGATAGCTAGGAATGTGGCAGGGCCTGTTTCTTGTCTCCTTGCACTGTACCATCCATTTCCTGTACTATTATAGTGGCTTCCTAATTGACTCCCCTTTTTTTACTTTTGAACTCACCCAGTTATTACAGAGTTGAAGTCGTCTTTTAAAAAAAAATAAAACCTGCTGCAGTTTTCTTAAAATTATTAGGTTGCTTTTTAATAAAATCCAGTCTCTTTAACATGACCTTATTTTATTCTCATTACTTCTCCATTTGCTGACCACTTGATCTTCTTTTCCTTTGTAGTCCTTCTCATTTGTAACTATGACTGACTTGATAATTTTCCCTCATTAGATAAGTTGAGGAGTCATGCTTGTTTTGTTTTTGCTACAGTATACCTAGTACTTAAAATGGTTTAGCATATAGCAGGAGCTCAATATGTATTGCATGTACAAATGATAGGAGTTTTCAGTTTTGCTGAAAATACTAACTTTGTTGAAAAATGAAAAAGGTATAGAACCACAATGAAAAATGCTATTCATATCATATACTAGTTAGAATATAAACTTTTCTCATCAGTGAGTTGTGATAAAAAGTAGTTTTTCCTTTGAGTCTAATTCCTCACTCTCCATTTATCTCCCAAGCTTTTTCTCCTCTCCGCTTCCATTCAGTTCAGATTCAGTTTTCAGCTTTGTGCCTGCTCCAATCTATTCCACCATCAATTCTGTCTAGGCTGATCGAGATTCTTCTAGATCTGCACTTTGCAGGATGTGCTAGTTAAAGCATTTTGCATGTTGTGCTAAAGCTTCCTTTTTTTTAAAAAAAAAAAAGCTAGGAGTTTTAGAGCCCCTAGATAGCTTAAATAAGTTAGTAAGTCAACACTTCCCTTTGTACTCTGAACTTCTTAGTGAAAAACCAGGTCTTCACTGGAACGGAGTATTCCTCCTTCTCAGTTACTAAATGGGCTTTGAGTGGGCTCATAACATAGAACTAGTATTTATTGAGTAGCGCCTATGTGTGTGACACTATTAAATGCCTTGTGTGCATTATCTTGTTTTATCCACTTAAGTCGAGGATAGACAGTTGACCCATGAACAACGCAGGGCTCAGGAACACCAACCTCCCATGCAGCTGGAAATCGGTATAACTTTTTACTCTCCCCAGAACTTGTCTGTATTTACCCATTGGTATCTACAGGGCTCCAGTATCAAGAACCCTTGCAGATACCAGAATCTGCAGATGCCTAAGTCAGTTATATAAGATGGCATGGAACGCTGCTTACAGTCTGTGCCCTGCATCCATGGTTTTCCAACCTTGGATCAGAAATTCTCTCTGCGGGTGGTTGAATCCACAGATGTGAAACGTTGGGATTTGGAGGACCGAGTGTATAGCAGAAAATATACTTGTAAGTGGACCTTTGTTGTACAAACCTCCATTGTTCAAGGGCCAGCTGTACTATTAATTTTATAGGATAGATTAAGACACTTGCTCAAGGTGACTTGAACAGGGAGAAGGTCATGGATTTGAACCCATACTACAAAACCCATATATTTAGACACTGTGCTCTACAATGTATGGCCTCTTAATACTAGGCTTTATTGATAATGTTTAAGGATTTGCAGTTATAAAATCTGAAAAATTCTGTAGAACTCAGTTAAATTTATTTAGTTCTTATGGAGGAACTGATGTCTAAGAAGACTTGTCTTACGATTTTTAAAAATACTAGACATTGTAAACAAGAGTGTGATGTCAGCAGAAGAATAGACAACTAGAAGGGTTAAGAATCAGAGCCCAGTATCTATATATTATCTTTTGAATTTGGTTTTATTTTTAGCTATATGAATTTTATTTAATTAAATACACTTATCTTTTCCTTGATAAATTCTGAATTCATCTTGTTTGAAAAAAAATAATTAAATAGGTAAAAGATTTACTCCCAATTGTAGGTTATAGAGTCTCCTGTACTTTATTCTAAAATTGTATCTTTTTATATTTGTCTAATTCCTCTAGAATTTGTGTCTGTGTGTATATTGTGTATTTTACATCCTAAAGCTAAACAATTCTACCATCATGAGAATTGGGTAGATAGGAAAAAATGTATAAAGTACATGGAATTCTTAAATACTTGATAAATGTTAGCTCTAAGTTTGTTGTGGTAGTTGTTGCTGTTATGTGTACAGAATGTTGTTTCTAGAATGGTGGTCAAAATATTAAAATTGGCCAGGATGTTTATTAAAAACTTAGATATTTTGAAACCACAGACCTACTGAACCAGAATTTCTGAGATGCAACTATAAGGGTTCTATATGTAAACAATTTCCCAGGTGATTGTTAGACACATTAATGTTTGAGCAATATTGTATTAATTTACAGAGCTAACAAAAGAAAATGATTGTAACCAATCAACATATTTTACAAGTGAAATAATCATAAAGCCATTAGAGCCTTATCTCACTCTGTATAACAATATACCAGTAGTTAAAGTTAGGTCTTAAAAACAATTACTAGAATACAGTAGTAAATGTATATTTGGTCAGACTTATTAAAAAAGGATGCATTTTACACTCAAAAGGTCAAAAAAACAAAGTCAGCAGATGTGATTGATTTCATATTATATTTTTTCTCTCACAAACCATGCAATATATTTGTGGCAAATATAACAGACAGAGGTGAATGTTGTTAATATATAAAATACTTGTGAGTACTGAAAGGAAAATGACTTAAGGCTTACTTGATGAATGGACCAAGGGCTTGATAAAACAATTCACAAAAGAGGATATATAAAACAACTGCCCTGACAGCCTTACAACTAACATTAAGTACTTAATAGTTTTGGGCACTTTACATGTTTATCCCTTAATATGCCCAACTCTTTGTCCCTAATTTATTAGCTTTAAGAAATAGCCACAGTGATGTTAAATAACAGTAAAGAAGTGATGGAGCCAGAATTTGAACATTTAACTCAAGTTCATAACACTAAAGCTCTTAAGAGTGTTTAATTGTGTTTGTGTATTTAAGTTAAATTGTATTCATGTGTGCCAGTGTGCTGGCACTAACAAAGTCCCACAGACTTGGTGTCTTAAAAGAACAGAAATTTATTGTCTGACAGTTGTGAAGGCCCCAAGTTAATGAAAGTGTCGCCAGGGCCATGTGCCCTCTAGGTTCTGGGAAAGACTCCTGTGCCTCTACTTCGTTTCCTGGCAATCCTTGGCGTTCCTTGGCTTGGACCTTTCTTACTTCATTTTCCACCTTCATCTTCACGTGACCTTTCCCCCTATAGGTTCTCTGTGTGTCCTAATGTGTTTTCTTACAAGCATACCAGTCATTGGATAATAGGGCCACCCTAATCTAATATGACTTGATTACACCTGCAAAAAAAAACTATTTCCAAATATGATCACATTTGGAAGTTCTGAATGGGCATGAATTTTGGGTGACACTATTCAACCCACTACATTCTATCCTGTGGCCCTGCCAAATTTATGTTCTTCTCACATAAAAAATTCACCCCATCCCAGCATCTTTAAGTCTTAAACTATGACAGCATTAACTTTAAAACTTAAGTCTCATCTAAATAGCAACTCAAAAAGTTCAGATCTCTATCTGAATCATCTAAATCAGTTATGGGTGAGACTCTGGGTATGATGGAATGTGGGGCAAAATTTCTCTCCCATCAGTGAACCTGTAAAACAAGAGGAAAGATCACCTACTTCTAAAGTACATTGGTGGGGCAGGCGTGGGATTGACATTCCTGTTTTAAAAGGGAGAAGTTGGGAAAAAAAGGCTCATGGGTCCCAACAAAGTTCAAAAGCCTGCAGAGCAAATTACATAAAAGTGTCAAGGCCTGAGGTTAATCCTTTGTGGCTCCCTGCTCTGTCCTCAGGCTCTTCAGGGTGGCTGACCAGCCCCGCCTTTTGCCTCTTTACCCTTCTTCACAGTCCTCCCTTTTACTTGAAAGATAACACATTTGCAGCCAGGTAGCCCTAACTCTGTAGGCCCTTTTCTTGCCTGTATGTGTTGATACATGAAGGTATTGATAAATGCAATTTAAATAAAAATATGAAAAGCAACTGCAATTAAGGACTGCTGCAGTGGTGGAGAGTTTCAAGCCTCGGTCGCGATTTTTTTCTGTGATGAGCTCCTTGTATGGAGGGCTTAAGGGGTTCTTTTGTTAATATACTGCATGCTTTGTGGTAGTGTGTGAAACCCTTTTTAGCAGCTCAGACTCCTTTTTTTTATTCCAGGTTTGTATCTGGATAAAATTCCCAGACAAGTGAGCTGATAAGTCAAGCATTGTTGTGTACATACTAACTGAAATTTTAGAAGACTGTCACATCCCATGGAAGCAAGATTACAAGTAATTCAGTACTTAGTGAATGAAACTACTAGAATTTCTGGTACAATTCATTATCCAAAGCTAAATTTCATTACTTGAAGCAAACAGATGGAAGAAGAGTGGCAAACTTTAACTGAGATGCTGATATATTGTTTTGGAGAGAGATTGATATTGGTTGGCCTTAAGGTTCTGGTGCTTGTAGAATATTTTTCCCCCATAGGCTTGCAATAGCACCTAGGGATATTAACTACAAATTATTTTGTTTTATGTTACTACTATATGTTTAATATGCTTCCAGTTGGTGTATGACCTTGATTAGTTGATTGCTGGGAACATTCAGTTAATATCTAACACTGCTTGCCCTAAAGATTAAGCTATAAGATAAGGGATCTACTTTTTAAAACTTGGTTAATGGTTCTATATAAATTTTCAGTCATTTTGTCTCTTCTATGTGTATATACTTAAGTTTTTTCATGTGCAATAATAGAATGATTAAAATGAAGATTGTAATGACTTAATATGTGATGGTATTGTAAGCGGCTTCGCCAACTTATATATCCAGTAATCATGCTGTTTTCAGTTAGTTTGAAGGACAATGTACTATTTGGTATTCGTACCAAATTTTTTTAATTCCGATTTCCCACATAAACAGTACTTAAAAGAGTATTCACCCACTGTGTATTTCCACTATATTGCCACAGTGTGGTGCTGTCGTGCTGTGGCTGAATATTTACAAAACCATCTTTTTCTGTTGCTGTGAGATCTATTTTGTGAAGTAAATAAGATGCTCTCCAAAATGTATGAAAATGCACTCAGATACGTTTTTGCTGCACATAATCAATTATGTGATTGCTTTCCAGTGATTGTGCTAGATTGCTTTTTATGTTAATCAGTTTATTATTAGCATGCATATTTAAATTTTTCCTTGATTGCCCTGTTATATTTAGTTAAAAATCAGAGGGTTATGAAATTATAACTTGAAGAAACCAGCAAATAAACCATCTACATTGACTATGTAGATGACAACAAGCATATCTTTTTAAATTTTAGGCTTTTGGGGTAGTATTATGTTAAACTACAGTTCCACTCAAATTATATACTGCTGTTTTCCAAATCCAAGGTAGCCATTCTTCCCATTGTTATTATTTACACTCTTTGTGCCAGAATCTATTCGGGAGGACAGAGTTCATGATTTATGTAGCTACGGTGCTTCCACTATTTAAAGTCTTCAGATGTACTTTGAACACTTATGCAAGGTTGCTTTGCTTTCTCTACTGTGTAATTTGTCAAGTTAGGATATACTAGTAATGCTTGTATTTTAACAAGATAGTTTTTATTAAGGGCCTTAAGGAATAAGCACCAGATTACCAAAGGGATTCATAGCCCTGGGACTCTTAAGATCACAGTTTAATATTTCGATGCTGTTGCATGAAATGCCTTTGTAGCTTTGCTGGGCTACTTTTAGGAAATAATCATTTTAACAATAACAAACAGTAGACACTAATTGAATTCATAAAATGTAATGTTATTTTTCTTGAAAAGGAGAGGGGTAAGGAGACAACAGATGATTAAATGAATCTAATGAACTTGAAAATAAATGAGGACCTTTGTCTTGAACTAAAGGACCACATATTATTATAGGGTTGTTGGAAATATTTCCTGGCTAAAGAAGAGACTTTTGACTATTTTGAAATGGGGATGGTAGGGGAATCTTAATTTGGGGTGGAGCTGGCTCTTAATATTTTCTACCCTTCAGATAACTACAGGAAAGTTACTTCTTTACTATAGAACAGTGACTCTCAACCCATGTGGCACAAGAATTTTTAAAACATACAATACCTGACTGTTCAGTCGGGGGCACTGACTTCTTCCCCTTGGTGTGAATGAATCAAAATTATATCTATTTTTTTGTCCCATCAACAAAAGATGGAGTTTTTGGTTTGCTGCAGAATTTTAGTAATTACTTTATGTGTGCCATAAGATTAAAAAGGTTGAAAGTCGCTGCTTGAAGGAGAAACTATAAACTCCCTATGAACATAAGTTTCATGTGTGTTTTGCTTATCATGATACTTCCAGCATCTAGCACTTAGGCATGTTTAGAGTGAAAATTATAATAATAGGAGTGCTAATTATTGAATTCTCATGGAGAAGTTAGTGATTAAATGCCAGTTAAGCATCAAGTGGGGGATTTGACATCTTTTTTCCAGACATGCTATGTTAGCAGATGTCCGTTTTTAGGGTTGTAGTCAATCAGTTAAGAATGTCAGATTTTGGAGTTGGGTATTTTAGAAATGGGAGTTGGAGTTAGAATAGGCAAGGTACCTGAACAGACTCTTCAGAGGGACTATCTTCAGGAGGTTTTCTGGAAAAGAATAGGTCAGTAAAACATTTAGGAAATAATTTACCAAATAATAAACATTCAGTTATTCATAGAGTAAACATTTGTGTTCCTGTACCTTGGGCCAGGCTTTCTGATAGGCCATTAAGCTGGAAGTGCGTGAGAGCAAGAACCGTGACTGATTTGTTTTTAATCATTAGTTCAGTACCTGTTTGTGGAATATTTGTACATGTCTGCATGCCTATAGAATAAATGGATGATGATAGAAAGTTCCTGCCTTGTAATAGTAAAAAGAGACAAACGTAATTATAATATTTTGGAAAATATAATACAAAAGGCATTGTCTATATTTTAATTTGTGTCTTAACCCTTAACTCTGGGAATCGAGTCCTTTGAGTTCTGTGCTTTTTGTCATTTATTTTTAGAATACTATGTAATATTTTGTTTATGGAACAGTGGAGTTTAGGGATAGACTTCAAATTTTTTTAAAATGAGCCTATTTTATAGTATCCCCAAAAGAATAGATATTGAAATCTGTTTTATTTGGAGAAATCATATTAGAAAACATTAATTATTTTGAAGAAAATAAGTATATTTTTCACTCATTGTAACTTTCAATAAAAGAACACTTTTCAACCTACCCATTTCCAGGAAATTATGATAAAGAAGTCATTCCTTTTTTTCTTTTCATATAGCAAAGTAAAATTCTACACCCCAGAATAGATTGCTCTAAGAGTTCTTAAGGGTTTATGATTTTCTGTCATATATAGGAATTTCCTCCTAACTAAAATTTATAACAGGTTTGGCTGCTAAATTTTACCAATTTGGGAGGGCATCTATTGATATATGTTGTTTTTCTCTTTAAACATTTAGTAATTCATGGGATTTCACTATTCCGGTTGACCTGTCTTTTTCCTGAGCTGACCCCAGCTCATCATTGCACATTACTCTTTTAATTCCCAGCCTGATTGGATTTGCTGATACTTTGTTGAGGGTTATTGTGACTATTCAAAAGTAAGCTTGGCCTGTGGTTCTCTTTTGTGTGCTGTCTTTAACAGATTTGATAATAGAACAGCTCTTTTTAATGCTCTATTTCCTTAATTGACAGGTCGTGGTTCAATTTCAGAATTCTTTCATATTATGAAAAGAAAGTTTACCAACAAAGAATGGGAAACAATCAGAAGCTTTAAGGATGAATGGACTCAGCTGGATATGTTTTATAGGAATTGGGTATAATTTCTTTCTAATTTTGAGAGTAAATGCTTGGGATGATTTTATCATCTTTGCAAAAATAGGAGCAAAAAAGTTTTGGTTACTGGGTGGTTCATATACTGTTTGAAGTTAAATAAGTCATTAGTTGGAAACTTCATGATTTTAATATATACATTATTATATTATAATGACATTTAAGAAAATTTAACATTTAATGCTCAGTTAAAAGGTACTTACTTTTGAAGCTAGAACAAGGCATTTTATTTATCACTTTTTATAAATGTTTTCTGTGTAAAACTTATACACAGTGGGCTTTATTTAACAAACACATATAAAATTTACTGTATGCCAGAAGGCATTACTTGAAGCCTTTTATAAATTAGTTAAATTATTATAAAAGACCTATTATTATTGCATGTTACACATGAGAAAATGGAGGTCCAGGAAGTTTAAATGATTTTCCTTAAGGTCATACAGCTGATTTGTCTTCATGCCTACTGTAACAGTGAAAAAAATAGCTTATAGACATATTGTAGTATAGAGTTAAAGATCCAGATGTTTTAGGCCTGTAGCTTTTTATGGAAAATTTTTATGTACTTAAAGCTTTAAGAGAAAATGTTTTTCTGTATCTTAGGCACTGAAAGAAAGCTTCATAAAAGCCATAGGTGTTGGACTAGGATTTGAATTGCAACGTCTTGAATTTGACATATCCCCATTAAACCTGGATATAGGCCAGGTTTACAAAGAAACACGCTTGTTTCTGGATGGAGAAGAAGAAAAAGAATGGGCATTTGAGGTAAGAAATTTATCAGAATTGCTGTAACTGCAAGGATTTGCTTATTTTGTGCATGTATGTAAGATTGATTTGAGAAGGCCAGCCATTGAAATGAAACACAACTGGAATCTAGTCCCAGTGCTCGGAAGGTGAAGTCCAGGGTACCATGAGGACATACAGCATTTAAGCTGATACGTGAAAGATTAATCATGGTGAGTTAAGAAAAATGGGAAGAAAAAGACTCTGGAATAGAAACAGCTTTGTGTGTATAAACGAAGGAAGCCATTTGGATTGCTGTGATGGGGGCGTTCCAGGTCAGATTGGTAATTTCATGCAGGGTATTATGAGTCACTTAAAGATTTTGTTCTCTTTCTGTACTTGATTTCTGTTACTAGCAATTTTTAGTTGCTAGTGAGAGAAATCCACATAAACTCATTTAAACCAAATGATACCATACAGGGTACTAGAGTGTTCCATGTAACTGGGCTTCAGAATTAACTAGAATTAGGGACTGGGAAACTCAGAACTCTTTTATATTTTACTTTTGTCTTTCTATGTAACCTGGCTTTAGTTTTCTCCCACCTCTTTTTCATTTTTTACATCAGTTTTCTTAACTTCCAGGTTTGTGTAGCTGGAAACATAGCTGCCTACCACTCATGTAACAGGATAAAACCCCACAGAGATTGGTGGACTCCCTTTCTATTCCAAGTCCTGAGCTCCCTGGCCTGGCTTGGGTCTAGTGCTTATCCTCTGACTAGTCATTGTAGCTAAGGAAGTGTTCTACTGTGATTGGTCCAGCTTGTGTCAGGTGTCCAGAGTCAAGCAAATAGGTTGTATACTAATGTGTTGGTTCTTGCAATAATCATCTGAATTGTCTTTAGAAAAGTTTGGTGCCCAGAATAAAGAATTAGCAATGAGTCACCCTGTCTGGTGTGGCTCAGTGGATTGAGCACCAGCCTGTGAACCAAAAGATTGCTGGTTCAATTCCCATTCAGGGCACACGCCTGGGTTGTGGGCCAAATCTGCAAGGGGCAACCACACGTTGATGTTTCTATCCCTGTCTTTCTCCCTCCCTCCCCTCTTTCTAAGAATAAATAAATAAAATCTTTTAAAAAAAAGAATTCATGATGAGTGGATAAAATGGGACTATTCACTAATATTCTGAAAAGAATTTAACAGGTGTTAGTAAAGACTGATAAGATCAGATTTGTATTTTAAGATCAAGTTCTCTCTGGGTCGAGATTAAGGAAGTGAGATGTCAAAGATGTTATGATCAATTCTGTGACTTACATAGTACCCACTGTTGAAAAACTGGATTCTAGGGAACAAGTCAGATATGAGTTTGAGGTGCCAGGTGAATAGAATGAAAGGCCAGGTCAGAGGGAAACCACTGTAATCATTATAACATATGCCTGGTAGTTAAAGCCTTGGGATTTAAAGTTGCAGCTGTATTAGAAAAGAGAAATTACCTATATTAGAGGAGAGAAAGGCCCTAGCATCATCCTGAGAATACTAATAATTAAAACAGGTATGGAGGAGACAAAAAGAATGATCAAAAATAATGAGAAATAAACTAAGAGAGTAGTGTTGGTGGATCCAAGGGGCAAAAAGTATTTTGAGAATGAGATCTGTGTCAAAACTGCTAACAAACCAAGTAAGGTAGAAATTTTATCAATTAAGGAGTAATTATATTTAGGATATTTTAAGAGTACAGTTTTAAAAAATTATAAACAAAATTATCTTTAATACTTAGAGGGTTAAACCTTAGCCATTTCACTCTGGGGGAATCCTTTATTCTTGATGGTGGAGTAGGCCTAGGAGCAGGGGGAGCGTATAGTCATGGCTGAGCCAGCTGTGCCTCACCTTTCTGGGTTGTAAAGATGTCTATTTTTGTGGACTCAGTGGATGCTGTGGAAAGTGGTAGCCACTGGGCTTGAAGCATCTTGAAAGGACCCCAAGGAACTCCAAAAGAAAGAGGCAGTGGGCAATCTACTCTCTATTAGTTGCTGAGGGCTGGAATTATAGGAAGTCGGAATGCAGAGCTAGCTTTGGGAAGTGGTGCAGGGAGGGCTAAAGAACTGGAAGTGGTTCTTTGAAAGAACCCCACATACCCACTCTTTGAGATAAACTAGCCTTTGAATACTTCATATGTTCAGGGTTCTAAAAACTGAATTAAACAACATTGGTCATTACTCTGCCCCATTCATCCCATCCCCTTCCTTGTTCCACCTACCCTAAGGAAACCAGAGTGGAACAGAAAGATTATAAAAGCAAGGTGAGGCCAGGAGGGAAGTTTGTGCATTTGTTCTAGGAGTGAAATGGGACTTTTTACACCCAAAGTGACCAAAGAGATGTGGGGTTTCCCTAAAGGCTTGTTCAGGAGCTGGAAAGGGAGATTCATCAGGACACATTTGAAAGCAGCCATGGAAAATAATTAAGTTCTTTAAATGTCCCCAAGTGTTTTGGCAATTCAGTGTACCAGTTATAAAAGTAAGGAAACCGTGTATGATACATTTAGGTGTGATACATGATATATTTAAATGTGGATTGTTTATTACACTATAAACAGGCTCAGGAGGGGAGAGTGAACATGACAGAATGAGTCTGGTGGTATGGACAGCTAGAAACTAGCGATTGAGGAAAGAACGATGAGTATAGAGCTAAGGGAGGCATACCTGGAGCCAAGGAATGCAGATGGGAGGGTCTTTTCAGTGCATCTCCAAATTACCCCACTAGTGAAAGAGCCAGCCTTTTGAACGCACAGCTGAGGTGGGGCTGTGAGTTCAGTGTACAACCCTGGCGTGAATGATCTTCACTGCCCTTTCCTTCCTTTGCTTCATCCCTTTGCATTTGCACTCAGGCACACTAATTCACCCACGCTGAAAGAACTGGAGACAGCATAGTTAATGAGGGCGGAGGGGATGGAGTCTGGAGTTTGGAATAAAATCAATTCCTCTCCCCATTGGAGGTTTCCAAACCTGAATTAGATATAAGCTGGATAGATGGGAGGAAGAAGCTCTTTATAACGTGAGAATAAAACTGAATTTGGAGCAAACAGGGCGAAGCGCCTCAATAGAGGGAAAGTTTGAAAACTGAGCGACTAAAAATGTCATTTGGAGATCTGTTCAAGATTTCATCCAGGGAAAGGGAAAAATGAATTGTCAGAACTTGTTTAAAGGTTCTTGTTTAAAGGTTGAGAAAATAAGTTGCCTTCTATTCCTACACTGTGTTGCCTTGTGCCTTTAGTAAATTGAGAAGGAAGTATGAAGAAGGTTCAGCCCTTCCCCACTTTTTAAATTAACTCCAAATGAAAGATCTGCACCGGATAACTTGGTTACTGTCTGCTTCTACTATGTAGATACTACTTCCTGAATTAGAGTTGTGACCAAACACCATTAGCCCCATGGCTAGGTTTTTTCCCGTATGTACTTGGTGACTAAATTTAAGTAACAGGTCATTTGAGAAAGTACTATTGCCTGGGTTGCACACAGGACAAATCTCTTATAAGACTATGGTTTTTAATAATGCATATAGCCAGTGAATAACTAAACTACCTTAGACTCTTAAATTCTTTTTCATATTGTGAGAACTGATTTAGTTAAGCTGAAAAAAAGTCCTACTTCTACAGGCATTGTTAAAAGAATGCCTGCAGGGGTTGAAGCTGCATATAGGTAACAACCTTAACTCCAGGTGTACAACTGTATGGTATCTCCTGGCACCCAAGTAAGTGATGGAGCAGGCTAAGGATACTGCCCTCATCTAAGCAGAACTTAAGGACACTGCCATGTAGGATATATAGTAAAATTCTGCATACGGAGAGGGAAAAAAAGAAGGCATTTATTTCCTCGGTGACCCAAAAGAACACTGTAAGTGAAAACTGTATAAACAAGAAGATTTTATAAATATTTGCTTGGTGTTTTTAGTAACATTCAAGAAAACAGCATATCTGAAATGGAAGCTAAAGCCTTAAGGAGAGAATAGGCTTGGCATTTTAGTGGACAGACACTGAATGGGAAAACTGGTTATTGCCCACGATCACAATCTCTGATATTTGCCTAAGATACAGATACTGCAGAATGCTGGTCCAAGGGGCTTTCCAAGAGTTACTGTAGTCAAAATATCTCTATGTTATGGTGTTTATATTAATATATTCACTATAAAGAATGGGAGGACTACCATGTGTCAAAAACAGTAGACTTGTTTATAATATTGTGAGCTTGTTTTAGCTAAAAGGGAAATAATGTATTAAATATTTTCTGATACATATCGCAGCTAATTACATATTTTTTCCTCTTTAAATACATTTTTCTAAATTCATACTAAATTTTAGTTTTTGTTAATTTGGATATAAGTAAGTTTCTGATTGTAGTTTCCCAGTTCACCTGATGTCTTGTGGAAGAATATCTTAGTAAAGTGGCTTTCTATTGAAAATTTTGAATAGTTTTTTGTTTGTTTGTTTGTTTTTAATAGTCATTCATACTTTGGTAGCAGCTTCAGTATCAATTGTCTTTTAAAAGCCGGCTCCCTACCCACTTCCCTGCCCTCCCCTTTAGTCTCATACATACGGGAAAATAGAAAGTTGCTTGTTCTTTGTCTTACCTATAAAATTCCACAATGATTTCCTGTAAGCTATAGTATGTAGTTAACTAAATGTTTATAAACCAGTGGTGCAGGCTGATTTTATATGTTAATTTTAAGCACATATAAAACTAAACATCACCAGTAAGGGCAGATGGCTAAATGTACCTCTAGTTAGGTAGTATCTGGTTTAGAGTGTATTATATAAATTATTAAGAAACAGCAGGAAAGCCCCAAATGAGCAATGTTCTATAAGTTAAGGGAAGAATATGGTTTGTATCTTAAAATATTAATGTCTAAAGAAAGACTAGCAAGATACAACAAATGAATGCAACACTTGACCCTAGACTGCCTCTTGCATTAGAGTGGGAGGAATGCTGTAAAAGACATTATTGGATTCCTTCAAAAATTTGGAACACAGATGGCAGATTTAAGTACAATTTCAGTGTATTATTTAACCAAAGTTATTAACTACTCTAGTTATGTGAGAGAATATTCCATTTAGGAAATACATATTGAAATATTTCAAACTAAAGGGTCAAAATGTATTTGACTTCTTCTGAAATGGTCGGTGGAAGTGGGGAAATATATGTGTGTGTGTGTATAGAGAGAGGTTGAGATTTTAAGGATGCTTACGTATTTAAATATCTAAGTTTACATATTTTGTAATCTGTGTTGTGTGTTGTTTTTTTTTTCCAGGAAAGTAAAATAGATGAGCACCATTTTGTTGCAGTAGCTCTTAGGAAACCCGATGGATCTAGACATCAGGATGTAAGATTTTAAGATTTCTCTGACTTGTATTTTAAAAGCATGAATCAGTACTGAGTTTGTTCCTGACTAATAGAAATAATCATTTGGTTTATATCAGGTTTAGAGGGGAGGTTTTGTTTGTTTTTTAGATTATACATTTAGAAGTATTTTTTGTTATCAAATCCGTGAGATCATCAGAGATTTTACAGAAAATTATAAGAAGCATGTTACCTGCTTCACATTCAAATACTTAAATATTACAAAGAAAAAACTTAGGTAATGCTGTCCAACTACTCACAGTTTCCGTTGAAATTCAAGGAAATCACTACCTTAGTCATCATAACTGTGGTCTGTTTCCCAGTGAACATCTTGAATATAAGGGCACCAAGTTGACTGGTGGTGAGTAATAGAATTACCCAGCAATTGAACTTGTTCCCCCTTTTAGCCTTAATTATTCCCAAAGTTACAGTATCAAATGTGTGAGAGGCCTTGTATCGGATGGTGGTACAGATCAGCCCCAGTTCTTTAATTACAGTCTGTTTGTACTTTCTTCTGTTGTTAATTGGTAAGTGAAAAAATTTAAAAGCCAAAAAAACCATAGAGTCAAGGAGTTTTAGCCTGCATATAGTTGTGATTCTGCAGTAGTATTTAAGGAATACTGATAATGTTACAATAATTGAAACTATATGCATATCATTTTTACAGAATCCATGTCAGAAACTGTGGTGTGTTTGATACATATATCATAATCTCTAGAAAAATAGCTCAGTCTATAGACCATACCTTAGAGAGATTAACAAAGATTAAAACACCTCATAGATTATCTTCCTTAAAAAGGGATGGCATGGGGAACATCCAGGATCTTGCTCCCCTGTATGTTGGTAGGTTGGCTCAAGTAAACTCTTATAAAAATTTTTTAAAAATTTACAAACAATAAGTAAAATGGACTGATTAGATCATACCAAAATTAAGGATTTCTGTTCAGACAAGTTTATTGACAAAGTTAAAGATGAAAGTTGGGAAGAGATTTTTGCAATATCTAAAACCAACAAAGAGGGGAACATTTGAAATCTTGTTCTCTGGCATATATCATCAGTTAATCTTAAATTCTTACACAAATTCTAAAATTAAAAAAAATAAATTTAAAAAATAGGGGTGGCATGTTAAAATTGACTCTTGTTATCTGAAGATGTTCTGTCTGACCAAGGTTACCTATCCTTGTTACCTATCTTATTTTACCTCAGCCCTATATTCTCTGTGAATACCTTATATTTCAGTACAACTTTATATTTTTTGTAACATTTGCATGTTTTACTTCCTTTGTATTTCCCTGGAGAGAGCCTGTTTAGGCAGCAGCAGTGACATAACGGGAAAAGTTCTACTGTTTAAACCTGTATTGTGAGCTTGTGCAAAAGTGGTTGATCTTCCTAAACCTTAATTTCTACACCTATAAAATTGAGATAATAATCATATCAGCATATCCATGAGACATAAATCACATTAAATAGGTACTGACCTTGTTAAAGCACTATATAAAATCCAAGTAGTACCTTTACAGGAATGCATAGGATGTTAAAGGTCTCTGTGGGGTTCAGTTGTGAACAAGGGTTCTACCTCAGAGTGTAAGATACAGATTGTTTAGTGTTGAATGAATCATTTCCTAAAGAAGTTTTGCATCCCTGTGTGGTTATGGGAATTCTATCAGATTCACTTTCTAAAATATTTCTCAAAAATTTGCCTGGTAGCCCCCCTCTATCAGAATAATCCACGTTCTTACATGTTTTGGAATTCCTTTTTAACTCATCTGCTGAAGTAGAATGTTTAGATGTGTGACTCACTAAGTCTACATTTTAGACAAATACCATAGGTAATTGTGATAAAGAAAAAGTGACAATCAGGTTATTTCATATTTTTCTGAATTTGTTATTTGGCAACACTAATAGAAGGAGTAAAAACAATTAGAAATCCTACTGTGTTAACACTTTAGTGTTACTGAAATGTAATTTGTAATCTTATTTTCCTAATTATAAAATTGATCATAAGATTAACGTGAAGTGTAAAAGTGAGATAATCTCTTTTTTTCCCCTTTTAGGCTTCATCTCAAGATGATTCTAAACCATCGCAGCGGCAGTTTACTATTCTTACCTATAATGACTTAATATCATCTGCTGTTCCTATGACCCCTGAAGATCCTTCATTTTGGGACTGTTTTTGCTTCACAGAAGAAATTCTGATACGAAATGGTACAAAGTCGTGATATGATAAGTAATAAAGGGAAATGAAAACTGTTTGTAATATTCTGTACTCACAAAAAATAAATGCCTGATACTATAATGTTTTATTTCACAAAACACTTTGGAAAAAAAAAACAACTTTCCTATTAAAAAAGCATACTCCCAGTTGAAGATAGCTTAGTAGAATACATTTACCTTTTCTTTCTTCCCAGAATGGCATTGAATTGACAGAAGAAATAGAAAAGGGTGGCAGAATCTTAAGTAATACAGGCATGCCTTGTTTTAATGCACTTTGCTGTATTGTGCTTCACAGGTGTTAATATTTTTTACAAATGGAAGGCAAAACCCTCCACCAGCAAAAAGATTATGACTGACTTTATTATGATAGTCTGAAACTGAATCCGCGGTATCTCTGAGGCATGCAAGTACGTAATAAGGAAACATTAAATTCCTGTCCTTCAGACGTAACTATATCAGAGATAACTAATTTTAAAACCTTTTTCTTGGCAAGTGAATCCGTATTAATATACTTGGGTGTGTTTTTTTTTTAATAAAAAATGGGAACGTACTATTTTGTAAATTTTTTTTCTCTTAATTGCACATCTACTGTTCATAAATAATTCTGTGGCAAACCTGTTACTAGCTCTAAAGTATTCTCTTGTGTGGCTAATATCAGTTAGGATGCTTTTGACCAGAGGTAACAGTGTCCAAATTAAACTCACTTAAAGTTACCAAGAACATTTATTATCTCATACAACACACAGTTCAGAGGCGTCATTAAGGACATTTTTTTGCCTCTGCCTCAGGTTGTTTTGCCTTAGGCTTGTTTTCACAGTCATGAGAGCCGCTGCTATAACTTCCAGCTTCACATCTTCATAAAACTGCATCTGAAAGTAAGGAAAGGCTCTTGTGTTCTCCCCTCACATCTCAGTTTTGTCAGTGAGGAGTACATTTCCCACAAGTCTGCAGAAGATTTCCCTTCAGTTTCCCTTGACTCAGATCAGATCACCAAGAAAGCCAATCCTTAGACCTTGGGGGAAATAGACTGTGTGAAGTAGAAGCTAAGGTGAAGTTGGGAGAATGGCATTGAGGGGAAGCCCACTGCCTGCCGCAAAGGAGGTATGCCTCAATTTACTCATCTTTCCTCTTTGTTAGACATTTTGATTGCCTGTAAACTCTAAGCAGTGGTGCAATGGTTATCCTTATAACCACATTTGAGCCACATGCTTAATTATTTTTTGAGAAAGTTCCTGGAGGTAGAATGGTTGGTTCAAAGGGATTAAACTTTTTTAGAGCTTTGTGTGGCCAAAGTGCTCTCCAAAATGCCTGTAACAACTTACACTTCCATTTAGTTTTACATGTGTGACCACCTTTCACCCCCCACCTGCCCTGATAAGCTATAGATACTATCTTTTTTTTAACTTAACCTTTGCCAATATACCTGAAAAATGATACCTTATTTTTTTAAATTTCTATTTCATTCATTACAAAGGTTAGTATGTCAATGTTGTTATTGTTTGTATTCCTTTTTTAATGAACTACCTGTTCATTGCGTTTGCCTGGGGTTTTTTGTGGGGTGTTTTTTTGTTTGTTTGTTTGTTTTTTTTTTTTTTTTAGGAAATAGGTCTTAATTTAAAGTGGGAACATAATATATAAAATGCCAAGACCATCATATTGATGACAGAATCTGTTGGGTTGGCCAAACAGTTCATTTAGTTTTTTCTGTACAATGGCTCTAGTACTGTTTAGTTGTCTGTAACTTCATTCGAAATAAGAGTTTAGATTGTATTGTAACAGCTGTCATATCAGCATGCATTTAAAAAAAACACCAAAATTGGTAAATTTTTTTGCACAGGCATTTTAATGTTGAAGACGGGAGAAAATAAGCAACATTTTCGCCATATTATGCTTTCTTATTTCAAGAAAGGTAAAAATACAACTGAAATGCAAAAAGATTTGTGCAGTGTAGGGGGAAGGTGCTGAGACTGATTAAACATGTTAAAAGTGTTTTTCAGAGTTTCTTGGTACTATTGACATTGTAGCCAAATAATTCTGTGCTGTGGGGCTGTCTTATGGATTGGGAGATGTTTAGCAACATTCCTGGCCTCTTCCCACTGGAAGCCAATAGCAAGAGGTAGCCCACATACTCAGAATATCCAGATCAATAAAGCTGTTGGTGAAAATGAAAAGCGTGTCTTTTATTTTACAGAAAAAACTAAACAGACTTTCATGCCAACCCATTTTCATGTGGTTGTAGTGCATGCATGTCTTGGGGAATTGGTGTTACTGTTTAATATCAAGAAGTGAAATAATTTTATTGTTTCCGTTACTAAAATTGAAAGTTGTGTGTAAAATTAGATACTTGCTTAGTAAAAAATAATAATTGGAATGTTTTATACTTTTTTATTTTATTAAGCATGCTAAATATTCCAAGCATAGTAAATAATGTGTTTTAAACAAATTGAGTAGCATTTATAATATAGGAAGCATTATCTCTAGCATGAATATAATGGTGATAGGAAAAACTGTCATCTCTCTTGTCATTATAATAAAATGATTAACATTGAATTTTTATGAGCCAAATATTGTGCTAGACTTTGTTTTTGTTTTTCTGTTCTTTCTTAAAGTTACATGTACACATAAAGAGTCAAATCTATGGATTTTTTTTCTAAATGAAAACACCATTATCTTCATATCTTCCCATTTCCTGTCTCCAGAGTAAGCTCTTAAAACTCTTTATTACTTACTTATTTTTGTTCTTTATAAACATATTTCCAAATAACATATATTGCTTTTGCTTGGTTTTTCAATTTAAGACAACACTGGTGATTGCAGCGGGGAGGAGGGTATAAGGGGGATAAATGGTAATGGGAAAAATACAATAAAATATAAATTAATTAAAAAATAAGGCAGTTCTTTAATATGTAGTATAGAGCTTTGCTATTCTGCTTCCCAGCCATTACATTTTTCCTTCCTTTCTCCCTTTTTGTCAGCATAATTACATCGTTTACAATATTGACTGTGATTAAGAATGTTTACATTAAGATTATGTAATGCTGTGCAGAACTGCATTCTTACCCTATACTACATTTTTTTATTCTAATTTTTTCCTTGTCCCTTTGAACTGTATGTAAATCTTTTTATTTTTATTTATTGCAGTGACATTGGTTAATAAAACGTTATAGGTTGCAGGTGTACAATTCTGTAACATCATTTTCATATTGTACTGTGTGTTTGCCACCCAAACTCGAATCTCCTTTTATCATTCCCTGCTCCCCCTCCCTTTACCTTCAACCCCCTCAACCCTCTCTCCCTCTGGTAATCATCATACTGTTGTCCGTGTCTATGAGGGTTTTTTTTGTTCTTGTTTAATCCCTTCACCTTTTCCACCCAGCCCCCTTATACTGCATTTTTATTTCCTTGAGTTAATAACTGACTTCGTTTTCATAGGTTTCCATGTACTTACTGCTAATTCTACCTAAAACTCTATTAGATGTATGAATATCTTATGTTCAGACATAGCAGTTCATCGTTTTCATCCATCTTCTTGAGGAAATTGTTCCTGTTGTGTCCAGTCGGCACCTCTTGCTTTTGTGGCTGGTACACATCTGTCCTAGAATTTCCTTTCACCATCATCCTGGGATTGCTTGCCTCCTCTATGTTGGAGTCCCTGATTTCTCACTTCCTGTATCATGTCTGTCTGAGATTTACTTCATTTGTGTGGAACATATCCTTGAGTAGCTTCCTAAGAACAAAGAGGATGTGGAGATAAATTTTAAGACCACATGAAGAAGAGGTGGTGCCCTTATGCAGAGTGGGACTGGAGATCTAGCTGCTGCTTACACATGACTCCCTTCACCTCTACCACCAAAGCCCGGTGTTGGTGCTGCTAGTTGAGTCCTGTACTGAGCTGGACCGTAATACTGCTACATGTCCATGTTTTGCTGAGTCCAAAACCATTCCTTGTATTGGGTAATGAGCCACGTTACCCAATATATAACTTTATTAGTGTCTATTACAGTTTCCTGCATAGGAACTCTGGTGAATTAACTTGAAAAGTGGGTCTGTTTGTGTATGTGTGCCTGTCACATATTCACATACTCCTTGCTATTGAAACTCGATCAGATTTGTGTGAATTTCCAGTTACATTTTTCAATATCACTGAATATCAAACTCTAATTAGATTTGGGAAACTCAGTAGACCTTCATTGGTTGAAATGTTACCACTGAACTTAAAAACTAAATAGATTTATAAATGCATGTTAATACGTATATCTTTGATCAAAAATTTGTTACTGAAAACAATTCCTAGTACTCAAAGGGAATGTGAAGAGAGCTAATGAGTTCATTTTAGGGGGAAAATAAAGTTACAGTGTTGGTGAATTTTGGATTGGCAAAAGCCTTAGGACATATCTCCAATTAATAACAGCTTTGTCTTAGGACATTTTTTTGTTTATTGTTGACACTATTACCTATGTCCCCATCCTCCCACCTTTGCCCAGTTCCTCCCAGCCCTTGGCCCCTCTTCCCTCTGGCCTTCACAACAGTGTTGTCTGTGTGTTATGCATATATGTTCGTTGGCTAGTCCCTTCCTTCATCCAGTCTTCCCTCCCTCTGACAGCCGCCAGTCTGTTCCATGCGTCCATGCCTGTGTTTCTGTTTTGTTCCTCAGTTTTAGAATAGCTATAAGTGCTTCACATGAATCAAGCTGTTCGGTC
Organism: Trachops cirrhosus; assembly: GCA_028533065.1. Classification (NCBI taxonomy): domain Eukaryota; kingdom Metazoa; phylum Chordata; class Mammalia; order Chiroptera; family Phyllostomidae; genus Trachops; species Trachops cirrhosus. Next base: position 66,573,244 of record CM052543.1, read on the forward strand.
CTCATAAGCTTATAGGGTAGGTTCTGTCATCCCTGTTTTACTGATGGGAAAATAAGGTCCTGAGATCTTAAGCAACTTGCTCTATGAGGTCTGTCTAGAAGGTATCTAGCCATGTAATGGGAAAAATATAGGCATTTATTGAAGAAGATACAAGAAACACTGCATAGAACAATGATGCCTCAGTCCGTCCCCTTCAAAGTAGGCACCTTGGGAATTCACACAGTTCTCAGTGCCGTCAGCTGCCCTGTCATATGTTCCTGAATCTCATAGACTGAAATCTCTACCCTTTCAAAGGTGATTTTAGTTTTGGGAAAAGCCAGAAGTCACAGGGTGCCGTATCTGGTCTGTGGCAGGGCTAAGTCACCTCGGTGATTTGATGTGTCACCAAAGGCTGCCTGAGACGAAATGCCGTCAGCAGGCGTGTTGCCATGATGAAGTTGCCAATTACCATTTGCCCATAGCTGCAGCCTTCTGAACCATCCAAATAGTTTCTGCGAAGAAATGTTCAAGCTTAATGCAAAATTTGATGCAGATTGGTTGCTCTAGCCACTCATTTTGAATGCAAAGGCCACACAGTACACATGCTCACTGAGTTGTGTCTACCGCCCACCCTGACTAATACAGTGAAAATTTCATTGTTCACACATGTGCCGTCCAGTCCCCTCTCCTTGGCTGCTGGGTAACATCAATGTCACACAAACTATTCTTATATTAACAAGGGTGGTTTGCCCATTTTTTAATTGGGTTGTCTTCCTGGAGTGGAGTCATGTGAGTTTTCTATATATTTTGGAGATCAATTCCTTGTCCAAGATAGCACTGGCAAATATATTTTCCCATATGGTTGGTTCCTTTTTCATTTTGCTGATGTTTTCTTTAGTATGCAGAAGCTTTTTATTTTGATGAAGTCCCATTTGTTTATTCTTTCCTTTATGTTTCTTGCTCTAGGGGATATATTGGTGAAAATATTGCTGCATGAAATATTTGAGATTTTCCTGCCTGTGTTCTGAACAGACACTTCTCCAAGGAGGACACACAGAGGGCACAGAGACATACAAAAGGATGCTCAGCATCATTATCCACCAGTGAGATGCAGATTAAAACCACAATGAGATACCACTTCACACCAGTCAGAATGGCCATCATAAATCAACAAACAAGTGCTGGCAAGGTTGTGGAGGAAAGGGAACCCTAGTGCACTGTTGGTGGGAATACAGACTAGTACAGCCACTGTGGAAAACAATATGGGATTTCCTCAAAAAACTAATAATGAAACTGTCTTTTTACCTGGCAGTTCCACTGCTGGGATTATACCCTAAGAATCCTGAAACAAATTCAAAAGAACCTATGTACCCAATGTTCATAGCAGCACAATTTACAATAGCCAAGTGCTGGAAGCAACCTAAGTGCCCATCAGTAAATGAGTGGGTCAAAAAACTGGTACATCTACATAATGGAATACTATGCAGCAGGAAAAGGAGCTCCTACCCTTCTCGACAGCATGGATAGAACTGGAGAGCATTATGCTAAATGAAATAAGCCAGGTGGTGAAAGATACATACATATGATCTCACCTCTAAGTGGAACATAACAAAACAAGCAAGCAAAATATAACCAGAGACATTGAAATAGGAACAAATTGACAGTAACCAGAGGGGAGGAGGCTAAGGGGATAATGTAAAGAAGGGGAAGGGTTGTCAAGGAACATGTATAAAGGACCTATGGACAAAGCTAAAGGTGGGTAGGATTGAGGGTGGGAGGTGAGGGTGGGTGGGGCAAGGGATAGTGGTGGTGGGGGTGGGGAATGGAGACAACTTACTTGAACAACAAGAGAAAAATAGAAAACAGTGGTTTGACTTTTTCTGGACAGACCTCATACATCATACTTCATTGAATAGTGGACTGGATTCTTGAACCACACGGCCCCAATCCAGGCCCTTAACACCACTGTACTAAAGTCAGTGGTATGCTGGCAAATTTAACAATGAGCAATCCTGGGACAGGGATGATGGTGCCTGGAAGCCTTTATTTGTGGCCTTTATTTGTTAGTTTACTAACTTCGGGGTGTAATGCCACACTTGTGACCAGCACCTCACACATAATACTATTTCCCTACATTAGTTTCAAATTTTTATTTTTCCTTGCAGATGCAGTAAAAGACCTCCTACCTAGCCCTGGCTGGCATAGCTCAGTGGATTGAGCATGGGCTGTGAATCAAAGCATCGCAGGTTCGATTCCCAGTCAGGGTACATGCCTGGGTTGTGAGAGGCAACCACACATTGATGTTTCTCTCTGTCCTTCTCCCTCCTTTCCCCTCTCTAAAAATAAATAAAATAAAAATCTTTTTAAAAAAAGACCTACCTGCAGTTACCCACTTCTCCTCTTTCCAGGAATAACCTATCACTTGGAGTTTGATTCTTATAACTACTTGGGTGTGCATCCATAGTTAATGGGTGGTGTTATGTCCTATGTGTACCTAGTAGGTCTGAAACATTGGAATGGGAGCTCTTTGTCACCTAAAAGTGGCAAAAGTGTTGATAATGAGCTCGCTTAAGCCCAAGCTTCTCAAAGGAAATTATACATAACCCTTAGGGATAGGCAGAGATGTGTTAGGAATTACAATTGGACACCTAGAGGCATTTTATTTCAGTGTTTGGAAAGGTTTTTATAATAAAAGCAATACAGATACTAGTAATAGAATGTAAGCCTGCCACATTTTAAGATAAAAGGCAAGGGGTTCCAGAGGAATTTCCCTGCCTAGGGGTATAAGTATATAATAGTCACATTTTAAGTGTCATTTTTCAGTGGTAAAAATGGAAAGGAAGATTTACTAAATACTTATTTAAGCAGAAGTAGAGCATGATAGTTGGCATAATACACCCCTCTGCAGGCCACCTGCTCTGCTCGAGAAGAGTGCCCATGTGCTAAACTTTGGTGGTCCTGAGAGTACCCTATTTTTTCTGTTGAAAGCTTCCTTTCTGTGCCCTTTCCAGTACTGCATGAGCTGGGAGCCTGCTAAAAGGAATATTCTTTACCCTTCTAAATCAACTCCATCCACTCACCTTGCTGAATGTCCTAGGAAGTTGACTTCTATGCACTGTATTAACCAGAATCCTTGGTTGGTTTTTGCAAATGGCAGAGGCCACTAGGAGAAAACTGAGTGGGAAGGGAAAGAGGCCAGGGTGTTTATTCTCTTGCCTCTCTTCGTGTCATGCAGTGGTTAGGAAATAGCTGTGCTCCTCTGCGTCACAGCTTCTAACACAGCCCTCTCTTCCAGAGAGAGGTCTCCAGGTTCAGGAACCACTTTTCCTTACCTTTTCTGAGGAGCAGAAACACCTTGGTCTTGTTTACTGAGGCTGCTTCACCAACTCTGTAGGTTTCTTTTATCCTTGCCACCCTCTTCATTTAACTCCTTCATTTATCTCTCTTCTGCTGCAGCCTGGAAAATTGTAGTAATTTGTATGAGTAGCCCCAGGAAACCATCCAAGTGGGACTCTGGGATTGTAGTGCTCACACATTTGATGGGTATACAAATAACTTGCTTGCAGGGGAAATGGATACGTGTAATTGATGGCAAGAGGTAATGTTACATTTACTCCAGTTATCACCAATGGTAGTGTAGGATGGTGGAGGACAGTGAATTGGAGGATCAAGTGGCTATGGGGTTTAGCATTTAGCCACTGTGGCCATGGTGGGGATAACATTGTTTTCAGCTGGTTGTTTTGGACGTTCAGGGTTTATACACAGGAAAAAATATAAATTAAAATCAAAGGTTAAACATCAGAAAACACAGCAACTTCCTTTCGGGGGGGAATACCTTATCTTTGTAGCTGACAAAGAGGGAAATGGTCTTGCCCCACCGCCTACACCCACGAGAGAAAAAGTGTCAATGACTGCATCTAAGACAGTTCTCTCCTCATAAATATTGGTTCTCAGGATCCATACCTACCATCCACCTTTAATTCCTGAGAAATAATGAATTAGACGCCACTGTATCCCAAACAGAAGTACAAGATCAGGTCAAAGAGAACGCATCCATGCAAAAGAATTGCAGATTATTACCACTTTGCATTGGTAGGGGTTTGGGGGATAAGTGTAGGAATGAACTCTAATGATATTAAACCAAAAAGGATGATATAAGAGAGACCAGACATACTGATATGGGTATATTCACACAGGAAGTATTCTTTAATGTGTTGCTTTGAGGACCTAGGAATGGTGATAGCAATGACTCATTGCTTCCTACTGTCAACTAAGTTGACATGTCAGAACTTCCCTGGCATGCTCTAAGCAGAGGTGTCCAACCTGCAGCCCACCAGCCACATGCAGCCCAGCATGGCTATGAATGTGGCCCAATACAAAACTGTAAATTTACTTAAAACCTATTTTTTTGCTCATCAGTTTTTGTTAGTGTTTGTGTATTTAATGTGTGGCCCAAAGCAACTCTTCTTCTTCCAGTGTGGACCAGAGATGCCAAAAGGCTGGACACCCAAAGGGAAAAGTCCAAAGAACTAGGGGGATAGGAATGTGGATCTGTTCTGTGCAAACCTGCTCATCACCACAAGTTCAGTGGCTTACCAGAAGAGAAATGTATTCTCTCACAGTTGTAAGGGCCAGAAGACAGAAATTAATCCCACTGGGCTAAGGTTAAGGTGTCAGCAGGGCTGTACTGCTCCTGGGGGATCTAAGACTCCAGGACACTGTCCCCTGCCTCTTCCGGTGGCAGCCATCATCCCCTGACTTTTGTTCACATTGCTCCAGTCCTGTCTCCATAGACACTTTGCCTCCTCTTTTGCTTGTGTTGTTTTTTTTTTTTTGCTCTGTCTCTCATAAGGACGTTTGTGATTGCATTTAGGGCCCACTCAGATAATCCAACATTCACGGTCTTTACCTAAATAACATATTTGGTATCTTTTGCCGTATAATATAACACTAACAGATTCCAGGGGTCAGGAATTGATATCTTGGGGGGCCATTAATCAGGCTACTATGATATGTTCAAAATAGGTAAATGAGAAACACCTGTAATGCATCCATACTATGGGCACTAATCCAGCAATAAAAAAGAATGAACCCTAACCCTAACTTGGACGAATCTCCACAGAATGACGTTGAGAAAAGGCCAATCCTAAAAGGTTACATACTGTATACTTCTATTTATATAACATTCTTAATGATAAAATTATAGGGGTAGGGAGCAGATTAGTTAGTGGTTGTCAGGAATTAAGGAGGAGAAGGGAGCAAATCAAAGCTGGATGTGGCTCCCTGAAGTATCCTTGTGGAGATGTTAATGTTAGTATTACAGTTGTATCAATTTCGACATCCTGATTGTGATACTGTTCTACAGTTTTGCATGCAAAGGGTAGAATATCTAGAAAACCTGTAGTATTTTATAGTTGTATGTGAATTTACAATTTCTATCTGAAAGCTTAGTTAGAAACTATCTTTCTTCTTGAAGTGATGAGTGGTTTCCATTTTCCTCACTGAACCCAGACTGACTTAGCCCCCATATCCTACTCCCTCAGGTTAATAAGCTCCCACCCACGTTTGCCCATGTCAGTCATCACAAGCCTATGATTCTCAGTTAATCCCTGAGAAGGTTGGCTGCTGTCCCCACATGTGTTTCCATCTTTCAAACCTTACCACCTACAGAAGCCCTTGTTTTAGTGCCCTCAGAAATGCAAGGTCAGTCATTAGCTAAACCTTCTTTATCTTCAACCTTTCCTGTGATGGGCCTCCCCTCACCTGCTCTAATTGAAACGTGTCTCTCCTCTGAAGGCACCAGTGGGGAACAGTGCCTTCAGAGGAGAGACACGTTTCAATTAGAGCAGGTGAGGGGAGGCCCATCACAGGAAAGGTTGAAGATAAAGGTTTAGCTAATGACTCTCCTCCAGACCTCTTGAATGGGGCTGTTTGTGTTCCCACCTCCCTAATACCACTGGGCTGGGAGGTGGCTTAGATGCTCTTCTTGTTCTTTAAGGAAAGCTTCAGACCAGTCCCCTCCCTTCTCCTGTTCCTTATGTCATCAGTCGATAGCACCCACCATTTATCTCCTCTTACTGTGTTCCTGAGGCACTTGCCTCTATTCCTCAGCTCACTCTCTCTCCGTCACATTAAACTCTTGCTAACTCTAATGTATATGTAGATGATCAGTCCAATATTCTAGTGTGTCAGCTCCTTAACCTCCTTTTTCCAATATTCTTCATCTTACCTCAGCTACCTTCTTCTATGAGTATTTCCTGAACCTTAGTAACTAACTTCTCTACAATCTTATTTTCAGACATCCTGCTTTTCAAACATCATTTTCTATCTTTTTAGCTCACATCCTTTGCTAAATGAATTCCAGTAACCTTAATCTCACTGATTCTTCTATTCACAGATCCCGTTACAGTTTCATTATCTCTTGTCCCCTTCATGCCCTTGCTTTCTTCTTAATCACTTTGAATTCTGCGATCAAACATCTCTTGCCTATTCCCTTAATTTCCTCACTCTTCATTTGTTAAACATTTGGGTAATCCACAACCCTGGTTAAGCTCACTCTATTTATTTTATGCCTGCATTCACATAACTGATCCTCTCTGGAGAAAACCATGTTCCATGATCTCAGTTTAAATTCATGATAATTGAGCACAAGTGGACCATCGATACCACCTAGTGACTTCATACTGTACTTCGTTCAGTCTTCTATTCTTCTGAGTGTCTGTTTCCTATCTCTCCTTTCTCTCTCAGAGCCCTGAAATTGTACTAGATCGCTCTCAGCTGATGGCATTACTTCTTATTTCGCTGAACAAAAATCAAAGCTTTCAGAAGAGAACTTCCATAAACTCTCAGTAATATCATCTGCCCACCTTCCTATATCCGTTCCCACTTCCCATTCCCTCTTACTTATCAAAAATATGGCTCTGAAAGTTCTGCCTTCTCTCTCCTGTCACCATTTGTTTCTTTCAAACTGGGTCACTCACTCCAGCATACCAACTTGCAGCTGATCCTCCCCTCTTAAAGTTAATACTCAGTCTCCATCTGCTACCACCCCATTTCTCTTTTTACATTATATACCACTGTATATGTACTCAGTGATTGCAAATCTTTTCTCTCCTTCTTTCTTAAATCTGAGTAGGTTTTCACTCCACGTTGTCCACTGAAATGGTTCTTATCTAATTCACATCACTAAACTAACGGTTAAGACTCACTTTGGCACCATTTTATAGATAGTTAATTAATCTTTCTTTAAAAACTACTTTTCTTCTTTCACATGGCTTCGAGGACACCCCTCTTATTGTTTAGCATGGTCTATGTAGGTGCCTCCTCACCTTTCTAAACTGCACACAACACCCCAAATCTTGGTCCTTTACCACATCTTTTCTACCCGTACTTACTCCTTTGGTTACCTCATCCAGCCTCAGGCTTTAAATCTACTGGCAGGCCTGTGCCTCCCAAATTGTTGTATTCTGCCCAGATCTATCCAGACCTCTTACCTGTCTTCAGACTCAAAACTCCAACAACCTACTAAACATGTGCACATATCTACTGGCCCCTGTGACCTCCTTGATCTCACCTCTAGTTATTCTCCCCATGTTTACTCTACTACAGGCACACTGGCCTCCTCCCTGCTCCTTGGAAATGTCAGGCACACTCCTGCTTCAGGTCTTTGAACTCATTTTGCCTCTGCCTGGAATGTTCTGCCACATATCCACAAGGCTCACTTCCTCATTTCCACCAGATCTTTACTCTGATGCCACATCATTAGTGGGGCCTTTCCTGCCTACTCTATCTAAAATTGTAAATTGCCCCTTCTCCCACTCCCAGTGCTTCTAATCCCCCCTCCCTCCTTTATTTTTCTTCATGGCACTTAACATCATTTATTTTCCTTTCTTGATTACTATCTGTCCCCTGCTCCGGTCCCTGTCAGACTGTAAGTTCCATGCGGAGTAAGATCTTAAACTAGTTTTTTGTTTACTGCTGTTTCCTCGGGGTCCTAGAACAGTTTTCTAATTCAGATTAAAGTTCATAAACTATTTGTTGAAAGAATGAATGTTGGGATTTCCTATTAGTTCACTAGGGCTGTCATCATAAAGTACCTCAATCTGGTTGGCTTAAACAGAAGAAATTTATTTTCTCACAGTCCTGGAGGCTGGAAGCCAAGATCAAGGTATCAGTAGGGTTGGTTCCTTCTGGGGCCTTTCTCCTGGCTCATAGATGGCCACCTTCTCACTGTGTCTTGGCATGTCTCCTCTCTGTGTGTGTTGGTGTCCTAATTTCTTCTTCTTATAAGGAGGCCAGTTATATTGGAGTAGGACCCAACCTGTTGACTTCATTTAACCTTAATTAGCTCTTTTAGGACCCAGTATCTAAATACAGTCACAAGAGGAGTTAGTGACTTTAACATATGAATTTGGGGATACATGATTTGTTCCATAACAGGTTTCTATCTATATTACCTATTTAATCACTTCCTCAGATGGGTTACTTCTGGGCCCTCTCCCCCCATTATTTGCTCACACAAGCTGGTATCTTTCCTTCTTTGCCCTTATCCCAACTCATAACTATGTATCTACACTATGTATCTGTATGTATGTGTATAGTGTCTGTGTCTTCCTTCTATCTCTAGACTCCCAGTTCCTGGCGTTGTATTAAAACCTCAATTATATTCTTAACTTACCTTCATACTTACCTTCTTTGCCCTACAATGTAAGTATGATTACTCTCACTTCAAGAGTATACAACTGAGGCTCAAAGATTAGGTAATATTTCTGAAGTCACATTACTAGTAAATAAATGGTGTCATTCTGATTTTAATTTAATTCACTCAAACACTCATTTTCTTTCTTCTAACACAGTATCATCAGGATGGATGGTGAAAAGCCATACTTTGGCCTTTTGTATTGTAAGTGAGATGACGTTTGAAGCAGGTTTCATGTTTCAGGAAATAGTTTTAAGTGTAGAATCTAAATAATTATACCCACAAGCTGAATTTGAATCTCATGTCTATGTTTTACAATGCTGCAATTTTGTTGGCCTTGATCATCATCTAAATTTATTCTTTCCCTTGTAAAATTCAGGAACTGAAAATATTAAGAAAGTTTGTTTCCCTATTAAAATGTCAGAATTATACAATGAATGCTTAATGTGAAGGCAATAGCTGTTATTTTATTCTAAAATACAGAGGAAAACTTCATTGCTTTTGTTATAAGAGTTTTAACATATGTTCTTGAAGAAAAGCCAGAGCTCTATTTGTGAAAACCTATGGTAGACTTTGAAACTCAGTTATTTATAGTTTGGTGAATATCATTCTCTCTTTGGGTATACCTGATTGTTTATAATTAAAATCAAATTTTTTCTTCATAGATTTTATATTTTACAATGAGCTTTGCATTGAAAAATTTAATCCATTGACCATGAGTTGAGCAGTCATTTAACTGACAGGAAAATAGCTGCCAATACTTTTTCTTTTGGTCTATATATGGAAATAATATAAGTCACAGTGTGAATACTTATAATGTGGGACTCTAGTTTCATTTGGCATTTCCAAACCACTGCTCTGAATTTATTGATAGTAATCAGATGGCCATTTAATGGTAATTTTTAAATTGGAATTTGGGGTGCAGAGATGAGTCTTAAGAGATGAGTCTTAAGCTGTGTATGAGGAAGTTGTTTACTGGTTTTCTCTTTCTCTGTATGTATAGCTCCTAAAAATAAAAGAATAGGCCACTTTGTTCAAATTAATTTTGTTCAAAGCAACTGTACATTGTAAATGAGCTAAAGACAGATAATTTTCAATATATTTGAAATCTGATATTAATTTAATGATTTAAAATCGGTCTAGATACTTACTATGAATAGTAATTAAAACAAAGATATAGCCTGACTCTTCAAGCATAAATTCCTGCTGTTTCCCTAGGACCCCCTCAGATGCAAATGGTTGACTGTTAAGTTAAATAAAAGCATTAATCTTTTAGTAACTTAAAAGAGGTAAGTAAACCGTTTAATAAAATTTGGTTTGTATCATTATTGAAGACCTGCTCTCTTTAATGATCAAATAATTATTTTGAGGTCTATCTCTTATATTTGGATATTCAGGATTAAGCTTAGTAACCTTGAAGCAAATGAATTGAAACTGTTTTAGAACTGAGCTAGACTAAAAAAGCCAGATCCTGGAGTCTTGATAAAGGTAATTTGAACATTCCTTTTTTTTTTAATAAAAAAGTACAATTTTTGGATAATAATCATCAAGTAGAAGAGGGTTTGGGGTGTTCCAAAAAATAGCATGTAATTTTTAGTGAAGGATACAGCCTTACTGAATCTTCTTTCATGGAAATTCTGGTTCAAATATTAAATACGTTGTCTGCTGGAATTGCCTGTGGCAAAACTGACGTCCTTTCAACTCTGGCATGATTAATACACCAAAGAAAAAATGTTTACCTTTCCTTGGACCTAATTTACATTCGTGTTTAGAATTATCATTAAAAATAGTATTTCTGAAAATAGTTGATAGATTGTAAGTCAAGATAAATTTCCTTGTGAATTGTCAGATAAGCATTCCCAAAACAGTTATTTAACCTTTTACAGGAAAATGAATCTTTAGATCCTTCATTCATTTACATTATACCCCAGTTACTTGTGTTTTATACCATATTTAGTGTGTGTGAAAATGTTCAGTGTTTGATTGTTTAAAAGCTTAACTAATTTAGAGTCAGTCTGAAACAAGTGTAATACATTATGTCCAAAGTCATCATGAAGACTTTCCATCACGAGAAAAAGTTGATTGATTTCAAATAGATTCCCTTTCCTATTTCTTTTTAATAAGCTGAGTCATAGGAGAATAATGTCTTTCTCCTAACCTTGAGGCAAGGCAAGGGCAAGTTTGTTTCAGATAATATTGCCCATATTTATGAGGTACCTAGGAAAATTAAGAAAGCCATTTAGATTAAAAAATCCTTGGTGGGTACTCATGATGGGTTCATATTTTTCAACATTTTATTGGGGTGTCTTTTATTACCAGTTTGGTTGTATAGGGTGAACTAGATTTTATGATGATAAGAAAACGTTTTAAGTACCACAAAGTTCATATGGTCACTAATAAACTTTCAGCCCATCATGTTTGTATCTACCAGAATTGTCTTTCCAGCAAACCAAATGAAATTATATCATTGCCTTGTTTGAAAAACAGGATTAGTTCTTTCTATCTTGTAGGTTCCAGTATAAAATCCTTAACAGGCTTTCTATACCCTGGTCACAAATCCTCCAGCTCTTCATTTCTGCACTGTGTTCCACTACACTATTCTGTAGCTACACCTGCTCCTCGTCTGTCTCTGCCTTTTCCAGCTGACTGCCTCATTTGAATTCATGACCACTGACATTCAATGGGTTATAGAGCAGCCCCGAAGTCATATGGAATTTTTTTGGTCCACTCACACAGAAGACTATTTCATATCTTTCCTTCTCTCCTGACTCTAATACACCATTCTCATCCTTACTCTCCACTGATTACTTTGTTCCTTATTTCACTGAAAAAGCACTCACTCAGAAGAGATATTCCCCAGTCTGCCTCCACCCACCACATCTGCCCACCCCGCTGCATCTGTTTCCCTTCACTCTGCCTTCCTTCCTGAGTAGAGAGGGATTGTCCATGCTCCTGCCTAAGAACATCCCTTCCATTTGTACATTAAGTTCAATTTCTTCTCCCTTGATTAGGATGTTACTTTGGCAATTCTTACCTCTTTGGCATGTCAGTTTCCCTGTATTGATTGCATAGTACCCTAAACATATAAACATTTTTTGCTGTTCTCATTTAAAAAAAATAGATACTATCTTGATCCCATCCCTCACCCTTGGTTACTTTCCCATGCTTCCAATTCTGTTTCCTGCAAAATCTTGAGATACATTCATAATCTTTAGTTTCTCTCATTCATTAAATCTAGAATCCACTCAATTTAGGCTTTTTCTCCACTCTAGAGTATGAACCATTTCTTGTTCATCTACATATCCTGACACTTAGTTTGCCTGACACAGCATGACTCAGTACATGCTTGATAATTAACTGGATGAATGAATGAGTACGTGAATGGACAAAGAATAATTTCTCTTTCAGACTATAATGTTATTGCTGCTGGTTATACATTTTGTTTGAACAAAAGACTGTATCAAAAATGGTGTCATATTGAAGGAGAGACTTGTGGCAGATATTTTAGGACAATCATTCTTTAAAAACATTATGTTTAACAAGATGTTTTCTTTATACAAAGTAGGCATCTAATATACATATGTTAAATCAATTGGATTGGATTTATGGAACAGTAGAAAGCATCATTAGTAGAAAGAGTAGACTTGGTTATAGAACCATTTCTGCCACTGACTTTGAACAAGAAGGTTGACTTCTGAAGTCCCATCTACAGTTTTATAAATTTATAGGTGGAAGTAAACTGTATATCCATTTTTCAAGGAATTTGGTGAAAAGGCAAGCAAAAACTCAGCCTGTTCAAAGCACATCCTAGGTATGAACCCTAGCAACTGACCCTTCAGTAGGTTCAGCAGATTGAATGCACTGGAAGAAGAGTGGCCATAGCAGTGTCTGGGTGGGATGGCATACTGCCAAGGATGCCATATTGCCCTTGAAATGCAGTGACTGGGAAATTATAGTAACAACATGTCCTGTGAGTCCAAAGAAGGTACAAGGCAACCACCAAAGGCGTGTGGGGCCACTCACTAGAGTCCCCAACCAGTGAAGAATTGGCAAATTGATTGTATTGACTCCTTCCCTCTAAGTAAGGATTCTGAATTTGCCTTGGTTTTTGTGAACTGTGGCATAACTAAGCTTTCTTCTGTTGCCACTCAAACCAGGCTGCCACCATTGGGGGATTAGAGAATCTCAGTACCATCTGGATACCCTCAACAAATAGACAGCTTTGGGAGTCACATTTAAAAGTCATTATGTGCAAGACTGCAAAAAAGAACGTGATATTGAATACAGGTTTTATCTCCTCTGTAGCCCACAAGCAGCAGGGTTGTAAACAGTAATTAAAATACTAAAACCACAGTGGTGGAGTGAACTAGCATATTGTCACAGGCTTTTTTTGTCACATTTGAATGATCAACCGGTAGGGCCTATTGCCCCAAAAGCCAAACTGGGAACCCCTGCCGAGACATCCAGTGCTGTAAAGCTATGGAAGTCATGGGGAACGGTCACTGTCCCGACCCTCACCTTGGATCAATGAGCTATGCTACTGAGAACACCAAGTCCCGACCACACTGTGGAAAGGCATTATCTACTGGAATTTGCATTGGGACATCCCACCTGGATGAGTGAATTACTTTGTGGGCAGGAACTACTCAGTCTCCAGTGGGATCCCATTGTCCTGCTGCAAGCCACACCTGTTGAGCACACTATATCTAGAATGAAACATGCCCCACTGAAAGAGGGGAGAAGGTGGGAGCTCAAATCTGGCATATCCTGCCCCCCAGATCAACTCCTCATACTTGATGGTGCTCTTCCCCAGCCAACTTGTATGGTATGCACAACCAGGTCAAGTTCTTAAAGCTACCAACCTCCCTCTCCTCAAGGCTGGGTAGATTATTTGGCTATTATTAGATTATGTGGCAATATAGTTATTTGGCTATTGTCTTTGTTCCTCCATTGGCCTGGAGGGCATTATACCACATAGAAGTTCTTACTAAGTTCACCCAGCAAGCCTTAAATGGTAGACAACAAATCCTGACTTTACTGAACACTGAAATGTCTCTAATGAGGAAAGCCATCCTTCATTGTCCTAGATGGCTTCAGACATTATTATTACCTCACAAGGAGGCACCTGTGCCATTATCCAAACAGAATGTTGTGAGTCTGCTAATGTATACTCTTTATAAAGTCACATGAGGACACAAATAAATGTTTTGAGAGATCTGGCCCCCGGCCTAAGGGACTGAAGTCAGTGGTTTGGATCATGGGGCTGTTGGTGAGAGAGAATGGTCAATTATTTGTGGAATCATTATATTAACCTGTGTTTTTTCTTACATGTGCCTACGTTATTGCTGTGGTATCTGCCTCCAGTGTAGACAGATAACTGCCAAAATAGCCACCCCCATGCTAATGAATCCCCTTGCTGGCCACGCAGGAGGGGTGAGATGTTGAAGGAGGTTATAAAGAGGATGTGAGTGTGGGTTGACCCCTGAGCTGAAGCTGGCAATTGGAGAACCCTCGTCCCCTCCCTGTCCTTGGAATGTATGTGCTGCCCACTATTCCCACAGCCAAAGACATTTTAGGAATATAACCCTGAGAGAACAATGTGTTGTTGAGACCATCTGGACTGAATATGTGACTAAACCCAGTTAAGGCTTCTACATAAACTTACTTGTAAGATTCTGGTAGGTGTGTGCAGAAGTCTACTTGTCTTGTGGCCACTGAAGATAAGCCTTGTAAGTTCCCTTGTTTGTGAAACCTGCCACCTACCCATCTGAAATGATCTGCTTCTTTAGTCTCCTTGCCTTCTTTGTTCAGTGGCCAGCTACAAACTAACAAAATTTACTTCTAGGTATTTTATTGTTTTTGATCCTATTGTGAACGGGATTATTTCTTTTTCAGGCTGTTCAAATGTTAGTGTATGAAAACATGACTTAATTTTGTATGTTAATTTGTATCTTGAAACTTTATGGAATTTGTTGAGTAGCTCTAACCATTTTTTTTGATGGAGTCTTTTAGGTGTTGTGTATATAAGCTCATGTCATCTAGAAACAATTTCACTTCTCCCTTTCTGATTTGGATGCCATTTATTTCTTTTCCTTGCCTGATTGTTATGGTGGAACTCCCAGTACTATGTTGAATAACAGTAGTGAGAATGGGCATCCTTGCCCTGTTCCTGACCTTACAGCAAAAGCTTTCAGTTTTTACCATTGAGTATGATGTTAGCTATGGGCTTGTTACATAGGGAGGCCTTTATTATATTGAAGCACATTCCTTCTATATCCAGTTTTTAAGAGTTTTTATCATGAGAGATTGTTGAGTTTTATTAATTGTTTGCATCCATTGAGATAATCATGTGATATTTATCCTTCATTCTGATACTGAGATATATCATGTCTATTGATTTGTGTGTATTGAAACTTTTAACCCAGGGATAAATCCTCCTCATTTTATCATGGTTGACTATACTTTTAATGTGTTATTGAGTTCAGTTTACTAGTATTTTCTTTGGAATTTTTATATGTATGTTCATCAGGAATATTGGCCTATAGATTTTTTTCTTGAAGTTGCCCTGTCTGGCTTTGCTATGAGGGTAATGTTGGCTTGGTAAAATGAGTTTGAGAGTGTTCTCTTCAATTTTTTTAGAAGAGTTTGAGAAGAATTAGTATTAATTCTGCTTTAAACATTTGGTAGAATTCACCAATGAAGCTATTTGTCCTAGACTTTTCTTTGTGAGGAATTTTTAATTTTTATTTTATTATTTACTACTGCTTCAATTTCCTTATTTGTTATTGGTCTGTTGGATTTTTTTCATGACTGGTAAGCTGTATGTTTCTAGGAAATTATTCATCATTTTCTAGGTTGTCTGACTTGCCTAATTCCTGAAAGTGTTTGTTATTTGCTGGGCTAACAGGAGGGAGAAGACCATGTGAGTGCAGAGCGGCAAAGGCACAGGGAGAGGAAGCAGCTGGAATGCTCGTGCTCTGTGTTTGGTGTGGGTGGGTTAGCTGGAAGAATAATTAGCTGCTAAGATTCATAAATTGGCTGCTACAAGAGATGTGAGTGTTAAGTAGACAGGTGGTCATCAATAATTTATTAGGCTAAAGGATTTGAATTTTATTCTTTACATTATTGGAAGTCATTAGGAGGATTTTAAGCAGTGAATTCTTTGATGGTGAATAGAGATTAGTATTATTACTTAAAAGTCTTTCCTCAGGCTTTGCCTGAATCTCTTATGAATCAAAAAGGGAGATTTAATGGACCTGTTAAAGGAGATGCTTCATCCTTTTGATGTACTTGTTTGTCACCCACAGATAGGTAAACTAATAAATAGCTGCTGTCCAAAAGAGATGAGCTCACTCATTAATACCTCAGCCCTCTCAGTGTGAGGTTACATGGAAGTGACTAAGTTACCTACCTGTTTATCAGTTTCCCCCAAACAGGGACCAACTGTTCTACAGGGCACCTCTGTGGTGCAATGAAAACTTTAAAAGTATTTTCAATGCTCATACATCTTAATGAGGCTGACTTCAGAGATGAGAAAAATCCAAATAAATGCATGAAAATAAAAAGCCATCTGTTAGCCTGGAGATTAACTCTAATCCAGACAATGCATCCAACTCAATATTATGCATTCTCTACTCACAGCAGCAATGAATATAGAAAAACACTGGTTCAATATTAGTGTTCAAACTTCAGGACTTTTTACTCATTTTTATTTATGTTGTTTTGAGCATTGAAAATCCAATACAAACTGTTAATGCCCTGTAAAATTAGATACCACCAGGTGTATTTTTGTTTCATCTGATTTGTACTATACTCATTTTGGTGGTTTATTTTATACAACATTTTGTAAATCTAGCTAGCATTTATCATCTTTATATACAAACTCTATGCAGAGCAATTCAAAAGGCGTATCTTCTCTGCTGGATTCTCTGCATACAATGCCAAGCAGAGCTGCAGCTACAAAAAGAAATTCTGTATATGCAGTGCAGTGCAAAGCCTACGGATATAAAGATAAAGATAAACCTGAGCAGTCGAAATGATGGCTCCCAGACTAAGTCTGTGTGAAGGCAACCCATGCTGAGAGTGCCCCTGGGACTAAGCCCTGAATCCCATCTATGGCTGGGAAGGGGAGGACTTGAGACATAGAAGAACAATTCTAGCGTTAGAGTGCTAAGAAGAGTAATAGACAAAGCTTTTGTTGAATGAAGTGTTTATTTGATAATCCAGAGACACCATGGGAAAGTTCAGCAACTCTTTGGCTGGTGAGCAGATGAGCAAGGATAGATTAAGTGTACTTGTAAAGTTTATTAGCTTAATGACCATGGATACTTCAGAAGACATACTAGCAATATCAGGAAGAGAGGAAGCTCCAAATCGATGCTACACACTGAAGATTATAAATCTGATTATTAGAAATTTTGTTTTTGAGTACATATCTGAGTGTTTATTTATAGAATATACTTGAGAAATACGCTTTCATTAAGCTTTCCATGCTTTGTTGCATTAAGCAAGATGTTTTTATTAATAAGTTACATGTCTTCCATTAAAAGCTTGATTTGTTGGTGTTCAGAAACTCTCCTGTGCCTCGCTAATGTTCATCAAAGGGGAACTCAACTAGTATGCACCCATATTAATTAAAACTCTTCCAGTTGCAAGGGTCAGAAACTTTATTCTATCTAGTTTATGCAAAGAGGGAAGAGTTAGCTCATATATTTGGGAAATGACAGGAGTGAAATATTTTTAGTGTCCACTATGCATTAGGCAAGAGAATCAGACAGTCTAGATGCCTATCTTGGTTTTGCTATTTCCTAGTATTATGACTCTGGGCAAGTTACTTCCTTTTTGTGCCTCAGTTTTTTTTCTTTTTCTTTTTTTACTTAGAAAAGAAACATTAATAACTTACTTCATGATGTTGTTGCAAGGATTTAGTAAAGTAATATGTATAAAGTGCTTGGAATAATGGTATCATTTCATAAATCCTGACATTATCCCAGGTAAGGAAGGTATCATTTTAAAGGGAAGGAACAGTAAGTTGTCTGCCAAGGTTTCACACAGCTAATTAATATGGGGATGTCTTTCCACCTTGTTATGCTGGCTTGTGACCAGTGATAACTGTGCTTTGAGAGGGTTAACATGGGGAAGTTAACTTTGAGTTAAGTAAAATGAGTTAGAATGGAGACAAGCAGCCTATGATGAGGCCATATCAATGATCCATCAAAGAAATCATGAAGGTCTGAGCTTGAATAGTGAAAACTGGCTTACTGAGAATAGGATGGATTTGAATGACATTAAAAAGATAAAGTTGTCACAACTTAGCAGTTATTTAGATAGTAAAGGAAAAAGGAATTAAAGGTGACTGTGGCAAGAATGTATATTCAACAGCTGTCACAGCCTCTAATAGAGGCTCAGGGCTTTTTTTTTTTCAGTGAATAAATAAATAACAATTACTAGACCTTGAGTATGAATGTCTGGGAGCATTGTGTTATATGAAAATTTAGGAGAACAAGCAAGTTTGGGAGGGAGAATG
Source organism: Trachops cirrhosus (assembly GCA_028533065.1). Lineage (NCBI taxonomy): Eukaryota > Metazoa > Chordata > Mammalia > Chiroptera > Phyllostomidae > Trachops > Trachops cirrhosus. Next base: position 66,591,447 of record CM052543.1, read on the forward strand.
GTGAGTTTCATTTTGGATGCACTCATTTGGAGAAACCACCAAAATATTAGGTGATTTTCTAACAGAATTTTGAGAATATAAGCCTGGAGCTTAGATGAGACTTCAGAACTAGAGGTAGAAACTTAGGAGTCTTCTAGGTGAATGTAAATGTTGAAGCCATATGATGAATTCATATTTTCAAAGGAGAAAATGCCCAGAAGAGAAGAGGGATAAGGGCAGAGCAAGTGGGCAAGATTAATGAGGGAGAACTTGAAGTTCATGGGCAGCACAGGAGCAGCCAGAGAGAGTGGAGGCAGATCGGACATGCCCAGAGGACAGAGAGGCCATGCCCAGAGCCACTGCTGAGAGCACAGTGTGAGAGAGTCCACAGGCATTGAAGATGAGAGGACCGTTTTTCTGGAGCTGTTCCAATAAAGTAATGAAAGCTAGATTTCACTAGGTAGAGGTATGAATAAATGAGACTCCTGGCTATTGTGGCTATCTCCTTCCAGCTGCACCAGATGTTAACAATTGGCCAGCCATTGTCAGACTGCTTTTATTTTTTTTTTAACTTAGACATAAGTTTACTTAGAGATAAGACAAAGTGCAGCTCCAACCAAATGCACAGTTTTTTTTTTTCGAGGAGTGCTTAGCTTGAATTCCTATTTTCTGTTTCACTCTAATGAGCTGAGAGGGGCTTGAACTGGCCAAAGTTCATTCCCTGGGCCCACTGTGGTTCCTCTCAAACCCTAGGGTTAAACGTTCCTCCCAAGTAATCACCTTTTGTCTCATTTTACTATCTGAAAAGGGCCCAAGACAACAGAGAGAAGCCCACAAGGCTGACAGTGAGATGTTTATAATTGCTTCATTCTTCCTGTCAAACTTCATTTAGTTATTTTATCCTTGACCCAAAACAGAAAGACCAAATAAACAAAGAAAACCTAAGTATTACCAGATCAACAGTATTAAAGAATGCCTGCTTTGAGGGGGAGATTTCAACATGGCCATAAACTGTGTGGAAGAACCAAGTAGAAAAGATGGTAAGTTCAGAGTGGATCACAAGGATTTTGAAAGATACCCATGTTGTTCAGTCTATTAGAGTTGAAATGAGGGTCTGTGGTTCAGGAGAGAGGATCAGCAATAACACCTATTAGACTGTCGGTCCTCCCTCCATTGTCAACTGTTGATCACATCCACATCTCACTTTGTCTTTGCCATGACCCCATTCAGTGACCTTATTTCTCTCACCAAGACTATTACAGGAAGGTTGCCCTCCCCTCCCAGTTGCTCCCTTCGCACTGCTCAGCTTAACCTTCTGGAAACAGCTCCATATCCCTCCCCCTATCTGTGGGTCTGAGTCTGGAGCACCATTATTATAAGCATTACAAAAGTCCATGCATTCAACAAAAAGCAGTTTTTTAATTTCCCAGTTCCCCCTCTATGACCTGCTAGAACTTGAAATAACAATAAAGGCCTACTTCCCATTTACATCCATCCAATCCTATAATCCATAGTTGTCAAAGCAGGTAGGGAGGCAGGTAAACACCTCTTTTCTCTAGTTTGAGTGGAATCTCCTGGGTTGGGTAAAAGTAGGTTTACAGTCATGAGTATGTAAAACATAGTTTATTCGTGTATTATTGTTTATTTATTATTGATTGATGCCCTGACTGGTGTGGCTCAGTGGATTAAGTGCTGGACTGCGAACCAAATGGTCACGGTTCGATTCCCAGTCAGGGTACATGCCTGGGTTGTGGGCCAGGTGCCCAGTAGGGGGCATGTGAGAGGGAGACACACATTGGTGTTTCTCTTCCTCTCTTTCTCTCTTCCTTCTCCTCTCTAAAAATAAATAAACAACATCTTTAAAAAACTTAATTGATATACATGAGGACACTTTGCTCAGTAGACTATTATTTAGGTCATACATAATGCTTATTCACTTTTGTGGATATTTATACATATATTTCTATGCCTCACAGTTCAATGTAACAACACCAGAAAGAAAGGAAAAGCAATCCACTACCCTTAATTCTATTTTAACAAAATGTTTTAAATTATGTTTCTTCTAGTTATTGGTTTAGAAAGAAAAATGGAGAAAGTGAATGAATTTTACAAGAATGAGCCATTAGAGATCTAAATAAATGGATCAAATGAGTTTGTTTGAGTGTTCCCATTTACATAGGATTACACATTCAAATAAAACTGCATACATTTATTTGAACGTGTAATCAAGGAACTGAACATAAGTGGTACTTATTTTCAAGTGTAGCATCCCTAGTTTACACATATGGGTACCTCAATGTGTTGTTAAAAAGCAGAAAATAGTTCTTTCTATATGCATTTTATGCAAATTTCATAGCTGTTGCTATTGTTCATCAGCTTCATTACTTCTCATGCACAAAGCACCTGCACATATTAGCAATAATGCTGCTACCAAACCGAGAACTATATTCAAGTTTCTCAAATTGTCTGAGCCATTGGAAAAGTTCAAGTTCATTCATTCCTTCATCCTTGATTTAACAAATAGTTGTTAGCCACTGTGCTGCTGCTGGATCACAAAAGTATGAGAATCATCTAGGCATTTGAAAGTGCCTATTCCTACTGGTTTTGGTATTATTTCAGGGGATAAATCTGTCCTGTTCCATGACTCAGATGCTTTTAGTTCACTGACTTTTGGGCCACCACTTGGTTCTTAAGGAATGGAGGTAGGCGATGCTCCAGGGAAATGCTTGTGCTATCATGTACATAATGTAGCACAGGGATACAAGTGGGGACCCATGTGTCAATATTGAAAACATTACTCACCAAGTTAACAAAGCATTGAAAAAGTAAGTTCTGTTCTCCTACCTTGTTCCTGTCTTCACAATGGCTGAAAGGCCAAGTTTGAATGGAGAATTCTTGGGTTCTTCAGAGTTCTATGCTGAAATGTGGCAGCAATGGGGATCAAGCCCTGGATCTTGGACAAGGCCCTCAGCCTGCTCCATTCTTTGCATACCCTTGGCTCCATCATGCACCACAGGAGCTTTACATTCCCATGGGGGGACACTGTGGCTCACATAACCAAGCTCTGTCCATACTGCATAAATAGTTGTCTTGGACCTAGTGAAGACAGCTGAACAGGCCCTGGGAACAGTTTTTGGCCCCTTGAGAAATAAACTTTGGGTTCCCATATACCTGAAAGGTGGTCTAGAAGAAGGCATGTGTAAACTCTGGCCTTGCTAAGGGACAAGCGTGAAAGCTCTCTCCCCTTGCCATTAAGTGGATTTCCAGACTGAAATGGAGATTTCTGGACAACTTGTGAGCATAATGTACAATACTCCTTTTGCTTCTTAATCATATAAATATTCAGACCTTACCTGTGAGTACCTCACTTGGCCCTTTTTGCACAGCCATAATGTTAGATGAAAGCAAGTGAAAAGAGGAAACTGTATAGATGAAGATGACTCTAATCTTTCTTTCTCCTTCCACTCAACTGTATCCCTATTATGGTGACACACAGCTGGTGTGAGTGAATCCTGTTTGGAGAGGGGTTGTGTTGGCCTGAGTGCTTTCAGTGAGTTTGTGATCATGAGTGATCACTGTGCACTGAGACACACCTCTTTCAGGGACCCGGGGATTTTGATGATTTTGCCCAATCTGTTCCATTTATTCTGAACAAAGTGTGAGGAAAGGAGGTGGAAGGAGAGAGGAGCAGCCGCTGAGGGAAAGATGCTGCTACAGAAGTACAATTACTAAGGGATTTTCAAGGTCAAAAAAGGGATGGTTTCATTCATATATTGTCTAAAAATAATATGAATTATCAACAAAGAAAAAAAGTTGTCTAAGACACTGATATTGAATAACTAAATGACAGTAAAAAATGTGTATGCCAAGTGACACAAAGCTATGTAAATATGTCTGCATGACAAAAATTTGTGAGAGTAGATGACATGAATTAACAAGATGATGATTACGAGGATGAACGTTTGCATATTGGGTGCTTACTTTGTGACAGGACAGGCACTGTTTGAACGGGCTTACATGTATTAACTCATTTAATCTTTATAAAACCCTCAAGGAAGTTCCAATTAATGACCCCATTTTTCAAATGAAAAATAAGGCACAGATCTGTCCAGTAATTCAGACAACGTTGTGAATGCCAGAGCCAGGATCTCACTCCAGGGCCTGCACGTCGCACCTCTACACAGAGAGGCTGAAGTGTCATCATCACTGAATTAGGCTATAGTGTCCTCTTTTTGTTTTATTTTAATGTATTTTTTCTGCATAAATAAAACAAATGCCCTTTGTCATGGAAGTTTTACTACTTCTTTTCATTACTTTTATGCTTCAATCAAATAAAACCTGTTTCTTATTAGCCATTGTAATTCCATTATTTCACCACCTTGGAATATTCCTGTTAATTCCAATAATCTTCGTGTGCCCAAGTCTTACTTTTAGGGTCCAGCTCAAGTGCTCATATTTTCATGAAACTGTTCTCAATTCCCCAGATGTAAATGACTTCTCCTGCCCACTTCTAAATACCCAGGGCATGTGTTTATTCCTCTTAATACAAACTGTATTTTTAGCCTTGCCTGATAGTTGAATCATCATCATCTCCATTTTGACCTCTTGATATATATGTCTTCATATTTTTATGGCTCTCAGCATAGCAGCTCATACATATTACTGAAGTACGAGTCACATTGGATGGATGACTGAACAGATGTCCTCAGATCATATTGAAACAGATTTAAGCAGATTGATATCTCCTTAATAATACACACATCACAGTGGAGGCTCTACTAACACCTAGAAACCCCTGCAGAACCAAGGCATTTATTTCTCCATTTGGGAGTGTTAGCTCACAGTGATGATTCACAGCTAAGTTCCCTCCCAGGAGCTACATCATCCAAGGTTGTAGCTCTTACTTGGGAACCACTGGCATCCAATGACTGAGGTGGGGGTTCAAAAACCTTGCCCCCTGGCCCTTTGAGACATCTCTGAAAGGTCATCCCTGCTTTGAAGCTCCCCATGGAATTGGCTGAGGCCTTTTGCAAATAAATCACAATTCAACTTCTTCTGTCCAATTCTCATGGATGTGGTTCCTGAGTGAACTCCCCAATGAATTTCTTCTACACAAAACTCTAACTTCCAACTCAGAGTCTGCTTCCTGAAGAATGAAGTCTAAAACACTTGTTTTTTTCACTGGATTGTTTTCTGGAGCTCTTAGACTTTGGCACCCTATAAATAGATCTGGGTTTGGAGCAGGTTGGAGTTCTGGCTTTATTACATATTAGATCTGTGAGCTTTGAATGTTATTTATGTTCTTACACAGTTAAAATCAGATTCAGCTGCATATAACGAAAGCCCAAAATCAGTGCTGATTAAATTATATTTAAAAAAATATTTCTTTCTCACATGGCATTGAATCCTCATGATGTGGATATGGACCAGCTCTGTAATCCTCTAAGGTGTGATCCTTGTCTTCATTATCCAGAATGGCTGATAAGTCTCAGCCACCACATTCATGAATGGCATGGAGGAAGCAGTGACTAGCATAACTCCTACCTTTTAAGGGGAATTCCCAGAGGTTTTCTACAACGCTTTGGTGTATGTATCATTGGTTAGAACATAGTCTCATGGCCACACCTAGAACTGAAAATGTATCTGAAACTGTCATATGTCAATCACAGGCATGGTAAAAATTTTGTTCTTTAGAGAATGCTTTGCTATAAAGGTTAGAAAGAACATATGAATTGTCTACCAGGGGTGTCCAACCCATGGCTCACGGGCCACATGTGGCCCAGGATGGCTATAAATGTGGTCCAACATGAAACTGTAAATTTACTTAAAACCTTTTTTGCCCATCAGTTTTTGTTAGTGTTTGTGTATTTCATGTGTGGCCCAAGACAACTCTTTTTTTTCCAGTGTGGGCCAGAGACACCAAAAGGTTGGACACCCCTGAGACAGATGATGGTCAATAAGTGGCCCCAAATTCCTTCTTTTGTATCATAGCTATTCTTTTTTGTATACACTTAATGTTTTGTTTTTTATTTAATCTTTATTATATTTTTCCCATTACCATTTAGTCCCCTTATACCACACCCCCAGAAATCACCACACTGTTGTTCATGACAATGAGTCCTTTTTCTGTTTTGCTCAGTCCCTCCATCCCCTTAATGTTTTAAATGAGTAGCATTATTGATAAGTCAAGAAGAGTACTGGGAGCCAGTTGTGTGACTGAGATCTTTTGATCTTCTCTTCCTGTATGTCATAATGGGATTGTGGTTATGATTAATGAAAAGATGCTGATAGAAACTGGTAAATAAGACAAGTCCCTTTAATAGAGACAAAGGATATGACTAAGAACATGCAGATACTTCTCAGAGCAGGAGAAACAGCAGCAATTAGAACCATATGAGCAACTATGCCTGGTCTTCAGGTTCCCACCAAAGTGATACCATCACTTGGAGAGGAATCTTGTCCAGTGTGCCTTTCTCCCAGCTTTTTGTTTTTAGAATCTTGCCTCTATTGATTATCCTGTAGATTCCAAGCTACTTTCCTGCTTGCCACAAAAATGCAGCTAGTAACAACCCCAGCATATTCTTGAGTCCTTACTCAGAAGGCAAATCAAAGGTCAGTTTCCCAGGACAAATTTTCCAGATGTCTTTGTCCCCAGCACTCCCTTTCTCTATTTCCTTAGACCCCCGCTGTTAATTTTGGCAAGCTGAGCTGAGAAGATTATATACAACAAGAGTTCCTGGCACTCTTCTGTAGATTTTTACTCTGATGTTGCCACTGTGGCTGCCATCTGCCCCATTTAACATGAGTCAGGAAAATTATTTCCTCTAGTCTTCTGCTCTAGGCAGAGGTTTAAGTTCATAATAATTGTTAAGTGGTGATGAACACACAGTTGTGGTTCTGTAAATTGCAGTGACTTTTATGGCTGTTTATAAGCAGTATGTTCATCTTCCTCTTATTCTTTCTGAAATCAGTGCATTACATCTCAGCAAGCTCATGACCACACGGGATTTGTGGATCTTTGTATCTGCAGAATCCAAATCTGCTTTACCATACTCAGGACCACTGGCATCAGATTCCCTGTTGCCTTTTAAATTCTTTGGATGAGACATTTTTTTGCATCATGGGGATGTTTATAATGTTTCAAGACAAAGTTTAGACATAAATATTGAAGATATCATGAGCACTGTCTACACTCAGCAAAATGATTTCACTACAGAGCAGCCGCAGGTCTTGATGAAAACCAATAAAGTTGGCTTGGTTCTTTTATAAGAACCATTGTGGAGGATGAAAATGCCATTTGACTTTGTAATTGGACAGACCTGGTTCTGCATCTATCCTTTGCCACCTTTTAGTTTTATAATCTTAGGCAAATAAATTAATCTTTCTAAGTGTACTCCTTAGTATCCTTAGTATTTCTGTAAGGATTTAATGGGATTTATAAAGCCCATTGCATAGTGCCTGATGTAGTAACCACACACAAAAGATTACCTTTTATAATAGAGTTATCCACTATTTATTAAAGAAGATTTAATTCTATTTATAGTTTTCACTTTTTAAAAGTAAAATTATAAACACATGTTCAATCTGATCAGATCATTTTGGGCATCAATTGAGGTCATTGTGATTTTTCTCTTCTAGTCTATTGACATGAGAAATCACTACAGTACTTTTGAGGTGAATCATTCTTACATACCTTGAAGGTACTTTTTGATTTAATTAAGTCAATATATTATTTAGGAATCTTTTTATCTAACTATATAAATAAAATGGACCTATAAATTTCTTAAAGTATGCTTATCTAACATTGGAATCAAGATTGCTCTGGCCTAATAAAAAGTTAGGCATCGTTCTCAATTTTTCTAAAATAATTTATATTAGATAGTAAGGAATTATTCCTTGAAAATTTGGTGGAATTCTCTTGTAAGGGCAAGATAGCTTAGGTTTTGGGGGAGGAACAGTCTTTGATTATCATTTCAATTCCTTTAATACTTACTGCTCTACTGATATTCTCTCTCTTTTTTTGTATTTCCAAGAATATTTATTGGATCTTATAGGTTATGTCATTATTTATGTTAACTGGGCAGTATTGTGTTTATACACACACACACACATATATATACACACATATGTTTTAAGTATATTTTATTGATTATCTATTACAATTGTCCCATTTCTTCCCCTTTGCCCACCTCCATCTGGTACCCCATTCTCTTCAGCAATCCCCCCCACTTAGTTCATGTCCATGAGTCACACATACAAGTTCTTTGGCTTCTACATTTCCTATACCATTCTTAACCTCCCCCTGTGTATTTTGTACTTATCAGTTATGTTTCTTATTTCCTGTACCTTTTCACCATTCTCCCCCTCTGGCTTCCCACCGATAACCTTCCATGTGATTTCAATTTCTGTGAATCTCTTCCTGTTCTAGTTGTTTACTTAGTTTTTTTTTTATGTTCAGTTGTTGATAGTTGTGAGTTTGCTGTCATTTTACTGTTCAGAGTTTTGATCTTCTTTTTCCTAGAAAAGTCCCTAACATTTCATATAATAAGGGCTTAGTGATGATGAACTCCTGTAGCCTTACCTTGTCTGGGAAGCACTTTATCTGCCCTCCCATTCTAAATGATAGCTTTACTGGATACAGTAATCTGGTTTGTAGGACTTTGCTTTTCATCACTTTGAATATTTCTTTCCAACCCCCTCTTGCCTGCAAGGTTTCTTTTGAGAAATCAACTGATAGTCTTATGGGAACTCTTTTGTAGGTGAATCCTTTTCTCTTGGTGCTTTCAAAATTCTCTCTTTTTCTTTAATCTTTGGCATTTAAATTATGATATGTTTGGGTGTGGCCCTCTTTGGGTCCAACATTTTTGGGACCCTCTGAGCTTCCTGGACTTGTATGTCTATTTCCTTCACCAAATTGGGGAAGTTTTCTTTCAATATTTTTTCAAGTAAGTTTTCAATGTCCTACTATTCCTCTTCTCCTTGTGGCACCCCTATGATTTGGATGTCAAGTAGGTTTAAAGTTGTCCCAGAGGTCCCTAAGCCTCCACTTATTTTTTTTGAATTCTTTTTTCTTCTTTCTTTTCTGGGTGAATGTTTATTTCTTCCTTATGTTCCAAATCATTGATTTGAATTCCAGCTTCCTTCCCTTCATTGTTGGTTCTCTATATATTTTTCTTTATTTAACTTTGTATAGCCTTTACTTCTTCCTTTATTTTGTGGCCATACTCAATAATTTCCCTGAGCATCCTGATCACCACTGTTTTGAACTCTGCATCTGATAGGTTGGCTATCTCCTTGTTGTTCAGTTGTTTTTCTGGAGTTTTGATCTGTTCTTTCTTTTGGTCCATATTTCTTTGCCTCCTATTTTTCCTATGTTTCTGTGTGTGTATTAGGTAGAACTCCTTTGATTCCCTGTGTTAGCACACCTGTTATGTTGTCAGGGGCAGAGACTTAGGTATTTTCCAGGGTGGGGCAACCTACTTCTTCTCTTTGTGGTACTGTATATAGGGGGAGGGGTCAGAGAGGGGATATTGTCACTTGCTCAGTTCTCACCTCATTTTCAGTCACTTCTCCCACTTTCTGTAAGTGACTGGTGCCCTTCTAATTGTTGCCCTGGTGCTGATTTCCCAAGTTGGTGCATTTGTGTATGTTCTAGAACCCTGTGGGCACTTTAAACAGACTCTCCTGAGAGACTGGGAGTTTCTCCCATCGCAGCAAAGTCTGTTTATTTTCACAACCAGAGGTTATGAGACTTTATTTTCCCAGTGTTAGAACCCTGGGCTGTGCAATCTGGACTGGGGCTGGGATTGCTGGCTCCCCAGTCTTCCCTCCTATTTGTCCCTCCAAGTTTTTCTCTACCACAGGTAAATACAGGACTGCCTGTTCCACCAGCCACTGCTGCCACCTTGCTTCACAACCTCTCTTTCCAGGCTTCCTGTATCCATCCCTCCTACTGGTCTAGATGAATGTTTCTTCTTTAACTTCTTCGTTGTCAGACTTCCATACAGTTAATTTTTCTGGCAGTTCTGGTTGTTTTTTGTTTTTTACATTGGTTGTTATCCTTCTTATTGTTATGTGAGCAAGTAAAGTGTGTCTACCTTCACCTCCATCTTGACCAGAAGTCTTGACATTCTCTTTCTGTACCATTTTTTGGGAGGTTTTATATGTTTCTAGGAATGTTTTCATCTCATCGATGCTTTCAAATTTGTTAGTATATACTTGTTCATAATAGTTTTTATTATTTTTAAGTATCCTCTATCTCCTTAATTACTTTCCCTTTTTAACATTAAATTTTATTTGTATATGTCTTTCCCCATTTTCCCTTGTTTAATCTTACTATGGGTGTTTTTGTTTTATTTTAGTAATCTTTTAAAAAACAGCATTTGGTTTTGCTAAACTTCTGCTCTAATATTTATTTCCTTCCTCCTGTTTTTTTATTTTTGAGGAAGGAAGTAGAGGTGGGGGTTTATGTTCTGATACTCTAAGTCCAAATTCTTGAGTTGAATGCATAGTCATATAAAAAACTTGTATTATGGAAACTTTCATATGTGTTTTATATTATATTATACATTGTATAAACATATAAATATTATGAAAATTAATATTTATATGTTAGGTAGAGAGAATGGAATAATGAGGTTCCATATACCTACACACAGCTTTAGCAATTGCAGTCTGGACAATCTGGTCTTCTGTCTACCCAGCACACTTCTCTCCCCTCTAAGATTAATTTTCAGCAAATCCATACAACATATCACTTAACCTACAAATACCTACATAATAATCTCCAAATATAGATTTTTTGAAATGTAAACACAATGCTATTATCCCACCCATAATTTTAAACTGAGTGATAACTTATACCTGTTGACTTTTTTCAGCTTTATTGAAGTATGATTGATATAAAAAACAACACATATGGAAGTATGTCCAGAAAAAAATCCAGCCATTGTTAATATAACGAGAACAGCTAGTGCTGTTCATATATGATGTAACCTGGCAGCCAAGGAGAGTGGACTGGAATGCACATGTGTGAACAGTGATAACTTCACTGTACTAGTCAGTGGGGGCAGTAGACACTGTTGAATGAGCATGTGTACTGTGTGGCCATCAGGTTGAAAATGACTGAGTAAGTAAAGGAACGAATCTGCCTCAATTTTTTAAAATATTTTATTTATTAAGGAAGGGAAGGAGAAAGAGAAGGGAGAAACATTGATGTGTGAGAGATACATCAATCAGTTGTGACTTGCAGACCTCCAACCTGGGACCTGGCCTGCAACCCAGGCCATGTGCCTTGACTGGGAATTGAACCAGAGACCTTTTTGTTCATAGGCTGGTACCCAACCCATTGAGCTGCACCAATGAGGGCAGATCTGCATCAAGTTTTGCATTAAGCTTGAACATTACTCCACAGAAACTATCCAGATGATTCAGAAGGCTGCAGCTGTGGGTAACTGGTGATTGCCAACTTCATCATGAAAATAAGCCAACTCATGCATCACGTCTCATGCAGTTGTTTGGTGAAACATCAAACCACCCAGGTGGCTCAGTCCCCTACAGCCTAGATTTGATGCCCTGTGACTTCGGGCTTTTCCCATAACTAAAATTACCTTTGAAAGAGAAGAGATTTCAGACTGTATATGAGATTCGGGAAAATAAAATGGGGCAGCTGATGGCTACTGGGAGAACTGTGTGAGGTCCCAAGGTGCTTACTTTGAAAGGGACTGAGGCATCATTGTCCTATGCACAATGTTTTTTGTATCTTGAATCTTCTTTAATAAATATCTTTATTTTTCATATTACATGGCTGGATACCTTCTGGACAGACCTTGTATATATTGTATAAAATTTGGTGAGTTTGGACATATGTATATACCTGTGATACCATCTCCGCAGTCAAGGTAATAAACATGTCTATCACCTCCAAAACTTTCCTCATGCCCTTCATGTGTATGTGTATGTGTGTGTTAACAACATTGTACATGATATTTATCCTCTTTAATAAATTTAAGTTCACAACACTGTCATGTAAACTATAGGCCTGTGTTGTACAACAGATCTCTAGAATTTATTCACCTTGTGTAATCTTGTAACTTTATCCCCATTGAACAACTCCCTGCTTCCCCTTGCCTTATCCTCTGACAACTACTGTTGTATTGTCTGTTTGTGTAAGTTTGACTATTTCATTTTTAATTGAATTTATTTTGGTAACATTGGTTAATAAAATTTATAGGTATCAGGTATACAATTCTATAATATCTCATTAAGTGTGACAATTGTAGATATGTCATATGTGTGGAATTATACAGTATTTTCCTTCTGACTTACTATTTCACATAGCATAATGATTTCCAGGCCCATTGTTGCAAATGGTAGGATCTCCTCCTTTTTGAATGCTGAATAACATTCAATTGTGTATACACCACATTTTCTTTATCTATTCATCCATCAATGGTTATTTGGGTTGATTTCATATTTGGCTACTGTGAATAATGCAGCAATAAACATGGATGTGCAAATATCTCTTTGAGATGACTTCAACTTTCTTGGATAAATACCCAGAAGTGGAATTGCTGGATAATGTGGCAGTTCTATTTGTGAATATAGTTGTGAATATATTTGTGAACATAAAACAGTCCATACTGTTTTTCATAGCAGCTTCTCCATTTTACATTCCCATCAATAGTATACAAAGTCTCCAATTTTTCCACAACCTCTCCAACTCTTAGTTTTTTAAAAAATAGCTATTCTATAAAGCAGTATCTCATTGTGGTTTTTATTTGCATATCCTTGATGATTAGTGACGTTGAACATCTTGTCTTATATTTGTTGGTATTGCATGAGATTAATCATAAGAAATTTGTATGTCTTTATCCTGACATGATTATGTCTTCTTTTGAGAATTGTCTTTTTAAAAGTCCTTTTCCTGGTTTTAATTGGATTATTTCTTTTTTGCTATTGAGTTGTAAGAGTTCCCTATCCACTTTGGAAATTAACCCTTTATAAAATATGTAGTTTGCACGTATTTTCTCCCATTTTATAGTTTGTCTTTTTCCTCTGATGATTTTTGCCTTTACTATATAGAAGCTTTTTAGTTCATGTAGACCCACTTATTTTTTTATTTTGCTTTGGTTGCCTGTGCTTTTGGCATCATATCCATGAAATCATTGCCAAGGTTGCTGTCTTGAAGTTTTTTAGGAGTTTTACAGTGTCATGTGCTACACTGAAGTCTTTCCCCAATTTTGAGTTGATTTTGTGGATGATAAATAAGAATCTAATTTATTCCCATTGCATGTGAATGTCCACTTTCCCCAGCACCATTTGTTGAAGACACCACCCTCTCCTCATTGTGTATTCTCAGCATCCTTCTTGCAAATTAGTTGACCAAATACTCTTGGGTTTATTTCTTTCTTCTATATGTCTGTATTTATGTCAGTACCATATTGTTTTAATGACTATTGCTATGTAATATATTTTGAAATCAGCAAACATGAAGTCTTTAGTTTGTTTGTTTTTTCTCAAAGTTTTTTTTACCTATTTAGGATCCTTTGTGCTTCCATATAAATTTTAGGACTTTTTTCTGTGTCTGTAAAAAATGTCACTAATATTTTGATAGGTATTGTATTGCATCAAGATTGCTTTAGGTAGTATGGACATTTTAGATATTAAGTATTCCAATCTATGAACACTAGATATCTTTCCACATTCATTCCTTTAATTTCTTTCATCAATGTTTTGTTATTTTCAGTGTACAAGTTGTACAAGTTGTTTACTTTGTGAGTTAAGTTTATTCCTAAGTATTTTATTATTTTTGATGTTGTTATACATGAGATTGTTTTCTTAGTTTCCTTTTTGCATAGTTCATTGTTAGCACACATAAATATACTGGATATTTTTTTTGTGTGTAGATGTTGTGTTCTGCCACCTTATTGAATTATTTACTAATTCCAACAGTTTTTTTTTACTGGAATATTTAGGGTTTTCTCCATATAAGATCATGTCATCTATAAATATAGTTTTAATTTTTCCTTTTCTATTTGGATGCCTTCATTTTTTTTCTGACCTAATTGCTGTGGCTAGGACTTCCACTACTTTAATGAGTAGGAGTGGCAAGAGTAGGTATCTTTGTCTTGTTCCTGATCTAGAAGGAAAAGCTTTCTGTGTTTCACTATTGAGCATGATGTTTGCTGTCCAGAGCTGTCTAATGTTTTGGTGTCTCTGGGCCACACTGGAAGAAGAAGAGTTATCTTGGGACACACATTAAATACCTTGCAATATGTAACTACAAAAGAATCTCATAATATTTTAAGTAAATTTATGATTTTGTGTTGTGCCGCATTTGTAGCCATCCAGGACTGTATGTGGCCCATGGTCACAGGTTGGACACCCCTGCATGTAGACTTTTATATATGGCTTTTATTATGTTGATATAATTTCCTTTTATTTTTAGTTTGTTGAGATTTTTTTATCATGGAAGTTGTTGAATACTATTGAATGCATTTTCTGCATCTATTGGAATGATGTGATTTTTAGCTTTCATTCTCTTAATATGGTATATCACATTGAATTTCATATCTCATGCAGCCCAGGAATAAATCCCTACTTGATCAGGATATTCTTTTTTTGATGTGCTGCTGGATTTGGTTTGTTACTATTTTGTTTAGGTTATGTACATTTGTATTCATCAAGAATATTGACCTGTAGTTTTCTTTTCTTGTAGCTTCTGCTTGGCTTTGGTAACAGGGTAATGCTGACCTTGTAAAATGAGTTTGGAAGTGTTCTCCGCTTTTCAATATTTTGAAGAGTTTGAGAAGGATTGCTGTTAATTATTCTCTAAATGTTTGCTGGAATTCATCCTTGTAGCAATCTGGTCCCAGGCTTTTCTTTGTTGGGAGATATTTGATGACTAATTCAATCTTCATTCTAATTACAGGTTTGTTTAGATTGTCTATTTCAATATAATTCAGTCTAGGTAGGCTGTATGTTTTTGGAAAAGTATTCATTTAATCTAGATTATCTGATTTGTGATATATAATTGTTCATAGTAATTGCTCATGATCCTTTTTATTCCTTTGACTTCAAAACTGAGTGATGTCTTAATATTAAATTTGTCCAATTGTCTCAAGATTTTTTTAGTTTGTTTGAATCAGTATTAAAAAATGTTTCTGAGGTGCTTTTTTAGTTACTTTTGATCTATACATGCCCCCTCAATTATATTCTTGCTATATATTTGCAAAAGAAAATAAGGTATAGTTTTTATATTTTATTAACTTTGAAATACTTCCAGTGTTACCTTGTTTCATTTTGCTTTTAAATTTTGGAGATTAGTGTTTTTAAATTTAATTTTGCTTTTAACTATGAAAATTAATAGGTGTAAAGTCAATTCTACAAAATAATATATATTAGGGTAATTTCAACTTTTATCCCTGTCCTCTCCACCTTATTAATTTTTCCTTCTTGTATAGTTTTTAAAATGTTCTGGTTTATCCTTCTGTTAAAAAAAAAATAAGCACTCTCTGGCTCTTGCTCATTGCATCCCTGTGGTGTTAGTTAATATGTCCCTGTGTGCTCTTCAATTCCTGTAAATTGGTAGACAGATCTAGGGTGTACATTCTCAACAGGGGTGATATCACCTGCAAAAAAATGAAAACTGGCTCTTTGGGAGTTAAAAAAATTCTCACTTTTTTAGTTATAGCCCTCTAATTTTAATATATATTGTTTTCACAATCACTAACATCCAATTAGTGAATTTCCTATGTGATTTTCTTTTAAAAATATTTTATGTTTTTCAAATATATAAATTTTTGAATCTGTATTTTATTTTCATTCTCTAATTTTATTTCATCATGGCCATATAGTCAACATAATATTAACATTTTGGCTTTTATTGGTGATTCTTTTTCTTTACATATTGTCTATTTTTGTTAAAGTTTTACAAACGCCTTATTTTGTTGGATGTATATTCCTCTGTGTGTGTGTGTGTGTGTGTGTGTGTTAGCACCACCATATTTATAATATTGATCAAATCCTTGATTCTGTGTTTTGTCTTTCATCCACCCATTTCTGAGATGGGTGTGTTAAAATCCCAAATTACGACCATTATTTATATATTTCTTTCTATGCTATGTCAGTTGCTGCTTGAAATATTTTAAAACATTATTCTGAGTTGCAATTGTGTTAATGGGGGTATATCATCTCATTTTATTGCTCCTTTTACCAGTATGTAATATTCCTCATGCTATTTTTACCTTTTTTATATTTTGTTAGCTACTAATATTGCTTTGTTGTTTTATTTACCCATTACTTTTTTAAAAACCTGTTCATATTCAATCTTTAAAGGTTTTCTGTGTTGTTTTGTCCCAACAGAATTTCTTGTATATAATGTATTACTGACTTTTTTTTGTCATCTGAGACCCCAGTCTGTTACTTGTAAATTATTCCCATTTACATTTATTGTTATTACTAATATAGTAGGATCTTATTTTTGCCATCTAATTGCTGTACTTTCTTTTTATTTCTTTTTTCTTCACTGCTGTTTTCTATTAAGTATGTTAAGTTTCTTCTACTGATGTAAAAGTTATTTCTGCTTTCATTGTTACCATTAATCTCATACAATCTATTCTCAATACAGCAACAAAATGAATCCTTTCAAAATGTAAGTAAAATTATGCCAGTTCTCCCTCAATGTCTTCCTTATTCATGCAGATAAAAACTAGTCATTGATGTGCTTGATTGTGGAGTACACAGAGGCCATGTTCTTAGCTACTATACAATATTGTTTCTTGCTAGGGATAAATGTTAGTTACTTTTTCTTCTCTCTCTTCCTCCACCTACAAAGTAGGAAATTCATAAAAGCAGGTTCAGGACCATGACTTGTCTCCTTTTATATTGTTGCAGTGTCTGGCATAACGCTCATCTGTTAACTAACATATACCAATAAACTAAGGAGAACACAGTAAAGAATGAGGTCAAGTTAGAATAGAGAGACTGCAGACTCAAGCATAGGAGGAAGTTCTGAATTATTGATCTCCAACAACATGTCAGTGATATTACCAGCAAGAGTAGGGTACACAGGCTGAGTTGGAGGAAACAGCCCTTCCCAACCTTTGCTTCTGCTCTTGAGGAGGGGCAGATGACAACCTGAAGCAGTCAAAGGCTCCTGACCTTGTACATGAACAGCAGCTGCTGCATGGTCAGTTGTGGATCTGCGTTAAGATGTTGAGGATTGCGAACTCCCACAGCAGATTTCTTCTGTGAATCTGTAGCCATACTACAAGCCCACCAAGCTAATGAGAATGCTCAGAAAGCAGTTAACAGAGCCACTGGTTCTCCAACTGTTTAAAATTGATCAGGCACCATGAAAGAAACTCGTGCTTCCTTGAAGAAAAATATCTAAACATCAAAAAACTTAAATATTGTGGTAAAAACATTGCAAAATATAAAATAAATTTAAAAAGTAATGGAAACCGTGAACCTTATGTACTGAGCAAATGCCAGGTCTAGCAAACATAATGCTAGTCTTAGACATTTTATAGAACTGGGGAAGACAAATTTTCAGCAAAGTACAAAAATTTAAAGCATTCCTTTCTTTAATTTTGTAATTCTTTACATAATGTCATTTCTGTTTTAAATAACAGAATTGATAACTGAGCAAGGAAACACAATTGGGTTATAAGTCTTCCTTTAATAAAAATTCTTTAAACAGTGAAAATTAAAAAAGAGTGAGGTCAGGTGAGAAGCCTGATCTGCAGGTCCCCTTTGTCTTTCTTGTTGTGGGCACAGGGTCTAGGATCAAATTTCCTCTCCGATGGTTGTTATTCTTAATAACATGTATGGCTTGGCTAATGTAAAATCTTGGCACATTTTTAAAGAGTGAAGGAATAGCTTCCTTTTATTAATGTAGATCTGGATGAAGAGGGTTTAACTATAGGTCCTCCAATAATAACATTTATTCATTTAGTAGAAATATGAAAGAGCTAGTTTTTAATTAGTCCTCATTGGTTGGGGAGCTGTTAAGCAAAGTGGTTAATGTTACTTATTTTTCCATAAGCCTTTGGCAGCCTTCCTTTTGGGTTGACACTTGGACTTGGAAATGAAAGAGCCAATGTTTTTATTTTACCACTTTCATTTCCAGAGCACATTTCTAATTTCTTTCAGAATGATTGTTTTCATTTTAAAATGCTTTGAGCCAGTTTAATAAGAATCTAAGCTAAATTGTACTGTGTATGAGCTGTGGAGCTTTAACTCGATGGGGGCAACGAGTCAACTTAAAATCAAAGGATAGGCCTTACATAGAGCCCACATTTGGTGACCTTAGTCCTCTGGAGAGATTAGATTTCCCCATCTGATACATTTGTGCTTGGCACTGGGGAAGTGAATGCGTTTGGAAGTAAATCCTTCCTTATGCCTATTGCCCAGTCATTTCTTTATTGGCTTACAGGCTCAGATCTGATTTTACTGACATCACGTATGTTCACTGGAGGGCAGAATAAACAATGAAAATTTTATTTACTTGGTTATTACTCAGATGACCCTAGTTAAGAAGACTTAAATCACAGGGACTCATCCTAAAATATTGATTCTGGTAAGTCATTACTCATGTTCTGGGATTTCTGGTAGTTTGATTTTAGAATATAAGCTTTCCAGGTAAAAAGGCAAGAAGAGATAAGGACTCTCAGAACATGAGTTTAATTCATTCAACTAATGTCACTGTGAACAAAATAGACAAGAGATAGTTTGGAAAAAAATCCAAAAGACATTGGTTAGTCCAAGCTAAGAATTGCTACTAATTAATGCTCCTGAGTCCTAAGAATAAAATGTCATTAATATTGATGATTATGTACATGTTCATATGTTTTATTGTGTTTAGAAATTCTTTGAATTGCCAAACCTATTTGCTCATAGGATGAGCTAATGAACTGGCTTAGTAGTGGATGGAAGAAAAAAATGAGTGCAGAGATTCAGGGGATCACAAGGCACTGATGATGGTTGTTATTATCAGTCTCAGGAAAGCCATCTTTCCCCAACTTGTTCATGCACTGAGCTAAAGTTTTTGGTACAATGAAGATGGAAGCATGTGTAACAAGTAGATGGGTACCTTTAATAAATGGTTTCCATTAAATTACTTGGACATTTGAAATGCATGATATGACTTATTAGACAGAGACAGTATCTTTCATGGGAACAGATAAAATAACCTCAAATACACATAAAGATAAGGTGTATATTAATTTATCAAATTTTTAAATAAAGTGCATAAATAGAAATAAAATTTAAAATACTAGTTTTGGACACTGAATTAAAAACAGTATATAGATATAATGTTATAAAATGAGATAATTTGATACAGTGGAAAGGGTAGGAGATTTAAATTCTGTTAAGCTGGCCCAAATTCTTTCTCTTATTATCTATCTCTGTTATCTTTGAAGAAGTTTCAGGACATTCCTAAGTCTATGTTTCCTCACCTTAAAAATGTAGATATAATAATGCACACATAATAGTCTTATAGTGCTATTTAGATATATATTAGATGAGTTAATATATAAGAAAACCCTATATCAATGATCTTTAATAAATATCAGTTCTCTTCTTTCTTCTTCCCACTAGTTAGAATGCATAACATTAAGCAGTGGGTAGATTCATTTTGTAATGAAGAGGTTATACTAATAAGAGTAGAACTTCAGTCATGATCCTGGCTATGCTATAATTAGAAATCATATCTGAGGAAAAATAAACAATATATTTTGATTAATCACTTTAGTCCTATCAATGGTTTTAGTGTGATTCCTCATCAAGCCTTTAAAATTATTAAACTTTTTAAATTAAGAAGTCTTTCCTGGAGTGCAATGCTTATTCACGCCAAATGATTTACAATGAGATCCTTTCTAATTGTAGATGTTACATCAACTTGCATAGTTGGGATAGTTAGCTGACATATGCATCCAAGCTCACTGTATCACTCTAGCACATCACTGTAGATTAAAATGTAACTTTGGAATCAACACTAGGATTGGTAAAATGAACAATGTAGGGTTATCTTTGTATTAATTCTGAACACAGCAAGATTAATATTGGAAGAGAAAAACACAGGTATCTAAATCAGACATTTCTGATTTTGCCATTGGGGCTTTATGATAAGTTTCTTGCCCATAGAGAGAGGATAGGATGAGTAAAAGAGCCAATGGGTAGTTAAGGCAAATCCCATTCTAAGAACAGTGTTAAGTAATTTTCTGTTTTTTAAAAATATATTTTATTGATTATGCTATTACAGTTGTCCCAATTTTTTTCTCTTTTGCCCCCTCAACCCAGTACCCTCATTCCCTCCAACAATACCCCCCCCTCAGTTCATGTCCGTGGGTCATATATATAATTTCTTTGACTTCTCCATTTCCTATACTATTTTTAATCTCCCCCTGTCTATTTTGTACCTACCAATTATGCTTCTTAATCCCTGCACCTTTCTCCCCTTTTTCCCCCTTCCCCTTCCCAGCTGATAACCCTCCAAATGATCTCCATATCTATGATTCTGTTCCTGTTATGGCTGTTTGCTTAGTTTATTTTTTTATATTCAGTTGTTGATAGTTGTGAATTTGTTGCCATTTTAATGTTCATAGTTTTGACCTTTGTTTTCTTAAATAAGTCCCTTTAACATTTCATGTAATAATGGCTGGGTGATGTTGAACTCATTTAGCTTTATCTAATCTGGGAAGCACTTTATCTGCCCTTCCATTCTAAACCATAGCTTTGCTGGACAGAGTAATCTAGGTTGTAGGTCCTTGTTTGTCATGACTTTGAGTACTTCTTGCCAGTCTCTTCTTGCCTGCAAATTCATTTTGAGAAATCAGCTGATAGTCTTATGGGATAGTCTTTGCTTATGGGAATCTTTGTAGGTAAATCTTTGCTTTTCTCTTGCTGCTTTTAAGATTCTCTTTTATCTTTAACATTTGGGATTTTAATTAAGATGTGTCTCTTGGGTCCAACTTGTTTGGGATTCTCTGTGCTTCTTGGACTTGTATGTCTATCTCTTTTGCCAAATTGGGGAAATTTTCTTTCATTATTTTTCATATAAGTTTTCAATTTCTTCCTCTCCCTCTTTTCCTTCTGGCATCCCTATGATTCAGAAGTTGGTATGTTTGGAGATGTCCTGAAGGTTTTTACACTACCCTTGTTTTTTAAATTGTTTTTTCTTCTTGCTGTTTTTGTTGAATGGTTATTTCTTCCTTATGTGCTAAATTGTTGATTTGAATCCCAATTTCCTCCCCTCCACTGATGTTTCCCTATAGATATTTCTTTATTTCACTTAGTGTAACCTTCATTTCTTCCTTTATGTTGTTGCTGTACTCAATGAGTTCTTTGAGCATCCTGATCACCAGGGTTTTGAACTCTGCCCCATTAGGTTGGTTATCTCCATTTTGCTTATTTCTTTTTCTGAGTTTTGATCTGTTCTTTCATTTGGGCCATATTTCTTTGTCTCCTCAATTTGACAGCCTCCCTGTGCTTGTTTCTTTTTATTAGGTAGAGCTCCTTTGACTTCCTGTCCCAGTAGCATGGCCTATTGTAGAAAAGGCACCTATAAATTGTGTGGGCCAGAGCTGTAGGTAATCACCAGGGCAGGGCAACCTGCTTCACTGCTTTGTGATTTTTGGTGGTGGAAGGGCTTGGAGAGGGGACAATGCCACTGCCTGGCTTCTGGAGGCTTGCCTAGCACTTGCCCCATTTCCAGTCACTTCACCTACTTCCTGTGTGTGACTGGCTCCCTTCCAGCTGTTTCCCTGGTGCTGAACCTCTTAGTGCGTGGGTTTGTGAATGTTCTAAGTCTGTGTGGGCCCTTTAAACAGAGTCTCCTGAAAATCTGGCCATTTCTTCCACCACCCCAACCCCCACTGGTTTTTACAGCTAGAAGTTATGGGGATTTATCTTCCCAGGTCTGGAACCCTGGGCTTTGCAGTCTATCCTGGGGCTGGAATCACTCCCTCCCAAGGTATCCCTCCTGATTTTTCCACCATACATGAATGTGGAAATATCCATTCAACTGCCACCACCTCCCTGCACCATACCATGTCACTGCCCCCCTCCCAACACCTGTATGGATGAATGTAGCTTCTTTAAACCCTTGGTTGTCAGACTTCCATACAGCTTGATTTTCTGATGGATATGGGTGTTATTTCTTTCAAGATATAGTTGTAATTCTTCCTGTGGTTGAGTGAGAAGAAGTGTATCTACCTATATCTCCATCTTGATGGAAGTCCTAATTTTCTATATTTTAGTCTAAAAGCTATAGTGGTTGATCTCTTAGCAATTTATCTGATTCTATTATTCAATGATGCTTTTAAAATAATTTATATCCTCATTTATAATTTTTAATTAAAACTGCCATGGTAAATGAGGCAGTACAAAGACCTACACTTGAGAACCTCTTATCTATCAAGGTCTATGAGTCACAGACCTGGGAAGGAAATTAAACTTGGGTTAAATAAATATTAAAAGCCATATTTTTTGTTTTATATTGGAAAAATACAAATAGATAAAAATCACTTTTTAATGAAATAAATACTAGTAAAATGCTATTTATCATACTACCTAAAATTATATTTTCAGGATAATATTCTATATAGAAATATAGAAATATCTATTTCATCTATGCAATATGTATTTGTCCAGAAAACATATACTTCCTACATTGTATAAATAGAAATAACTAGATATCAGAAAAAGCCTAAAAATGTGAGATTTTATCAGGAAAAAGATCTGATGTGAACCTGAGGCCATTGATAATTTCAATGTATAAAAGAAATCCAAATATATCTTGCAGAATGATGAGTCAGTGTATTATATGCCTTCAGATACATATACTAGAAGATCACAGTACCATTTTGTAGTTTTCCTGACAAAAGCACATAATCTGAATCTAGTGTTGAGGAAATAATTAGACAAACCAAGATGAATCACAATCTGAAAACAACTGGATTTTACTCATCAAAAAATACAGTTCATGAAAAACAAGGAAAGCCTAAAGAATTGTTTCAAATTAAAAAAAAGAGGACCTTTGACTTAAATGTCAGATAGTATACAAAAATTAAATTAAAACAGATCACAGATCTAAACATAAAATGTAAAACTATAGTGGTTTTAAAAACATATATAAGAGAAATCACTGTGGATTAGGATTGGGAAAAAATTCTTATAAATGAGATCAAAACCACAATCCATAAGAGAAAAAAAATTGTTAAATTTAATTTCATCAAAATTAAAAACTTGCTCTTGGAAAGACACTGTTAAGGAGATACTTTAAAAGCTACAAACTGGGAGAGTAGTATTTGCAATTACATATCTGACAAGAAACTTATGTAGAATATATAAAGAATGCTCAAAACTTAATAATAGATGATTTCTGGAAGATGGTGACCAAGTAGGTGGGAACCAATCCACTTGCTCTTGTACCCAACTAGGACACTTAGCTGATCTTCCAAAAGATAAAGTAGTCAATGGAATCTTAGCTGATATGAAGTTTGGAAGCCAAAGAGTACAGAAGATTCTTCAAAATGGGTGGTAAGGAGGATTTATAGGTGGACAAGGAAAATCCCCAGGCATGGCACCAGCAGTCACAGTGCCAGCAGCCACGGTGCCTACATCCATGGAGAGCCTTGGTGAGAAATAGCTTAGTGGCTTGCTCCCCTCCCAGGGCAGGGGATCCCCAGACTGGGCCAGGATAGACTTGGATATACAGTCATCAGGGGGATCCAGGCTGAATATACACACAGCTAATGGCACACCCTTAGCTACAGTGACAAATGTTAACTGGGAGAGTGGCAGAGACTGAGAAAGATTGGACTTGCACCTGTATGTGGTAAAGGTGGAGGGCCACGGCTAGCCATGACTGGAATAGACTCTTGACATTTTGGAAAGGTGCTGTGTACAGAAAGCCAGACAGTGACTCAGTGCTGCAGTGGGAGTGTCCAGAGAGACTTTTTTTTAAAAAGGGGAGCTGAGGTGTGCTGGGCAGGGACGCCACATGTGCATTTGCCCTGCCAACAAGGAAAAGTATTGTGGGTGTGATCTGCTCCCTCAGTACAGCTGGACAGATTGATCACAAAGGTGCAAAGCAAGGTGATTTCTTGACCCTAGCCTGGTACAGCTGTGCAGAGTGGAGAATGTGGCTGCAGTATGCTGCAAGGGCAGTGGGTGAGGAACTGAGCACCTGAGATTATTTAAAACCAGACTAAGCCCCCTTTCTTGGCAAACTGCAGGGGAGAGAAGGTTGTACCCACCCCCACATACTGCAGGAGCAGGGGAAGATCTGCAAAGACATCTGGGCAGGCTTAACAACACTGCAGGGAGCATTTTCTCCACAAGAGAAAGCCACCAAGAGGGATGCCTAAAAGGGCCCATTTTGAACTCCTCACATGGACACAAAGTACACTGGCCCCTATGGCCCTATTTCACTGAGGCCATCAAAGCAGGGAGTTCAAAAAGTGGTGCAACAAGGAGGATTCAGGGCTCTGCTCAGCCATGGCTTACCCACAGAGCTGACATTTACACCAACAGGAGATAACTGATTCTTATACAGAATGAACTCCTTCCTCCACCCCATGAAATGGACAGCTATTTAATAAAAAACTATATATTGCTGGAAATAAACTGGAACAGACTAAGAGGGGACATGTAGGGGTAGGGGGAATGCACCCACAATCTTCCCAGAAGACTGAACAGTGCCTCCCAGGGTGGGACACAGAGGACCCACTCTCTCAGTCACAATAGAAGCTCCCACAAGAGGGAGCAGGTGAAAGAGTTACAGTCAGTGTTGCCAGAAGTTAGATGACCCACCCCAGGACCTTGAGCTGATACAAAACAAGAGACGGATCCAGAAAGAAGGCAGAAGGCAAACACCAACAGCTGAGATGAATTTCACCTCACTCTTCCTCAGAACCTGTGTGTTTTCTTTCTTCCTTCCTTTTTTTCCTTTCACATAGCCTTCTAACATTTCATCTTTTGTTTCAATCATATACCAACTAACTCACTACTCTTGGTTGTTTATATTGTATTATTTTGATTAAGATTATATATTGTTTCATATTATTGTTATTTCAAATCCTACATTGGACCCTTTCTGGCCATACTCCATTTTGCCTTTTTCCTGACCTTTCTTATCATTGCTGTAAATTCTATTTTTTCCCACACTATGCCATGTTCCTATTCCTTACTCTTACTATTTCTCCTCCATCTATCCTCTCAAAAGCATTCCTACATTCTTAAGTCAGCTCACATTCTTTTTCCTTTTCTCATAATAGTCTTATTTACTTTCCACCTTTATAAGTTGTGGCTGGTAGGGTGAGGATATCATGGTTACTCCTATTTTATCCAATGCATACAAGACACAGCAGGAGTTGGTACTACCAGTCAGCCAGCGGGCAGAAATCACCAACAAGCAAAGCCAAAATACTAGAAGAGAGCCCACACAAACTAAATGAAGGACAAAGCTAGAGCATCCAGATCAGGAGACCAAAGAGACTGCACAACAGAGGCCCACAGAACTCCTACCACAGAAGTCCACCTCATGAAGACAGGTAGGCAAAGCACAGCAACCTGAGATGCAGAAACAAACAGAGTCACCTAAAATGGGGAGTCAAAGAAAGAATCCCCAATCAAAAGGAATGGAGGAATCCCCAGAAAAACAACTAAATGAAATTGAGGTGAGCAATCTATTAGACATAGAATTCAAAAAAATGTTTATAAGGATGCTAGAGGAACTCAGTGACAACTACAAGGAACTGAGTGGGAACTATAGTGGCATGAAAAAGGAAATAGAAACTGTGAACAAGAACCAGGAAGAAATGAAGAATACAATATCTGAAATGAAAAATACACTGCAAGGAATTATAAACAGGCTGGGTGAAGCTGAGGACTAAACCAGTGAGCTGGAAGACAAGGTAGAAAGAAATACCCAAGCAGAGAAACAAAACAAAAAAAGACTAAAAAAGAATGAAGATAGTTTAAGGGTACTTCAGGACAACATGAAATGTAAAAACATTTGCATTATAGGAATATCAGAAAGAGAAGAAAATGAGCAAGGAATAGAAAACCTGTTTGAAAAAATAATGACAGAAATCTTCCTTAACTTGGTGAGGGAAAAGTCATGCAAGTTCAGGAAGCACAGAGGTTCCCAATCAAGATGAATCCAAAGAGGTCTACTCTAAGACATATCAAAATTAAAATGCCAAATGATAAAGACAAAAAAAAGACTCTTAAAGGCAGCAAGGGAAAAACAGCATGTAACATAAAAGAGAGCTCAGATAAGGTTATCAGCCACTTTCTCAATAGAAACACTGCAAGTCAGAAGGGATTGGCATGAAATATTCCAGATAATGAAAAACAAGGACTTACAACAAAGACTACTCTATCCAGCAAGACTCACATTTAAAATAGATGGTGAAATAAAGAGCTTCCCAGATAAAACAAGGCTAAAAAAATATGTCTCCAGCAAGCCACCACTGTGGAGATGCTAAAGGGACTGCAATAAAAGGAGAAGAAAAAGAGAGTGCAAGAGAGACAGAAACACAGGTACAAGAAAACATGGCAATGAATAGGTACCTAACAATAATAACCTTAAAAGTAAATGGTATAATGCTCTAATCAAAAGACATAGTGTAGCTGAATGGATAAGAAAACATGACTCGTATATATGCTGTCTACAAGACACTCACCTCAGAAAAGAAGATCTACACAGACTGGAAGTGAAGGGATGAAAAAAATATTCCACACAAATGGACAGGGAAAAAAGCTGTAGTAGCAATACTTATATCAAACAATATAGATTTCAAAACAAATTGCATAAAAAGAGACAGAGAAGGACATTTTAAAATACTCCAGGGAAGAAGCCATCAAGAAGACATAAACATTGTAAACATGTATGCACCAAACATAGGAGCACCAAAATATATAAGGAAAATCTTGGAGGACTTTAAAAGATATAGACAGCAACACACTAATTGTAAGGGATTTAAACACCCCACTCTCAACAATGGGTCGATCTTTAAAACAAAGAATCAATACAGATATTATGGCACTGAATGACACTCTAGATCACAGGTGGCGAAAACAAGACCTGTGGGCCGAATCCAGCCCTCCAACTTGCTTTATCCAGCCAGGCACCTTGTTTACCTGACAGCAGCACTGAGATCCTTACCCCTAGTTAAGGAGCAGTTCCATTTATACAGTCCTAAAATTACTTTTGGTTCTTTGAAGGCAACCATGAGGGTGATGTGGCCCCCAGTGAAAATGAGTTTGACACCCCTGCTCTTGATCAAATGGATTTAATTTATATATGCAGACCCTTTCACCCCAAAGAAGCAAAATATACAGTCTTTTCAAATGCACATGGAATATTTTCAAAGACAGTCCACATGGTAGGACAAAAAACAAGCCTCACGTAAATTCAAGAACATTGAAATCACATCAAGAGTTTTCTCAAATCACAATGGCTTGAAATTAGAAACCAACCTCAAGGAAAAAACTCAAAAACACTCAAACTCATGGAGATTGAATAGCATGCTATGATACAATGAATGGGTCAAAAATTAGATCAAGGAAGAAATCAAAAACTTTCTGGAAACAAATGAAAATGAACACACAACAGCCCCAAACCTATGGGATACAGTGAAAGCAGTCCTGAGAAGGAAGTTCATAGCAATACAGGTCTATCAAAAAATAAAAATAAATTAAAAAAAACAGAAAAATTTGAAATAAATAACCTAACCATATATCTACAAGAACTAGAGGAATAACAACAAACAAGCCCAGAGCAAGTAGAAGGAAGGAAATAATCAAGATCAGAGCAGAATTAAGTGACATAGAATCTATAAAAACAACTCCAAGGATCAGTAAACCCAGGAGATGGCTCTTTGAAAACATAAAATCAACAAGCCTTTAACCAGACTCATCAAGAAAAAAGAGAGAGTGTTATAGAACAGACTGGGGGTGCTAAACAATATAAAAGACCCCCCTTTTTCTCTGGGGGTTCCTCCTCCGTACTAGGTTCAGTTTGCCTGCTGTTAGAGGAAAAACATCTCTCAATGCCACAGATCCATGAAAAGGAAAGGAATTATTATTTATTTAAAAGTTATACAGACTAAAGTTTTTTAGAATACCCACAAACACAAACGGCTTTTTCTTCACCCTCCGCCCAGTCTGAGGTACCGTATCTCAGGAAAGAAGTAGAAGTCCATGATTCGGGCTCCCGGCACCATCCACATGGCAAAAGGGAGCACTTTGAAAGATGGTGGTCCTGACTCCACCAAAGCCACATGGTCCCCAAAAGGACATGTGGTCCCAAAAAGAGATGCCAAAAGGCTGCCACACCAAGCCTAGGTTTAAATCCCAGTGCCAATCTTCTTCTGCAGCCCGATTTCTGGCTCCTCCCACAATTGGCCACAGGTGCCATCATTCTGGGCAGGTGTGGCCCTGTGGTGTGGAGCCAATTATCTCCAAGCTCTTCTGGACCTCATTACAAATCCCTATTTGGGGCACCCTTCTTGGCTGCACCCTGTTACAAGAATACACAAATATATAAAATCAGAAAGAAAAGAGGAGAAATTACAATCAATACCAAAGAAATACAAAGGTTTGTCAGAATTTCTATCAACAACTATATGCCAAGAAATTTGACAACCTGGGCAATACAGACTAATTTCTAGAAACATAATCTTCTGAAACTGAATCAAGAAGAAGGAGACAGCCTGAATAGCCCAGTAACAACTAGTGAAATTGAAACAATAATCAAAAAACTTCCAACACACAAAAGCCCTGAGCCAGATGGCTTCACAGGCAAATTTTATCAAACAGGGAAGAGCTAACTCCCATCCTTCTCAAACTATTCCAAAAAATTCAAGAGGAAAGAAGACTCCTAAACTCTTTTTTATGAGGCCAGTATTATTCTAATTCCAAAACCAAGTAAAGACAAAACAAAGTAAGAAAACTATAGACCAATATTGCTGATGATCGTAGATGCTAAAATCCTCAATAACATATTGGCAAACTGGAACCAGCAATACATTAAAAAGATCATACACTGTGATCAAGTTGGATTAATCCCAGAGATGCAAGGATGGTATAATATTTGTAGTCAATAAATGTAATGCATCACATAAACAAAATGAAAGACAGACATCACATGATCATATCAACAGATGCTGAAAAAGCATTTGATAAGGTACAGCACCCATTTATGATAAAAACATTCAGCAAAGTGGGAGTAGAGGCAGCATATCTCAACATAATAAAGGCCATATAAAAGAAATCTACAGCCAATATCATACTCAATAGGCAAAAACTAAAAGCTTTCCCACTGAGATCAGGAACAAGACAAGGCTGTCCACTTTCATCACTCCTATTCAACATAGTACTGGAAGTTTTAGCCACAGAGATCAGACAAGAAAAGGAAATAAAAGGCATCCAAATTGGAAAGGAGGAAACAAAACTGTCACTGTTTGCAGATGACATGATAGTGTACATAGAAAACCCTATAGACCAGGAGGGTCAAACTCATTTTCACGAGGGGCCACATCAGCCTCATGGTTTCTTTCAAAGGGCTGAATGTAATTTTAGGACTGTATAAATGTAACTACTCCTTAACAGTTACGCAAAAGCTTGGTGCTGCTGCCAGGTAGAAACAAGGCACCAGGCCAGATAAAGCAAGGTAGAGGGCCGGGTTCAGCCCATGTGCCTTGTGTTTGCCACTTGTGCTATAGACTCCACCAAAAAACTACATAATAAATGAATTTGGCAAAACAGCGAGATACAGAGTCAATATTCAGAAATCAAAGGCATTTTTGTATACCAACAATGAAATATCAGAAACAGAAATCAGGAAAAAAATCCCATTTGCTATAGCAACAAGAAAAATAAAGTACCTAGGAATAAACCTAACCAAGGAGGCAAAACATCTTTACTCAGAAAACTATACAACACTAACAAAGAAATTAAGGATAACACAAATAAATGGAAGCATATACCATGTTTATGGATTGGAAGAAGTAACATTATGAAAATGTCCATACTACCCAATGCAATATACAGATTCAATGCAATCCCTATCAAAATACTAATGACATATTTCACAGATATAGAACAAATATTTCAAAAAGTTATGTGGAACTATAATCAACCCCGAATAGCCTTAGCAATTTTGAGAATGGAAGAACAAAGTAGGAGAGATCACAATACCTGATATCAAATTATATTACAAGGCCACTATAATCTGACGCAGACACTGGCCAGCAGTGTCCGCGGCATTATGGATGAGACCAGACACATTCACACAGACTACCGAGTCTGGTGGAGGAAAAGGGACAACATGGCTTTTCTCTCAAGGGGAGCAAAAGCCTTGGCCTCCGCCATCCCAGGCCTTTATTGGGTTTCTCTGCCCATTACATGATGGTCCTCATTTACTATGCACAGATTCACTTTAGGTGGTTACCTTTTACAGAAAACAAAGAAGCCAATGCTGCTAATCACATCACAGAAGAGGGATATTTACAAGTGAAAAGGCAAAAGTGGTTGAACTGGTTACACTCATTCTTAGAAGGTTTAACATGGTTTTGAGGAAGTTGCTTTGCAGTAAATGTCCTCAATTCAAGGTGAGGGAGTATTAGCAAAAAGCAAGACTCATAGCAGCCTGGGTACATTGCAGGCCTGATTCCCCACAGGAGAATCTATCCGTGGGCGTGGGTCCTGTGCATCTCCGAGTGGCAGCTGGGCCCATGCCACACAGAAAAGTCTATTACAATAATCAAAACAGTCTGGTACTGGCATAAAAACAAGACACATAGATCAACGGAACAGGATACAGAGCACAGAAATAAACATATGTCTCTATGGTCAATTAATATTTGACAAATGGGACAGGAGCATAAATGCAGTAAAAATAGCCTTTTCAATAAATGGTGCTGGGAGATCTGGACAGGTACATGCAAAAAAAATGAAACTAGAACACAAACTGACACCATACACCAAAATAAACTCAAGATGAATAAAAGACTTAAATAGAAGTCGTGACACGATAAAAGTCCTAGAAGAAAACATAGGCAGTAATATTTCAATAACATTTTGCAAAAATGCAACAATATTTTCACCAATATATCCTCTACAGCAAGGGAAATAAAGGAAAGACTAGACAAATGGGGGCACATCAAATTAAAAAACTTCAGCACAGCTAAAGAAAACATCATCAAAATGGAAAGGGAACCAACCATATTGGAAAACATATTTGCCAATGATACCTCAGACAAGGGTTTGATCTCCAAAATATATAAAGAACTCACACTACTCTGCAACAGGAAGACAAACAATCCAATTAAAAAATCGGCAAAGAACCTGAATATATACTTCTTCAAGGAGGACATACACAGGGCACACAGACATATGAAGGAATGCTCAACATCACTATCCATCAGAGAGATGCAAATTAAAACCACGATGAGATACTGCTTCAAACTGGTCAGAATGGCCATCATTAACAAATCAACAAACAGCAAGTCCTGGCAAGGATGTGGGGAAAAGGGAACCCTGGTGCACTGTTGGTGGGAATGCAGACTAGTGCAGCCACAGTAGAAAATAGCATGGAATTTCCTCAGAAAATTAAAGATGGAACTACCTTTTGATTCAGTGATCCCACTGCTGAGATTATACCCTAAGGTTCCTGAAACAACAATTCAAAAGAACCTATCCACCCCAATGTTCATAGCAGTGTTATTTATAATAGCCAAGTGCTGGAAACAGCCCAAGTGCCCATTAGTAAATGAGTGGATCAAAAAACTGGTACATTTACACAATGGAATACTACGTTGCAGAAAGAAGGAACTCCTACCCTTTGTGACAGCATGGCAGGACTGGAGAGTGTTGGGCTAAGTAAAATAAGCCAGGTGGCGAAAGACAAACACCACATGATCTCATCTATAAGAGGAACATAATGAACAAACAAACGAGCAAAATAGAACCAGAGACATGGAAATAAGGAAAAATGACAGTGACCAGAGGGGAGGGGGGAGAGGGATAATGGGGAAAGAATGGGCAAGGTCTAGTCAAGGAACATGTATAATGGACCCATAGTAATGGACAACAGTGTGGGGACTGACTGAGGAAGTGGGGCAGTAGGGGGTTTGTGGGGTAGGGGAGAGCAACGGGGGAAAATTGGGGCAACTGTAATTGAGTAACAATAAAAAGACTTTATGGTGAAGCAAAAATGAAACTTAATAAGAAAATAAACACACAATTAAAGAAAATGGGCAGAAGACATGAAAAGACACTTCACCATAGGGAATATATGGATGGTAAATATTCAGAGAAAAAGATGCTTAACTTCATGTCAGGGAAATGCAAACACCACATTCATACCTAGAAGTGGGGTGCAGGAATAAGAAATAAAATATGTGAGTTGATTTGAGATCAGGCAGTGGGCAGCAGGGAAACCAATTGAGGCTCAAAAGATCATATCCCATATTCTTCCCTGGAAAATTGTTTTATAAAACTGTTACTTGCAATAATAGAAACAAATAAATTATATGAAATACTTGTGGTTTTAGGTGAAGAGGGCAGCAGACTGAATGTTAACTTGTGTGACTTGGTTCTTACTATTTTCATCTGGCCAAAGTTCAACTAGTTCAACTAGCTTAGAGAAGAATCAGCAAATTTGCAAGTAGAGATGGAAGGAAACAGAGGGAATCCAGAAATTGTGGAACTTGAATGGTTGAAAGGTGTGACTGTGTTTTATCTCCAGCTGGTTATAAAGAGGAAAAACTGATAAATGCTTTAAGCAGTAAAAGCTGACTAGGATTCAGCCTTGGGACAAAGACCAAATCAATGATGTTTCATATGTTAAAACTTTTATATGGATTAATCTGGGTGGGGGAGAACAGCACATTTTTTAAGTTTTATATAATCAGCTTAGGAACAAAGACTAAAGGATTGGTTTCATGGAGTCTGAATAAATTTAAAAGTAGCTGTTTTTTTTAAAATATATTTTATTGATAATGCTATTACAGTTGTCCTATTATCCCCCCTTCATTCCCCTCCACACTGAACACCCTCTCCCACTCCCCACTTTAGTTCATGTCCATGTATCATAAGTTCTTTAGCTTCTACATTTCCCCTTCGATTCTTGCCCTCCCTGTCTATTTTCTAGCTACCATCTATGCTACTTATTCTTCATACCTTCCCCCCCTCTCTCCTCCTTCCACTCCCTTGTTGCTAACCCTCCAAGTGATCTCCATTTCTGTGTGTCTGTTCCTGTTCTAGTTGTTTGCTTAGTTTCTTCTTGTTTTTGTTTCAGGTGTGGTTGTTAATAATTGTGAGTTTGCTGTTATTTTACTACACATGTTTTTTATCTTCTTTTTCTTAGATAAGTCCTTTTAACATTTCATACAATAAAGGCTTGGTGATGATGAACTCCTTGAACTTGACCTTATCTGAGAAGCACTTAATCTGCCCTTCCATTCTAAATGAAAGCTTTGCTGGATAGAGCA